>JARYHS010012519.1:220871837-221405126 GCA_031002005.1 Vandiemenella viatica | reverse complement strand
TGTCAAATACAGGAATTGGAGGGCGTGCATAGTAAGAGAAGCTACACTTTGTTTGTAGAAATTATCGCAAGACCCAGTCAGTAGGGCCTTTCTGATGTGATAAAGGAGGTTGGACTGGGACTCATTGGAGGTAAGGAGGGGGGTGAAGAGAGTGCTGGTATGTACAGAGCGTATATTGGTGTTGGTGCTTGGAGGGATGTTGGTCGAAGAATTAGGAATAGTGCATGGAAGTGGAAAGATGACCGTGAGCACCAATTGGCAGTCGATTTCATGCATAAGAGAGTGGGAAAATTTACTTTTGTAGGTAAGGATGTCAGGGACTGGAACAAATTACCATAAAACGCTAAAAGAACATAAAATTTAAATTTGTATATCGCAAAAGTAGATGGGGCAGGAATTTAACACTCAAATTATGTAACATAATTTAAAAAATAAAATGAAAAGGGTAACTACACGACACGGAATCGCCACCGGAGCGTGTACTCAATCGCAATTAAATTATTATTAATAATAATACGTAATTTGTTAGGGGAAGGAACAATAGAATTGAGGAACTTTAGAGGAAAGCATGAATTACAAAATTTGAAGTAGACAATTGATGAAATTAGTTGTTAAAGCTATATTGAGATAAAATGATTAACTTGGGAAAACTGGAGGATTGTATCAAACCAGAAAAAGACTAGTGACAAGAAAAGAAAAGTAAAAAAAACCTTAAAAAGAAGAGTACACACAGATATTTGTCTGTGCCGGATTTCGTGTCTTTTCGTTCTTGATTACTCAGTATTGTTCAATCCAAATTTAACGTCTAGCCGAAATCAATAAAGAGAAAGTTTGTGTGTTAGACATATTTCCCCGCCTTGTTATCGGACAAAAAGCACGGCCGGTCTCGACCGCAGATGGTGTTTAGTCTCAAGTGAGACCATTTAGCTGCGGCCACAGAGTTTGACCCCCTCGTGACGACTCTCACTATTTATAGCGCTAGATGGCAACACTCGAGCTTCAATTGAAACGGTATTTTTAGAACAAGGTTCTGCTGTGATGACGTCTTTGAAATGGGACCTCCGCTGTCAGTTTCTATCCGGCAACCTTGTCTCTCACTCAAAGAAAACAATAATGTCATTCCTCAGCGCTGGGGTGTTTGAATAAGACGTTGATAGTCGTATTAATGTATTCTTGGTTAATTTCCCGACAAGAATACATTAATACGCAACGTCGAGGAAGACTTCGCTCCTATGTATTCAAGTAGCAATTTTTGATATAAGACTGGATGTGATTTTTGTTTCACTTTGAGCAAAGCGTAGCGAAAGTTTTGATTATTATTTTTAACTCACAAATAAATATAATCAGTAATTAAATTCTTTCTAGTTTAAGTTGTCAAATGAAATTCACATTAATTGATATGTAAAACACAATTATTAGTAGTAATTTTTCTGCGTGAGGCAGACATTAATATCTTGGTTATTGAACCGAGGTACTGATGCTTACTATCTTTGGAGGAATGCTAGAGTGAAGAGGAGAAACGTTGATAACAATTGTTGAACAAGCTTGATACATTTTGAGGGTAAAGTTTATGTCACAATACATGACGTCACAAAGAGGCAATCTTTTTTTTTTTAATTTACTGTCATCAGTCTTTCGACTGCAATCATCCGTCCCTTTCTATTTTGCGCAAACCTTTTCATCTCAACATACCCCTTACTCCTTACTTCCTCCAATATCTGCTTCATATATTCTAATCTCTGTCTTCATCTACAGGTATTACCTTCGACTGTTCCCTCCACTAACAATTAACCAATCCTGCATGACTCAAATTATGACCTACCATTCTGCCTCTTTCACATACTTCTTTCCTCGCCCATCATTTCCAAAACTCGTTCACTTCGTACTTTATCTGTCCACCTAATTTTCAGCACCACGTTTCAAATGCTTCAATTATACATCTTTCTGGTATTTCTAAAGTCCATGCTTCGCTATCATAAAAAGCTGTGCTCTACACTTAGAGTTTTTAAAAGTTCTTTTTAAGTGCTACATCAATATTTGAAACTAAAAGATTTCTCTCTTTCATGAAGGCTCTTTTTACTATTGCTTTTAACATCATTCCTGCTTCGGCTATCAGTTGTAATTTTAGTTCCCAAGTAGCAGAACTCACATACTTTTGATATCGTATCCGATTCTATTTTTTAAAAATATTTAATCCACTATTATTAGTGTCGTTTCTGCTACAATTCGTCACTTTTGTCTAGCTTTGATTTATATTTAGTCCAAACTCTTCCTTCAGTATTTTGTTCATGCCATTCAGTAACTTCTCAATATCCTGAGCCTGTTCTGCAGTCAAGATGCGATACAGAGATTGTATCAATGCGCGTGTGGCTGTAGCTTTGATTTTATAGCTTGTAAGGATATAGGGTTTCCCTCATACTTAAAATTCATTGGTTATTTTTTTTATTTTTTTTTTGTTTTTTATGTTTAACAATTAGCTGTTTAATTAATATTGGCGAGAAGTTTTGTAAATTGTTGTTTGAGTATATCAAAAACAGTGTGTGTATTTGATTATCTTTGAACAGTAAACTGTGGAGGAGAGTATCTTTGGGAGGCGAGTACAGGAGATGATGGCGTGCGCGGGCACATGAGTGTGCCTAGCTCGTATTGTTGATGGCGGACGAGAAAGAAATGTGGTGCATCGCCTGAGTGGTGCTTGAAAGATGTAAATATTGGTCGAGAACAGTGAGAGGGACTAATAAGTAGGTGAACTATACGTTGAAGAGATTTGTTACGTATGATATAATACACAAATGAAAGGAAGTATTCTTCTATGTTTGTTGGATTGTAAGATGAATGTACGAATACGTGTACTGCTGTGAAATAAACACGACGTATGAAAGCAAACGTTGTAACTAGTGGTGGACCGTCACTTTCTCCTCCGGTCCAAAACTAGTACTGTTGAAATTTGTTTTAACTGTTTCGCTATATCATCATCTTCGCGTTTTGCACTAGATAAGATAAATTAACAAATTTGTCTTACAGCTTACAGACGAGCTAACTGGCAGAAGCAGCAAGCTAAGTTTTTGATTTCTGAGGACGAGAAGGTATACTTTCTCGTAAGTGACTTCCCGTGACCGAGGCATATAGTTTCTTATAAGCGGCAACAGAAGGGCACATCGCTGCAATGCAGCCTGGACCAGAATGACAACTGAAACTTCTTGTCAAACATAATTCACGTAGAATTTAGTTATTATTAGTAATTAATAAACCTCTTTCATTCTCACCAAGCTGGTTACGTCACATTGTGACGTCATCCATCGCGATTTAAAATGCTCACTATTTTGGTAGAGAAATACTTTTTAAAAGGACTTTTGTTTTGTTTTTGATTAATAAGTATGATAATAAAAACCTATAGAAAATTTATTGTTTGTTGCATGGTTTGTCAACTATAAGAGTAGACTATATGTTTCTGTACAGTAAATGTACTTCAAAAAGTTAAACTATGTAAGATTTTCCACTACAGGAAGGCTATTTATAATACAAATAAAAAGTAAAATAAGTAAAATTAGTGAATAACAAATGTTTACCACCGTAAGTATCCAATATTAATTAGATTTTTTTTATCTCCCTCCTGAACCCCAGGAGACAAATTGGTGTAAGTTCTCGAAGACCCTTTTATATGCCATTACGTGTCGTCGACGTCGAGGTCATTAAAGGCGGTATGTGACTGGGACAAGGAAAGGAATTAGGTCATTGCTTTTTGAAGGCAGGAGTGATTTGGGGAAAGCATGAAAAAATCGAAGACCCTTTTCCTCCAACTTAACTTACCCCCATCACCCCATGATATTGAAATACTTGGCGTTCTTTAAATATTTTCTTCTAGTTCTGATTTTTTAAATTTATTTATGGATTTACGCTTCGTCGACCTCGAGGTGATTAGAGGCGGGATGGAACTGGGGACAAGGAACGGGAAGGAATTCGACCATGGCCTTTTTGAAGGAAGCATCCCGGCATTCGCATGGAGTGATTAGGGGAAAGCATGGAAAATCCAAATCTGGATGCCCGGACGGGGATTCAAACAGGCATCCTCCCAAATGCGAGTATAGTTTTTTTTTTCTTTTTTAAATGGCATTCGGCCTTTTAGCTATTCAGCCACCAACTGTATTTCTATCGTTCTTCAACTGTGTTCATATCTTCTCATATTATTAATTATCACAAGTGACAACACAGTACGAACACAACACTTAATTAAAACCACCCATGCCCTGGGCCGGACTCGAACCGGCGACCCCTACAACGCGAAGCCAGCTCGCTAACCCCGCGCTACCGAGAGTCTAGTTCTGAGAGAATAAGTAGTTCTATGAACAGGTGTAATTGAGCTGTCTGCAAGGAGCAGCTGAGGGAATCGTGTTTATTCTCGTGTTCGGACCGCTTTGTGTGCAGTGACTGCGGGTACCAGCCATAACTCAGGCTCGCTCCGGCTGACGCATGGCTCCTATCCCAGCCAGCGCCAGCCCCGAAAGCGGCAACCGGGAAAAAGGACGCCGGCGCGTTCGGGAGTTCTTCTCCCGTCCCGATGCATAACTCGGCGCCAGGCGGCCTATTGTTTTGTGAGGGACGGACGGCGGGCGTCGTAGCTTCTGACCCCGAGGGCCGTGCGTCGACTCCGCTGTCCACGGCGGCAGAAATATAGCCGACAACTGGACCAGACCAGACCCGCCGTCCTTCCTCGCACTCCACCCAAAATCCGTAACATAGGTCGCTCCCTCAATGTAACACGTCGTTGATCAAACCGTTTTCCGAAGTTTGTCCTCATTAAGAGCTAAGGCATCATTTCTTAACCTTCATAAAATCTCAAAACTAAGCGTGGTCAGTGAGTAGTAACGCTCTGGCCTCGCATCCTGGAGAACACGGGTTCGAATCGCTGTCCGGTTATCCAGATTTGGGTGTTCCATTGTTTCCATAAATCACTCCAGCCTACTGCCGCGGGACTTCCTTCAAAAGGCTGTGGAATTGTGAAATTTATTATTATAAGAGTATTTTTGTTAATATGTAATTGGATTATATTAGTTTTAACCAGGCGTCCCCGTTTGCCGGGGACAATCCTGATCTAGGTTTTCCATGGTTTTCCCAGATCGCTCCACGCGAATGCGGGGATGGTTCCTCACTATAGCCCATGGGCGCCTCCTGCCATATCCCGTATAACCCTTCCAAACCATAGCCCTTTTCGATAGCTGCAATGCAACCTCCGCCACACACTTTTAGTGAATCGCGGAGTAATAATAATAATAATTTAGCTCTCTGTCCCCGGATATTTGCTATGACCCCAGAATTTTTTAAAAAAATCTAGCGATACTTTTTTAAAAGCCCTGATTTGCTAATGCACTCGTTTAAAGTAAGAAATCAATGAAATTTCTTCTTTAAAGGAATTTGTGTCAAAAGATAAAGCAGAGGGATAACATGAATCCAGTGTTGGTGTTTGCTCAAGATCGAAGTTTATTCACATTTTTCTAACAAAAATGTCCCATATGTTCAGCTTCGCAAGAACTGTCTTTGTATCTTCCTGGGAGCAACACATCTGTAGAGAGAGTTTTCTCATCAGTGAATATGATAGGGACATCACAGAGCGTCAGAATGAGTCAGAAATAGTTCAAGCTACGCTAACTATATTAACAAACTTTTCCAAGACGTGCAAAGAATTTTCGGGCAGACAAGATCTTCTCAAGAAGGTTTATTCTGCTGAGAAATACCAATGACAACAAGTTGTAGGTAAAATCAGGTACCACATCTTTTAAAATACAAAATATATAACAATGATAAATAATCATATAAGTTATAGAAGTGCACCGCATCATTAGGACAAATGCCGAAAGCGTCCCCCGGATTTTGGTGAAAAAATGCTGAAGCGTCCCCGGATTCGGAGAAAAAATTCTGGTAACCCTAGATTATATATTTTAACTTTGGACACTTAAGTTCGAAGGTCAGAGAGCGTCGAGCTAGAGCAGGGGTACCCAAACTTTTTATTCCGTCAACCCTTTCATAGAATACTTGCCTTCTTATTGACCCCCAGATTAAATATTTAATAAAACCATTTTTGAAGTTTCTGTGATGTTAAGCATAACAACCCAGCAAAAAACTTATAGTTCCCATATCTTATAAAATCCACCCAATAACATTAACATAAATAGGATATATTTTCCACTGTTATTATGATATTAAAAAATAATAACAAAATTATGTACAAATGGAAATTTGTGTATAGTTCTTAAACCGTACGTATAATAAAACATAAAATAAACAATTATTTTCGAAAATTTAACATAAATCATATTGGATGAAAAAACATCTTACTGCGATTTTGCGACTACTATTGAATCTCTTAAAAATATGTTAACATGCCGTTTCATTAAATCTGGAAAGCAAAAAGATTATTGTTATATGGTTGAAAATCGGTAACTTTTGGTCGCAAATCAACACGGTTTTCCAGGTTCCTCTGCTTTGTCAACATTGCCATCGAGTGGCTAAAACCAGCTTCAACCATGTATGAAGTTGGGAATGCAATTAAGGAAGATTGGGCTTCTGCTCTGAGCTTGGGGTATTTATTAGCAATGTTATTGCTCCAAAATTCAGAGAGGCTTTTATTATTAAACAACGCTTCAGCTTCGAGATCTACACATATTTCAATCAGTTCACCTTCTAAGCCAGTTTCACTACCTTCATTACTTATTTTTACATAAAATGGAGTAACAAACCATCCGGGAACATGCATATTCTCCAGTCTTCGTTTTTCGAATTTTTATTAGAATATACTCATTTTTTCCCTAGACTGTTTAACCGATCATTTTTAGTATTAATCGATCCCCGTGTATTAATCGACCTCTGGATAACTCTTATTGACCCCTTGGGTTCTATATCGACTACTAGAGGAAAGAAGACCTCTTGTTATTAGTCAGGTGTTGTAAAAAAAAAGGCTTGAGCTGCACGAATAAAAAGACGTTCAAAAATCCTGGCGGGGAGAACTCAAAATTGTAATTTAATATTCGAAAAGATAAGTGCAAGGGCAAAGGAGAAGTATAAATGTATCAATGAACTGTAACCGTTGCGTTCAGATAGAATAATGTTTGTAAACAGGATACTAAAAGGTAAGAGGATAGTAATTGCTATTGTGAAAGTGTAAGAAACTGTTTGACTTGATATATGAAAAATAATTGATTTAATTTAAAAGATAATTTAATTTCAGCCGTGGTATTAAACCCGGTAATGAGTATAGAGGACAAATAAAGATCCTGTAGCACTGATCTGATACTCGAAATTGTAAAGTATGATTGTGTTAATTTATAAATAAGGAGGAAATCTTATAAGGCCATGGAAGAATTCCTTCCCGCTCCTTGTCCCCAGTCCTATCCCGCCTCTAGTGTCCTAGACGTCCTAGGCGTAAAACTATAAGGAAAAAAAAAATAATCTCAAAAATAATTTTATGAATCAGTAAATTACATGGGCCTAATTTTTTACCTACATGCTTATTATTAACGGACCCGACCAATTGTTATCGCCACGTACCGCTAGTAAGCCGGTTAGTGTGTCGTTTTAACGTTCGTTTAACCTGGTTGGCCCTTCTACAGCCAACCAGTCAATGTTTGCTAAAGTTTTAGATTTATGGCCCGTTTACTGCCAGTGTTTTGGTATTTTCACTGTCTGTATGGCCAGCCTTTTTACAGAAGGCCACGCAGACGGCAACTTATTTCGCATTTTAGCCACATTGTAAGACTGGATTTTAGTCGGGGCGCTAGTTATCTAATAACTACAACAACAACATAGTACCTGCACATACAAAAAAGCCCTAAAAACGGTCGATAACTTCTTGTTCCTCAAAGAAAAGCCGGTATTTTTTTATGCTGACGAAAACGTATCTCCTGAAAACACTATTATTTAATTTAATTTAATTTAATTGCAATGGAGCACAGGCTCCGGTGGCAATTTCCCTACACACCCATCTTCCCCATATCCTGCACCTACCTACATTTGCCCTCTACAAATTTTATCTTTAAATTCCTTCAAAGTTTTCGGTAAATTATTCATCATTTCTCTTGGTAACTCATTCCAATCCCTGACACCCTTACCTAAAAAAGAGAATCTTCCTACACCCTTGTGCCTGAAATCGAGTGCCAGCTTGTGGTCATGGTCTTCCATGCACTACTTTTCATACCTATTGCAATATCTTTCCATGCCTCATCACCAGTATATGCCCTGTACACTCCCATGACCCTCCTCATCCTCCTCCTGTCTTGCAATGAATCCCATTCCAGCTCCTTTATCATATCCGTCACTGATTGCATTCTGCGATAATTTCCAGAAACAATTATCACAGAATGCAATCAGTGCCGGATATGATAAAGGAGCTGGAATGGGATTCATTGCATGACAACACAGTCACATACTTATACACTGAAAAAAGAATAGATTTTTACTGCTCGTTGCTTTTACAAAGTTTGTTTTAGTTTATGCTCCCTTATAGTCTTACGTATTTATTTATTTTAATTCAAGATATTTTTACTAATTTATTTTTTGTTACGATATTTTTAATTCAGTTGGAATTAAATGTTTAATATTCTGCGTGCCGACCATCTTTACCTTATATTGCAGGTATACTATCAGACGTTAGGTTTTTCAAATGACATAATGCTATATAACAAGAAAAAAACGGTAGAGGAATCTGAACAGTTGCAGCATGATATGGACAGGATATGAGGGTTGGGTTGGTATACATAGGATGAAGATAAATGCAAATGAGAGTCAGCTTATCACTTACACAGATAAGAAACGGGAGGTTAATTACGATTATAAGGTGGGGAAAGAATTACTTGTTGAAGACTTGAAATGTAAATTCCTTAGCATAACATTTGATAATAAGCTCAACTGGGCACTACACATTGGACAAGTAGCAGAAAAGGTGTCAAAATACTGCACTTGTTGCAGAGAGTGATAAGGGGGTGTATCAGAGAAGTAAAGAAATTGTGATACAAAACTTTGGTCAGACAATTGCTCGAATAGAGTAGTGTAGTATGGGACCCCACATTTTGGGCATCAGATACAGGAGTTGGAGAGGGTGCAATAAAGGTCTGCTATTTTTTTCCTGGAAATTACCGCAGAATGCAATAAGTACCAGATGTGATAAAAGAGCTGGAAAGGTATTCATTAGAAGACAGGAGAGGACGAGAGAGTCTTGGGAACGCAGAAGGCGAGTGTTGGTGATGAGGCGTGGAAAGGTGGAAGAATTAAGAGTAACCCTAGGAACTGAAAAGGTGACCATCACCGCAAGCTGGCACTTGATTTCAAGTACAATGGGTGTAGGAAAATTTTCTTTCGTAGGTAAGAGGGTCAGGGATTGGAATAAGTTACCAAAAACTTTGAAAGAATTTAAAGATCAAATTTGTAGAGGGCAAAGGTAGGTGAGTACAGGAAATAGAAAAAAAAAAATGGTTGTGTAGGGCAATTGCCACCGGAGCGTGCGCTCCATTGCAATTAAATTAAATCTTTGTGGAACATGAGTTGAGAAATGCTGGGCTATGGTCACTATGCTGTTTGCAACTAAATGAAAAATATTTCAATTTTAAAAATTTAAATTAATTTCGATTGCACTTTTTCATACACAGTCATTTCCCATAACAGGATTTTTCCTTACTCTTAAATTATTCGAGTGCAATTTCACCTTCAAAGTAGTCATGCCGTCTTTGAATGTTAATATTAAAATCTTTCAGTGTTTTTGGTAAATCTTATCTTATACATGAAAATAGGCGTGTGTTTCCCTATATTTCACTTTCCAGCCACCAGTACCTAACACAGATCACTGGTGTTTGTGTGTGGTAGTAGCACAGAATCACCCGTCGTTGGCCCAATTTCGGTAACTGTGCGAGTGTGGGAGATATGGTGGCTAAAAGTGGCCGATCAAGAATATTTTCGTATTTCGACCAAAGACAAGTGTCTCCGTATATGTCACTTTGCTGCCACAACTACATAACGTAGATCATTGGTGTTTGTGTGTGACAGTGGTATCGTGTCTCCTATCGTGTACTACGGTGGTTATCTGTCGGTAGCTATGGGGGTGTGGGAGATATGGTGGTTGAAATTGGTCGACCTGCGGCACTTTCATATTTCTACCGAAGACGTATATGTCATGGTGTATCACTTTTCAGACAAAACTATCTAACGCAGATCACTGGTGATTGTGTGTGGTAGTAGCACAGAGTCACCCATCGATCAGGCCTAATTTCGGTAACTGTGCGAGTGTGGGAGATTTAGTGGTTGAAATTGGTCGATCAAGGATAGTTTCGTATTTCGACCAAAGACATGTGTGTCCGTATATTTTACTTTGCTGCCTGAACTACATAGTGCAGATGACTGGCGTCTGTGTGTGGTGATAGCATCGAGTCTCCCATCGTGTACTATGGTGGTTATGTTGGTTAGATGTCGGTAGATCTCTGACTCCCTTACCAACGAGAAGAATTTTTCTACTGCAATGCTCCTGGAATCACGTGATGGATCGTGTTTGTGGTCATCTGGTCCACGTACTATTCTCTTACACCAAAATCCTTCCAAATTCTCAACAGCAATATAGGCCTTATAAATACACACCACTCTCTTCACCCACCTCCTGTGACTACCAACCCAACTCATAAATCAGTTTCTCATCGTGTTATGCCGTAATTTCCTCAAAAATATCTAGCAGCCCTTTTTCCCCACCGTCAACAAAATTTATTTGATATTCCGAGCTGTGGATCCCCAACTACCTAACCATCAAGCAATCTACCGACATGGTACTTACATCCCCATATCACCCTCTTCAATAAATGAAAAAATCTTTTCCTGCGATTGCCAATCATTCCTTCCAAATCCAGTTTATTACCAAATGTTCCGTCGGGTTAATTTTTATGGTATTCACCAAGAAATTATTCCCACAACCTATCATCACATAACATCTTCATTTTTTTACCTACATACCTACCAAACAGTATCATTTTTGCATTTACCTTCATGTTGACATACCCCGTTCATAGTAAACTCCAGTTTTACTCCTATTACATTAGAGAACTTTATCATCTGTAAACTGCCAAGTTCTCTCAAAAGCAATCATTAATTACAATAAAAGACATCTTCTGTCCTAACACACCACTCCATTCTTACTTCCACCTCTTTTGGCACTTCGTTTCATGCCCTAACTTTTTGGATTGCACTTTTTAAGAAATCCACTACGCAGCACGTCACTTTTTGATCCACTGTAATGGTTTTTACTTTATTTAATTCCATTTTATGTCTCATTCGATCAAATGCGTTCGAGAGATCTAATGCCATGCTATCAACTTGGCCTCCGTTGTCCATTTCATTTGAAATATTATGTACACAGCCCACTTGAGAAGTGACGTCACGGTATTTTGTGGGTAAAAACTGTTTGCTATTGTCCCGAAAAATGATGTGAAGTAACAGTATTAAATTTCAAAAAACAATTTATTCTTTATTTAATTTGTAATTTTGAGTCAAACGTTATGAATCTCCCATTAATCTTACTTACCTCCTCCGTTTATATATCCCTTCACCATCCATTTTTCTTCTGTCTTCTAACGTCGTTAGTGGACATTTTTTAATGGCGTGGAAGAGATGCTACAAATTCTATGCGTTTAAAGTGTACAAGTATGTCGTTTGTTTCTCATTTCTTGTTACATTCAGTGGAAGCAGCAGCTACGAAGTATTATTGATTGACAAAAGCATTGTTATATTTGTAAAGGTGAAAATTGTGTGCAAACATCTTAGACATATGTGTTTTAAATCGGTGCTTCAAGCTTGGTAAGTTTTAATTGACTTGTAAAGGACAATTCAGTCATTATATTGTTACCTAAACCAGGGGAAACGACACAAAGTCTCCATCTTCCTCTTTTTTTTTTTTAAACAAATTATTCTGACACTAATCTTTTGATTGATGTTTCTAATGGTATACCTTCTCTCAGTTCGGGTTGTTTAAAATAAATTAGTCAGTGATTACTGGGTCATCAGCGCAGCCATTGATGTTTTAGTGTAATTTTACTTTTGCAAACACGATTTTTTATTCAGATTACAACGACAGACCTTAAAACATTTCTTCCTAGGCCAATTCAGTATAGTATGGAATAATACTCGTAATACTTGGAATTTCATTTAAACTAAGACAATCTCTCATTACAAATAATCAAATACAATAAAAGTTCAGTTTTTCCATGCGTTACGCAGGTGCCCTTGCATCTTCAGTGATGGTCACAGATGATTTTGCTCTCTATTCATAGATGTTGGTGTTAGAACAAGCTAATTTTTGTTTATTTGTTTACTATGTTCTCCTTTAAAATAAAAACCTACCATGAAGAAATATATGTGCTTTGTTTAAATGTACATGTTAATTTTAAAACACTCCAACACTTTCCTATGTTTTCACTATACTCTCTGTACACAGATGGTACTGTTATAGCAAGTGAAGAATGAAGGCTAGCTGTTTATCTTTGTGTAATATATTACACTGTGTATAAGAATTTAATACATTTTACATTTGCAAACAAACAATGAAGTAAAATAGCTATTTTTTTTAAAAAAATATGGTACTTATGTACCATTTACTATAACCAAAATCTTCTGTTTACAGAAGAATTATCTTTGATCAACACTAAAGAAAGGTACAAGTTTTTTTTTTTTTTTTTTGGGGGGGGGGGGGAGGGATCTATTAATTTTAGTAGTTACTATAAACAGGACAGAGAAGTACATTTTTTCTTTTTTATTAACAGAAGATGAGAAATGGGAAAATTTTAGTTTCTGGTACCGTTGCTGCTTGATTGTCATAGTATCTTTGCAGTTTGCTATTCACTCAAAGAAAGCTCTGAATCTGTATTTGTATTATTTTTATTCCTATCCTATTTTTTAGTAGGCAAGCTAAATAAGGAAGGCATTGGGATTTGGGAATTGGGAATTGGTACTTACGGATGTAGGGAGTTCAATTGCTACATATATAACGTTATGCACACAATTATAAAAATAAGAACAAATTAGTTTGCTGGATAACATTTATTTTCATATACTGTACAATGAAACTATCATTACTGTACAAGAGTAAAAATGTTGCTGATTTTGTAGAAAATTGAGTGTGGGGATGTTCATGTCACAGAGTCACATTGCATCCACCCCATTCTTTGACTGCTTTCCAAAAAGTCTCTCTCGTGTGCAGCAGCACAAAATATACTCGCTTAAATAATTTTTCAACTTAGTCGTTTCCAAAAAGAAACTACAGTATGTACATCGTAAGAACGTATTTTTTTCCTCTCTTTGAAAAACAAACGACATTCACTCTAATGAGACACAGTGTTTCACATCACGTGACTGGCCCAGGTATTTGATATATATATTATACTCTATCGGGAAGAACTCTATCATAATTCACATAGTCTATTTTGTATCATTTATTTATACATAAAACGCTTCACTTATATTCTTATATTATATAGTTTTATACAACCTGAATCTTTTTTTTTTAGTTTTTTCGTACTTTTTGTAAAAGAAAAGTATGTTTTAAAACTAAATGTTTTAATTAAGTATATTCAGCACCGACTTTTATATTACCGGAGCCTTACAATATCACATTTTACGATCCTCTCCAAGTGAAAGGATATTTACGATCGTTGTCGCAAATTTCAATTACTCTATACCTTCAAACGTTTTACTATCTTTGTTTCATTTTAATAATGGCACTAGTTTGAAGTTGTATTTCATAACCAATTTCATTTATACGCTTGGGCTGTATTGTCAAATGGAAGTGCGACAGTGCATTGTGGGAAAATTCTTATTGCAATATTTACTCTTTTGTTTTAAGTTAATCGACTTGGGTGAGCATTCACACGCAATGTCTTGCCCTTCATACTAAAATGTATTCTTTTTCTTTAAATTGTTTACAGTTTTACAGTCTTCAGTCTTCTTTAATATGATCCTTATGCATCTGTTCCATAACATGTCTGACACACTACACATGAGACATGGATTCAAGTTTACAATTTTGTTCGGATTAAGTACATCTCGAAAACATGCGTGTCAACATTGCACCCAGTCGTTCACAAAATACTCTGACATACATAAAACAACAATTTTGAGACAAATTTTCCTCGAACTTTTTCAACTATAAACATGAATGTGTATCAATCAATTAATTCTAATAAAAATATGTAAATCATAACCAGAAACAGGATAATTATTGGTTTGTAAGTACAAAACTGATGATTTATGCCATCTTTGATAAATGATCGAAGAATTTTAACTTAAATTGTTAGTATTTAAGTACTAGCTGCTGTTTTGTACTTTATACGATGTTTTCAACAGTTAAATCTTGAGATTCCTGATTTCTTTTTTCCATGACGTAAAAACGTCAATTAATGATTTTATAACCCAACTTACACACATTTGGTATTTCTCCCCCCAGAAAAGTTACTCAGATTTGGTTAGAGATCTGGTACGGCCACAGTGCAGAAGATTCCTGCTACGTATCAGACGAAACACCCACTGTATCCAACTCATCACTCTATCACTTTAGCATAAAATTACCAGTAACTCCAGTGCCCTAATTAGTGCAACCTGCAACATATTTTTATCAACGTAATTTTAAAACTCGAAATATTTTCTCGGGACATAGTTTTTCGATTTCTCTGCCCAGGTCACTTTTATAACTATATTTTTCTCCGATGTTGTCAGCAATACGAAATGATTCCCTTGTGTTGTTTGCAAGTTCTAGTGATGTTTGTTTCCCAGGTTTCTGTTCGAATATAACAGTATTTGAATTTACCTTCCTTATAACTTCTAGTAAATAGTTTACGAAGCAAAACAAAATTTATGAAGGCATCTATTGACTAAAGTTAATTTGTTAATATTAGAAAAATAATTACTTTTTTCGGTACGTTGCAAAGAAATTTTGAGATGATGAAAACTATTTTACATTGCAATGAAGACTGTGCATATTTTTAAGTTAATTCGTAACTTACAGAAAACAGCAAAAAGAGTTAATATGTCCACATTAAAGTTTTTCACAAATTTCAAAGGAAGTTCGAATATATTCAAGTTTTAATTTCAACTACAAGTTATTTTATTTTTAGCCTTTTCTATTTGTATTTTTAGGTGTTCTTCGGAAAGTCAGTATGTTCTACTTGAGGCGTTAAACAGTCGCATTCTTGATGTATCATTTCTAAACTGTTGTCAACGGAGTAGGCTTATGATTGTAACAAAGAGACTAAAATTAGATAAGAACTTTCTGAAGCATTGGGAGCAATTTACATTTGAATATGTGATTTAGGATGTGTTTGTGAAGAACAAAATCATTTTGTACAATTTTTCGGACAAATCATATTTTGAAACATGGTTGATAAGTCGCCGAATGTCTACTGACTCGTAGCACTTTGCTCCTTGTCATTCTTAATCAGCCAGTTCACAGAAAATCGCTTCACGGTTTCCGTCAAGCAGATATTAACTGAAGAGGAACAATAGGACAGCTTTATGAAGTTTGCTTGCTCTGAACTTGCTAAAAACTTGATTGTAGGTCCAAGCTTCACATTTGGACAACTATTGTCAACAGCGATCAGAGTTGGAACTTGCATATTGGAGCTCAAATGTTAAAACTTTTCTGTTATCATTTCCAGTCATCCAAGGTTAACCTAGCTAGATGGGGGTATGCTGAGATCTACAAGATCAAGTGCGACTGTGGAGAAGATCAGACTGTTCAGCACTCAAGTGACGACTGTGTCCAACCTGCTGCTAGGAAGTTTTGTCGCAGTACAATTAAATTTATTATATTGTGTCATCTCCAATGCTGAATTACAGTCTTCCATTTCCTTCTCGTGTATGTGACCATAGTTTCCTATCATTCTTTCGCATGCTGGGAGGTCAACTTATCCTTAAGTGATGAAGAAAATTGATTCTTGGTTTCCCTTAAGCGCATATTAACTGAAAATGAACAGTTAAATTCAGGTTTATTGCTTTAAACTGGCCAGAAAAATTTGATTGGAGATCGGAACTTCACATCAGAAACTGAAAAGTAACAGTAGGACAGCTACATTAAATTCGCTTGCTCTGAACTTGCCAGAAACTTTATTGGAGGTCCAAACTTTATTCTGGACAACCATCATCGACAGCGATCACAGTTACAACTTGCATATTGGAGCTGAAATGTTATACTTTTCTGTTATCATTCAGTATTGAACTACACTATACCATTCCTTTTATGTGCGTGTGGCCACATTCTTTCGCATACAGGGAGCGCAACTTATCCTTGAGTGATGAATGGAGAAAATAGATTTTTTGTTTCTGTTGAGCAGCGATTATCTAAAAAGGAGCAGGGCAGCTCCGTCAGGTTTGATTGCTGTGAACTTGCGAGAAACTTGATCGGGGATGCAAACTTCACTTTCGGACAACTACCGTTGACAGCGATCACAGTTAGAACTTGCATAGTGGAGCTCAAGTCTCGTACATATCCTTCATCACCTCCAATGCTGAATTATAGATTTCCATTCCTTCTTGTGCATGTGACCATAGTTTCATAGTATTTTTTTTTTTTCGTTATCTGAAAGGACGACTTATCCTTGAGTGATGAATGAAGAGTCCGTCAAGCAGTTATTTTTTGAAACGGAACAACAGGACAACTACGTCAGTTCTGTTTGTTCCGAACTTGCTAGAAACTTGATGGGAGGTCCAAACTTCACATTTGGCAGCGATCACAGCTAGGACTTGCATATTGCTGAAGTTTTATACTTTTCTGTCATCATCTCCAGAGTTGAACTATGCGATTCCATTTCTTCCTGGTGCATGTGGCCACATTCTTTCGCCTTGTCCTCGAGTGATGAATGAAGAAAATAAACTTTTGGTTTCCGTCAAGCAGTTATTAGTTGAAAAGGAACAGCTGGGAACCACATTAGTTTTTCTTGCTCTGAACTTGCTAGAAACTTGATAGGAGGTCCAAACTTCCCATCTGGACAACAATTGTTGACAGTGATCACAGTTAGAACTTGGATATTGCTGAAATGTTCATCATCTCCAGTGTTGAACTCTACTATTCCATTTCCTTCTGGTGCATGTGGCCTCGAGTGATGGAGTTACTGACGTGACCAGCAGAGGTCCTCGACTGAGCGACGCCACCGCCGACGCTTACCGCCAGCAGGGGTCGGCGCCGTGCTATGCGGACGCGAGCTGGCGCCACACACTGTGTCACATGGTGGACATGTAGGGCCAGCTGAAGCTGCTGCCGCTCAGCAGCATGTCCCTGATGAGCGTCTCGATGGGCGTCTTGCCGACGAGGCGGACGAAGAAGAGCTGCTCGATGACCTGGGAGCTGACGGTCCGCAGCGACGGCAGCCGCAGCAGCAGCTTGCCGAAGCGCGTCGGCTGGTTGGGGTACTGCGTGCGGCAGTACTCCTCCAGGGCGCACTGCGACTTCTCCTGAAGACCCTCGATGTGCGCCACGTCCGACAGCCCACACGCATCTGCAACACAACAACAACAACAAAGCCGTTACTCGAGCTGCCACACATTCGGGAGTACCAACTATATCTACACCAATATTATAAACGCGAAAGTAATTCTGTCTGTTTGCTATGTTTCCACGGCTAAACCGATCTTTATGAAATTTGACAAGGAAATATCACTTTTCATTAGGAACGACATAGGATACTTTGCTGCGTTAAATAACATATTTTGTAATAAAATTTTGAAAACTAACAGAACGATGACAGACAGATGGATAGCGTGTGCAATGTTATATCGGTCACTCAGGCTTTGTTTCTCTCGCAGTCAGTTTGTGGGACACATTTTGCGTAGCATATAGCTTTCTATATCCAGTTCTACCAATAAAAGTCTAAGTCCTCGCTTTCAAAGTTGCTGCTAACAGCGGGTACTAAATAAAAGTTTTTTGTTTCATGTATCTCCTTTTATTCTCAGATCACCCCCTTACAGCCGTGTCTTTTCACGCAATTCAAACTCCAATTTGTCGACGTCATGAGAAAAGAAGCGCTTTCTAACCAACTTCTGTTATGAGCGTAAATATAAATGCATTTTAGTATGCATTAGGCCTATAATTGTAATAAATACGAATACAATAGTACTGTTTGGAGGGTCCTTGACAAAACAAGGAGAAAATACGATAACAGTAGGCACGGTAGAAAGGCAAGTAGATTATTAAACAGAAGAAAAGTAAACATTGAAGAGGCGAGAGACTAGCCGAGAAAAGAAGAGTTGAACAGGGAAGTCTAAGAAGACAAAAGGATCTATATAAGAAAGATGTTAATATCTGCGGCCAAGAAGTATTGTGCAGTCATGAATAAAGGTTAATGTATGTGCGCCTGTAAAATAAATATGTTTTCAAGTGAACGTCGTTGTGATTAACATTGAGCAGAAAGGTGAAGAATCTGTTGAGGTAAAAAGGGTAATAACTACTATAACCCGGGGCGCACATTGAGCTGCGTAGCGCAGTAGGGGCAACGCAGAGCAGGGCAGGGCAGGGCAGCACAGACTGGCAGTTACTCGCGCATATTAGAGTGCAGTTTCGTGCGGCAGTTTACAAAGCATTGTGTTGTGCGAAAAACCGACAATAAAGCGTAACCAAAAACATGTCGATGCAAAAAACTCGATTTTTGATTTCTGAATCAGATTGGGATGCCGAGCTTGGAAAATTATTACTTTGACAGAAGCTGAGCTAGATAAAACTATGCAAAAGTGAGTATATGAAAAGAAGAAACTCTCATCTGGATTTTGCAGTGACAAGAGAATTCTCAAAAGATAATTTCCGGATGACTCGAGCGGAGATTCACGGCATAATGTAACCTGTTATTTTCTTGACAAAGCTCAAATATCTATTAGAACTGAAGAAAATCTCGCTGTATTTTCGTGGTTATTTATTTAATTATTTAGCGTTTGACGGTACATGACATTTATAAGAATGTTACTCTTTTATTTCATATTATATTTTTATGGAAACTATATAACAGAACATAAACACTTGAAACTAAAAAAGCAGTGTCAACAAATTAAGTGTTTCTCGGGGACACTATTGAATGATGTAGTACAAATAATAAGAAACAAAAATGTGATAATAGCCTATATATATCAATCTTTTTCGAAGTTTTATTAAAAATGAATTCAAAAAAAGAAAAGAAAAGTGAAAATTGTAAGTGGACAGTTGTATGATAAATGCTGAATTTACTCGCCACTTGATGGGCTCATTGTCCAAATCTCTTGTTTAAATTTAATTTTTATGTATTTTTATGACTGATATTGTGAATCGCAGGTTGGTTACGCACCAGATTAATCAATTTTTCTTATTCCATAGTTGAAAATGATTATAAGTAAAGCAAGATTATAAATAACGCAAGAAGTGTTACGTTGTAAACCGGCACGAGTGAGCTGCGTGGCACAGTTTCTGTGTCGTGATCACAACGTCGCGCAGGCCACGTGCGGCGCAGTACTGCGCTGCCCTGCTCTGCGTCTCAATACGCGCTGTTCCGCCCCAAAACATAGAGACACAGAAACTGTGCTGCGCTGCGCTGCGTCGACTGTGCGTCAATGTGCGCCAGGCCTAAATATATAGAATTTCGTAGCACATCTATTTCCGTGTCGACTATAGGAGCAAATGCAGAGATTTATAAAAAAAAATTTTTAATCTTATACGTTTTAGCTAAAAATTGATCTGTATATACAGTAGAATAGAAATACTCAAGATGCAGAAAATGACTTTAGATTGCATAGTTATTAAAGAGTATCTCCACAATTTTCAAAATTGGAAAAAGAAATCCTTAACGTCACAAAAATAGTCGCGCTTACGTTTTAAAATTAATGCAATATCTAGATTTCTTTACTATTACACCACAGAATATTTGGAACTGCCAACTTTGGTTTCAGCCGAGAATGTTTCAGAGTTAGTGTGACCACCATGGGGCCTTCCAGCTACGGCTCAGCGGAGGACAATACGAACACCAGGACGCTTCTGGGGTGGGGGGGGGGGGGGACAGTCCTATTAAAACAGCCGTACACGTGGTATAATTCAAGATGACTCAATGCCAAGAATATATCTTCAACGCGAGGCAATTAAAATTAATGGCCCTATTTACAGCGCATGCGCGACTCTGGCCGGCTTCCTTCACAGCTGTGGAGGGGACATCCGACATTCCCCATTCCTCACACGCGGCGTGAATTACGTCTCAGATACAAATATTGGCAATTCCGCAATCCGCAAGACCTGCCCCGTGAATTGTGATATCCAATAAGCCGCGGCTGGGCTGGCTGTCGTTCTTCACGATATGGGGGAGCCTTATTCGATGAAATGTGTTTGTCTGTCTCTTTCATTCCGCTAGAATGTTTCGGCTGTCGTAAGGTGATCCATAAAACAGTAATAGCATTCGGTTGAATATTGGGCGGCTGACTGGAAATACAGTGGCCCCCAGTTCAAATTCCGCTCTTCGTGAGCAAATTGCGTTTTTGATTTTTCTTTCATTTCTTTCAGTGCGAAATGTTATAGAATTCTTCCTTCAATGGAATTCCGCATAACACTGCAGGTCTGTCCTACGCAGTATGACTAGGTTAGGTAGCAACGGAAGACGTGGACTGCGCGGCCCATTGAAACTCTGTCATCGGACAAAGGAACTAATCTCCGCAGAATCCGGGCCAATAATACCACCCACAGATACTCACTTAGGCGGGTAATACGACTGTGTAATACAAATTACTGAACTTCTTCTTATTCTTGTTTACTGGTTCGTCTTTTCTTCTCAGTCCAGAATTTTTTTATCCTTTCACTAAGGATTTTGTTTCTTTCTTCAGACCAGGTGGTCTTTTCTCTTATAGGCTGTTCCCGGAAGCCGTACAATTTATCAAATTTAGTTTTAAAAACTCTTCCATGCTCAATCTCAAGTTTTTAAATATCTTCTCTCGTTTCCCCTACCAATTTTCTTGTCATCTTCAGTTTAGTAGTTGAATTTTTTTTCCAGTCATCTTATCATAAACAACGATAGAAAGTTTTAATGGTGTACTGATTAACTGTCTGATTGTTTTTTTGATTCGTCATCACGCAAAGACTAGAGTAAAGATTTTGATGGGATTATCACAATTTCATTTAAAATGTGAGCTTTCTAAAAAAAAATGTTATGCGAAACCTTTAACAAGCAATTCTTCTCGCATCATATAATCATAAAAAGTTTTCTCTTTTCCCTGTTCTTTTTTATTATCATCCTTTTTTTTTTTTTTGACAACGTTACAGATAATGTACTAGCTACGGTGTTGTAAATAACTTCGCGATATTATGCTGTGTCCAAATACTCCTCGTTTTCTCGGCATTTCGACCAAAGCCTCCATCTTTGGTCCAAGCGAAGCATGGAAATGTGTGCTAATGAAATTAACAACGCTGTCACAAAAGACATTAAATCATAAGCATCATATCTCGATCGATTTTTGCTAGAGATTTGATTTTTCCAACAATGTAAATACAAGAAAGACCGGTTACAACGTCACTCTCTACCAGACTCAGTAGGCGGTTTGCATCCCTTAAGAAGACCATAGGCTTTAACCGAAACGTCGGGAAACTGGAGGAGTGTTTAGACGCAGCGTAGATCTCGCGAAATTATTTACATCATAACGGCTGTGAAAACCGTCATTCACCCTTTGCAATAAATGACAGGTTTTGTAACCTTTTCTTACCTCATTCTTAATGTTTCTTGCTCATTTGAGTTTACTAAAAACTGATATATACCAAGATATTTACACTTCAGCCTTCTACAAGCAATTCCTTCCCCCCATCCGTTAATCATAAAAAGCTTTATTTTTTTCTTTTCTTTTTTATCGTCGTTTGGCAAGATATCAGTACCCTACCAAGCACGGCTATTGTTTTACGATAAACTTTGTGTAGAAACCTCTTAATTTTGCCTCTCTTTATTATATCTAAGACGACTTTTCCAAAATTCAGTTCCAAAAATTTTTATATAGTTTTTGTAACATATAATAATTTCTCTCTATGATTATTATTCGTATTGTATGTATTTAGATATGTTTCACATCCCAAAGGTCCTTCTTAAGCAGGGAACAAGAGTAATAAATAAATAAATTACGACTGGTAATTTATCTTAGGTAATTTTTGCTGTTACCATGTGGAAGAACATGAAATACTGTGGGAAAATACAAAAGTGCTAGCTAAAACGGAAGGTTTCCTACAAACAAAAGTAAGAGAGGCTATTGAGATATTCAAACAGCTAAACAACCTCAACAAGGATGGTGGTTACGGTCTTAGCCAGGCTTGGAAATGTATGTTAGATAAATAATTAACTCTGGACTCACAGATATTAAATCGTAAAAAGCATATCTCTGGATAATCGATATTGTCAGACAATCGACAGTACAAATACGTAAACAATCAGCCACGCCAGTCGCCAGCAGATCCCAGTCTGTAGCAGATTCGGTAGACGGCCCCTGAAGAAGACCTAAGTCCTGGTCGAAACGTCGGTAAGAAGAAGGAGGAGGAGTATTCAAAGCATCGTTACTCCCGTAAGCAATTTATATTATTATCTATGGACATGGCAGTAGAGTTCAGGTAGTGTAGTTGAGTGTTCCGGTTGGTTACACTGCTGGCAGTTAGATGATCTGTGGTCGCGTTGCGCAACTCCGGCACAGCTGTGCGCGCGACGTCATTCTAGCAAACAGGGAAGACGACAAAAAAGGTCTTCTCGACTCGTCTCCCCCCCCCCCTACATTCCTCGACCAATCAAGCCGCTCAGCGCCGCGACGCAGAGGCAGGCCTAATAATAAGACCAATATACACTAACTGACTGGACTGGGGAGGACTTGCTGACATCATCACCTCCAGGCGCCGGCTCCAGGGACCCTGCCTGCTGGAACACAGCTCCATCACCAGCTACCATCCCGCCACAGCCCACCTCCACCTGGCTCCCTCTACCAAAAATCTTCATGGCATTCTGCAAGTACCAAACCATTTAATGATGCTGTAGGACATCACCAATTTAATTCTGAAAAGGTAGAAATAAAAACGTGAAACTACAAAATACAGTATCAAAAGAAGTGGAAGTGAAAATGGGAGTACCACAAGGTAGCGTATTGGGACCACTGCTATTCATTATTCTAATGAATAATTGTGTTTACTGTTTTCGGTCAGAGTTCAGATTGTTTGCAGATGACATAATAATTCCGTGTGGTCGTAATAACCTGGTTTCTATTGGCTGCGCATTCCGCCCACGTCTTAGCCAACTTATCCTAACCCGGTAATCGTACCGGGATAAGGACCTACAGTTTAACGTGGAATCTGAACCACGGAAGCGTTCTGGCGTACTTCACGTTACGCATTAAGCTGTACCAGAGGTGAAGGTCGGGTTAAGATCCTAGGAAAATCCCCGCCGAGACAGGGATTCGAACTGCGGACCTTCCGATCTCCAGTCAGACGCCTTAACCACTGAACCACCAGACCGCTCGGCAGATGACATAATGCTGTAAAATTGGATCAAAACGGGAGAAGATTGTGAACAGCTACAGGGTGAGCTGGTCAGGTTACCTAGCTGGGAAGGTCAGAATGGGATTAACATAAACGCAAAGAACAGTCAGCTTATTAGCTACGCAGGTAAAAAGAACTAAAGGTTGTTTACGATCATGCAGTGTGGACAGAATTGTTTGTTGAAAGGTTGAAGTGTGAATATCTTAGCATAGCATTTGATAGTAAATTCATCTGCGCAGGAAACATTCGACAAGTGGTAGGGAAAGGTTTCAAAATTCTACATCTACCGGAGAGGGTAGACAAGTAAGGAAATTGGGTTACAAAAACTTTGGTCAATGCAATTACGTGTAGATTGGAAACCAACCATTGAGAATGGTACTGTTTCGTTTAAATCTACATGTATACAGTATACGTATTTTCGTTGTGGCCATGTAGGCGGCTAGTTTCATTTTCTTTTGTGCACAGAAGTCCTTCATTCGTTTTGAGTTAGCCTGTTTGCACTCTTCTTTTCCGTGTCTTCTTTTGGATTGTTCGTCTCGTTTTATCCCATGTGTCACTAACTTCTTCCGAAACAAATCTCTATCGAAAGCATCTTCGGAGTAATTATGAAAAGGATTATGTAATTCAAGTAGGTGGAACCAAAATATAAGCAACATCATTACGAAAACAAGGTTATTATGAGCTTTGTTTAATAACAGCTCTAGATTAATATATGGAGGAAATGTTTCCTTCAATTGCTGATAATATTGATAAATATATACTGTCAAACATATGAATGGTTGTTCGTTTATTAACTTTCCGAATACGTGTCACTTATTTTGCAGAAAGATATTCCGTCGCTTCTCCTGTTAATTGCGTATATATGTTAGAATTTTGTTATGTTATTACATTTTGCACGTTGTAATTATTATCTACTTTTTTCGGTCTGTTGCTTTTATTTATGCTCCATTCTCAGCAATAAAACGGACCGGCCATTCGTAATAAACATACAATACAGTGCAGTGCAGTGCTGTGCTAGTTACTGGTGGAATGACGAGCTGAAAATGTATTGCGATTCGAAAAGAAATAAAATCATCTCTGCTGAGAATTAATTAATATAATAATTCGAATGTAACAACATAACAAAATTGTGACATTAACAGAAGAAATTGCTGAAGATGCTTCTGTAAAAAAAAAAAAAATTTAGGTGCTTTGGCATTATTTATTTATCAATATTATCGGCCATTGAGGAAAAATGAACCACAACTTCCATATATGAAATAATTTAAATTAAAAATTAGTCAGATGCAAAATGGTAAGTGCAGGAAAAGGGCCAGTGGAGTGTGTGTTTTATCCCAATTAATTCAGTTTAAAAAAAAGAAGAAATAGCTGGATGCAGTTCTTGGTATATGCAAGGCGTTGTTTTCATGGAAGAGGGATGTACGGTTAACGAAATATAGCTCGTGGGTGACTCTGCAAACTAGAATTGAAACTAATAAAAAGCGAGCTTAGTCGCAGTTTCTTAACGCTGTGACGTCACGAACTCAGCCTTCTTCAGTGGGCCAGTAACGGTCAAAGACGTCATCGATCTCAATCCATAGACAAAGCTATTAAAACAACCTACGATTAAAGATCCCCTTTTTTAGTTCTGTTATTTTTTAAAGATAATTTAAACTAGCTTCTATCCACGAATTAGTGCGCTTGGTATTTTATTGTTAGTATTGGATATAGAAGGATGTAAGTTACGTAAAAGGTGTCTAACAAACTGACTGCGAGAGAAACAAAGCCTGAGCGAACGATGTAATATTATAGAGAACTTACACACTGTATCCGTCGGTCCGTCACATTTCTGTTAGTTTTCAAAATTTAATGACAAAATATGATATTAATCCCGAAAAAAGTATCCAACGTGCTCCCTAATCTTCATTTATATGTCAAATTTCATCGACATCGGTTTCGTGGTTTAGTCGCGAAAACGTAACAGACAGTGAGCTACTTTCGTATTTATAACATTAAGAGTAGATTGTAAATCAAGCGTAAATAGCGATATTTATTTCGTTTAAATCTATGAGTTAGTTATCAATAGATTTATCAATTGAATGAGGTGGAGCTGTAATATATGCGACTTTACATCATTACAAAAACTAGATTACGAGCGTTGTTTAGTAACAGCTCTATTAGCTGAGCAACTGCGAGAAGATCAGCGTCTAGTGCACTGCGTTTAACGTGACTTATTTGACTGAGTTAGAAAGTAGTCATTACATAACTGTCGGACATTACGGCGGGCTGATATCGACGCGAGGTAGCCTACCTGTTGGTATCAGTTTCACGCAGGGGTGCCACCTTTAGAGATAGACATCTCCGTCCACCCACGCGTAAAGTGTGAGAGCAGGTGGAGGGGTGGCTGTAACAGGACCCGGCGCAGCCGCGATAGTGTAACAGATAGCAGAGTGTCCTGTAATTTGACGGGGAGGCCTGTTACCGCCTCATCATTACCAGCGCGTCTAATAAAGCGAGGGACGAGGGGAGAGGCGCTTTCTCACGGTGGGATCCTCCAGGTGGACGTCGCAAGGTACCGCTGAGAGCATCCCATCATACTGTACACCACTATATCTTCCTAAGGCATTTGACAGAGTGAGCCATAAAATGGTTTTAAACAAACGGAAAACTGTTGCACTGGATGAGAAAGTTACTTGCTGGTAGAAGAATTCTTAAAAGCCAGAAAGCAAAGTGTTAAAGTAGGAAATACATTATCAAAAGAGGTGGAAATAAATATGGGAGCCACAAGGTAGCGTACTGGGACCGTTGCTGTTCGTTATTCTAATGAATGACTGTATTGATGATCTAAGGTCAGAATTTACCTTGTTTATAGATGACGTAATGGTATGTAATAGGATTAAAACGGGAGAGGACTGTGAACAGCTGCAGGGTGACCTGGATAGAATATCTAAGTGGGTAGGTCAGCATGGAATAAAGATAAATGCCAAAAGAGTCTGCTTATTAGGTACAGAGATAAAAAAACTAAAGGTTAATTATTAATTTAGGGTGTGGTCAGAGTTGCTTGTTGAAGGCTTGAAGTGTAAGCAACTCTCTATAACGTTTGATGATAAACTCAACGGGGCAGAGCACATGGGGCAGCTGGTAGGAAAGGGTTACATATTCCTACGTTCACTGGAGAGGGTGATGAGAGTATGTACGAAAGATATCAGGGAATTGGGTTACAAAACTTTGGTCAGACCATTGGTTGAATATGGTGATGTAGTATGGCACCCAAATTTTGGTTATCTAATACAGGAGTTGAAGGGTGTGCCAGGAAGAGCAGCTAGATTTGTTTGTAGAAATTATCGCATGACCCAGTCAGTAACCGATATGATAAAGTGAGTAAAAAATTTTCTTTTGTGGGTAAGGATTTCAGGCATTGGAACAAATTACCACGTGAAGTGATGAATAATTTACCCAAAAAGGCTGAAGGAGTTTAAAATTAAAATTTTTAAATTTCAAAAGTAGATGATGGAGGAATTTAACATTCAAATTATATAAGATAATTTAAAAAATAAAAAGGGATAATTAGATAATTAAGGAAATTGCCGCCAGAGTGATAGCCCAATTGCAATTAAAATAATAATAGTAATGACGGTACAACGGGTTCAGTCCATACAGTATTGGGATTCTAAAATTCTAACACCGTTTTTTGGCAGTTTCCCTCAGTCGTCCGGTTGAATACGGCTCTTATCCCCAGTTCCAGTGACAAAAACAGCAGAAAAACACGACAAAAACATTTGAATATAGCTCTTAATTCCACTGTTTCTGATGAAACGTTCCAACTGATGCTTCGCAATGTTACTTACTATTAGCGTTCGAATCTTTATATACATATAAATGAATGGAAATATGACCTTAAAAACGGGTAAATATGACCTAAAATTACAAAATATGACAAAACATTTAAATTTAATATACGTCAAAACCTGCTCAAGTACACATCACTTATTTTATGTAGTAGTGTCGGTTTCACGTAGACAGCATAATTTACTTTCGTGCACTCACTACACCATTGGGAAATTAAATTTTAAATGGCTTTGTTTAAGTCATTTTAACTTCACAAATTTAAAGATAAGGATGCTTTTCTCTGTGCTAAAATAAGTCTCTCCAAATTCCTTTACCTAGATTCCTACTTTCAAAAAAGGTTGTTTTCGTCATGGTGGTACTCACTGATCCACTGCAGATTTAACACTGACTGAGGATTATTTTCTAAAGTATTGGCGACAGTGAGACATTGATTGACGCGGCTCGACACAGGCATGCTGCTGCTGCATTGTCGAGATTAAAAGGCGGGCGGAAAATTGACGTTTAGAGAGTGACAATAATGTATAATTTTAATTCTAGGCTGTTTAATTCTGACCAATCCAGTGGCAAATGGTTTGATTTTTCCTCCTGTGAATTCAGCTCAAAAAGTAGGAAAAAGGGGGGGGGAACTTGTCATAAGCATCAGAACCCTACTTATTATTTAGTACCCTCCAAACCCGTCAAAAATGACAAGATTAACACAATGTTCTCGCAATTCATTTTTATACAGTTGCTGAAGAACTAAATAGAATCGTTATTGTATGCTGTAGAAACATGCTGAAAATTAAGTGGAGAAATAACTTACGAAATGAAAGTGTTTTGGAAATGTTGAGTGAAGAAAGAAGTTTGTGAAAGATTCTTACAGAAAGAAGAGACAGGTTGGTGGGTCACATTTTAAGGCATTGGTTAATCTGTTAGTGGAGGGAACAGGCGAAGATAAGAATTGTAGAGGAAGACACAGATTAGAATATATGAAGTATGTATGGGGTGTGTTGAGATGAAGAGGTTAGCGCAAAACAGAAGAGATGGGGGACTACATCAAATCAGTCCAGAGACTGAAGATAGCAAATATGATATCTCGAAAGTTGGTAAATTATGGCTTTTAATTTGCTATTCGACGAGAAAACGTTGGTGAATTTTTCTCTATCCCGCGTAGACGAAATTACGGGGAAAAACTAGCATTTTGCATGATTACTGAGTATTTATTGAGATTTAATATAGCAGAAATACCCGGAATGTAGCCAAATTTTAATATAAAACCTAAGAAAAACTTTCCGATGAATACATTGTTGATACGAGAAAATTACAAATTCAACGCTGATGGAAGCATGAAGCAAAGGAGGTACTTCCAGATCCAAATCGTCGTGATACTGAGATTATAAATGAGTCTGCCCCTAGGCTAGAGGCGTCGCCGATCTTTTATCAGCACACGTGCTAGTTGCGGTGTTTGGAGGGTTCCATCGCACCTGATCATTTCGGCGGTGAATTTCACGATCGCAAATTGAGGCATCCAGAGGTGCTGATGGCGTGACGAATCTGTCCCGAATTGTACGGTAATCAGCCGTACGAAGGATAAAGCGCATTGTGGAGACTATGGGAGATTCGAGCGAGAATTACATTAATCGACGATAGGGCCATGTGAACGTTGAGCAGCAAGGCGTCTCAGTTTAAGCGCTTCCGATTGTTCTACACATAACACGTTGCGCGAGCTTAAAGCAACAGTAACAAAAACGTAGAAAAGTTTAATAAATGTCCTCAAAATGTACTGTTACTGAAAAGAAACTGCATTTATTTAGTCCATGCGAACGGAAATACCTTCCGTATTGTTAATGAAATTAACATGAAACACTAAAATGATGGGTGTTCCTTAGAATTATATAATAAGCCATTAACATTTCGACTGCAAGAAAGAAAATCAAGTTTCGTTGGCCGCGATTTACGTACAAACAATTCTGAGATTTTCATATGTTTTAAATACTTTTTGCTCCCCAGGTTCCTAGAAGTAAATCAGCATACGTCGGATTTTCCAGAAAGTTCCAAAACTAAGAAATAAGTGTCCAAAAAAAGTGCTTCCATTTTCCATCGAAAGCGATTTACGCAAAAACTTTTGGTTTTACTAGTGATTTTTATGTACGGTTCCTGATGGTGCTTTTTTATTGTGACTGCAAATCACTAACACTAGTCGCTTAACTCATCACTCATTTCGGACACCATTGGAATTATCACTCCATTTTCGAAACTCTTGACTATGCGATGACAATAAGGTGAAATCGCTGGTGAGTTCAAGTTGGTTTGAGTGCATGACTTCATTCCATAACCCTCTGTAAAATAAAACACCAGGCGAACTAAATTACAGCATACAGCTAGTACCTAATAGCAGGAGACTGGTTAAGCATTATCACAAAATTTTAAAACAAGTAAATGTTTGCTGCAAGAAGGCCCTATGTCACCAACCCAATTTAAAATTTAAATAGATGTTTGAGGACATGTTGTTGAAAGTGTAAGAGAATGGGTTTAGGAATAATAGAAGGAAAGTATCTATGTCATTTACTATTCGCCGATGATCAAGTCGTCATAGCACGCGAGGATGCAAATTATATATGTAATCAACTATCAATGGAATATACAAAAATGGGGCTTGAAGATTAACTATAAAAAAACAGAATATCTTACTGATCATCAGGACGTACTCTACATTGATGGAGTACAAATGTACAGTTTAAAAAGTCTACTAATGACGCGAAAATCGATATTAGGGAGGTATATCGTCGAAAAGTTGGAGTGTAACCTGTCTTGGAAGGGTGAGATCTAAAAAAAAAAAGGTCTCAAAAAAAGGTTGCGAGGGCGATTTCTAGGGTGGGGGGTCTCACGGACCAAGGGGGGGGGGGGGTTCCGGAAATCCGGAAAAACACCTCACGTAATTTATGGATGCCCCCTAAGTATTATCTTATTAATATGAATTACAGCAATAAATTTTATGTTTAATCATATAAGGAAACCAAATGTATTACTCCATAAACTCAATGTAAGAAAACTTCAGTGACATTAAAGTAGGGATTTTTCAGATGTTAAGGTGCCGAATTGAACCAGATATTTCAAGTCATCCAGAAGCAATTCGAATAACGGTAAATATCTGGTAAGTATATAGAAGGAAGGAAGTAAAAATAAAAAAATAAAAATACGTCAGGCTATGTGCGGACATACTGTCACGTACAATACTTCGAAAGGGAGGATGTTGAGAAAATAGTACAACGTACCACCAGAAATAACGCCTCACAAGATGCTAGAATCCACTTCACTTTTAATTTCGTATTTCTGTATCCAGTTATACAAGACAATCTGCTATACAAGCAAGGTACAGAAGATAACGATATTATACACATTTTCTATCCAGCTCTACAATCTGGCAGCCCTGGTCGGGATGGTTCCCTTTACAGACCATGGCCTACCTGCTTCCCGATCCCAACAATCTTAGGTCGGTTAGGACGAAAAGGGTCCCTACAGAATGCCGCCTCCCAGGATAAGTCTGGGAGGAATAAAAATCTGAAAAAGTTCAATTTTGAATTTGGGTGTCTACATATTCCAAACCGCGAGGCATAGCAACGTTCACTTGTGACGTATGTTCCGCGCCGGTTCAGAATTCGCTGCTGTCCGAATGTTCATCGTCTGTTGGTGCTGACAATGACGCAGGCCTCGTCATTGTGGACTCTGCGGACAGCACTCCTTGGTAGACTAGACAGATCCCGCATTCAAACACAGTCCTCATTGTACGCCGAGCACTAACTCCCGTCGCCATCGCTGCCGTGTCGTTTGTTATCTCTGGAGTGACACCGCACAACCCTCCACATCGAGTCACGGAAGCGGCTGAAGTTCCTCACAAAGGTTAAATAGCGTCTACGCGCGATTCAGACTTCCACTCGATAAACGTTATCTCTGGATTCAGCGGCCATAGTGCGTCGCTACATGCTGGGATTAAGTATTCCTTTCTTTGTATATGGCGTTATGGCTCGTCGACGTCGACGTCATTAGAGCCTGAGTAGGCTGCGGCGACGAGAAACGGGAAGGAATTCGGCCACTGTGTAACATAACAGTAGCATTCCGCCGACCCGCAAGTAGCGCCGAAGTGAGCGCATGATTACATTGTTTAAAGTCAGTCGTTATCGAGGTTTTGTAGCGGACGGCTCGCGTCGCGTAATGTGAGACGCTATACTAACTGTGCGGGTGTAGCAAGAAGTAAGAAGAAGAATGAACTTGTTTAACCATTGCGACGTATGTTTTAAATTGATTTGAACAGTGGGTTGAGTTACCAGAACAGTGAAGTGTGGCATCGAAAGTAATATAGTGTGGACTGATTTGGATTAAAAAACTTTCCTTTTGTTTCTAAGAATCTTGCAATCGACGGATTACGAAGTTTCAATAGCCTTATCATCTAAATTCTGATAGTGGCCAACTGGTTCGATGTGTACTTTATTCAAATAAATGTGTGGAGAACAGATTTTCATTACTTTTGAAGATTTCTCTTAGTTAGTTATCCTCACACTTTTATCGGACTGGTTTGGACCCTGTCTGGCGACCGGCGGCGACTACGAACTCATTTATCCAACTTCGGGTGCTGTATGTTAGTAATTAAACTTTAGCAAGCACGAAGTTCGGTCTACAGTAAGTATCAGGTCAACCACAAGAAAGGCAAGTAGTCTTACATGGCGACGAGTGACAGGACTGTGTGGTAGAAATCAGTACTAGGAGGAGAGACAATTTTTCTCAAATCCTAGGAAAACACACAAAAGAAAGAAAAGGAAAACTAGTGATATCAAGACGACGACAATCAAAACAGTGAGTGTCGACAATACCCAAAGGTGCGGAAGAACTCCCACTCGACGAAGGCAGCGCGGCTGGTCAAGGAGCAGCGGGGAAGACATTCTACATTGTTCGGCGCGGAGCTGGGCAGCCGAGACGACGAAGGCGGGAGAAAGAAGAATCGTCGTGCAGAGTCTCCGAAAGCTAAGAACGCGCTGTGCGCTGCTTGTTTGGCTATTTTTGAAGGCTTAAATCCTTTCCTAATTTTTTCTGATAATTTTCCTTTTTTTCTGTGAAATATCGAGGAAGAAAAATCGGACCAGATTTTTCTCTCCTAACTCGACAATACATTTTACTCTCCTTTGTCATCAGGGATGACAGAAGCAGTTATTTAAATTCCACCTGTAGTTATGCCTATAGTACAACCTTTTGTTTCCTTTTTCTTTAAATGGCATGCTTAGCTAGATAGCTTGCAGCAGCTGGCGCTTCGTAACGGCGTTGTTGTGGTCTGGTTGTCTGATTCGCGGGAAGCGAATTTACAATATTTTTTGATCCAGTTTTCTGTGTAAAATTTATAATTATGCCGGGTACGGAAGGAGACGCTAGTCTAAGTCTCACTGAGGTGGTGGAAATCCTGAGAGCGGAAATGCGCTCACTAAAGTCCGAGATTAGTATGAATATTGAAACCCAAAATTCCAAGTTGGAAAATTTAAATACGAATTCTGAGATCTTAAATTCCAAGTTTGGAAATTTAAATTTGGATCTCAAATCAAGTACTGAAATCCTCCATGATAAATTTGAAAAGTTAGATTCAGATCTTAAATTAAGTACTCAAACCTTTGATTCCAAGCTCGATAATCTAAAAGCTGAGCTAAAGTCTGACGCGGAAATGTTACATTCTAAGTCTCTGAAAGAACACAAATCCCAAATAGCAGAATTACGTAAGGATATGGAAGAGTATCGTGCTTTGTGTAATATGCGAGCAGAGGACTTAGCAACCCAGTTTTCCGATTTAAAACAAGAGTTAAAGGGTGAAACTGGTAGTTTGCGCCAGGAAACAGACGCCTTGCAAGAACAATATGCGCAGTTGCAAGAAAAAAGCGATAGTCACTGCCACCGTATAAAGACGATCGAAGGACAGTTCCAAACATTGCAAGAAGGTACCCGACAGGGCTATGCGGAAGTGAAATTTGGGATGAAAGAGATAACTGCGGAGGTGGAACAGCTGGATGAGAAGTTGGAGAAATTAAAAGTGTCAACTGCCGTATTTGTGGATGAGAGAATGAAGGTACATGCGCCGCTAATTATAAAGCAAGAAGTATTAAAACAAGTGCCGGGTGTAGTGAGAGAAGAATTCTGTAAATACAAAGAAACCGGAAAGGGCACCGTAATTCCTGTTCAATGCTACGACGAAAAGATTGATTGGGAAGAATTTTCGGACCGAAATGGCATCCATCCTGTAAAGTTTATTAAAAATTTCGAAAATTTTCCACCTTTTATGGCTGCTAGTGAGGAGAAGAAAATTAATATGGTAATAAAACATTTAAGAGCAGGACCCCGACTGTGGGCAGAGCAATTAGAGGAGGAATTTTCATCTTTCGAGCAGTTCAAAGAAGATTTTTTGAATCTTTACTGGTCGGCAGAGCGGCAGATCGCCGTAAAATCAGAATTAATGTGCGGTGACCGTTATGACCCGAGAAGAGGATCGCAAACCGATTTTTTCATGCGGTGCTATGCATCTTGCCGATACTTAGACCAGCCTCATAGTGAAGAAGAGTATGTACGAATGATTGCGGCTAGGTTACCGGAACAGACACAGCTAATACTTACTAGCCACAAGATCCGCTCCATAAAGGATGCTGTAGATATGCTGGGAAGATTAGATGTACAAGAGCAAAGAATGTACAGAACAAGATACCAGGGACAACATAACACTAATCATTTTCAAAATAACGGATTCAGACAGGAAAACCACCGAAGAGAAGGGAATAAAAATTTTCGGCAAGAACCGGAAAACTCAGGCCGGCAAGACGGAGTTCGAAAGGAAAACATAGAGGAAGGAAAATCTCATAGGCGGTTCCAGAATCATAACTACCGACCGCAAAATGAAGAACATAGGGTAGCAGTGGTTTCAGAAGACAATACCAGACATTTAAACTAGTGCCTGCCACTGAGAAGGCTTCGCCAGCGGCGGAGGCAGAAAAGAGGCCGAATACAGAGAAAATAGTATTAGTAAAAGAAGAAAAAATAGGCTTGAGGCGGAAAAAGGATCAACCAGAAATATGTCTATATGATACAGTATTTAATAACGAAGTTGAAGAAGAACCGATAAGATACGAGAAAATTTTATTAACCAGTACAAGTGAAGAATTGAAGGCGGATGAGGTAGAAGATGAAAATAAATTTGATCAGGAAATAGGAAGTCGGAGAATCTGAGATCAGAGGAGAAGGCGAAGATGACATTTTTGAAGTTGAAAACGAAAGAATTCAAGAACACATTTGGAGAGAACAAAGAAAATTACGCGAGGGTGAGATGATGTTAATAGGAATTGATGGTTCGGAAAATATGGATACAGGCGAGGTAAGCCTGGACGGGATTAAAGTTGTGCGGAAGTCTTATGTATTTCATGACGGCGCAGCCGGCGAGCGCGACGGCAGCCAACACACGCGTAACAGTCCAGGCGTAACAGTGTTGGTACCTGTGCCAAAAATAATTTGAAGCACGCGGCAGCCGCTGGCGCGGTATACGAACAATGCGAAACATTTCTGTCAACTAAAGCGAGCTATGGAAAGGAAAGATCAATACCAACAGACTACGGAACTTGTAAAGAAGATGTCGGGAAGCTGAAGCAGTCACAGATATATGAAGAAGAGAAAAGAATTGACAGGAAGTCAATAAAATGGAAGAGTAAAGATAAGTTGCGGCGGGACGAAGATTTACCATATAGTGACAAGCAATTAACGGACATTACTAGTACTTGCTACTCAGATTTGAATAATGAAGCGAATCTAACGGCTCGCCAATCACAAGTCTTTTCAGTCTACAATAACGACCCGAGAGAAGATTTGTTGGAAGAAGAAGGAATTTTAAGGAGAAAAGAAGCCCGTACACCTACTGTTTTGGTGAAATTTAAATCACGACAAGTAGAAGCCTTGATAGATTCTGGCGCGGACATATCCTGTGTGTCGGAAAGCCTATTTCAAATCCTTGTGAATGAACCTGACGCATGTTTACACTCGGTACAAGGAATGACAGTTACGGTAGCAAATGGGGGTAAAATTAAAAGAATCACCCAGCAAATTCGAGTAGATGGTGAGATTGGAGGACACAGGATTGAAATAAAAGCATTTGTTATCCCTAAATTAACCGTTGATCTAATTCTGGGAGTCGATTGGCTTGCCGAGAAAATGGTTAAACTGGACTGGGAAGAGAATAGTCTGCAATTTATTACGGAAGGAAAAAGAGTGAATATAAGTTATGAAACCAAAATTCGTGAAGAAGGAAAGGAAGCGGTTCAAGTTAGAGTCATTTCAAGAGGAGAGGTGCAGGAGTTTGTATGCTATGATGAGCCTAGTGAGGAAGAAGTGCAGCTGTCACAATTATTGGTCGAAAAGGACAGCGAGGATTTAATGTACTCGCAACAACAGCAGATGAAGAAGAAAGCTCAGAGGAGGAAGAAGCGGCATGATCAAAGAGGGAAGGCAATCGACTATAAGCCGGGTGATCTGGTACTGGCGCAGACTCATTATAAGTCCTCTAGCGTAAACAAAGAAATTAGGAAGTTTAAGTATTTGTATGAAGGCCCGTATCGGATTGCTAGCTGCCCTAGGAAGAATTCCTATTTATTAGTGTACCCTGTTGGTCAAAATATCAGGGGTACTTTCAATGTTACTTCCCTTAAACCCTACAAAATGTTACCAGAAGACTTATCTGACTAAAAGGAGGGGACACCCTTTATCCTTATTTTTTTTTCTAATTTTTATTTGGCGTAGGCCGATTACCTCATCGCTGCGGCGAACAAATCTTTAATTTTTTTTCCGGCTAAAGCCAATAAACTAAATCCACATTTCCACTCTCGTACCCTGCCTGAAAAAATGCCAAAGCAGCTGCAGCAACAACAGTAGGCTTTGTGTAGTGCAGTGTAGTGCGTGAAGTGCTTCGACAAAAGTCGTATAGAGGTTAATGACCTCTACCAGTGTCGCAACCGAGGACTCCACCCATAGAGCCTACGGTAGAAGCGGAAATATTTTTTTTGTCATGTGTGTATATATGTTCTTTCTTTTCAGTTTTATTTTTGTGAGAGTTGACAGTCTATTTGAGAACTGTGACCACGAAAACTATGACAATTTCATGTGGTTCCTTCGTGTATTTTTTTTTTTTTCTGTATATGTTTTCTTGATGTTGTTTGTGTGCCTGTTTTTTTTAATTTAAATATGTTAAATGGCTTTGTGTATCTTATGTTAGTAGGTTGGCCACACTTGAGAGTCTGAAACTTGGTATTTGTAAATTTTCTTTTTTATTGTAATGATAATTCTTCAGTTTCTTTTGAAAAAAAAAACCTGAACAATTATCACAAATTGGTAGTTGGGGAATGTAACATAACAGTAGCATTCCGCCGACCCGCAAGTAGCGCCGAAGTGAGCGCATGATTACATTGTTTAAAGTCAGTCGTTATCGAGGTTTTGTAGCGGACGGCTCGCGTCGCGTAATGTGAGACGCTATACTAACTGTGCGGGTGTAGCAAGAAGTAAGAAGAAGAATGAACTTGTTTAACCATTGCGACGTATGTTTTAAATTGATTTGAACAGTGGGTTGAGTTACCAGAACAGTGAAGTGTGGCATCGAAAGTAATATAGTGTGGACTGATTTGGATTAAAAAACTTTCCTTTTGTTTCTAAGAATCTTGCAATCGACGGATTACGAAGTTTCAATAGCCTTATCATCTAAATTCTGATAGTGGCCAACTGGTTCGATGTGTACTTTATTCAAATAAATGTGTGGAGAACAGATTTTCATTACTTTTGAAGATTTCTCTTAGTTAGTTATCCTCACACTTTTATCGGACTGGTTTGGACCCTGTCTGGCGACCGGCGGCGACTACGAACTCATTTATCCAACTTCGGGTGCTGTATGTTAGTAATTAAAACTTTAGCAAGCACGAAGTTCGGTCTACAGTAAGTATCAGGTCAACCACAAGAAAGGCAAGTAGTCTTACAACTGCTTTTTGAAGGTGCATTCGGCTGGAGTTATTTCGGGAAACTATGGGAAACCAAACACCGGATGGTATGACCAAGAACAGAACCCGCATGCTCCTGAATTTCACGCACGCTACGATCTTGTAACTTAGGTAATTTCGTGTTTGATTTTTAAAAGGGTTAAAGAATGAAGTCAGATGTTCTATCCAAGTGCGATTTGACCTTTTTTTGCAGTCAATGCAAGTCAAGAGTTTCGGAAATGAAGCGAGAATTCCAATGGTCTCAGAAATGAGTTAAGCGACTAGTGTTGATAATTTGCAGTCACAAAGACAAGTGCACCACAAGGCACCATACACAGGTTCAGTAAAAAAGGACTTTACAACTTCGGAATGATATATAAATTTGTTTAGATAACTTAAATAATTGGTAGATGTGTCATTTTGTAGCGAACAACCTCAAATTACTGCACGCAGTACATCAGTACACCATTCCACCACCATGAGCGCTAGCGTAGTGAACAGTTAAAATGGCTCCTTTCACTGGTGCGGTGCGTGCTCGATATGTGTTTTGGCTCCATGAAACGAACTCTGCAACAATTGTTCGGCGAAAATTTCGCAGCGAATACGCCAAAGAACCTCCAAACAAGGCTACAATTTAATCTTGGCACAAGAATTTTGTTGAGACGGGTTGTTCACTGCGACATAATACGGCCTTTTCTTCTTCACGGAGAAAACTGTCAAAGGTATTGAGTAACTGGATATGCTTGAAAATCTCTTTTATTCCACAGATCGATGAGGATGACCGAGATGGGATGGTTTACTATCAGCAAGACGGTGCACCACCTCATTTCCTCGCTGAAGTTCGAGGTTTCCTCGACAATCACTTCACAGGTCGGTGGATTGGCCAATCACATGGCCACCTCGCTCCCCAGACTTGACGCCACTGGATTTCTTTCTCTGGGTTTCATTAAAGATCGTGTGTATGTTCCTCCCATACTAAACAGTTTGGCCGACCTGAAAAATCGAATCTGCGCTGCCGTTGCACAAGTTACGCCTGATTTGCTGCAACGAGTGTGGGAAGAAAATGATTACCGCTGGGATGTTTGTCGCATGACAAACGGTAGTCACATGGGACCAAAGTGAAACTTGACACTTATATGTAAAATTTGAGGTTGTTTACTACAAAATTTCACATCTACCGATTCTGTAAGTCAATACATTTCTATATCATTCCAAAGTTGTAAAGTTCTTTATGGTTCACCGTGTATAAAAGTGAGTAGGAAACACTGGTAAAACCAAACGTTTTTGCATGAATCGCTTTCAACGAAAAATACAAACTGGGTTTTTTTACATTTATTTCTTAGTTTCTCAACTTTCCGCAAAATTAAACATACACTGTTTTACTTCTGGGACCCAGGGCGGCAAAGTATTTAAAATAACAGATTTGGTCGTAAGTGAATCGTGGTCAACGAAACTTAATTTTCTCTCTCGCAGTCGAAATGTTAAAAGCCAAGTATATAAATCCAAGCAGCACTCAATTACTGTTGTGACATTAGTGAATAATTATTGGCTCTGGTCTTAATATCTAATAAGTTAATGTATATCGTCTCTATTAGCTTGATTTGAAAACTGTATTATTTTGAACAGAATTAGGAGTATGATCATTTTGACTGCCAAGAATCTTCGCAGTAGGGTTGGGTTGTTTATATATTTTTAAATATCGGATTTTAGAAATATCTATATTTTAAAAAGTAGCAGTATCAGCTGTCGATATATCGGAAAAAAGTATCGATATATCGATACTTTTATAAACGCAAATGAATATCAATCAAACCTTGCAAAAATAAGGCTGTCCACTGATAAATAGAGGTGTGATTTTGTACTTAATCAGGTTTTCACTTTCGAATTGGTTCTGTTGATGATGATGATTGTTGATTTTTTTTAAATTTTACCATTATGCGTCTCATAATGTTCATAAAAATTAATAAAATTTATAAAACTCGAAAGAGGTTCGAGACAAATCTTATTTTGTGTATTTTTAATATTGATAAGTAATACAGTTGAGGCATTTATTTAGGAAGAAGTTTAGCTATCATAGCCTGCATTATGGCCAAGTTACATAACTTTTTTTCATAAGATTTTTTGTGGTATTTCATTAAGTTTTGTATGTTGATAGTTTATTCTGAGTTGTGTTATATTTCTTGCTCTCGAATTAACAACTATTTGTTATTTACACTTCCCACTATTCCTGCTAACACACTAATTTCAAGTTGGACTACCCTGGACAATCCACACGCTCATTTCAAACAGGCTCGCGTTCTATTCGTGCTGGGCGAGCGATGCCTTGGCTACACTGTTGTCATCATCTGAGTAGACTTGGTACCTACAACTTTCAAATTAATTATAGAAACGTAGTAAGATTTGCTTAAGCTTGCTGATCTCTATGCGTAACAGAAATTTGACGGACATAGTTTCATTCAGAGCAAACGAAAAATGATAACTTATTTCAAAAAAATATCGAAGCCGATATCCAGATTTCAGTATCGAAATATCGATATATCGTCCTAAAAATATTACTCATAAATATCGATATTGTCAAAAAATAATATCGATATATTATCAACAGTCCTACTCCGCAGTAATGATTTTTAATTGTTCTTCCATTCACTCGGCCGAAACGCGAGAGAAGAAATATTAGCTGCGTGTAACGTAAAACCTGACAGTTGGTTTTTATGGCTCTTGGTATATTAGAACGTCACCAGCTCGCAGCTTTTGAAATTTCTTAACGTAAATTCCAGACAAAGCCGCTTAGTGTGTTCTCCGATTCAAGACTTACTTCTGACTGACTTGTGGAACAAAGACTCAAGTGATGATTAATAATGCTACCATAATAAGGAACAACTTCAATTAGCACCTTGTCGGAAAGATCCACTTTCAAAATTTAACAATAATACTTTTTCTGCGATTTTCTAAAAGGTAAAACCAAGAGTGATGGGTGAGCGGTAAAGTTCTGGCCTCGGATTCGGGAGGAATTGGGTTCGAATTCACGTCGGAGCATTTAAATTTGGGTTTTGCATTGTTTCACCATATCACTCCAGGCAAAAGCTGTGATGCTTCCTTCATAAAAAAAAAAAAAAAAAAAAAAATAGTCAAACCACAGTTGCAGTACAACCTCATATTAGGTTCCGCATTATTTCAGATTGATAATATCTTCATGAATTGGAGTTTGTAATTCTAATACACGCAAAAAAAAAAGTAACCTTGAAGTGTATTTCCTAACAATCATGTTGGATGGTGGAAACGTATTTACCATAATGCGAGCAATATGTATTTGCCCAAATGGGCTTAATAAACACGGAATTTTTTTTAACAGTGCAATTCCACATTCCTAGCTTATAGAAACAACTGCATTTCCTTTTGACACTGCAAGGCTAAAGCAGCTTTCTGCAGTCGTAAAGGCAAATGTGGAGACGATTCCCAATTTCCGCTTCATAAACTACACCATACTCAAACGAAAATACCCTTATCACACGCTGAACAGTTGCACATTCCGCTGACAGATGGCAACATTTGACTTCCTCTCTTAGTACGTAGTACGGGCTGGCAGTAGGCAGTCAATGCTTGGCGCCAGCAAGGACATGTGGCCGTAACACCATAGCTCCAAATTTGACCATGACAAAACTCATCAAAGGGAACTGACCCCCAGAATGTTGGGAAAAGTTCTGAAGAAAAACGTTTTATTTATTTTTTTGCTTATGGCTTTACGCCTCGTCGACGGAACTGGGGCAAGAAACGGGAAGGAATTCGGCCATGAAATTTTGAATGAACCATCCCGTCATTCGCATGGAGGGATTTGAAGATACCATGGAAAACCCAAATCTGGATGCTCGGACGGCGATTCGAACCCTCGTTCTCCCGAATTCGATGCCAGAGCGTTACCGCTCACCCACCACGCTCGGTGAGAAGACCTGGTAGCTTAGAAAAATGCAGAATTATACAATTTGGCCTACAAGTTTCAGGCGATTCAGTACAGTTGAAGCGTATTTAGATAAGAATTATACAAGAGGATACAATCTGCCGAACCGTGAATCGCCTCGAGAAATCTCGGATGAAGTTTACACAAACTGAACCAGGTTACCTCCAACATCTGCCTCTTGAGGGTCATCCCCATAAACGTATTACTCCATAGAGACCCTCTAAGTAGCTATGAAAGTGACTTTATGCGCATTACAAAATTATAAGAGGTGCTACGCGAGCGCACAAAATGGTAAGGAGCCGGGAATTAACATATTTATAGCATTATTTCACATTCCACAGGCCGAACAGTATCTCACGGGCACAAAAAGAGAATCCTCGCGCCAGAGAGTAGAAAAAGGGACGGGCCCTTTAAAAATCCATTGTACTTGGCGTGTTTATGGGCCGGCTTCAGAATGAATTCAGATTAGCTGTCTGGGCAAAGTGTCCGCGTTCCCAAAACAGATACTCGGCTCGCAGGCATATATTAGAAATAACGCGTTAACATTTAAATAAAGCGAGATAAATATCGCGAGCCCGCCATCAGCTCCAAAGCGGGGACATAACGTAGGAGAAGGGCTTACCGACCAGCTGAGGGAAGAGCCGGGAAAAAAAAGATGATGTGTTGTCACTTAGATCTCGGACCGTTGGCGAAGCGTACGGCAATAGCCTTCTTCCTCTTTTGGGGTCGACTATGGATGTGCAAAATATATCGATAAATATCATATCGATATTTACAAACAGTATCGATATGAACCGAGAGAAAAATATCGATATGTATCGAATTGAGAATATCGATATGAATCGAGAGAAAATATATATGTATCAGCAGAAAAATATCGATATGTACATATATCGATTTTTTGCCTAAAGCCAATAAAATTCTAGAAATATTCCCAAAATATATCAAAATATTTAAGAAAATTCAAAAAATTAAAAATTAAAGAAACTTTTAATAATTTTTCTAATTTTTTACAATCAATCAAACCGGTATTCATCTGATGTAGACATCAAAAGAACTCTCTGTGTTATACGAGCCCCTCTCAATCTACTTCTGTTGTCCGTTGCCGCCAAGTTAACTGCAGATGTCACTCTCTCAGATGACACAGAACAGGCTTGGCATATCAGGTACTTCTTCGTCAACGCATTTATCAATTTGGGAGGGAGGGGGGGGGGAAATTTGAAAACATAAACTGTAAATTAACGTCAACCCTCAACTTCGCAACACGGATGCTTAATCAATATTCTTCAACTCGATTAAAGATAATCTAACCGTTAAAATTCAAATTTGTTAACAAAAAAGTTACGTTGACGCTAACGTAAACCTGTTAAAATTTAACATTTTTTTTATCCTTTTTAAGACCCGTCCAGATCAAATATGTCCGTATATTTTTCCAATATATACGCAACACATGTGATTGGATTCTTATTTGTGCTCCTGCAAAAATATCGAATTGGAACTTAAAATTGATACTGTAAATAAAATATCGATTTTTGATAAATAAAGAATAAACATATCGATTAGTTTATGAAAAATATCGATTATTTTATGAAAAATAGCGATTATTTTATGAAAAATATCGATATTTCGATATATCGATATATTTTGCTCAAGCCTAGGGTCAAATTTGGAGTTTTGATTTTACGGCCTCATGCCCTTGCTGACGCCAACCGTTTTATACATACTGCCAGGTCGGACTAAGTACTAATGGGGGTGGTGAACGGTTGCCATCTGTCTGTGAAACATGTAACTATGTTCTGTGTTGGGATTGTTTGTGACGAAAGTCTGGAGCAATGATTACGGAGCACCTGAAGATGGCGACAGTGATTGTGATCGTCGAAATATCGTGTGATAACACTTCCTTAACTCGGCTAGTTACCAAAGAGCATTTCATAAATTCTCAACGCCGGGAGACACTGCGTTCTTACGTAACTCTGTCTCTGTTTGTTTCATTTTCGTGGATTAAATGGCTAAAGCGATCTTGATGAAATGTGAAAGGAAATACTATTGATCTTTAGGAAAGACATAGGATACTTCCGTCTTAAAAAAATAACTAATTTTGTCATAAAATTTTGAAAACTAACCGGATAGCGTATCAGTTACTCAGGCTTCGTTTCCCTCACATTCAGTTTGCAATGCACCCTTTACGTAACTAACAGCTTTCTACGCCCAATTCTAGCAATAAAATTCTAAGTCCGCGCGTACGAAGACGCGTGTAACAGCCAGTTCCAGCATCGTCCCGTGCTGACGGTTAAATAGGGATTGTTTGTGACGAAAGTCTGGAGCAATGATTACGGAGCAGTTGAGTTGACCCTGCGGACGGATTCCTCTGCGAGTTGATTCCCGTCCATCACTTAGTTTGATTGGTCGTGACTGGAGCATGCGGGTAACGTGGAGCCGTCTGCTGACCTCCGACCCCACCGTCGGCGGCGCCACCGTCGCGGGGAAACATTGGGGCCAACCTCTCTGCAGAACACGCTCGCGCTGCTGTATCGCTCCGAGCATTATACAGCAATCGATTGACTTATCTGTATAAGTTATAATTTCTTGTTCGCTTCACAGAAAACTCCAACGCATTTCCTCATTTTTCAGAAATAGATTATGATGTAGATGATTAATTGGACCTTACAGCATAAGGCGATCTATACTGTTGTGTACCACTTGAGCATTTTGCAAAGATACAGACTAAAATTGTTCTTTATGAATGTCAAATTAATCATTTTGTTCGCCTGCTTTGTTTGGTTTCATTTTCTCTGAAATAATGGGCGCAATGGTAGTTAATTCAGTTTAAAATAATCCCTTTTACATTATCAATGGGAATAATGAAATACAATGAATGGAAGGGATACTTGGGATGGTCTTGTAGCAGACGACAACCGTTTTAAGGGTAACATTCTATTCAGTGATCGCCTTCATACGTGTGCCTGGCATTGCACGGCCACGGTAGCGCGGGGCTAGTAAGCTGGCTTCGCATTGTAGAGGTCGCCGATTCGAGTCCAGCCCAGGGCATGGGTGGTTTTAATTAGGTGTTGTGTCCATCCTGTATTGTCCTGTCACTTGTTACCATCAATTATAACACAATAATACAATATAGATTCTGTATACACACTTGAAGAATTAAAGAAAGACTGTTGCTAGCTGAAAGACTATAATTCCAAATGCCATTTTTTTTTAAAAAAAAAAACCTTTAAAGTAAGGCAGTCAGGTATTGGAATAAATTACCGAGTAAAGCTTACCAATTTACCTGAAACCTAGAAAAATTTAAGTGAAAATAATAAATTGCAAAAGTAGGTAAGTATGGAAATTGCCACCAAGATCTGTGACACATGGCAACCCAGTAAATGGAAATCTTAAATTTGCTTTAGCAGCCAAGGAAGGAGGTAACTTTTACATAAGAACGAAGTTTCTCTTGGCTTTGAGAATTTATTAAAATGCTCTAGCAGTGTTTCTCAAACTTTTAGCCCCACGCACCCCTATAAAATTTCCCGAGCCATAGGGAACCCACTTAACGAAAAACTGTGATCTTTTTTATTTTTTAGCTTCACTACTGGTAACAATGAGCAATATTCAAGATTGTTCGTGTTATACGGTTGGCACAGCCTGTCCCGCATTACGTAAATCTTGTCGCGAACCCCCTACGATCAACTGGCGAACCACTAGGCGAGTTAACGAAGTCACGAGGTTGGCTGGTCACCAGAAGATGGCGACCGTGGATGTGATCGCCGAAATATTCTCTGATAACATTTATTTAACTCGGCTAGTTACCCGAAAGAATTTCATAACGAGGTAACTTTTGTTTATAGCCAGCGTATATTTTGAGAGTAGGGGAGCCTGCATAATTTTCAGGTAGGGGTGCGATACCGCGTGATCGAGTTCGTCGGAGACGAGACGAACGACGCAGGCACTACTTGTCGCGGCGGCGGAGACCAAAAGGAACAGCGAGTGTCAGGATGCGGGCGGTCCCGTTTAGTCCTATTGACGGCCGCAACGAGGCGCGGCGCCACCGGGCCTAATCTGTGTCCTCTGACGTCACGGCGCGGACACGTGTCCCGGCAGGCGAGCAGGGCCTGATTACCGTAGATCAGAGGATCAGCTCCGCGGCAGAGAGATCACTACAACCCCGATAGCTGCTCACCGACTATGGCTTGTACATTGACCGTTCTTTGCCATCAGAAGTTTCCTAAAACATTCCAGGCCATGGCCGAATTCCTTCCAGTTTCTTACCCTAAGTCCTCTCCTGCCTCTTAGGGATCATCCATAAACTACGTGGCTCAGTCTAGCAGGAGTTGGGTAGAAAACTACTCTGGGCCGCGTAGGGATTTGGAGCCGAGCCACGTAGCTTTACATTCATATTATTTGTCGTAGTTAAAATAAGTTACAGAACACACAAAAGCCCGTGAATATTTATTTCCGTCATTTAATTTATCTCCGTATGTAATTTACTGACAAGAGAAAACAGTACTAAATGTCTTCTGGAATCAATAGAGAAAAAAGTTACGTGCCATGCATGGGGGAGGGGGTGTGGAGGCAAAACCTACGTGAGGCTACCGGGGGGAAGGGAGGTCAAAGTGACTTTACGTAACACTTCTTAGTGACTTCGACATCGACTTTTTTTTTTAACAATTTCAATCCTCCCAGCTGAAGCCTGGGAGGTGGGTCTCAAGGACCCTTTTCAGCCGACTAACCTAAAGGGGAGGGAGGGGTGGGGGTGGAAATCACCCGTGGTCTTGTAGGGAACCATCCCAGCATACGCCTTGAGTGACTGGGAAAAACCCCAACCAGGATGGCCGGACGGGATTTGACCCCAGTCCTCCCGAATGTTATGTAAGTGTGAAACAAGCCCACTCTCTCGACTCAGTGCTCGACGTCGATGAGACGAAAAGCGATAAGAAGAAAACCCATCAAAAGACTAGCTGCGAGAAGTCATTGAATTTACGAGATGTTAATCATAGCGACTTGAATCTAAAAATCTACAAACCCGTAGGAGTGTCAACGAATGGTATCTTTTATCACTTTTTTTCATAAAAAATAAAGGAACCAAGAAATGGAGGCATTTATATGGGTAGTAAGCCAACACACCGAGCTCAGTTTTAGCATTTGTTTCCCTACGTATTTGGAGAAGTTTTTTACTTTCTACAAAGCATAGATGCAGCTACATGAACACCAAACTTAATAAGAAACTCGTCCGCCACGATTTGCGATAGAACCTGTGACCATTGCCAATTGAGATTATTATTCTAGCCGGCTTTCTTCATTCTTCTGGCGTTTTCATTCTTTGGATCATTAATTCCTTCTTTTATAATTCGCCTCTTTTCATATTTTTTTTTCCTTTTATCTTCCTTACATCCGTATAAATTTTGTCTTATCGATGCTCCAAAGGCAACCTGTGAAATGCTACAGGTAGGGGAGTAATGGAATTGAGTAATGAAAAGAGTCTGACCGTTGTTTCAAGGTTGTGTTGTAACATGAGCACCACATTTTGGGTATCAAATAAGAAAGTTGATTCGGGTGCAAATTAGGACACCCAGATTGTTTGTGCAAATTACCGCATAACACAATCAGTAAGGATATGATAAGGATATTGAGTTGGGAGTCATTGGAGGGTGAAGAGTGTGCTGAGCGTGTATAAGGTGTAAAATGGCGATAACACTTGGGAGTAGTGCATGGAAATGAAGCTAGCACTTAATTTCATGCATAAGGGAGTGGGACAATTGTCTTCTGTAGGTAAGGAAACCACGTATTGGAAGCCAGGGATTGAAATACCTAGGGCAATGATGAAAAATTTACAAGGAACTTTGAAAGAATTAAAAACTAAAATTTATAAGGGGAAAAACAGCTGTAGGGTGGTAAAATAGCACCCTGTTAATTTAAGACTGAAAACGGTATGGAGTGGGAAAATATAGCGCTATATGTTCCATAATGATTAAATTAAATTAAAAATACATACGCCTTCATGGACCTTAAACCGATCTGTAATATTAGGCCTTGGTCCCTACTTTGTGTAAATCATCAGTCCAACAAAATAGTTCCGAATACATATTATAAAATTTTTGTCGGCGCCATGTTTGTAAAATTCCACTTATTCTGCGGGTTTAGAGCTGCGTCAATGATGTTGCCACCGCCAACGGTTCGGCACCCAACCAGGCGCCTTCTTCAGGGCTGTTTCGGGCTAATGTATCCCCTGCTGACAGATGGTTACGCGAACTTTTTGTTGGCCCGCACACTAGGCAGACTGTTTTAATTTTTCAGCAGCCTGTCGCACTTCCGGCACCGACTGTCAGCACTATCTCTGGAAACAAAACAATCCGCCTAGTGTACGGGCGAGCGACGAGGGATGAAACTAGCTGTCAGCAAAAAAAAAAAAAGTCACCGCGAAATAGACCTGAGGATGAACACTGGTTGATGCCGAAACGTTAGCAGAGTAAGTGGAATTTTACAGAAATAGTTCTTCACTCAGGAGCCAAGACCGTCGATAATTACACCACGCTCGTAGATTTGATGAACTGATCGTTGCATTTGGAATATTGAGGAGTTCATTCATGGTCGCGAGTATTTTGGTGTGTCGCCAGTAAACTGGATGGCGAGTGGGTCAGGAAGCGCCTCGCACTGTGCGGAGAAGTCGTCTAATTCTGCCTCTCGCGACTCCTGAGCGCTCTCCAACGACTCAGAGAGGATTGCTGTGCAGTGAGAGGTCGAGGGACCCCGGGCTGTTGACCTCCAGGCGCCGCGTCCCCGCTGCTCCTACACTACCGCCATCACCGCTCACCTCCAACAATTAAAACATCACTCAAATGAGATAATCACTCCTCTACACCTGACCTCTACCTCTCTTTACAATCGCTTACTTTTTTGGCTTACTTATGGCTTTACGCCTCGTCGACGTCGAGGTCATTAGAGCCGGGATGCGTCTAAAGACAAGGATTGGCAAGGAATTCGACCATGGCCTTTCTGGAGGAAGCAACCCGGCTTTCGCCCGGAGTGATTTGGGGGAAACCATGGAAAACCCAAATCTGGATGTCCGCACGGGGATTCGAAACGGCGTTCTCCCGAATGCGAGGCCAGAGCGTTACAACTGTTTTGTGTACGTGAAACATAATGAACTAGTTGTTACTAGCGAATTCGTAGCCGTGAAGTTATAATATTGTTGCTAGAAGTAGCTGGTACCCGCGACTTCGTTCGTGTTTGTCATGAATTTTGAAGGTTTTTATGTTTTTGCATTGAACCTTAAATATTTACAGGATAAAAAGTAACCTATGTTACTACCTGACCTGCCAAATCAGCAACCCACCAGTGAGATTCGGTTCACACACTAAATAACCTGCATAAAATTCATTTATATTTGTTATTAGCTCAATAACGAGAGTTCTGGTAGTTCAGTGGTTAAGGCGCTTGCATTCAAAACATTCGCTGCTCCGGTCCCGGGTTCGAATCCCGGCAGGCGCAGGAATTTTGAGAGTTGTGTTTGATCATATGAGCTATGCCAGGACGCTCCGTGGTTCGGATTCCACGTTAAACTGTAGGTTCCAGAGGAAAGGAATTGGCCGTCCTACCTCTGACACAATGGCTTAGTATGCCTCCTTCGGGAGGATCCGACCAACCTTCGGGTTGTGGACTAAGTTAAGTTAGCTTAAAAATATGTTGTATTCTAGAAGATCTTTTTACAACCACCACGTCTCCACACACCCTACATGCAACCACCATAGCGCACGATGGGACACGGACACACACACACACACACACACACACACACACACACACACACACACACACACATATATATATATATATATATATATACCAGTTGTCTGCGCTAGACACTCGTGGCGTCAAGGTGAAATATGGGGACGCATACGTCTGTATATATTCCGATATAGAAAGCTGTAAGTTTTGTAAGAGGTGTTTCAAAATGCAAGGAGTTGGTACAATTTGACGGGGAAGCCATCGCCATTCTACAGTAGAATTGAACCAGTCCCAGGAAGAGAATCAATGTGCAACATGTTTAAAAATATCAAAAAAAAAAGGAGTAATGGGAGGGGGTTCACTGTGGGACACCCCAGAACAAGATGAGACTAACACAAAAAAAAATACCGAGCGTGGTGGTGTAACGGATAGCGTTCTGGCCTCGCATTCGGGAGGACGGCGGTTCGAATCCCCGTCCGGGCATCCAGATTTGGGTTTTCCATGGTTTCCCCAAATCACTCCAGGCGAATGCCGGGATGCTTCCTTCAAAAGGCCATGGCCGAATTCCTTCCCATTCCTTGCCCCCATCCTTTCCCGTCTCTAAAGACCACGTTGTTAAAAAGGGACGTTAAACTGTTACAAAAAAAAAAAAAAAAAAAAAAAAAAAAAAAAAAAAAAAAAAGGACTTCCGAACACTGTTTTTATGTTAACTAGTGTTAATTTTTGTATTAGTTCTATTCTTTTAACATCGTATGGTTACCAGGCTGTTGCAGTAATATCATAGCCAGCAATACAACAGACAATCTACGGTTTTAAAAGGAACGAACAGTCGGTTCACCATTGCGTTAATTCCGTCAGAAAATTTCGTGGACCAAAAATTATTCGTTTCAAATTTTGTTTTTTGTTCTTAATGCATTATTCTGGTCCAGTCATATTCCACCAACTTTATTGTCTAGCACTGCCTTCACACAACAGTGGTACTGTATTTCACAAAACAAACTCGCTGTGAGAACTTGTTTTCAGCCGATTCTCTCTTCGTTGTATCGGCCACGTCGATTGTTTCTTCGAGTGTAAAACAGATAGCGCAGGGCGGATAATTGCTAAACCAACTGTGAAACCAACGAAAATTTTGTGAGGATAGTGCCGATGTTAAAGAAAAACGTTTAATACAGTCCCCGATGCCTGGACGCACGAATACTACTTGAGAAGTGGTTCTGCGAGACGATAAAATGACGACTGTGACTTTGCTGTTGTTGTTAAAGAAGCATGAAGTCCATATTGCAGTGATTTCCAGATGCATGCGAATAGAGACATTGTTCTCCTTCTCTTCGATTTTGGCCATCTAGTGACCAAGAAAAGTAGTACTGTGCATTCATTTCTATGTTTTTTTCCTTGAATTCCAACAGTTCTTGATCCTTCCACTTTGCTGTTATCTTCCTTCTAAGGTCCAGATGTTATTATCTTTCCTCTTTTCTTTTTCCTGGAAACACTTTAAAATTTGTATCAAATATTTGAAAGTTACTCTGTCTTGTATTATCTTCTGTTATTGGCATCTCTATCGTATATTTGTTTATTCTTTGCATCCACTGTATTTATAGAATTATTTGTAGCAAGCTGAAAATTGAGTAAATATGGCTTTGTATAGTTTTTATGTAATTAATTGTGAATTTTTTGAAAATGAACATTGTCTTATGGAAAGAAACTATGTAAATACTCTTTAATGTGTTCAAGTACAGTACTATACATGAAACATTGATCAAAAGTTTGTAATTCTAGGTATTGATGTGAGCTACGATATCTGGAGGACAAGTTGCAACAGTTTGGACTGGTTTATGTAGAAAATTTTATGCGTAAATATCTTTAATTATCATTTCTGTGCGTTTCATAATGATTGTGAATGATGTTGTATTAATTCCGATTTTTTGATGTGATTTTAATTGTTTAAGTATTGTTAGAATTCGAGAGGGGTGTAAGGGTTTGGGAGGTGGTGCTACAGAAGAATGCTGAAAATTAAGTGGACAGACAAAGTAAGAAATGAACGAGTTTTGGAAATGATGGGCGTGGAAAGAAGTTCGTGGAAAAAGCTTAGAGAAAGAAGAGACAAGATGGTAGGTCATATTTTCAGAAATGCTGGATTAGTTAATTTGCTGGTGGAGGGAACAGTCGAAGGTAGGAACTGTAGACCAAGACAGAGATTATAATTGTTTTGTGGGTTGTTTTTTACTTGAAACTAAACAAAATGCTTTTGATGGCATACGCGTTTCGCCTTTATTCAAGGCATCATCAGTGCCAGTTTTTATATATTCATTAACACGCGCAAGTTAGAAACAACCCACAAAACAGTTATCATAGCAACTAAGGACTTGGGCCGAAAAAATCACCAACATGTTAGAGATTATAATATATGAAGCAGGTAATTGAGGAGGTGTGTTGTAGGGGATATGTAGAGATGAAGAGATTAGAACAAGATAGGAAGGGATGGAGGATTGCATCAAACCAGTCAAAAGATTGATGACAGCAAAAAAAAAAAAAAAGAATAATTCGAGAAACGTCGGTCGGAAGTCTCTTGGAATTATTCTGGAATTTTCTGTAACGCCTACATAAGCGATTGGCAGAGACGAATTAGTTAGCTAAGTTTTAATTTTGAAAAGTTTAGTTTTGAAGGTGTTGCAAGTTATAATCGCAGGAACAGTACGTAATATCTTTGTATGAAGTCCGATGTCTTTGAAAAAATAAACAAACTTGAAAGTTATTCTGCTTGGACTAATTATTTCATTTTAGACGAGATACCTATCCACTGTTAGCAATTCTTGCCCTTGTAAACTTAGTTGAAAACTCTTTTTGTACGTCTGCTGTTATTCATTCCCATCTCGTGATCAAGAAAACTGATTTTTTTTTCTGTTCGTGTCTTATATCCTTTCGTTTTCTTCTTCCTCGTATAGATCTTTATTCCTCCGGTGCCTCAATTCTGCGCAAAGATGCAGGGACTTGTCAAACACGTAAAGTGACCGAAAGGTTCATGCAAGTCTCATAACGCGTGTAATAGGGAAAAAAAACTCTTGCTTGGTCTAGGAGGTGGAGAATAGAAATCAATCCTGCTAAAACGCAAGCCATTATGCTTACGCGCAGATGCGACCCAGCGCTTCCGGTGATACCGCATCCTCTACTACACCTCAATGGCAAGGACATCCCCTGGTCTACAACTGTTCGCTATCTAGGGGTCACACTGGATAGGAGACTAACGTGGCACGCCCACATAGAGGACGTCAGATGCCGAGCGAGTGCGAGATTACTACAACTCTACCCACTCATCAGTATTAATAGTCGACTACCTCCAACTATTGGAATCAAAATCTACACTACCCTTATCCGACCAATTGTGGAATATGCGTGTCCCGTATGGGCATACGCCGCAAATCATGAAATACAAAAGCTACAAGTGATTCAAAACCGCGCATTGAAGAGAGCCCTACACTTGCCACGTCATTTCCCGACCGATGCCTTACACGAGACGACTGCACTGCCTATGCTCCTCGATAGATTCAGGCTGTTGGCAAAATCATTCTACAAAAGCTCCCAGAAGTAAAAAAATCAAATGATCAAAAACATCGGTCAGTATGATATTTCAGCGGACCGACATAAAAGATCATTGAGCCTAATAAACTAATGCACAAAGACAAATCAACTCAGAAGAATTGACCAACCTTGCTAACAGGAGAAAATATCCTAGGATAACAACTCCCATAAAACACTGCCTTTAGAAGAAATGGCAGAGAATGGTGGCTGATGATGATATGTGCGCCAAACGAATTCATCGGGTGTCTGCTGGGACGGCGAATGTCTCTCTCGACGACAAGCTCGATTAAAAGAGTTCGTGTCGGCCCGACGACGCGTTTATCAAGTAATTATGTCTCGATTAGGCATGCGCATATTTAAAGCCCGTTGAAAATAAACAGCCTCGAGATTTAGGGGGACTCGGGCGCGCTTGAAATTTATGGGCATCTGGAGAGCCTTTGTTTAGCGTCTAATATATGTGGGCCCAGTCTTGTCAACGGGGCATCTTAAACAGCTGGCTGCGAGTAATTGGTCCACACGCTTTATGAGGGCTGCCGGTGAGGATATTGTTTATGGATGCTGGCAGCGGGTGTGATCTCAGGCGAATACGATCGGCCTCCCTCGAAGTCTCAGTGGTTGAAGAAATAGCGTTGGGCTATTGGACAGACCGTCTGGGTGTTACGGGAACATCTTCTGCTGCAATCTCTCAGAAATTGGAAAATACTGGGCGTTGCTGTTTCGCCTTAAAGAACTGCCTTTCTGTATATCGGTAATAGATTCCACATTAGACTGTTTTTCGACTCTGAAAACCGGATGGGATAGATGAAAGATTGCATTCGACGACGGTCCCAGTTTCCTAAGGAAAGTATAAGGTAGGCTTGGGCAAAGAAATATATAAATATCGATATTTTTCATAAAATAATCGATATTTATCGGTATTTTATTCTCGATATATTAAAAATCGATATTTTATATGGAGTATCGATTTTAAGTAATAATTCGATATTTCTTTACGAACTCGAATCAGTATCCAGTTTCATGTGTTGCATTTATATTGGATAAATATACGTACATCTGGTCTGAAAAAAGTGAATTAGACGTAATTTAATACTTTTTCATCAACGGTTAACAGGTTAAAAAAGATGTTAGATTTTAACAGGTTTACGTTAGCGTCATCCTCATTTTTTTGTCAGTGCATTTGAAGGTTAACGGTTAGATTATTTTTGATTAGTTGAAGAATGTTGAGGATTGACGTAAATTTACAGCTTCTGTTTTCAATTGATTTTTTCGTTGATGAACACCTTTTGACGAAGTACCTGATATGTCAAGCCTTTTCTGTGTCGTCCGAAAGAGTGGCTTATCTTGAAATTTTCGACTTTTCTTAACTATTTCGATGTATTTTGGGATTATTTTTAGAACATGACTGGCATTAAGCAAAAATATTGATATCTCTCTCTCAGTATATGTTGATACTGTTTGTAAATATCGATACGGCGGGATAACATCTTTTCTTTCGTCTATCCATAATAGTTTCCTAATGAAAGTATAAGTCAAACATACTGTTAAATTGTTTGTAATTGCCGTCAATGAAGACATGTTAGGTTAGTCAAGTAATATACAGTTTTTTTTTTTTTTTTTTTTTTTTACAATTTCATTCCTCCCAACAGAAGGCTGGAGGCGGGCTGCTGGAGAGTCATAGGGGACTCTTTTCAGCCAATCTATACTACGGGGAGGGAAGGGGGATGGAAGGTCGGCCGTGGCCTTCTAGGGAACCATCCCAGCATTCGCCTAATTGTCTGAGGGAAACCACGGAAAACCTCAGACAGGATGGCCGAACCGAGTTTAACCCCGGTCCTCCCGAATGATAGGTAGGAGGCCAATATTGGCCTCCTCCCATCTCGGAGATACAGTTTTTGGATGGTTTTTCTTTATATGCTATCACTTTGACATTTCAACTGCGAGAAGGATATAACGTTTCGTTGACCGTGATTCTGTTTAGGATAATTGGAGTCAGGTGAAAAGAACTGGTCGGATTTAGTAACTGCTTGCAGTCGAATGGCATCGTACTTTTTCCTTTTTTTGGAGGGGGGGAAGGAAGGCGATGTGTTAACTGAGACATTGTTGGTTTACGAGACTTTTGTACTTTAACACCAACGAATTTGCGGGAAACACCTAGTTCTTTATAAGGGAACTCTGAAGGCTGATTGTCCGCAGTTAATTCGTCTGTTTTTTCCCATTATCCTTCGCATGATCACTGATGCCAGAAAAGTTAGGAACAGTGTGTGGAAGGGAAGACGTGACCATGACCACAAGCTGGCATTCGATTTCAGGCACAAGGGAGTGGGAAGATACTCTTTCGTAGGTGAGTTCAGGGACTGGAATACATTATCAAGGAAAGAAATTAATTGTTTACAAAAAACGCAAAAAAAAAAAATTTAAAATAAAAATTCGTGAAGGGAAAAAGTAGACGAATGGGGAAATTATACTCAAAGAACGATGATAAAAATTTATGAGAAAAGAGAAAATGGATGTGTAGGAAATTTCATTCAAATTAAACACATACATACATACCGGGAACATTCGGCTCAGTAATTCCTTAAGAGAGTTCCAAAAAAGCCGTTTAAGCTTTAAATTTAATAGATTACCTTTGTAAATATTGTCAACCGATTCATCTTCTTAATGAGTGTATCTCCAGTCCTCATATTTTTGACGTACACTACTCTTTGTTTCCCTATTAGTTTCAATTTAACGACAAGCCGTTATTCGGGAATAAAAAATAAGAATATCTACTAAACCGTTATAACAATTTCTTTAGCTCCCAGCTCAATGACTAGTTCGTTTTTTTTTTTTTTTTTTTTTTTTTTTTTTTTGTAACTGCTTTACGTCTCTTTTTTAACATCGAGGTGTTTAGAGAAGGGAAAAGATGGGGGGCAAGGATGGGGGCAAGGAATGGGAAGGAATTCGGCCATGGCCTTTTTGAAGGAAGCATCCCGGCATTTGCCTGGAGTGATTTGGGGAAACCATGGAAACCCCAAATCTGGATGCCCGGACGGGGATTCGAACCGCCGTCCTCCCGAATGCGAGGCGAGAACGCTAACCGTTACACCGCCCCGCTCGGTGACTAGTTCGTGCCTTTAGTTTTGGAAATACATAATTCTCAGAGATTTATTGATTTTATAAGTGTTTATGAGAGAACAGGCATTCCTATCTTCTTTTTTCTTATCAGATTACTTTTTTTTGTTCATACCCTTACGCGTTGTTGAAAACGCGGGAAAGAATTAGGGCCGTGGAACGGGAAGGAATTCGACAGTGTCCTTTGGGAGGAGAGAACCATCCCGGCATTCGCATGGAGCGATCGCGAGAAACCATCGAAAAGCGAAAACTGGACGGCCGGACCGGGATTCGATCCCGTGTCCTCCCGAATGCGTGGCCAACCACGCTCGGTCAGACGACATAAATACACTGATCAGCCAAAACATTATGACCACCTACTCACTAGCATATTGATCCACCTTTCGAAGGCAATACAGAAGCGATTCGGCTTAGCATGGATTCTACAATTCCTTGGCAGGCTTCCAGAGGTATCAGACACCAGATTTCTACGCACAGGTCGCGAAATTCCCCTAAGTCACGGGCCAGCGGATTGTGGGCGCGGCGGCTGGGAACGAGCATCTCGGAAACAGAGAGACTTATTGGCTGTTCGCGTGCTACTGTAGTGATCATCTATGGAAAGTGTTTGAAGGACGGTGGAACCACGATCAGGCAACAATGTGGTGGACATCCACGTCACGTCACAGAACGTGGAGGTCGGAGGTTTGCGCGCTCTGTAAAGCAAGATATGGGGTGATCTGTAGCAGATCTGACGGGAAAGTACAATGCTGGTGCTTCCAAAAGTGTTTGAGCTCAAGATTCGCGATTCTGCCAAAAATCACTCCTTATCCTACTTACCAGAGCGGGCAAGCCTCCGACCTCCACGTTCTGTGATGTGGCGTGGGTGTCCACCACATTGTCACCTACTCGTGGTTCCACCGTCCTTCAAAAACTTTCCATTCATGCTCATTACAATAGCACGCGAACAGCCGGCCAGCCTCTCCGTTTCCGAGATGCTCGTTCCCAGACGTAGCACCCACAAACTGCTGGCCAGTAATTTAAGGGAATTTCGTTATCTGCGCGTACAAATCTGGTGCAGATACCTCTGGAAACCTACCAAGGACTTGTAGAGTCCACGCTACTCCAAATCGCTGCTGTATTGCGTTTGAAAGGTGGACCAATACGCTAGTAAGCAGTGGTCATAATGTTTTGGTTGATCAGCGTAAGGCGCTGTTCTGTTGCATATACACTGCAGCGGATACATCTCCATCATAGGAAGTAAGCGTGTTGATGCAACAAGTAGTTGTCGGCGTAGGTCATAGTACGTAGCCCAGCGTTACCCCGCAACAGTTTCCGTGGTACTGCAGGGTTACATTAACTTGGGTGCGCTTATTTATGGCGTCTCGGTAATTGTGTGTGAACATACAGATAAGGGCCACGGGCTCAGTACACGGACGGGGTGATTGTTTACCGTCTTTACTGCCCCTTCAGTCGGGCTTCACCAGAGCGTAACATCGTGTGGACCGCGTCTCCAATGAAGCGGCATTGGAGCGCAGACAATGGTTTTACAACCGTAATTTTCCTTGTGGACCTCGGCTCAGTTAATTGTGTGCAATGGTTTGCATCATATAATGACACCAAACCATAACCCTGTCGAAGAGAAATTTTCTATGCCATTTAACAAAACGTATCGACTGGATTATAAACATTTGTATAAACGGGATTGAAGATACAACCTCGCATGAATCTGACGTGGTCAGAAGTATATAGGAACACCTAACTTTTTTCTATTGAGAGTTTCAGACGTAGATGAATATAAATGATCTATGTAAACTTTTTTTTTCTTTTGCTGTCGTCAGTCTTTCGACTGGTTTGATGCAATCCTCCATCCCTTCCTATCCTGTGCTAACCTCTTCATTTCCACATACTCCTTACAACCCACGTCCTCCATTATCTTCTTCATATATTCTGATCTCTGTCTTCCTCTACAGCTCTTACCTTCGACTGTTCCCTCCATCTGCAAATTAACCAATCCATTCTGATGGCTCCTCCCTGAGCAGTCCCCACCCGGAGATCAGATTGGGGGACTATTTTACCTCCGGAATATTTTACCATGTAAACTTATGTATACTTTTTTATCTGAGTTTCCAAGAGCGGAGTATTTTGTTTACTTGACGTAAGAATGAATTTTGTCAGTGCTAGAGCTACTCGTGTGTGTGGAATGGAAGCGAGAAGTCGCATACAGGTGTTGTTTCTGGACAGCTGGGTCGGTGGCCAGGCTCCGCTCGAAGGATGGAAGGGATTTCTCGATATTGCAGTAGTTGTTATGACATTGAGAGCGGGAGAAATACACATGTAGTGTGGTCCACAAATAGTGTAGCATCTACACTAATATTAATAATTCTTAAGTAACCATGTCTCTCTGTATGTCTGTTACATGTTCACAACTGAAAGGTGGACCTGATCTTTATGAAATTTTACAAGGAAATAATATGTATCATTAGATAAAAGATCGGACGATTTTTATCGCAATAAATAACATATTTTGCCAAGAAATTTTGAAAACTAACTGAATGTTGACAGAGAGACGGATAGCCAGTGTTAGTCTCTGTAGTCTTTGTTACCGGTCGCTCTGGCTTTGTTTCTCTCGTAGTCACTTTACGTATGACCTGTTCATAAATTTCGTGTTCAGACACAACCTATTATATAGTATAAAAGTGGATTTTATTCAGTTTGCAGCACTGTAAGTTCACGCGAACGAAGACGCGGGTAGCAGTCAGTACTGCATAAATTTGAGTGGAGAATGTTAGTTTCTGTCTTGGAAAGTGAATAAAATGGAATATAAAGTGAAAGGTCTAATCAATGAGAATTATCGTCAGTACCATATCTTTTAAATCAGATTCATGCTGGTACTATCACAAGGAACTGTTGAAATTTATGTTCTGCAATCGTCGTGGCCGAGACGCTGAACTAATTTGGCCCAAAACAAGGTCCCAATACCGTTTAACATAAAAACTTCCCAATAAAGTGTTCCCCGGTGACTGATACAAAACGTTTCAAACATTCTTCTCGGATAACATTTTCTGTTCGCCGCAGCTCAGAGAAGTGAGGAAACTGGGTTACAAAAATTTGGCTATACCATACCTTACCCTTGATGTATTGCACCCGTAATTTGGATATTAAATAAATGAGTTTGAGGGGATGAAATGAGGGCGGCTATATTTGTTTTTACAAGTTACTACTGCGGAACTCAATCAGCAACTGATATGGTAAAGGAACTGGTTTGGGTTCATTGGGAAACAGGAAGATGGTGAAGAGAGCACGAGGATAAGGCTAATGCTGAAGTCTAGAATGATATTGGTTTGAAGAATAGTGTATGGAAGGGAAGAAATCACCATTATCACAAGCTGTCAATGGAACTTAGGCAGTGGAACAATTTTCTTTTGTGGGTAAATGAGTCATGGATTGGAATACATTACTGAGGTATGTACTGAATAATGTACCAAAAACACTGAAATAATTTAAAATTCAAATTCGTGAAGGGCGAAATTAGGTGAGTGGGCAGAGGTGGAGGGTTGGGGAGGCAATTACACTCAAAGAATTTTCGACAAAAAAACAAAAAAGGGGTATGTAGAAAAATTGCTACCAGAATATATGTTCCATCGCAATTAAATTAATATGGTAATAATTTGAATATCTTAACTTCCCCTCGACCCCTTTAATCAGCTTCTTGAACGGTTTGATGCAATCTTCTATCTTTTCCTATCTTGCGCTAACCTCTTCATCTCAACATACCACTTACAACCTCCATCATCTGGTTTAGATATCATTTGCTCCGTTTTACAGTTCTTAGCTTCGATTGAGTCTTCCACTAACAAATTAAAAAATCTTTATTAAAATATGATACAGCAACTTCTCTCTACATTTTGTAATATTCTTAAACGAACATCTTTCATCGCTCACCATTTCAAAAACACGTAATTTGACACTTCATCTACAACATCCTTCTATAGCATTACAGTTTATGTGCTGCAATCTTACTTTTTTTCTGTTGTTCTTAAAATCCAGCCTTCCATAAAATTTTGTGTTCCACTCAGTTTTAGAAACTACTTTCTCGATCCTACGCTTATATTTGAAACTAAATGGGTCTTTTCACTAGCGCTTATCCACTTTTACCATCAATCGCGTTTCTGACATAAAGTGTAATTTTACTTCCCAAATAATAAAGTCTATTGCTTCTCCTATCGCATTCGGTCCTGTTTTTATATCCAAACTACTATTTTGCTCTTACTGTAACTATACTTATTGGTTTTGCTTTGATCTGTATCTAGACCGTTTTCTTTCTCGCAGCATTGTTTTCTATGTGCTTCAGTAATTTCTCGGTATTCGCATTCTTGTCTGCTGACAGGACAATGTCTTCAGCCAATAGTAGCACACTTGATTGTTTGCCCTTACATCACATTCAGATATCTCTCGCTTCCTCGATGCCTTAATAGGAACATTAATGGGTTCCTAGGGAACAACACACAACAGATGCTGTGAGTTCTGTCCATCCCATTTCCTATTCCTCTCTCTCTCTCTCTCTCTCTCTAGGCTATTCATTATGGCTGAAGTGACATGAAAGATGCCGCTCGCCGTCATTTGTTTTTCCTCGCCTCTTTGCTAAGCGTTTAAGCGGCAACCGGCAAAGGCATTAACATCACGCCGTCTTCCTGGTGCTTAATTTTTAGTTCTATCCAGAGCTGATTTATGGTCTTTGCACAAGCCTACTGGCAAATTGTTTTACACAAAATGGTCGAAATACGGCTGGTAAAAGTAGCATTTCTTCCTCCAATATCAATGCCATCTAAGCTGGAAAAAGGGAGGTAGAAATGTGCTGAGATGACGTATATATGATAAGAAATGTCTTGCCCCAAATAATTCGGTTCTGAATTTTAAAAGCACGTAGTATTTAACGTTTGAGTTTTAAAGGGTTTTTTTCTTTTTTTGTGGTAACAGCGATAATAAATCAGACTTATCCGCAAAGTCTAAATCGATATCACATCTTTCATAAATCACAATGGAACTACAGGTACACTAACATATAGAGGGTAAGAATTACGTTTTTCCCGGCGTATGTATGAAATGAATACTTCACGGATTTTCTGCCTGGTAATTTATTTATTAAACCCTTTATTCAACAACGTTTCGGCCACTACGTCCGTTGCCTTCATCAGGTAAGCTGTTATATCGAAGCCACAAGACTGAAAATACTCAGTATCTCAGCTTCGAGATAACAGTTCACCTGATGAAGACAACGGACGTAGTGGCCGAAACGTTGTTAAATAAAGAGTTAAATAAAGAAATTATCGGGCAGAAAATCGGTGAAGTATTCATTTCATATAGACTAGAGTGTAGTTACATAGTTACAGAGTTTATCGCAGAGATTGAGTTCTTACCTTCGACTGTTCCCTCCACTAACAAATTAACCAATACCGCTTGTCTAAAAATATGACCTACCAGCCTGAATGTTCTTTATGTAAGAGCCCGTCTCTAAAGACATCGCTGTTAAGAGACGTTAAGCAGTTAAAAAAAAAATATCTGTAAGACTCCCCCATATTCTTCTTTCGTTACCCACCATTTCAAAAACTCTTTCATTTCGTACTTTGTCTGTCCATTTAATTTTCAGCATCCTTCCATAGCACCACATTCCATGCTTCGCTACCATAAACTGCTATACTCCACATATAGTGGTTTAAAAAATTCTATCTAAGTCTTAGATGAATACTTGAAACTAAAAGATTTTTCTTTTTCTTGACGGTTCTTTTTGTCAGTGCTGTAATGGCTTTAACATCATTCTTATTTCGACCATCAGTTGTAATTTTACTTTCCAAGTAGCAGACTTCACATACTTCTCCTATTACATCCGATCATATTATGATATTTAATATACTATTACTGGTATATTTCACCACTTTTGTCTTGTTTTGATTTATATTTAGTCTGTATTAAGCCTGCGGAATCAAATTATAATAGATTTCTGTGACAGCAATTGGAACCTCAGGTGCAACGACTACGGGTGTTTTTCAAATTCTTAAGTTGGTAACAAGAGATCAGCTGAATGGAGAAGTTATCCGTTTAAAAGCACGCCGGAGATAGTCATTCAGGCCGGTCCCTTGTACGCGGTTTAAGAATAGCGCCTCGCGGCTCCGACTCGGTCTGTGGGTCGAGAATTCCTCGCCTGGAATCTGCCTGATCGATCTCGCCACTGACATCTTAACAGCCCTTTTATTCTGGGCTAAACGGCGCGAGCGACAAGAAGGCTGGCTGGCGCACGCGTGACCACAAAAAACTGTAGGGAAAAGGAAGAGCAGGAGGCCAGCTCGTTTGCATTAACGCCCACTGCACTATAGACGGTCTACTCCGCGACCATAAGGCCGCGCATACACGTTGTAAAGTGCAGAACATAGTCCTTAACGGAAATCATGTTTTGTGTAGTAAATTTATTTGAAACTAGCTGACTCGGCTATACTTCACTATTACCAGACTTGAGTACACATATAGATTAAACGAATGCATTTGAAGTTTGTATGTAGTAAAAATTAGATATTTATGTATAAATTTTAATTACGGTTTCATCCATTTTCAAGTTTATTGCAATCATCTTGGATATTCAATGTTTCTGGTGTTTCCAATCAGCATATATACAAAAATATCTGAGTATTGTCTACAGTATTTTTCTATTTTATTAAAAGTATACATGTGCAAAGTTCCATCGAAATCGGATAAAAAGTGTGGGTTTGTGAAAAAAATAAGGGGTCGGAAGGGGGAGAGGAGTTGTGTTTTTGGAAGTACATGTGTGCAAATTTCCATCAAAATCTAATAAAATCTGTCGGTTTTTTTTAAATTATGGGGTGTTAAGGGGAAGACGGGGTGGTTTTGGGTGGAAAATGAGAGAGGGATTGGGTTTCTGTAAAACTAATGTCGTTAGTATTTTTTAAAAAAGTATACATGTGCAAAGTTCCATCGAAATCGGATAAAAAGTATGGGTTTGTGTAAAAATTAAGGGGGTGGGAAAGCCAAGTGGGGTGGTGTTTTTGAACCATATGCAGGCAGTATTTTTCTGTTTGTTTTAAAGTATATGTGTGCAAATTTCCATTACAATGAGGATAAAATATGTGTTTTTTTTTTTAAATTATGGGGTGTACGGGGGAAGAAGGGGTGATTTTGGGGTGGAATAGGGGAAAGGGATTGGGTTTTTGTAAAACTAATGTCTACAGTAATTTTCTATTTTGTAAAAAGTTTATGTATACAGAGTTCCATCGAAATCGGATAAATAGCGCGGTTTTGTGTAAAAATTAAGGATCGGGAAGGGGGTGAGGGGATGCGTTTTTGGAAACCAAGTGTAGGCAGTATTTTTCTGTTTGTTTTACAGTATACATGTGCAAATTTCCGCAGAAATCTGATAAAATCTGTTGGCTTGTTTAAATTGTGGGGTGCTATGGGATTTACTGAAATCACTCCAGGAAAAAGCTGGAATGGTTCCTTCAAAAGGCAATGGCGGAATTCCTTCCCGTTCCTTGCCCACACAACCCATTATCACTACTCTCCAATAATCACGACGTTGACTAGGCATAAAGACCAAGCAAAAAACAAACAAAATAACAACACAAATTCAATCGTGTTTAAAAGTAGAAATTTCTGCACGGTAACCGCTACATGACTGATTCCAGTGTGACCGATTGATGTGTTTTTTATAGCAGTGTTGATATTCTGGAGAGGCAGAGGTGATCCAGGGGGGGGGGCTAGGGGGCTCAAGCCCCCCCAAATAAGTATCCAGAGTCACCTCTAAAATAGTAATTTTGTACATTTGGAGACTTTTTTTTGGTCTACCGAATTTTTAAGGGCACCACGACTAAAAATCCTACCCTTCTCCCAACTCAAGCCCCCCCCCCCTCAAACCAAAATCCCGGACCCGCCCCTGTGGAGAGGGAGCAGTCGACGTGTTTGTGGGTATTGTCTGCGAGTTTACTCACGGCTCTGACCGCGGGGTGACGTCATTAAGATTCCTTTATTTGCCGCTCCGTCCCGGCGACCATCCTCATTTCTGGTTACGACCGACAATAACACGTTCCCGCTGTAAACATCACGCACGCCCGGAGAAGTCAACTCGTCACATTCCGGCGTCAGCAATTGCTCGGGCGCCGTGTGTTGACGAAATCTGTGTGTAATCCTTACCGCTGTTGTAATTAGTTAGGTACTATTATTACTGCCCGTAGAGGGCCAGCTGTTTAGAGCCTACAATACTTGTTGACAAAGACTGCACAAAGGACAACACCAACCACGGCCACCTGAGTAATCATCACCACCTGACCAGAGATGATGAGCATCAGTACATCCACAACCACCGATGTTACAGCCAGTCACAAGAAAACCAACGAGGTATGAACGTACACCTGCTCAAGCAGTTGATATTAACGCTCATCCGTATCAGCCGATAAGAATTCTCAAGGGGTTTCTTAAAGGCTATTAAATAATGGCCAAAGCCGGATTTTACCCTAAAGTGAACTCCAGTGAACCCAAAGCCAATCAGATGAAACCGTAGATACAGCTACAAACAGTAGCGGAACTACAATACGCCGTTGAAGCAGCGGGGGGAAAAAAAAGACAAAGATCGGGATTCAGATCTCTCGTAGCCTTTATGAAGGAATCATCTCGCCTGCGGTGATTTATAAGACCGTTGTTGTTATCAGGGGCGTAGCTACTATGGGGCTAGGCGGTGCAGTGCACCGGGGCCCTCACGCTCAGGGGGCCCCCAAGCATACCTCAAGGGGCCCCTAAGCGCACCTCTAGGGGCCCTCAAGCGCAGTTTAGAGGGCCCACGAGCCTTCACGGCAAACTGGCGACCTTTTTTTTTTTTTTTTTTAGCTCTACCGTCGTCTAAGGGGCCCCTGAGAACACAGTAGCCCCTCACTAAGGGCCCTCGCTGCTCAGGGGGGGCCCCAACCACTGCTCAGGGGCCCCTAAAGAACAATTCAAGGGCCCCCATCCTCAGTTCAAAGGGCCCCTACCAGCACACAAAGCAAGAAAAAGGTCGCCCGTTTGGCCTGAGGGCCCAAAATAATTTTTTTGCACCGGGGCCCTTGTTGACCTAGCTACGCCACTGGTTGTTATTATTCATTATGGGTTCGTCGACGACGAGGTCATTAGTGCCCTTATAAGACCGAAATCGGAATGGCTGTATCAAGTATTCTTTTTCTTCGATATTTTATGGCTCCTTGACGACTAGGTCATTACAGCCTGGAAAAGATGGCGGCAAGGAACTGGAAGAATTCTCAACCTCGCTATTTCAATTAAAATTAAAAACAATTGGTCAATTGAAATCGAAAAGGATCTCCAGGAAATTGGAATCACGGATGATATGCAGGAAAGATGAAGATTTAGTGACATGGTCAATAACCACCAATTCGTCAACAAACGGTATATTACAAGAAGGAATATCGGGACGGAGAAACGTAGGAAAGACGTTAGCGAGAGAATTAAGAGATTTTGGAAAAAAATTAATATAAAATACACGTCTGCTAAATAATTTCATTCGTGGTCCTCAGTTGGGGGTCACGACGGAAGAAGAGAAGAAAGATACTCGGGACAGGTAGGAAGCAAGGTGAGTTGATACAAGACCAAAGATAAACCTACTAAAGAAGAGACAGAAGGATCTGCTGCACAGAGTTAAAATTATTGTCTTAGATCGCCTCCGCTGCTTTGCGACCGAGTCTCCCCGATCAGCTGACGCTCCCCCCCTCCCTCCACCCCCCACTTTTTGTCGGCCGCACCGACATACACTCCCGGCAGGCCACAAATTGCGTTAGGCCCTCCGCACCGCGAAATGAGATAATGCGGGGGGCAACCGCGGATATTGCTAGGGTACGACCGAGCATAATACACTTCGTTACTCACGTCAGAAATTTGCACAATACGAGGTTTTTTTCCCCCGCCCCCCCTGTCTATCTGTCCCTCTATATCTTTCCTCTCGCACATGGCGCGTAAGAGGGGGTGGCGAGAAGTGGCGAGGGTGGCGGCTCAGAACAAAGGGAAATGCCATTGTGTGTCATGTGTGCTTACACCATCAACGCGCCCCCACCTCCCGGCTTGCCGCGAATCTGATACGGCCAAAATTGTTGCAAAACAGGCTAAAGTGGTTTGCAGGCTGCCCGCCGTGCTTTATCCAACCTCACATTTATACCTTCCAGCGCCCTCAAATTCTTTTTACAATAACAATAACCATTTTATTTTCTTCTTAAAAAGAAATGGTAGTAACTATCATAAATTAATATTTTTTCAATCTTTATTATGGAATCACTTGTTTATGTGCAAATTTGTAAGTCACATTCTAATTTTAGAAACAGTTTTAGGAAAATCAATCAGCTGTTAGTTAGTTTTTTGTTATGGTGTTACGCCTCGTCGATGTCAATGTCATTAGAGGCGGGAAAGGGCTGGTGAAAGGTACGGTAAGGTGTTGGGCTACTGCCTTTTGAAGGAACCATCCCGACATTTCGGAAAACCGTGGAAAACCAAAATCTGGTTGGCCGGACGCTGATTCGAACCCAAGTCCTCCCGAATGCGAGGTCTTATTGTTACTTCTCACCCATCCCGCTCGGCTTCGCAATTCAATTATTCTGGAATTATAATCGAATAAAAATAAACATTGCTGTATCAGTTTCGAAAGTAGACATACCAAACACATGAGTTCTGCACAGTTAAATTTGTTATCAATGCTATGCCAAGGTAGGCCTACTTGCAATTCAAGTCTTCAACAAGCAATTCTTTCCCCACCTTATAATTATAATCAACCTTTAGTTTTTTATCTGTGTTACTAATAAGCTGACTCTTCTCTGCATTTATCTTCATCCCATGTTGACCTGGCCAGCTAGATATTCTGTCCTGATCACCCTACAGCTGTTCGCAGAACTCTTACCATTTTGATCCTTTTAAATAGCATTATGTCATCTGCTAAGAATGTAATTTCTGATAATAAACCATCAACACAATGATTCGTTAAGGGGCATCCATAAATTAAGTGAGGTGTTTTTCCGGATTTCCGCCCCCCCTTTTCTGGTGAGACTTTGTGAGATCTGGTCCGACCCCCCCCCTTTCTGGTGAGATTTGGTCCGTGAGACTCCCACCCCTAGATATCGCCCTCGAAACTTTTTGAGACCTTTTTTTTTTTACGTCTCACGTTTCCAAAGCAGGTTACACCCTCACATTCTTTTTTAGCTCTACAGTCCAAACAAATTTCGAAAATCTCCCGTGAGATTTCCGTTGATTCCCCCTCCCCCTTGTAATTTATGGACGCCCACTGAGAATAACGAATAGCAGTGGTCCCAACACGATACCCTGTGGTACTCCCATTTTCTCTTCCACTTCATTTCCTACATGACTTTCTGGTTTATATCTTTTAAGAATTCTTCTACCCAGATAATTACTTTTTCATATACTCCAATATTTTTTGCCATTTTTACCACCATTTTATGTCTAATTCTGTCGAAAGCCTTTGAAGTATCCAGTGCTGCCCTTATCAGTTTGGCCTGCCTTGTCCATTTCTTCCGAAATATCTTGCATATAACCCACAAACTGAATTCCTCTATCAAGGCTGCTGCTGAAATGATTCGAAATACCGTCTCAGCCATTTATAGAGGCTGAACAATGTTAGCAGCGAATCATTTTTTTTTTTTTTTTTTTTTTTTTGTTTGTCACATTGTGTCTTTCTGCAAGCCCCGCTACCTTTGGTAGCTCTGCTTCTTTGTGTCAAATTGTATCTGTTTTCTCTTTTGGTGGTGTGCACTTTGGAGGGTAAAACCCTTATCAGGGGGAAAACCTCCTTGTTGTATGTACAGGACAGGATCTGTGGTTAGGTATATTTTTATTTTATTGTATTATTCTGGTTGGTAAAGTATACTTAGGGGGACTTTATACTTGTGCCATCTCTTTGGTTTGTAGTTCCCAACGTCTCTTAAGTTTTCTACTGACTGCCTTGTTCTGGTCATGTTTTCGTGGAATCGTTCAGTTTGTTGGAAAATAGCCGTATGAATCCTTGGTATGTTTGTCCAATCGTGGAGGTCGTCTATTCGTGTATATCTATTTGCTTTTAGTATTATACGTAGGCTTCTATTCTGTATTATTTGTAGTTTCTGAATGTGGACGTTACTTGCCGTCCCCCATACTTCACATCCGTAGAGCATGGTTGGTCTAATTATGGTTTTGTATAGGCGTATTTTGTTTCTAATGACAGTTCCTTACTGTACAGAATCGGATATAGGTTCATTAGAATTCCTAGGGTTTTTTGGCACTTATCCTTGATATGGTGGTTGTACAAGAGTTTTGAATCTAATATCACTCCTAGGTATTTGTGCTTTTCTTTCCAGGGGATTCCATGTCCTGCGAGTTGTAATTGTGTGTCCGGTTTCCTTCGTCTTTTTGTGAAGAACACGGCCGCGCTCTTGTTGGCGTTGATGCACACTTTATTTGTTATGCACCATTTCTCTACTTCTTGCAGTTGTCTCTGCATCTTATTAATTATTGCATTGAATTGACGTCCTGAACACATAGCAGCTGTATCATCAGCGAACTGAGCTAAGGTGATTCCCGGAATTGCAGGGAATTTGTTAACGTAGACTTTAAAACATGGTGGTGATATGACTGATCCCTGTGGTACTCCCGCTGTCATTAGTCGTTTTGTCGATCTCTGTCCTTTTACTGACACGTAGAAGGTTCGATTTGTAAGGTAGTCTGCTATTATTCGTATGTAGCACTGATCTATCTGTGTCTCTTGTTGTAGCTTCCTTAACAGCATATCGTGCCAAACTTTATCATATGCTTTCTGGATATCCAGGAAGACCACCGCTGTTGACTTGGAAGTGTTGAAACCTTTGCTTATCAATTCGGCCATTCTGTATAGTTGAAGCGTTGCCGATAATTTATCTTTAAATCCAAATTGTTCCAGTCGTATTGTATGATTTTCTTCAAGTTGTCGAGTAATTCTTGTTTTTAGTACCCTTTCATAGATTTTTGATAGACTGCTGAGCAGGCTGATTGGTCTATAATTGGTTGGGTCTGTATTTGCTTTCCCTGTTTTGGGGATGGCTATGATTTTGGCCGTTTTCCAGTTTTTTGGGAAGTAGCAGTGTAGCATACAGCTATTTATTATTCTTGTTATTAACACTATTGCTTTTCTTGGCAGTTTTTTAAGGTGCATATTTGAGATTTTGTCATCTCCTGGTGCTTTGTTGCTGCTAAGTCGCCTGATGATTGTTTTTATCTCTGTTGGGCTCGTTAGCTCAGGGTTTACTGGATCCTCACACTTCCTGATGTTTTTCGGCGATTTGCTTGGTTTCTTCCTCTTCCCGTTGTTGGGCCATAGTTAGTTGTACTTCTGGTGTTGCATGTTGTGCTTCAAAATGGTCTGCTAAATTTCTGCCTGGCTCATTGAGTCAAAGACCGCTCCATTCGGACCCATGATAGCTTGGTTGCCTGGTTTTGGTTCTTTAAGTGCTCGCACTAGGCTCCATGCGTCACGGTGTTGGAGGGTTAGTCGGGACATTTTGTCCTCCCATTGTTCGGTTCTTCTTTCCTGTAATCGTTTCCTAATCTCCCTGGCGAACCTGTTCATTTCCCTTTTGTCCGCTGGGTCCCTAAATCTCTGCCAGCGCTTCCGGTGTTGGTTCTTAAGGTACTTCAGTTCTTCTATAAGTGCTGACCCTTGTTCTTCCATTTTTGTCTCCATTACCGTTACGACTGAGGCATGTTTTTCTGCTTCTTTAATAATTTTTGTTAGAGTATTTATTGCTTTATCTATCTGCAGCTTATTATTTAATTCCATGGTGGGACAGATATTTTGTTGAATTAAATTAGTGAATCTATCCCAGTCCGTCTGTTTAAGGATTTTCGGGTTTTCTTGACTGCTTGCCCACTTCCTGATTTGTAGCAAAACTGGATTGTGGTCCGATGATAGGTCATTTATGGTTTCCAGATTTATAGTTCGTCTTATATTCTTTGCTATCACTATATCCAGTACATCTGGTTGTTGTCTTGCGGAGGTAGGAATGTAAGTCGGTTCCTCGGGGCCCATAATTGTTAGATTTAGTCTTTCAGATATTTCTATTAATCTTTGACCCTTTCCGTTTGTGACTCTACTATTCCAAGCCGGATGTTTAGCATTTAGATCGCCACCCAGTATGACCCTCTCAGATATTGACATGGCACTATTTAAGTCATTCTCTGTAAGTTGTTTCCGAGGGCTTACGTATGCGGCGATAAATGTTACTTCTCCATCTATTGCATTGATGCTCACTGCACTGGCTTCCATGTTCTCAAGTTCCGGCAAAGTTTTTGGTTGGTGCGTGAGGGTTGATTTTATCAGGATTGCCGTGCCCCCTCCCCTTTGTCTCTCTCTGTCCTTTCTGTAAATTTTCATGTTTGGTATTCGGAAATTGTCTGTGGGTTTTAGATGTGTTTCCGTTATAAGCATCATGTCCACTTTCTTCCGTTTTAAAAAGTCAATTGATTTCTTGTTTCTTGCTTTTTAAACCATTTGCGTTGAAAATATATACATTGGTATCAAGTAGTTTCCCCTTCTTATTAGCCATTAATCTATCATTTCGCTTAATCCTTTGATTATTGCGATGATTTTGCCCCAGACACTTGTGGCTTCTTTTATTTCTTTTAGTGTTGTCATAAAGATGGAGATTGCCTTTTTAAAACTCATGCTTCCAAGGATGTCTTCCATTTCACTGAGATCCTCCATAAAGGTGTTTTCTTTTTGTCTTTGATTTCCTCTGCCTCTTCCTTTCTCTTCTCGGTGCTTCTGCAAATTTTCTTTTTGTTGGTTTGTTTTCACCTTATCTGCATAGCTTCTTCCTGGTTCCACGTTCCCTTTGTTTTTGTCTTCTGACTGCTTTGTGTCGCTGTCACGGATAAATTTTTCCTTCTCCTGATTTCTTGTCTTTCTAGTGTCCTTTGATTTGTCCTCATTTTGGACCTTCGCTTTGATTGGTCTCAAAAGGGCCTGGTATGCCTGGCATCCCTTCCACGAGGCTGGGTGATCCCCCTCACAATTTACACATTTTGCCTTCTCCTGATGGCTCATTTTGCAATTTTTTGTAGCGTGCCGTCCCGCGCATTTTACACATCGACTGGGCATTTGACAATAATTTGCGGTGTGCCCCAGTCTCTGACATCGATGGCACTGACTTGGTCCCAATCTGGATTTGTAACTCTCCACACTTACTCTAGTGTATAGTATTCCTCTCATGTTGTATATTTCCTCGGACTTTTCTCCGGGATTTAGGGTTACACAATAGGTAGAAAGTGGAATTAGGTCCCTTGTATCTGGATCTCTCTTTTTAAATTGGTGTACCATTTGTACGTCGAAACCATAATTAATAAGTTCAGTTTTGATGATGTCCTCTGGAGTTGTTGGTGGTAGCCCCTTGATTACCACCTTTAGCTTTTTGTCAACTGGGGTCTGGTGAGTGTAGAAGTTTATTTTCTCTCTCAAGAAGAAACTTCTCACCATTTCATAATCTTCCATGGTCTCAAGATGGTACTTTAGGCTGTCTCCGCGGAAGATCACTTTGAGTTCTCCTGTAATGAAGCTTTTTATCTTCTGGTTTAGTGCTAGGAAGTTCCCTATTTGGTAGGTTACAATTGGTGGTATCCTTGGAAGTGGGGGTCCTTGTTCTTCTGTTTCTTCTTCTTGTCCTGATTGTGACGCATCATCCATGTGCTCCTCTTGGTCTCCATCGCTTTCTTCGGAGTGGTCTGATAGAACTGCAAATCTGTTGTCCAACTTCATCTTCTCTCGAGAGTTTTGTCGGATTTCCTGTACCTCTCTTTGTTTATTTTGTGCTCGTCGTCTTCTGTCGTACACTGTTGTAAAGTTGAATCCTTCTTGCGGAACTTCGCCTTCTTGTCCTATACTAAACTGTTTTCCAGTAAATATAAATGCTTGTCTATTTGACTGTTCGTTCTGTTCTTGTGTTGTCAGTTGAGTATCCTGGTCGTTCTCTTCCTCCATCACCTCACTTTTGTTCTTCGTCGTCGGGTTGTTCTTCTCTCCTTACCCCTGACATGCCTATGGTGGGGGTGTTGCTCTTGTGCCTCGTTGTCACCGTTAGGATTCCCGGCAACAAGAGCAACCCTAAACCTCAGCGCCCGCGGGATACTACCCAGTGGATAGTCCCTGAGACACAAATTTCCCTAACAGCTAGGAGGGCAGTTAGATGTAGGTTATTGCCACGCGTAGTTTCCTGTACCAAGTTTCCTGAATCAAGTCCGTCACACGTTAGCCAAGGTTGTTGTTCTATCTTGAGCGCTCGATAAACACGTCCGTTCGCTACGAGATATCAACTCGGAATGGGCAGCGAATCAGAGACGAGTGTTTGTTTTGAGGTTTTGACGGCGCTTTGCTCGTTGATGCCGGACTACCCTGAGGGCAGTGGACCCGGCAGCCGGGATCTGAATATGCATGAGGCCGAGGCTGACCTCCGCTAGGCTTGCTCGCCATTAAGGGGACCGCAAAAAGCCGGCCGGGAACCCCAGCGCACCTGCAGTGTAAACAGCAAGCGGGTCGGTCGGTGGCGGCGGAAGCGGCTTCTGTCCACCAGCAGCGGGGCAGAGCTCTTCACTCCGCTTCGACGTCTTCACCTTGGAATGGAGGGTAGGTGGTCATCTCTACGTTGCTGGGCACTTTGCATGTGTCTCTGATATTCACTGAGCCCAGCCTCTGAGGAGGAGACGGGATATCATTTACGATCGTCTCCATCGAAATATCAACCTCGGACGTACATTTCGTACCTAGGCGCTAAATCACTGTGCAGCCTTCTTCCTACGATGCCATAGACCGATTCCGGATGTAGACGGCTACCGTGGAGGAGGTACCCCTCCAAGAGAACTCTCTTGAGAAGATGCCTTACACAATGTGTATTCGATTATAAGTGTCCATGACTTAGATAGTGTGTCTGTTCAGCACAGAGTATTGTTTGTATTGTAGGAATACACCACGGTGCCGATGCCGTAAGGGGGCGTCCTTTAATTACGTGAGGTAGAGCTAAAAAAAAAGTCCGCAAACGACACGGATTTCGACTTTAGGGGGGCTGGGGGTGTATAATGTCTAGAAACGACGGGGATACCGAATTTAGGGGGGTATAACCGCTATCAGAAGCAGGATGCTTTTTCCCTTTGGGGCGTCAATTATTTACGTGATGTGAAAAAGGATTTTTTTTTTTTACATCTTTCATTCCCCCAGCTGAGGGCTATGGGGAAATCTGACGTCAAAATCTCATGTCATTTTACAGGGAGGGGGGGAGGGTCGGACCAAACCTTGCGAAGTCTCACCAGAGAGGGGAGGGGGTCCGGAATTCCGGAAAAACTTCTCACGTAATTAATGGACGCCCCTTTGATGGATCTAACTTATCTTTGGCATGTGTGAGTGGAGACTTTCCCGGCGTATCGATGCAACAAAATCTTCTCGGGTGTCCCGCCGGATGGTGGTGTATAAACACGACTTTTCGACAGCTGACTCTGCTGTCTTCATCAGGTATCAGGTATCCAGATAACTGATGAAGACAGCAGAGTCAGCTGTCGAAACGTCGTATTTTTACACCACCATCCGGCGGGACACCCGAGAAGATTTTGTTGTTATCTTTGGCATGGTAAAAATTTGGATGTTTGGCAGCGGCAGGGTAACAGAGTCAACGGGGCGGGCATTTTCCTTTCGCTCATTTCAATTTTGGGAGATAAACCTGAAGTTCCATTTAGTCGGTTGGTGTTGGCTCGAATCTTGCTGAACATATAGTGCCAAAAAAAAAATTGAAGAAATATAGCATGGTTGATCAAGCAGCGAGAAGAGAGATTCACATGCATTAAATATTGAAGTCAATTATTAACAGAGGTTAAATCAGAGCCTGTTGGATAGGCGGTAACATAGAGAAGCTTTCATTCCAGGGGGGCTGGGTTCGAATATTAGTTTCCGTTGCTTTCGAGAAAATACTGCAAACAAAAGCAGGGATAGTTCCTGAACTTGAGGTAAAAGATAGTGTTGGTCCAATAGACAAGTGACAGCAAGAACAGAGAATTCTGTCGGTACAATCCTTTTGTTGGACGACCGCGTAGCTCAGGTGGCAGAGCGTCTGGCCACGGCTAGGAAGACAGGGGTTCGAAGCTGAACGTCCGGAACAGCCCCGCAGGCCCACTCAGCCTGCCATCAAATGAGTACCGTGAGGGAACCTCCACAGGGAGGTAAAAATGCCCTGACCGTGTCGCTGACCACGGCACGTCCACTCTAGTGCCTACGGTCAGGAAACAGGAATGCAGAGCACTACCTCTGCTAATCCTACAGGAATACGGCTTTAAAGCTGTGATTCGCTGGAGGGTCTCGGCGACCCTTAATTTCGGCTCACTAAACTACGGGGAGGAAAGGGGGATGCAAATCAGCCGTCGCCTTGTAGGGAACCATCCCAGCATTCACCTTGTGTGTCTGGTGAAAACCACGGAAAACTCCAGTCAGAATGGCCGGACGGGATTTGACCCTGTCCTCCCGAATGTCAGTTAAGGGGAGCAGGACGCCCCTAAAACTGTGAAATCACACTGGCTCTTTTACAAACCATTTGTTAGTTGATTCGCCCATGAAATGAACGGGTTAAGTAAGGTGTGGTGGCAGGGTGTACTATCTCAGGCTTTTTTTTTTTTTTTTTTTTTTTTAACTGCTTTACGTCTCTCAATAGCAAGGTCTTTAGAGACGGGAAAGGATGGGGGCAAGGAATGGGAAGGAATTTGGCCATGGCCCTTTTAAGGAAGAATCCCGGCATTTGCCTGGAGTGATTTGGGAAACCATGGAAAACCCAAATCTGGATGCCCGGACGGGGATTCGAACACAGGCTGTTAGGGAGTCTTGGGTCAAAATGGCACACGTAAAATTCCGCCGATTCTTAGAAGACCTAGGATACCTCCAGCCATTTCATCCTCCAGGAGTTTCAGTCGTTGTACTAAATGGACAGCGTTGGAACCGTTCCGAGTGCTAACTTCTCAGCATAGACCCTCGGCTTTGTCAATATTTGAACTCTGACTGTCCGGTTGGCAGGTTGAGGCTGTACCACCGTGCTGGAAGCCTTCCACAGGTCAAGAAGGGGCGGTGTACCCAGCAGGTAGCAGAGCCGAGCAGACACAGCCAGAATAAATACGGGGGACCCCCGCGGTTTCCATATTAATGCAAACGACGCAAGTTGCAAATCTGCCGCCTGCCTCCAGTCCGCTGGGGTGGTTGGGGGGGGGGGCACTTTATAATTCTGTCGAGCGTCCCTTTTCGCTGTTTAATTAGAGGCGGACACATTACCATATCGCAGCTTGCCCTTTGCTTTATAAATACCACCACCTCTACCCTTTCGGGACTCCCTGCCCTGGCCCGTGTTACATTTACGGGGTTAAAACAAAATCAATATCAGCGGCTCCGGGACGGCGCCAGGGTGGGGTGTGGGGGGGGGTTCCCCGCACTCTGCGGGGTTTTGTATGCAGATCCGATCCCTCCCCTTTCTAAAATAAATGCAAAACTCATCAGACGCTGAGGGGAATAAAAGGACTGCGAGAGCGGACGCGGCTTTCTCCTTGACGCGGTCGGTTCGGCCGTATGACACGCGGTGGCTCTGTATTCGGCCCGTCACGCCGGCGGAATAGCGATATCGCGATGAATACCAGGCCCGCAGCCGACAAAAATGCCCACATACGGCTCGGCTCCACACACGCGGTGTCGATGGACGGGGTGTCAGGTGTGTGTTTTAAGCTCCCACAACAGAGCGAAATAACTTCTGTGAGCGCTACAGTGGCCGCCACAAAACCGGCTGTATTAGTGATTTTCTGTACGCTTCTAGTCTGACGCCTCTGTGCTCTTACGACGAGTATATTCGATCGCCGGTCGTATTACCGCGTGGCAAACGGATTCCTATTGAAAGCAATAAAGGTACAGACACACAGATGTGATGGCACACAATTCATTTACTGCTCGCAACAGTGTAGTGCCTTCTACTGCAGTAACGTTAAGCAATTCCATTTTTCAGTGAAACTACTTATGGTACAGGGGCGGATACAGGGGGGTAATGCTAGGGGACTCAACCCCCCCCCCCAACCTAAAACTATCTAGTTTTACTCCCGACATTGTTTTTTTTTTTAGTTTTTTTAGCTCTACTTTCCGAGGACCGAGGATACTATAAAGACTACCCTTTCCGACTCAACCCCCCCCCAAAACCTAAATCCACTCAAGCCAAGCCCCCCCCCCTCCCAAATCAAAGTCCAATCGTCACAGCACCGTCTCTGCCTATATCTTTGTAGGCAGGTGGGGGTGTACATTGCCTCCAGAAGTATTTGGGTGATGCTAAACTTCTCTGTTGGTGTGGCTTCTCGGTGGTGTATATTATTTGATTAGATTTAGAGGCCTCTTATGACGGTCAATGGTTATGTCATAGCGACCGATGTTGTATACTTCGGGGTTTTTGCTTCTATTTGAACTCTTGTAAAAAACTTCAGCTAGTTGTTTAAACCTGTCATGGAGATATGGAACTCCAGTGGCTTCATGGAGTGCATAGGTAGGAAATCTGGCTGGAAGATGCAGGGCTCTTTTCAGTGCCCTGTTTTGTATAGTTTGTAGTCTAAGTATATGGCTGTCAGCAGCGTATGCCCACACTGGACAGGCGTACTCAATAATTGGTCTTACTAGGGTCGTGTAGATCTTAATGCCAGTGCTTGGGGCTAAATTATTGTCTTTGTTAAGAAGCGAGTAGAGACTGTGAAGCCTCGCGCTTGCTTTCCTGTGGATGTCATTTATATGAGCTTGCCAGGTTAGTCTCCTGTCTAGTAGCACTCCCAAACCAAAGTCCTGGATTCGCCCCTGTTATGGCACCATGGTAATTTACTGAGTTGCAGGTGGCAACTGACCAAAGGGCTATCGCTTCAATTGCGTGGGAGGTAAGGTTTAAGTCTGGCACTGGGGAGTATATGGGTTCTATTCCCGCTTCAGAAATTCAGATTGCGGTTTTCCGCCGTTTCCCAATATCACAAGAGGTGAATGCAGGCCTACAGTTCTTTTATAGAGCCCATAATCAATTTCCTCGCCGTTCAACTTCAATAGTAATTTTCTAGGGTTAATGACCCCACTATCGACGAGCTGTAGAAGTCCTAATAGTAATTGCTGTTTCAGAATCGGTTGATACTATTTAAATTTTCAAAGTGCAAAAATTAAAAGAAAAGTTGATGCAATGTTGTCGAAGGCCATGTTTCCGCTGTTGCTTGCGTGACTTACCAGTTTAAAATAACGCCATGCAACTGTTTAATTTATTTATTGCTGCATCGTAAGCGTTTCACATCTCATCGAGGCAGCATCAGCGACGAATTATTTTTATTTGTTATTTAGGGTGTGAAGCTGCGCATCTCCGTTTTATGTTTTGCTTGTATCATGTCTACAAAATTACAAAATTGTTGCTCCCTCATTATTTCTTCAGCTAGTAATTAAAAGGAAAATCGTTTCTCTCATCGCAGGTCGTGATCTGTAGTGAAACATCTCAATTATATATATTTTTTCCAGTAATTGCTTTATATCCGCTCGATGTCAAGGTAGTTAGATGATTGGGTGTAAGGATTGGGAAGGATTTCGGCCATGGTATTTTGAATGATTTAATTGCTGCAATTATTTCAGGAAATCATGAAAAATCGAACGCTTGGTGTTCTGGACAGATTTTCCCCCCAAATAAATTCTTAAATAAACACCGTTATTATTAAGATTGGCAATTTTTAAATTCTCGCTTATTTACCTTATCTGTAAAACAATATTCAAGCTCTTCTTTAATTTACAGTTTGTTTATTGAGATTGCAGAATAAAGAGCTTTCAAGTTTCATTTGCTACATGTCACCATTATTAAAAAATTAATAACTGTGTCTACAATTCCTTAAAACTAATTGTGAGATTAAAGAATAACCATTTAACAGTGATTTTTAATAATATAGATGGATTCTGCAGATAGTTTCATGACGTGTGGTCCCTGTCATTGTTGTTACACCCTAACTTTGCGGCTTGTGATTAGCATTCGGTGCGAAAAATTATAGGCGTTTTGTATTTTTTTTTATACATATCTTTTCTTTAACTGACGATTACAAGTAAAAGAGTTGGAAGAAATATTACATACACTTACCATACAAAAACACAACAACAACAACAACAACGACGACGACGACGACAACTACGACGACAACAACAACAACAACGACGACGACGACGACAACAACAACGACGATGACGACGACGACAACAACGACGACGATGACGACGACGACGACGACAACTACGACGACGATGACGACGACGACGACGACAACTACGAGAACGACAACGACAGAATTGTTATGTATTTTGGTCTGGGATTGTCTGCTAGACAGACGACGTAGGTTTTGTTTGAATTTATAGAAAAACATCTGAACAATGTCTTCCACTTATGACTGCTATGAAATACTTCTTCCGCCAAGTTATTTGAGACGCAATGACAGCAGGTATAAGAGTAGAGAAATCAGGTGCCGTACTGACGCTTGTATGGATTATTTCTTCAATCGTGCTATTCAGGATTGGAATGCACAGAGATACTATTACGCAACGCTCCCTCTGCCACTCAAAGGTTTGTAAATTGCATTGATGTAGACGTAGATGTACCCATTCCTTTTAGTACTATTACAAGTATTAGGGCCCCCTCATACAACGTTTATATTTGCTCTTGCTGCCAATGTCAAGCGATACCGTTACTACGCCGAGGAGAGTTTGTGGCTTCCGAGGTGATCCTATCTCCGAGATTTCTCAATAAGCCATCGCGGCCAGCTGATGTCCGCGGCGCTTCTAAATAGCCTGCTTTGCCAGCGGCTGATGGATTCTCGGCCGGGAGGAATTTTAATGCCGTCAGGTGACTAGCCATTCATAACGGGTCGCCCGGTGAAACAGGCTCTACTCAACGACCTTGCCCTTCTGGGAGCGCGGATCCGTCCTCCGCAAAGTGCCACGCGTCTCAGATCAGGGAACCAGAAAACAGCAGTATCTACACTGATCAGCCAAAACATCATGACCACCTGCTTATTAGTGTGTTGGTCCATCTTTGGAGCGCTATACAGAAGCGATTCGGAGTGGCACGGATTCGAAAAGTCCTTGTTAGGTCTCCGGAGTTATCTGGCATCAGATGTCTACGCACAGATCGCTGAAATTATGGGCCGGTGGTTTGTGGGCGCGGCGTCTGGGAACGAGCATCTCGGAAACAGCGAGGCTGGTCGGCTGTTTGCGTGCTAATGTAGTGAGCATCTATGCAGAGTGGTTGAAGGACGGTGAAACCACGACTGGGCGACAAGGTGGTGGACGTCCACGGCTCATCACAGAACGTGGAGGTCGGAGGTCAGAGTACAATGGTGGTGCAGGCACAAGTGTTTCAGAGCACACACTGCTGTCAGATCTGCCACAGATCGCCGCCTATCCCGATTTACAGAGCGGGCAAGCCTCCGAACTCTACGTTCTGTGATGAGGCGTGGACGTCCACTTGTCGCCCAGTCGTGGTTTCACCGTCCTTCAACCACTCTGCATAGATGCTCACAACATTGTATAAGGTTCCTTTTCGTGGAACTATCAAAACAAAAATTGATGAAAAATACGAAAAAATTTAGAAAGTTGTGAAGATGGAGTTGCAAAGTGTGAATCACTATTTATAGTTACGTACAGAATAACACCGACTATTTGGAGATTATGGTTCATTTTTTGCTGGAAAATTAAATTGAAATCAATCATGATTGGTATACTAGTTTGATTAAGATATGTTCAAAATTGCAATTAATCATCTACTCAAAGTAGCCTCGTCGGTTCCTTCTGAACGCCTTTACTCACAGGCAGGAACCACTGTCACTCATACTAGGAATGGACTTCATGGGAAAAGGTTAGTCAAACTACGTTTTCAGCATATTTGAAGACCTAATTATTTTTTCAATAAACTACCTCAAATTTTTTACTTGATTTTGATTTACGTACTTATTTGTATTTTCTAAAATAATATGTAAAAGTATCGGAAAACATCGATATTATCGATATGATGCGGCCGGTAAAATCGATTATCGGTTTCTGCCTGGAATTGATATAAATATCAATATATTTATCGATATAAATATCGAGATATTTATCGATATTGATATTACCTTGCATCCCTAGTTATAAGATCAGCAGCTTTCATCAAAGTATCTTTAAGTCCGCATGCGCCGAACGTTTGGTTTCAGCGTATAGGTGGGATCTTCATTGGGTTATGTTGGTCGCCAGTAACGCCTGCGGCCACTCGAGTCGGCTGCTAATACGAGGTTCAGTGCGAGCGCGTGACCTCTGCGCGCTCATTTCCATTCCGTTTTGGTGTGGCCGCGCAACTTTCGCGCTCTGCCTGTCTCCCCGCACGACGCCGAGTGTAAATTACGCGTTCTCAACGCGCGCGGTAAATAGAGATCTCCTCGCTCGCCTTGTCGTGCACTCGATTTTTTTTTTCCCTTTTACCTCTATGCTTGCAATTTCCACCTACAGGCCGTTCCTTTAATGTCGACACTCAGGAATTGCTTCACTCCTGTCTTTTACTTGTGTCATTGTCTCTTTCACGTTCTCACGGTAAAGAGTACACTATCTGAGAGGTTACAATTATTTTGGAGTCATTTAATTGCAGTGGAGTACCGATCGTGGTGGGTGAGCGGTAACGCTCTGACCTCGCCTTCGGGAGGACGCGGGTTCGAATCCCCGTCCGGACATCCAGATTTTGGTTTACCATGGTTTCCCCAAATCACTCCACTCGAATTTTGGGAAGAATCCTTTAAAAGGGCATGGCCGAATTTCTTCCCGTTCCTTGCCCGCACTCCTTTACCACATCTAATGAGCTCGACGTCGACGAGGCGTAAAGCCCTAAAAATTCAATGGAGCATATGCTCCTGTGATAAATTTCCTACGCACCTATTTTTTCAATTTCTTATTATTTTTTACACCGCTGAAATTTTCCCACCCTCTTAGTTTTGCCATTTACGAATAGTTAAATTCTTTCAGTCGACATAGTGCAGCCAGTGTATATAATTGTATTATTGATTATGTGCTGTGGTCATAACATAAATAAATTATAATTTCGGTGTTATATACAATTGTTTCGCACTAATAAAAATGTAACATTAAATTATAATTAAAATTCAAAGTCGATATAGTGCAGCCAATGTAGTGCTTCATTTGAAATATTTATAAAGTCTCTTGGTGATCCCCTGAAGGCTCGAAGTGGGCAGTCAAAGGTCACGTGACTGATGGTTTGTTTTTCCTCACCGCAGTCGTAATTTGGTGAATCATTCCCCATGTGTACAGAGCTGAAGCAGATCTGCCGTGGCCAGACGTAACTCTGTTAGGAGTTGCCCAGGTAATTAGATGACTTGGGAGATTGGTGCCGGAGGATATTCTCTGTGACAATTAAATTAAATTCAATGAAGTTGAGGTTAAGAGCTGGCTTCAACCGTGGACACTCAGTTGGTTGGTGTGCTTTAAGAATGTACTTCGGAATCGCTCTTCTGTGCGTTAGGAGAATCCATTCCTTGGACCTCTGTTGGGTCATAACTAGAACACGAGATGCCAGTAAATCAGTGGTCACGCTCGGAGGCCACGAGTTGTGCAGACAAAGACCTGGGCGCTGGTTCCTCGCACGACGGAGGGCGGCCTGGGGTAGCGGCAAGAAGCCAGGGCGCATTGTGCGAGGTCGGACGCCGTGCCAACTCCTTGCAAGGGGCGGGGCGGGGGGGTTAATGGGTCGCACACCTCTCGACCTGCGTGTTACACCCCCGCACGCAGTCGAGGCGGCTGCACCACGATGTCCGAAACGTCACCGCACTCCAAAGATTTATCAGGTTAGAAGAGAGGTTTGAAACTTGAAGTGGTAAAGTCAATTATTTAGACTACCTCCATCAACTTCACTAGGCATGATGCATCTATATACCAGGTGGTTATAGTTAAACTTTCCCTATTTAACACGTTACAACACGGAAACTAATTACCATACGAGTACCAAACTTGGTAGATTAATGTCCAGACTATGGGGTGCACGATTTCCATGAGTCATAGCGCCACGGTCCAGTTCCAACTATTGCCACCAGGTGCCACTCATCGATTGTGAAGTTCTACGAAAAACATTTGCAAACGATCGAATTATGCAGCCGATCGTTTCCAAATGCTTGGCCGGCGCGATCACCTGACCTCACTCGCTGTGATTTCTGGCTGTGGGGCTACCTGAAGGACAGGGTTTACCAGGGGAACATTCACACATGTGCTCATCTGAAGCGCAGCATATCAAGAGAGGTAGCCAGCACACCTACGGACATGCTTCGTTCTGCTGTGCAGAATGCAATCCTGCGCTTTCAGACTCTTCTGGACACTGATGGGCGCCATATTGAGCCCCTTTTGTAGCAGTAATGGTAGCGGTATATAATGGTATGTTGTACCTTAGCAGCACATTAAAAGTGTCTCAATTGAATTGATTCAGCATTATTTCTCTTCCCCATGTCCTTGACATTAATGCTACCAAGTTTGGTACTCGTACGGTAATTAGTTTCCGTGTTATAACGTGTTAAATAAGGAAAGTTTAATTATAACCACGTGGTAGTAATTTTCATCACCGTTTCTCTATTAATAAACTCCCTGTACACGTTCTCATCGATGTATCTGTTATTTTAATTATCCTCTTAGTGCGGTCTTCTTAGTTGTTCTGACTACTGCCTCTATCATTTTTAATTTTTTTTTTTCCTACCGCCAGATCTGCCATAAAAAGCCCCCTATCCTGCTTTACAGGGTGAGCAACATTCCTACCTCCATATTCTGTGATGAGGCGTGGACGTGTACCACCTTGTCTCTTACTCCTGGGTTCACCGTCCTTCAACCAGTTTCCGTAAATGCTCACAACAGTAGCACGCAAACAGCCAAGATGCTCGTTCCCAGCTGTCGCGCCCACAAACCACCGGCCCGGTCCGTAACGAGAATTACGTGACCTTTGCGTAGATATTGTGAGTCAGATACTGCTGGAAATCTACCAAGAACTTGTAGAATACATGCCCCACCGAATCGCTGCTGTATTGAGCTCCAAAGATGGACCAACTGGCTATTAAGCACGTGGTCAGAATGTTTTGGTTCATCAGTGTATATACATGATATAAAGAGACTACATAATGAAAAATTCCAATACTGTTCTCTCTCGTAACACTACTTAGTAAGTTTACCACCAATTTACACCTAGCAGCACTTGGGTCACCGAGCGTGTTGGGTAAGCAGTAACGATCTGCCATCTCATTCTGGAGGACACGGGTTCGAATCCTGGTTCGGCCATCCAGAATTGTGTTTTCCATGGTTTCCCCAAATCACTGCAGGCGAATGCCGTGATGGTTCCTTCAAAAGACCATTGTGAAACTCCTTCCCGTTCCTTGCCTCCAGTCTTTCACCTCCTCTAATGACCTTGACGTCGACGAGGCGTAAAGCCATAAGCAAAAAAAAAGTAACATGTCAGGACCAGGACAAAATTACGGTGCCGCAACCAATTGACCCAACGCGGTGGGCTTTGAGATCGTATTTTGAATTAAATCGAATCGATCTAAAAGATCAGACAAACGACATTTTACAGCCTGTATCAGCAATGACAGATTTTCCGCACGTACAAAGTTTCTCAATTTGGGACGGTATTTTTGTGTTCCACGGAATTGAAAATCGTGCGAAACTCCAATTAGATCCCGGTGAACGATTAATCCCGTCGGGCCTTTTGCAATGCTTTGTTTCAGTTCCTTTACTTTCGCCTCTTCAATCTTTTCTCTCTCTTCTTGTCTTTCGTTTCCCGACACTCCTGTAAGTAGACAGAAACTTGCGAACAAACAATACCGTTCCCCAGACCCGGCGAGTCCGAAATAGCTCTGAAAAGCGGATTCCTTTGCGTAGATGTCCGATGCGCCTTTCCGATTACCGTAAGGCTATCCCCTTTAAGACATTGTGACAAGCGTTAAGACTACCCCCTTTAAGACATTGTGACAAGCGTTAAGGCTGCCCACGGATAAAGTACCGCGCTCCGATGATCCCTTTCAAACACCACTAGAGAAGACGCATTCATAGCCCTCCCCACAAAGTTCTTCGTCGAATAGAATTTGTCACCTTTGACTAATCGATATTCGAACAGCGTATCGGTTCTGAAATTTTACTCTTGTCAAACCTTACCTAACAAATACTGTATATAGTGTCTCACGAGATCGCTGTGGCGGTTTTGGTACACGTCTACAATGTGGTAATTAGTACCGTTAATCTCAGTTTTTCTATGAAATTTATTCCAGCCTTGTCTTACTGTTTTGATTGCATACACGTTACAGATGACCTGATTGACTGTGGAAAATCTCCATAAAATGATTTTAATCCCCGTCCGGCGATCCAGATTTCTGTTCTGCATGGTTTACAGCAAACTCTCGAGACAAAAGCGGGATGTTTCCTTCAAAAGACCTACCAGTTTCTTGCCCATGATCTTGACCTACCTCTAATGATATCGACGTCGACGACTATTAAAGTCATAACATAAAACAGGAGAGGAAGTTAATACATTATATCCTGAAGGATCGGAAAATGAGGATTGCATTACCTTCTTAACTATAGATTTCGAAATCTACGACCAAGCAATTAGAATTACAATAATATTATAAATGCGAAAGTAACTCTGTTGCGTTTTCATGACTAAGCTGATTTTGATGAAATTTGACAAGGAAATACCATGTATCATTAAGAACTTACAATGCCTTTTTCTGGGCTAAATAACATATTTTGTCAAGAAATTTTGAGAACTAGCCGAACGGAGATAGACAGATGGGTAGCGTGTGTAGTCTCTGTAATGTTATATCGGTCACTCAGGCTTTGTTTCTCTCACAGTCATTTTGTATATGATCTGTTCATAAATTTTATGCACAGACTCAACTTATTATCTAGTACAGATGTGGATTTTATCCAGTTCTGGCAATAAAACTAAAAGACCACGTGTATGACGTCGCGGGTAACAACTAGTATAAATTGTTTCATCGTATTACCTTCTAATCTATAGATTTCGAATGCTACGGTATAACAGTTTGATATCTTTATATTTGTATTAGCAATATTCGTAGGGTACAGTGTGAATGCAGTGACTGCTGGACCCATTATTTCCACGGTTCCTCCCCCTGTTCCTGGATCGTGCATGAGTCTCCTTCTATTTTTCACTTGTCCCCTCTCACCCTGAGGTGCCAAGGCAAGCTGACGCGATGTGCAAATAATGATTATAGATGTGGCTTTCATTTTTCGCCACGAGCCTTCTAGTTCTTGCGGCGACCGTCTGACCTCTTGGCGCCACCGTCGCTGGAGTCCCAGATAAATCACGATGTCTGCAGTGGCCACACTTCAGCCGTTTTGAACACCTCTCCGCCTCCCATACTGGACCCGAGCCGAGACTAGCCCGACCTTCGCCAAATAAATCTGCAACAAATTAAGCAAAAGGACGGAGGGGCAGGAAATGCCCAAAGCGTCCAGTGTCACCACGGCTCGCCGTGGGGGCACAAACCTCCAGTCGACGACGACGACGACCAGTCCAGCAAACTCTGCACTTCAGACCGTCTAGCCTCATACTTATTCGTATGTGGTTGGTATTACTGTATCAAGTCTACTCTTACAATCTTATCACGATGGATGAAACAGTATTCTTAAAGATTAGCATATGCTTGCCTCAATCACCAAGTGGTAGAGGTATCGTGGCTGCTCTAGTAGATTCCTTGCTAGGTTTAACTGGGATGTAGAAAAAAAGTTTACGTTTCTGGAAAATGGTTAACATTTTGTAAAATAAGGAAAAACGAGTGTTCGGATAATTGAACGAGTGAGTGAAAGAAGGCTAACATTCCACCAAAATTACGAAATGAAGCAAGATAACCATTTTGTAGCTGGGAGCTAATTCTATACGTTGAGCATAAAAAGGAGATTATACCAGTCAAACTTCATTGTTAAAATTAAACTCGAAAATTTTGTTCGGTGGAAGAAAGATAGGATTCCTGGAATAATATCATTTTCCACCTCACAGTTCATTTAGTTCCTGATTGTGCCACAAGCGCGGTTGCATCAACTCGAAAAAACTTCATGACATCTGGAGGGTGACGCGATACATTCCTCAAGAGCACGTTGAAGTACAAACTTTAAACGCAGCTAGCAGTGATGGTGAAGACTGAAGTGCTCCTGAATATGAACATTTTAGGCCAAGTAAAATGTAATTTTCATCAAAACAAAATCATTAGGCCCGTATTCATAAATAAATATAGAAAAGTAAGGCAAAATCTACATTTTACTCATTTTTCGCCCAAAAAATACCTATGATCGTAAAAAGGTTAATATTCCAATCGAAAGAATTTTTGTGTCTATGAAACCTGCAAACGTTATAAGTACAGATTTTTGGAAAAGTATCTTCGGCGTAAATGCACAAATAAAGACAATAATGTAAAACTACAACTATATGTTTCCAGATTTTTTACCAACAAAAATCTAATCAGTGGAAAAAGGAATTCCACTGAAATAAAATTTTTATATCTACGAAACTAACAAAGATTATAAGCTTAAATTCTAGGAAGAGATACTAAAGCCTGTGTTCTGCAAACAAAGAATTTTTTTTTTGGTTTTTGGTAGAGCTAATAGCATGTCCAAGAAAAAGTTATTTTTAGATTTCAGAAAAGTTAGGTCCAAGGAACGTTTTCACTCACCAGTTCAATTGAAGTATCAGATAACTGATGTTCAAATTATTCTACTGTAAGTATTTTAATTTTTTTTTTCCCCCATGCCTCAACGGCATACTGTAGCCCCACTACTATTTGTAGCTTTACCTACAGTCTCAAATATGTTGTTTTTGGGATCATTTGGAGGTACAGTTTAGGGAAAATATCCGGCTTTGACCATTATATAACAGCCTTTGGGGAAACTCTTTAGTATTCTAATTACGTCAGGTGGGGATTATCGCCGCAATCAGCTGAGATAGTAGCTGGACGGTGTTCCCCAGCTGGTTGCATAGTGGTTGAATCTCTCTAAAGTTATGGTTGCAGTATCGGGGCTTCGGGTGACCCACTTCTTAAAAAAAATAAATAAAAAAAAAAAAAAAAATAATAATAATAATCAATCGCAATGAAATCTTGAAGCGGGCCGAGTATAGAGCCTCGTGAAAGTGTCGCGGGCCGAGTATGGAGCTTCGCCGCGGGCCAGCACGGCGCCCTGTTTATCTGATCCGCCGCCAGCGTGCGCTAATGGGCTGCCCACGGAGACCGAACGACCTGAGGAGCAGAATTGAATTACGGCGCGAGCGAGAGTAGTTCCCGCGGTGAGCTGCTCACTTTTTTTTTCACGGCTGTCGCTATCGATAAAATGTTGGCTTTTTTTTTTTTTTTTTGCTTCTCCCCCGCGCAAGCCGTGGCTGAGAATTTAATGGTGTTAGGGACAGACGGACGCGGTGAGTTGGCAGCAGTGGGTGGGCCGGTATGAGCAAGAAGCGTCGCTGACTGCGGCGAGGCGCGAGCTGTTATTTAACTGGTTACAGCCTCCCGCAGAGCTGCTGATTTTAAAAACTGTTTTCGTTGCAGTCGCCTCCTCATTCGATTTCCCTTTGTTGTTACAAATTGATTAGTAACTTATGAATTGTGAAGACAATTAATTCTGTGATTTTATTATGAATTAGTAAATGCGGACTGCCAATGGGTTAAAAATTTTAAACAGAAACTGAATACACAGAATAGCTACTGTAATACCAATCGAGTGTTGCTTCCCATGTGGTCGGTTTTTGGTTACAGTACACTTGTCTATTTGTTTCCAGGTTCCGAGCGAGCATGGTGGGCGAACGGTAATGCTCTGGCCTCACATTCTGGAGGACGTGGGTCCGAATCCCCGTCCGGGCACCCAGATCTGGGTTTTCCTTGGTTTCCCCAAATCACTGCAGGAGAATGTCGGGCTGCTTCCATCAAAAGGTCATGGTGGACATCCTTCCCTTTCGTTGTCCCCAGTCCTTACCCACCTCTAATGACCTCGACGTTGACGACGAGTGAAGCCATAATCGAAAAAAAACAGATTTGGGTTTTCCATGGATTTCTCGGATCACCCTAGGCCAGGGATGGTGAATCTTTATTGATCTACGTGCCATTGAATTAACAGACTATCAGATATCAATGAAATGTTGCTTCATATTTTTTCGGCTTGTAGATACAACTGTCCGATTTGTTTCTACAAATACATTAAAGATAGATTTTGTTCAGTGAATTAGAATTTATCCACCAAGATAGCGCCAGTAACAATACATAGCGACGTTTCGGAGCCTGTCGCGCTATGCCGGTGGGAAGCCCAAGAAGATTTTACGCAATTGACTCACCGAGAAAGCCTACATTATTTCAGGAATTTCACTAACATTGGCAATCAAGGATCCAAAGAAAGTTCATACATAAGGAGTTGATTCATCAATTACTGCAAAATTCCCTGATTATTTTATCAACTAGTAAATGTGGTCTCTCAATGGTTTTAAAATTCTCAAGAGAAGTTGAATCGGTATTAATGAACCTTTACTTCCCGTTCAGTCGGTTTTTAGTTACAATACAGCTGTAGATTTGAGTCCAGGTTACAGTTAGTTTTCGTTCAGTGAATTAAAATTTACCGTGTTTTACGAACGAGAAACAGTAAGATTATCAACCTGGAATATCAAGGATCCACAAAAAGTACTACTTAACTCACCAGTCAACTTATTATTAAAACCACCTCTGACAAATCTGTATTTCAAGCAGTTGGCTGATGACAGAACAGTCTCTCCTAACGCAGGACTTATAGCAGTAGTCTTTACCGTTATTCGCTCATACAATAACTAGTTTCAAGAATCGTCTCTAGCTTGCAGCGTCTTTTTTATCTGCAAGCTTTGCTGCTACGCTGAATTATAATCGTTTTTCCTCACATGACTGTCCTTAAACGAAGAAAGTCTGGTGATATCGCAGTCCTCACTATTACCCGCTCACAGACTGTTTACCTTGGACAAGAATTAGTCTTAATTTGTAGTATTTTATCTTCAACGACGTTGGCTACCATGCAGAATTACAATATTATCTTTGGACTGGTTCGCTCTTCCATTATTTGTTGGGGAAAGAATCACCTCCATTTTATATTTTATCATGAAAGGTATATTACAATGCGCTGTTACGTTATTTTCTTGTCTGTAGCATGGTAGTTCTAGTGCCATAATAGTCCCCCTAATTGTGGGCCAAAGCTAATAGTAAAAAATGGGGTTACATTGACATTAACAGTATTAAGTGTGAATGTAGTGCGAATCAAATTATGAATCATATACTTTTGAAGTACACGACCTCGCTAATCATGTATATATTATTAAAGCATAATTTTGTTATTAAATTACTAAGGTCATATAAAGTAACTATGGAATTAAAGTTTTTCAAGGCCAGAGAAAGTCAAATCAGACCGAAGGAAGTGAAGGAGGATCTCTGGTTGACTAGAAGAAGATGTCTTGAGAAGCTGAAATTAATAACATGATCCAATCCTGGCGGGGTGGATATGTAATTTTAAATTGTATATTCAAGAAAATAAGTCAGAGTGCAATGAAGAAGGAACAATATAAATTAATTACAATGCTTATGTTCTGGATAGAGTAATATATTGTAAAAGGAACGGTAAGATAAGTAAATTACAATTGTTTTCTTTTTGTTAAAATTAATAAACGTTGTGTGTTGGTCTTAGAGAAGTACTTTTACTTTAGTTAAAAGGTAATATATTTTCAATAGTGGTTTTAAACCCGGTATTGGGTGCAGAGATAAATTATAAGCCTACAATACTAAACCCGACACCAGAAATCTGAAGGTAGGCTATAATTATTTTTATAATAGGAATTGGACCATTACATGCTCCAGTTTGTTCCAAGCAACACAGAATGCATGTTGTATAGTACTGGTCGAAAATGATGTAATATGTTAAACTTGTACAATTTTAATTGTGTTTCTAATAACAATAAGATTCAGTATTTTTCGCTTATACAATAATTATTAGTGACAAGAATAGTGTCTACTTTTAGTGCCATTTCATCTATAATGTTGGCTACCACGCGAAGTTCCGTTATTTTTCTTCATATGACTAGTCCGGAACAGAGACATTCTAACGGTATCGTAATCTTCAATATTACTCGCTTATATACCTGATATTTATTGCTGACAAGAATCACACATAGTTTCCAGTGTCTTTTTATCTACAAGGTTGGCTGCCATGGGGTAATACAATTATATCTTTGCTCATACGACTGGCCAGAAACGCAGCCATTCTTATAGTATCCAGTATTACTCGCTCATACAATAATTATAGGGGACCCGAACAGCATCATGTTAATAGTGTCTTTTCACTGACAAGGTTGGCTGCCATGCAGCATTAAAATATCATCTTTTCTCAAGCTACTACCGCGCGGTTCTGGCGGTAACGTGGCCTTGAGTAACATTACAGAACGCATTCACCAGCAGAACCACATAAAACATTCCGCATGCCTACGGTGCCCGGTAATTCTTCCTGGAAAACTCAGTTTAACGTCAAAATATGACATAGTGCTGTGTTTCACACGAGGTTGACAAGCAGAGTCCATTACTGGGGAATTTCGCAGTTGGCAGCAATTACCGACGTCGCTGTTATTTTGCTGCCGCTTTGGTTTATTTTCAGTCTGGCACTCAAGACGATTAAAACGTAAAAATTACTTTCACTGATAGCTGGGGACTGGAGATACGAGAACAGTGAGATCAGCTTGTTCCGTCTGCCCTTTGAGCAGAGACCTTATCTACTAAAAACAAATAACAGGCGGGGGGAAAAAAACAGAAGAAGGCGGACAGCCGCTGCCAGAATTGCTGACGGTTACGTAATAAAACGTTTCCTATAATGTTAATATCTCTGTTTGGAATATTCCCAAGGAGAGTCTCAGCTAGTAAGGACGCTCTGTTAAAACAGTTTCTCCGTCAAATATTCCTCGGATTATTCACAATTAGGTTTATAAATAACTTCTTTGAAGTCACAGAATTGCATTCAGAGATCTTACAGCAGAGTTAAATTATAATGCTAATCACTATTGGATATTTCGGACAGAATAACTGGAATGAGGAATTCTTGACCTAACTTCTTTTTTCCTTCTTCTTTTTTTTCTTTAACATTTTTTGCCGAACCTAATTCTGCATAAACTGTTATGTGTATCACGCATTTTTGTCTAGGAGTGGTTAAAATTGTATGTTTTGCCTTTGCAGAAGGCTATTTATGTCCCACCTTTGCATACCAAACGTTTCATTCAAAGATTAGTTAAGATATTAATTGTATAGCCTTGTCACAGCAAGCAATGCTATAAATCCCAGTTAACAAATTGATAGTTTGGATCGTTAAAAAGGCATAAGTTTAAATAATAAAGTTCAATAATTGGTAAATTCAAAGCGCCTTTATCTTGCAATTCCACATATGAGTGACTTTTAATTTCTGTATCCGATTTCATGCGATTACTAAATTTTCATTTATACCAGTTTAATATTTTCTCCTCTTCTTGCAGACTCAAGTTGTTTGCGTCCAAACGATCTTTTTTTTTTTTTTTAAACTTTTAATAACTGCAATGCGTTTTACAGAGCAAACGGAACATATATCTGCAGAGAAATCTGACAACTAATTAAGAGAAACAAGAATAATGTTATCAAAATACGTAGTTGTTTTTCATATCGGATGTTGATTAAAAAGTTAAATTATAATAATATAGTTGCTCAAACAAGAAGTAGAAAAATTTGCCTTGGTTGTATAGTCTAGTAATTAACATAATTACCATTATACGGTGATTAGTAGGGACAGGAATAACACTATAGTGTCTTTTCATCTACTACGTTGGCAGCCATGTGGCATTACTATCTTACGTAAGATCTGACAACTGGCGCGTAGGAAAATAGTTCCAGCTTGTGGTGGTCTTCATTATTATGCGCACATGCAATAATTAATGATCCTACTGCTATCGTTGACAACTGCTGAACTTATTAAAAAAAAGATGCATATCTGTTGGAGTCGGTATTTTTAATCTTTTACTGAGAAGCGAAAGGAGCTCTTATTGCCAACATTACTGCGTATCCAAACAATCTGTTTGACATTCGGATCGTAAGCAATTATCAAGCCTAGCTGGAAAATACCAGTACCCTGAATTAGAGGTTTAGGTTTCATGGTCACACAGATTTATAGGGTACTAGCTGTTACCCGCCACTTCGTACTCGTGGACTTAGAATTTTATTGCTAGACTTGGATACAGAAAGCTGTAAATTGTATATGAAATTTATAATCGGTGCACACACAAACTGACTGCGAGAAAAACAAAACATGAAAGACCGATATAACACTACACAGACTCATCTGTCTGTTGCCTTTCTATTACTTTCCAAAATATCATGAAAAAATATGTTATTAATCCCAAAAAAGTAGCCTATGTGTTTCGTACTGATACATAGTATTGTCCTATAAAATTTCATCAAGATCGATTTAGCCGTTTAGTCGTGAGAATATAATAAACTGACAGAGAGACAGAGTTACTTTCGCATTTATAATATTAGTGAGGCTCCAGTGTGAGTTTGAAAGCTGGCAGTCGTTTTGATGGACTGCTGATACAGACTGCCAACTAGTGCCAGAGGTATTGCGTGAGATAATGAAGACTGCGGACGGGCGACCATAAATACTTCGCTGGTCCAGGAACACGCGTGATGCATGGGGCCTATCTGATGTTATCTGCACAGCCGGAACAGGGGTCACGCTTGAGGTGCGGGGAACCCCCGAACACTGTGCGTACTGCCAACGGTAGTGCCGATGCAGAAATCGATATTTACAAGGTTGATAGTCCATTTTCGACTGAGTGTTTATTAATGAACTTACCAGAGAAATTCTTTGTTTTTTTTTATTTATCATCAACTAATTATTATAATTTTCGGATAAGTCTATTAGCACTGCGCAAAGTAAGAAGCGCTTGTTTGCTTTCCTTTGTGCCCATATTTCCTTCATACGCTTGTTGAGGGCTTCTTTCCACTCATCATACCGTGTTTTTACAGTTCATATCTTCAGTCTTTCCTCCCGGTCAACTTATCAATTGTGAATTTTGGATCTAAAAGTCTATTTTCGATGTCCTTTGGAGTGCTTCCTGCTAATTTGAGGTATTTCTTTATTTCGCCAATCCATTTGATTTTATCTGATACTGCTTTACTTCGGTTTTCATACAGTTCAAATATTTGTCTTTTTTATACAATTCAGATATTTGTCTTGTAAGTCCATCACGGTTCATTCTTTCGATGCGTCCTTAAAACTTTAGTCTGCGTGTTCTAATGTCATCAGCAAATCGTAGCATACTAATTTTTTCTCCTTGAACACTTGTGCCACATCGATAGACATAAAGTGTGGCGTAACATTTGATTCTTCTTCTATGAGTGATATATGCGAACTTACACAGTTTTTCCCCATAGGATTTCAGGTGTTTATTCAACCAATGTTCAAGTTATGCAGCAGTACCAACATGAGAATCGAAAGAAACCGTTTTTCGGAAGCGGGATCACTTGACGATTCCAATCACGTGGGCTCCTTACGAATCAGTCGGCGCTATTAAAGGCGGGCGCAACCTCCGCCCGTGCAGCGAGACGCCATTATGAGAAATGGAAAATGTTACATTGCGACTGGCGTAATTACAGAGGAGGGATCAGCGACTGCTGATGCTCGAAGGCCGACTGTGGGACGAAAACATCGCTGGCTTCCAGCCAGAACAGATCAGACGCGGAACACGACGAGTGCTCGCTGCGAACCAATCAGCTGCGTACGAGGGACCAGTCACAGTGCAGTTACGTCTGTCTGATTTGCTGAGAGCGAGACGCGGATGTTACTGCTAACGATATGTTCTCGATATGATTGCGATAAACGGGGTTTTGGATTTCTACCTAATATTTCTGATAAAATTGGTCTGTATGATTATAAAATTAAGTACAATTGTAAAGAATTCGTACACAATTAAGTCTTATCAAGTAAATTATAGCATATCATCAAAAATGGAAGTTCCAGGCACTTGAAATTCAGATGTTTTACCAGTTGGAAATGAACTTACTGCAACACGTTAGCTAGATGATAAGGAGGTTTCGAGTGGACAGATAATATTAGCAATTCGACCACTGTTAGATACAGTAATGATCACAGACGTTGCTACTGCCAATGACAACATTTTTTTTTTTTGCTTGGGTTTTACGCCTCGTCGACGTCATTAGAGACGGGATGGGGGACAAGGAACAGGAAGGAATTCAGCCATGCCCTTATCGAAGGAAGCATCCTAGCATTCACCGGGAGTGATCTTGGGAAAATATGGAAAACCCAAATCTGGATGCCCGGACGGGGATTCGAACCCGCGTCCTCCCGAATGCGAAGCAAGAACGTTCACCGTTCACCCACCACGCTCGGTGACGAGATATAACCTGAAACTCTAACATGTGTGGTACATGGCTTCACTATCTGTATGAATTAATGTTAACATATCTGGACGTTGTGGGTCATTTTCCTCAATTGCTGATAATATTGATAAATAAATAACGCCAAAGCAATTGAATGTTTGTGAAATTACCAGGAGAATCCACTGAAGATGCTTTTGAAAAAGAACTGAAACGCGTTCGGGAGTTCAATAAATGCACAAACATTCAATTGCTTTGGCGTTATTTATTTATCTATCAATAATGTTAAAATCATTGTGTATATATATATATATATATACAGAGTGTCCAGGAATGAAAGGAAAATCCTGCAACCACAGATAGATCATATTTTTTCCTACTAGGTGGTAAAACTCTCACCGTTTTCGAGATATTGATTTTTTTAAAATATTTTTTCGAAATATGTGACTTTCTCCAATTTATTGCATGCAATTTCTACAAATCAAGACTTCTTGAACCCTTTTTTTTAAATTTACTCAAAGTATTTCAGTCATCTTAAACCGCTAAAAATACCTTGTAAAAATCTTAAATTGTATAATTATTTTATACTTCTTACATTAACCGCAAAGGTTAAGTTCGCGTAAACTAAATCGTTTAGGCAGCCCTACGTGTTAAAGAAACGCTAATATCACTTATCCCAAAATAAATTAAGAGATTTATCACATTCAACAACAGCTGCTTGATTATCTGAAGTACCAGTCATCAAAACTCTTGTTGATCCTTTAATATTTCACTGGAAATACGATCGAAGCACTTCCTTTTAAAGAACTTTCGAATGCAGCCTTAACAATCTTTACACGCAGCGTTGCGAGATGCTTCAGAATCAGCTGTGATCCCCATTTTTTCACATTTCTAGTCAGGCAGTAATATCTACTTTATATATATATATATATATATAAACACAAGGTTCAAAATTTGTAGAAATGGTATGGAATAAACTGATCTGAACAAAGTCAGATGTTTCGAGAAAAAAATGATATCTCGAAAATGGTGAGACTTTAATTAAAAAAATTTTATCATATAGTAGGACATGATGTGACCTATCTGCGGTTGCAGGATTATCCTTTCATTCCTGGACGCCCTGTATATAGAGTAAATAATATGGGACCTAATACTGATCCCTGAGGTCTGGGTTTGAGGGCTATGATTTTCTTGGTGTCGGAGCCTTTTGTCAGTGGAAGCAAACAGTTCCTTCGGCTTCAGTCGGCGCGTCCGAAGGCAGTTACCCGGCGGCAGTGCCTGAGTCGTCCTTGTGGCTTCAGAGAAAGGAGCGGACCTGTGTCACTGAGTGGTTCTCACGGAAGGCGAGGTGTCTGGCATCCGGGAACCAATCACACGGCCGCAACACACCACCATCGACCAGTAGCTCACTCCACAACTCCATAACCCATACCGAGCGTGGTGGGTGAGCGGTAACGTTATGGCTTCACATTCGGTAGGACGCACATTCGAATCCTCAACGGGTCGTCCTCGGTTTTTCATAGGCGAATGACGGGATGCTTCCTTCGAAAGGCCACACCTAGACCCCAGTGCCTTCCCGCCTTTAATGATAGAGGAGTTAAGCAATAAGCAAAGAAAAAGGGGGAAAAACCCTGAGGATATAGCGACGTGCTCTTGTTTGTGGTTCACTATCTCCGATGTGATGAGCCAAAAGATGGATTTGTCGAAAGTCCAGACGGAAATAACTGAAAGATTTGTTTTTGCTTCCATCTTTCAGGCTTCTATACTTCAAAATTCTATACCCTAGATTCTGAAGGGGCAGAAAGAGGATGGAGGGGATGCGACCATGACATTTTGAAGGAACCACCCCGACATTTTCTTGAGGTAATTTTGGGAAAACATGGAAAACTGAAATCTGGATGAACGGACTTGAACCTGCGTCCTCCAAAATACCACGCCAGGGCATTACGGCACATGCATCACGCTCAGTAAAAGCAATTTTTTTCCTTATGGCTTTACGGCTCGTCGACGTCGGGGTCATTAGTGACGGGGAAGGACTGGGGCAAGAAACGGGAAGGAGTTTGGCCATGGCCTTTTGAGGGAAGCATCCAGGAATTTTTCTGGAGTGATTTGTGGAAACCATGGACAACCCAAATCTGGATTCGCTGACGAGGATTCAAACCCACGTCCTACCGAATGCGAGGCCAGAGCGTTACCGCTCACCAACCACGCTCGGTCGGTCGGTAAAAGCAAAATGTTTCCTCAGATTGCTTTTAAGACACAGGATGAGAATTCGTAAAGCTGCTCGATTGTGGACTGTAATAGCTAATAAGCGGGCGTGATGGATAGGGAGCCGTTTAGTCTGATTGGTGGCTTGTACAGCATGACGTTTCCTTTCTCCTGAGTTATTTACGCGGAAGGATGGTACTAACGAGACAAGGGGAAAAAAGGCTACAACACATATGAGCGACGGCTTTGTGACTTCACGGACAATGGCCCATTCTTCAACAGGAGTGAGTCAAACACCTTGCGGTGAGGTGCTGCAATTCGAATTCTTGGAGGAAGAACGTACGCCGTGAAGTAAATGAGAAAACGTGCGATGAGATCGTATGTCCACACTATCGTAATAAATTTGTGCAACGGAAATGTATTTAATACTATGCTCCGCTCTCTCTAAATGGATTACGCTGAAATTTTGTTTACAAAACTACTGCTCTGGCATTGAGTACTAGGGGGTTGTCCATTAATTACGTGGGGTGTTTTTCCTGAATCCTGCCCTCTCTGGTGAGATTTGGTCGGACCCCCTCCCCCTAAGATGATGCGAGAACGTCAATTGCTCAACCACTACGCTCTGTGTCTTCTTGTAATAAGGAAAATAAGACAATGCGTGATTGATGAGTGGTTAACGCTCTGGACTCGCATTCGACAGGACGCCGGTTCGAATCCCCGTCCGGGCATCCAGATTTTGATTTTCCATGGTTTCCCCCAAATCACTCCACGCTAATGCCGGGATGCTTCTTTCAAAAGCCATTGACCGAATTGCTTCCCGCTCCTTGTACCTAGTCCCAACCTGCCTCTAATGACCGCGACGTCGACGAGGCGTAAATCCCGCCAGGAAAATATGTAATAAGTGAATACACAAACCTGACAGTCCGGGAAGTTAATAAACAAACAAACATTCAGCTGATTCTTGGCTGTCCGGGTGGCGCCTTGTCATATTTGTTGTAGCCGACGTTTCGACCATCGTTATGTGGTCTTCTTCCAGGGCAGAACTACAAGAAATGTGGCGCGGCGCCACCCGGACAGCCATGATTCAACAGACTCTGCCCGCGGAAGCCTACGATTACAAACATTCAATTGTTTTGGCAGTACTTATTCATCAATATCGTCATCAATTGAGGAAAATATATGGCACTATCATTGCCATATATTTTCCTCAATTGATGCAGGAGTTTCGTGTAGGCTGATGATCTTGCTCTGGTCTCACAGAGCAAAGACTTTGAATCAGTTGAGAGCAAGTTTACCAACGCTCTGGAAGATTTGTCAAGGTAGATTATAGCACGAACCAGCTTAAACCAAATCCTACGAAGACACAAGTATGTGCTTTTTATTTAAGGAATAAAGAAGCAACTCGTAGGTTAAAGGTAACATGGTCGGGGGTCGAACTAGAACACTGTGACACTCCAAAATATCTAGGAGTGACCCTTGACAGATCACTTACATTCAGGAAACATTGCATGAACTCCAAGCTGAAAGTTTCCAGTAGGAACAATCTCATAAGAAAACTGGCTGGATCGCAGTGGGGCAGCCAACCTGAAACAATTCGAACTTCTGCCTTAGCACTATGTTATTCGGCTGCAGAGTATGCCTGTCCTGTATGGCACAGTTCAACGCATGCCAAACAAGTAGACATTGCACTTAATGACACGTGCAGAATCATAACAGGCTGCTTAAAATCAACTCCAGTCGAATGGCTCCACCGTCTCGCAGGAATAGCAGCACCTTCTGTTCGAACGGAAATAGCAGTGAACAAGGAAAGGAGGAAAGTGAACCATGAAAAATCTCATCTACTATATGGGCATATCCCTAACAGGTAAAGACTGAAGTCCAGAAAAAGTTTCGTAAGAATTTCTCAAGAACTTACAACGACAACTGAGGAAGCCAGGTTACAACTATGGGAAGCTAAGGCTCCCCTTCCGCAAGGCCGGGGAAGAGTGTCTGAATCTTTGCCACCTGGTTATGACAAGGGATGGTTGTCGTGGAAGTCTTTGAATAGGCTGAGATCAGGAGTGGGCAGATGCTAAGTGAACTTGGCTATGCTGAGATCAATGATATCAAGTGCGACTGCGGTGAAGACCAGACTGTCCAGCACATGCTCCAGTGTCGACTGTGTCCAGCATCCTGCTCGGCAGCTGAAATGTATGATGCCTCAGAAAATGCACTGGAAGTGGCCAAGTTCTGGTCCAGTATAATTTGATGATTGTGATTGTGTAACTGTATGTTTCTGATACGAAATAATAATAATAATTGAGGAGAATGATCCACTGTTTCGACACTTTCTCCGAATTTGGTGGCGGTGGGGGGGGGGGAGGTGTAGTTCGGACCATCCCTTATGTGTGTTGCGATTTTAAAAAAACAATAGTGTATTTTTAAATATGTTTCAACTGTAGTGTTTGTGGCTGGAGCGTGTCAGATTGATCAGCTTGGAGGGTCGGGTCAGAGCGTCATCGCTCCCCCTGCAGGCAGGCAAACCGCAGCGTTGCCACTTGCGGCCGCCTTCGGGATTTGCCTAATGGGCTTGTCGCCCGCCACGCGGCGCGCCCATTACCGGAGAGCAGGCAGGGGGACGAGTCGCCGGCAGAAAATTGGAATTTTTGTTTGAACGAGGGGGGGGGGGGGCACTGCTTTGAAGCTGTCCGTCACTTGTCAACTGATCACGACACCCAGCCGTCACGCTGCAATTGTGCTTTCGGACTGACGTTATCTGCACGCGTGGTCGCTGGAGAAAGGGGAGTCGCGCTGATAAGTAGCCGACGTGTCCCCGTTTAATCGAGCATCAACTTTAATTTGTTGATTTGAAAACCACATCGCTCCTATCTGAAGCCTACCCAGCGTGGTGGGTGAGCGGTAACGTTCTGGCATCGCATTCGGGAGAACGCTGGTTCTGATCCCCCTCCAGGGCCCGGGCATTCGGAATTTGGTTTTCCATGGTTTCCCGAAATCACTCCAGGTTGAATGTCGGGACGGTTCCTTAAAAAGGCAATGGCCGAATTCCTTGCCATATCTTTCCTCCTCTAATGACCTCTACAATACCTAAAGGCACAAGAAAAGAAAAATCTGGAAATAGGGATTGAAATTCCCAACACGCAATTTTTATTTAAATCTTAAATTTAGTTTCCTTCTTTATGTAAAACGCGTGTGACTAATTTAGTCGTGTTTCCATGGCGTGTGGCGCTATATTAACAGGATATATCGGTTCTCTGTTGTTATGTGGAAGAAGTATAGGATAATGTAATATTTTACGCTTTTAGCAGTCGTCAAATTAATCAAATATTCCACTTACTTTTTCGGGATTCTTTTTTTTTTAACCGCTTAACGTCTCTTAACAGTGAGTTCTTTAGAGACGGGAGAGGATGGGGGACAAGGAATGGGAAGGAATTTCACCATGGCCTTTTGAAGGAAGCATCCCGGCATTTGCCTGGAGTGATTTGGGAAACCATGGAAAACCCAAATCTGGATGCCCGGACGGGGATTCGAACCGCCGTCCTCCCGAATGCGAGGCCAGAAAGCTAACCGTTACACCACCACGCTCGGTTTTCTGGATTCACGCTGCTTAAATCGATGTATAACTACCGACGTTTCGGTTCCCAACCTGGGACCATCGTCAGGGCTGTTTAGAAGCGAAGTATCACTTGTGAAGATAAAAGACGGAGTGGTGTGAAATCCGTCACAAATGATATTTCACTTCTAAACAGCCCTGATGATGGTCTCAGGTTAGGCACCGAAACGTCGGTAGTAATACATCGATCAAAGCTGCGTGAATCCCGATAAAAAATGTGGGATAATGTGTTTTTAAACTCCATAGATTATGTTATACCGAGTGTGGTGGGTGAATGGTAACGCTCGGCCCTTCCATGCGATAGGGCGCGGTTTCAAAACCCGTCCTGTCATCCATATTTCGGTTTTCGACGGTTCCACCAACTCATTTAAGGCTAGTGCCGAGATGGTTCTCTAAAATGCCGTAGTCTAATTTTTTCCCACTCCTTGCCCCAAGTCCTTTCCTCTCTCTAATGACGTAAAGCGTAAAGCTACAAACATAAAAAACAATGCCTTAGAATAGCAACATGGTAGTCCCTATGAAATTACCGAATATGACAATTATACTTGTGGAAAATACGTGCGAAAAAATAATTACAAAAAAGTGGAGATGAATTCAAAAGCGATGGAAAACTGTCAGACCGAGCGTGGTGGGTGAACGGTTAGCGTTCTGGCCTCGCATTCGGGGAGGACGCAGATTCGAATTCCCGTCCGGGTATCCAGACTTCCATGGTTTTCCCAAATCGCTCCAGGCAAATGCCGGGATGTTTCCTTCAAAAGACCATGGCCGAATTCCTTCCCGTTCCTTGATCTCCGTCCTTTCCCGCCTCTGATGACCACAACGTCGAAGCGGCATAAAGCCATAAGCAATAAAAAAGAAACAAATCCGTGACGTCCATATCGAGGGCAAATACCTGTAGTATATTGATCATGACATAATTTCGCCGTTCCTTTCGGTATGCTTTAGTGATGGCAAATGTTACTCTTCCACTAAAGTATAGTGCAAGTATGGTTGGTAATTCCATAAACAACTGTTGGAATGATTCACTTCTCTGCAACACAAGTATGGAACGCCTCAAAACATAAAAAAATGTGCCCAAATTCAGTTAAACAAAAAGAAGTTTTCCTTCCACTGCGTAGGTAGGAAGTAAAATTCGACACCAAACTTTATTTTGTTTCTTTTATCTGTAAACATTGAAAGTGGAAGTTCGTCATATAGTAAAATTTATCCTGAAACCGACAGAATCGAGATTGTTGGCTGTTGCCACCTGTATACGGACCATGTAAACATTGCCTTAATGGGCGCTCTGTTACTCTTTGCCTGTCAGGTGCAGATCCTTAGAGGTAAGGGTGGAATTATCCAAACATTTGCCCAACAGTTTGCAGAAAAAAGCTTCAAAACGGGCAACTGGGGTCATTTGAGACGACCTATTGCTAAAGAAGGCCAGTTGAGGGTATTGAATTCTATGTACGAAAATTGCAAGCTTGAATGCAACGGTTTGCTGTGTCATTTTGAATGTAGGACTTGCGTTACTCATGCTGAGGATGGGATCCACCTAAGCATTACTGGAGACGATTATGAAACTGTATAAAAGCCGTAATTATAGTGACCGTTATACTGTAAGCGGTATTTGAAGTTGAGCCCGTAGCACTTCTTCATTTCCAGGATGAATTTACGTTAACGCCCAATGCTAGACGCTAGAGAATACTTTAGTGCGTGTTCTAGGAGACTCTACAGCCAATGAATTATTAGAGATTGGGGCCGACGTAGATGCATATCGTACCATTTGTGTTACTCTCATCGTATGGAAAAAGTACAGAGAAGAGCCGCTCGATTCGTGACTGCTTCCTCAGTTCTTATGAAAACGTCACAGAATTGATACGAGGATTGTGTTAGGATTGACTGGTAGACAGATAACGTAGCTTTCGTTTGGATTTATTGATATATATGCGCGCACATACTTTCATTTACGAGTGCGAAGTCATACTTCATCCACCAACCTATTTGAAACATATTGACACGGGTGATAAGATGAGAGAAGTTAAGTTTCGCACTGATACATGAATTCTTTTTTCTCTCTCTCTCCCTCTCTCTCTCTCTCGTGCCATTCGGGACCTAGCGTGGTGGGTGAGCGGTTAACACTCTGACTTCACATTCTGGAGGACGACGATTCGAATCCCCGTCCGGGCTTCCAGATTTGGGTTTTCCATGGTTTCCCCAAATCACTCCAGGCGGATACCGGGATGTTTACTTCAAAAGGTCATGGCAGAATTCCTTCCCGTTCCTTGTCCCCAGTCCCATCCCGCCTCTAATGACGTCTGCGAGGCGTAAAACCATAAGTAAAAAAATAAAAAAGCCGTGCCATTCGGGATTGCAATGTACATAGTAGAGATTAGTTCTGCTTCAGAGAACCCTGTGTCACTGACGATTTTCAGTAGTCTGTCAGCCAGATGACGTAGTTTTCGAAGGAATTTATCAGCAAAGAGGGCACACCAGTTTTCACGACCGCGGAGAAATTCTTCAAGCAACGATGTATTTGGTTCGCAGTCACAGAAGAAGTAATATCGGGATAAAAAGGTGCCATATTGACCTATAGGTGTATTCTCTCTACCCTCGTGCTATCAGTGATTGTAATGGACAGGAGAAGAGTATTTTGGTCGAAAGCACCCTTTGCCATTTGCACAACGCTGTATTTAAATCGCAGTCACAGGAAGGATAGTATCAGGGAAATCAGAGGCCGTACTGATGCATAGATATACTCTTTCTTCCACGTGTCGCCAGGGCTTGTAATGCACACAGGAAATAATAGTTGACAGCCCAAAGCACCCACTGCCAGCTGCTCTTTATCTTCACGTCCTCATCGTTCTATATGGGTAGCCTAATAATAGAACGGGCTCGAATTACTTCCTGTCGACTAATAAAAAAACACGCATGTCAACACACCCCCAAGTGATAGTACACTAGTGCACATAAAAATAGGAACGGCAGTGCAGTAGACGTTGCGGAGAGTACTCCGCAGTGCGGGCGGGCAGGCAGCGGTACTTGGAGCCGCAGTGCCTGTTTGACCTTCCGCGGTCGCTCCGGCCTGTATCTCGAGCGCCGCGGGCGGCAGGTGTACCGGTTGCAAAGGTCACCGGATCAAGTTCCCGTCGCGCCCAGCACACGCCAAACACTGCGCCCGTCCGCCCGGCGGGTAGCTGACACGCAGGCGCCAGGCGTACACAACGTGAATTCTGTTCCCTGTCGACTCCGTGGCTCCGTTACCACACAGTTCAACCTTGATATCTATTTCAAATGATTCCGCCTTCTTGATAACTGGTTCTAGACCACGAACTGACACTTTGTGATGTCACAGCAAGTTTGTGATTGATGTGACTCCATTTCGAACGAGTCCTGAATAATTCTTTTTTTTTTTTCCCCCCCCCCAGTGAGTGATTTTCGCTGTCCTGTGATGTTCATTCTAAATTTAAAATATGTCATCAAAAATAAAGTACTTTGTTACACTAACTAAGAAAATGGTACTGCCTATACGATCTAGAAGTAAATATCCATCTATTCTTTATTTTCATATTTCATTAAAATATTTTTAGTCTGTTAAGTACCTTACAATCGATTCCAATGAGCAATTTTTCTTTAGAATCGTCTTCTTCAATCTATGTTTTGTTTTAACTGAAATACGCTTGTCAATGTTTTAATGGTATTCAACATTATCAATAAAATACAATTCTCGGATTTGGCAATATCGTCAAACCATACCTAAAAACTTGGGGCGACAAAAATAATCAAATAGAACTTATTTGTAGGCAAATACTGACTGCCTATATCGAATTTCCGCATCCACAAAAAATCTTAGTGAATGTATTAATTATAATATAACAAAACACCTTCAGTTTATATTTAAATGACATCACAGTCTTAATCATTTTGATGCTGCAATACTGCCTAATATTTTGAGGTACAAAATGATGTAGATTTAAATCTTTTTTTAATAAAAACAAAACCGTTCGAGTTGTTGAACATAAAGCATACAAACAACCTGGTGCCTGGCGTACCAATCGTCATGCTTGTGAATTTTATGCGCGTTTTTGTAATCATTAAAGCTAACTCTAGAATGATCCCCAAATTCCGCACTGAAAATTACGCACATCGCACAAAGAAATTGTCACTGGTTTCCAAAGATATCATCCGACTGACAGAGGGTTGAGTTGGAATCCTTCAACCTTTGATGTTAGAGCCTGAATCGTGTGGTATGTATTGAGGCAGCCGTTTTCTCCATACCCTGGTGGTATGTTAAAAGTGTTGTTCATCATTCACTCCAAGTCACTGTAGGAGGTAGGATGTGCCCCACGGGTCTGCTTTGGGCGGAGTAATTTGATCTACGCTCGCAGCGAAAATCAGGTTTAGGGCGGGGAAGAACAGGCTTGTCTAAAGAATAACATAGAGCCTATAATAAAGGGTTATTCTCTTATTAACATGGCGCGCCGCTGTGGGAGTTTTGCGTCGGGTCAATTACGCAGGCCATTGTTCGCGGGGAAGCGAATTCGACTGAGTCGCCATTATGCGGCTTTTACCTGGATTAATGCGTATTATTGGCTAACGAGTCTGTGCGGTGGGTCCGTGCGTGCAGGATGCTACAAGTTGGCGACCGATGGCCAGGACTAGAGGTGTGACCTCATGCGACCTCAATCTGCGGCTGCTGGAGAAAGGAAGGCTCGCCTTGTTCAACTCCGCACTGCCGGACCGGAAGTAGAACCACTCGAACTAGCATTGACCTCTTTGGCAGCGCACGGAGATGCAAGACTTGTTTCCTGATAGGTTGATTACAAGGAAATCTGAGTCACAAAGGCATTTTATACACGAAATGCTGCGAATTTTGGAAGTAGAATACCAGTAACGGTTGATTTTTGCTTCTGGCATTCCGGAGGACGCGGGTTCAAATCTCCGTCCGCCATCCTGATTTCTGATGCCCACGTTTCCCAAGTAAATAATGGGATGGTTCCTTCCAAAGACTATGGTCGAATTCCTTCGAATTCCTAGTCCGCAGCCCTGTCACGTCTCCTAATGATCTGTACGTCAAACCTCTCTTAGCAACTACGGTAGAAAGCCGATAATCCAAAACGTCAACTTTTTTTTTTTTTTTTTTTACAATTGTGCTCTGATTTATAGACCCGTCAATTTTGTTTCTGTTTACTGATTTACAGCACAATACACCTTTCCACTTGTTTTGCTAGGAAATTCCACTAACGAAGAACTATGTACAATGAGATTTACACCTTGCGTCTGTTTTTGTATTATCGTCGCAATATCCTCGTGACCAACCGCACGCTGGCTCCGATTCTGAATGTTTGTTTCAACCGCGACGCGAAAACGATTCTTTCAATGTTTCAGTACTTTTGAGTTTATTTTAGAAAACTGAACCCCGCTCTGTTCGTCACGCACCTTTGTTACCGATTTGCTGTTTTGGTGAGTTCTGTTGGCTTTAGTATCTCGTACCAACATTATACTCCTATAATAGCATCATCTTCATCTTCTGAGAGGAAGCATAATCGTCTCCGAAATGAAGCAGAAGAAAATAAGAGACATTCTGCGCTTGGGCTATAGAAAATTGTAAAATTCCTAATGTAATTTTAAAGGTTAAATTAAAAACTATGCATACAAAAACTATAAAAATCGAAAATCTGATCATAATCGATAATCCGAACCACCCTCGTTTCCAATTAGTTCGGATTATCGACGACCTACTGTAATTGTTTTGGTCACAACAGGTAGTTAAAAATACTTTTTTGAATCCTAACGAGTAGAAACAGTTTTCTCTAATAGAATTTGAAGCTACTGACACATATCCAAAAACAAAATTAAATAAGAAAGTGTTCAGGAATTAATTTTCGTTCGAGAAAGAGACGTAAATGAATATAAACCTATTAATGGATATTTTTTTCCAAAACTAAATAAATGTTAAGACGTTTTTGTTTGTTCTACGTCTATGAATATAAACCTATTAATGGATATTTTTTTCCAAAACTAAATAAATGTTAAGATGTTTTTGTTTGTTCTACGTCTAATGTCTTGTTTATAGTAAAATATTGGTGACCCAGTGGTTGAGGTGTCTGACTGGAGATCGAAAGGTCATCGGTTCGAATCCCTGTCTTGGCGGGGATTGTCATAGACACTTAACCCGGTATTAGATTGTTCGTGGTTTAATTAATACGATAAATAACCAGTCCACCATACAGTTCACTTTAAACTTGCTTTTATTTTCAAAGAAAACACGACGTCAAAGATACTGGTTACATGCATACATACAATCCAGAGATTGCATACAACACTCCTTCCACAGGCAATACAGTCCTTCGCCGTCGTATATTGAGTCTGTATAAACTGTTACTGTCTTTCTGCTGATTTCTTTATATAGGCTCCATCGAAATTTCCGACAAAGCTTCCGACAGATATTTCTCGAACATTAACAATCCTTAAACAATTGAAACATGTTAAAAACAATCAGAATTAATACATAATCATTTACAATCATTACAAAATGGACATAAATGGAAATTGAAGATACTTAAACACAAAATTATTCACAGAAATCATTTTAAACTGTAGCAAATTGTCCTTTAGACACCGTAACTTGCATTAATACTTGGAATTACAAACATTCAAGCAATTTTCTGCACAATTCTGTTCTTAAACGTATTAAATAGCCTCTAAATAGTTTCTTTTCATAAAAGTCTATATACACTGATTTATAGTTAATTGAAAACCAGACATATAAGATCATATTCAACCAAACTCTAGCTTGCTACAAATGATTCATAAAATACAATTCCATTTAATTTTAGATTTGAGAACTGTTACACCGGCCTTCACCTCTGGCACAGCTTGCTGTGTAATGTGAAATACGTCAGAACGCTTCTGTCTTTTGGATTTCATTTTAAACTCTAGGCCCCCTTTACCTGCTAGGATTACTGGATTAGGTTAAGGCCAGGAGGAAAGGAACTGGGCATCCTATCTGTGATACCAGGCTGGTTATGCCTGATCCGAGACAGCACAACCAATCTGCGGGTTAAGGACCACGCTCAGATTTATAGTAAAATCTTAAAATTACATTTACCTATGAGTGGCACAAGTGAACGCGTTATGTTCAAAATATGTTTAATAGCACTGTAACACTATTAGGACACCCTGTGCGTCATTTAAATCCATGCCGTATATACAGAAACAACATTAAAATCTCAACACTGAACATACATTAAGCTCTTGCGAAGTGGAAATTAAAGCGTTTCACACGTATCACGCAGGATAAATGGAGTTAGAAACCTGAAAATTACACCAATTAAATCACTAACATCAAAACTATAAGCTGCGTGTGTGTAAACGACAAGAATTAATTACTTGCAGTTAAATTAAGTTTCCGATCGAAGTGAAAAACAAGTAACGAGATGGGGTGATGTTTCTGAAATAACCATGCGCGTCTTTCTCGGCACAAGAAGCAACAACAAAAATTGACTTATTTAAGGTAACTGGAGCTGATGCTGATTGACCAGCCATTTATCTGTAAGATGCAAAATACCAGAAAAAATTTCTATACTGTGAATGGATTACTCAGAAGTGGGAAACAATACACGTTCTCATTTTTGAGATGTAGCTATATTGGTGGGATCTCTTCCCTGCTACACCATTGAATTATCAACCTTTAAAATGATCATGGTTACATCCAGTAGCGTAGCACGATGGTTGAGAAATATATCAACATGACTGATGCAGAAACGATTGCTGAAAGCTGTTTCAGGCAAACACTAAATTAATTTCAAACAAATTGTGTGATAACGGTACTGTTCTCCGTCTACATCAATATTTAAATACTCAGATTATATCTACTTTGCTTAATACCCTTTTAATTCATTTAGAATTACAGATCGGCCGACTTCAGATCTACTGGATTGTTAAATCAGAATAAGGCAAATGATCCACTGTTTTTCGTTTGTTTTGTTGTTTTTTTGTTTTTTTTGTTTGTGTGTTTTTGTGTACAACTTTTTTTGTTTTTGTTTCTTTGTTTGTGTGTGTGTGTGTTTGTGTATGTAACTATTTTTTGTGTGTTTGTGGGCATAGCTGGTTTGTTTGTTTGCTTGTTTGTTTCTTGTTGTTTTTTGTTTTTTATCTGTTTGTGATTACAGCTGGAATGAGCAGGAAAATGAAATTATCTTTGCCGTGTCCACTTGAGACAGTTTCATTCTATTACTGGAAATTACCATGATTTGAGGAAGCCGTACTGTAACAGGCGCTAACTCTTAATGCTAACTCGTGTTTTAGTTTCGGAATGGCGCTATTAGCAGCTGGTGAAAGTGGTGTTCTGCAGTGTCCTCTTACCGCGTAATTGACGGGAGCGGCTTTCATGTTTCCGGTCAGTAACACTGACCGTGCGCACATTAGACGGCAATCTTTCGCTCGTGTGTGGAGCCAGCCGAGCGTACGCACCGCAGCTGTTCATTAGGCTCATTCTTGCGTGACACGGGAGAGCGGAGACTCCGTTACGGCAAAACCGGATGGCAGGGCCTTAAACTTTCACGCAGAATTAGAATGGACGTGCTAAAAAATAGTAAGAAAAAAAAGTCGGCTTTCTTCCCTGCCGATAATGCTGTATGTCTGACGTCGTACTAACTACGCATGTTACAAGATGCAAACGTAGAGATTATTTAAAACATTGGAGGGTTGCAAAAATCAAATTTAACAAAAATTATTGTAAGGTAAATGACCTTGATGATCTCCAAACCTTGCCTACCGACCTCGCCTCTGAGTGTAAAGCAGTTGGCCTAAGAATGAACCTGTCAAAAACAAAAATTATGTCTAACAAATGGGCCACAGAGGGTAGTGTACAACTAGATGATGAATCTTTAGAAAATGTCAGTGAGTACATTTATCTTGGCCAGTTTGTAAATATGAGAGGTGATGTAAGACCCGAAATTTTCCGTCCCATCAAGGTTGGAATGGTAAGCATTTGGGAAGCATTCTATTGTCCTGAAATCTAAAATGCCCACAAATCTTCAGCAATTAGTCTATGACCAGTGAATTCTTCCTGTGTTGACATGCGGCTGTGAGACCTAGACGCTAAGTGAAATTACAAAAAGTGAACTGAGGACTGCGCAAAGAGCTATGGAGAGGTCAATGCTAGGCTTAGCTACAAAAGAAAGGAGCAACAGACATTTGGTCAGTTACAAAGGTCAAAAATTCTTTTTGTAAGTCTGCTGTAATCCTTTCTCTTTAAGGGACCGTAAACACTGCATCTCCTTTTTTTGAACGTGTGTGACATCCTTTCATTTACTTTTTCCTTGTAAAGACCTTTATTCCTCCGGTGTCTAAACACTCCTTTTTCATTTTTCAATGGTTCCCAGATTTTCCTCGAGATTTTCGTTTCCCTTTTCTCTCTCTCTTTGGTTTCTCCAGTTTACATAGAGAGCGTGCATTATGAGGCGTAGACACTCTCTGTTTTGATTATTGTATTGTACTGTTTGATATATTCTTATTTTAACTGTTAGAAAAAAACCTTTATATATATATATATATATTCCTGTGTGTGTGCAAGACCTGAGCACCAAACAAATTTAGAACAGAACATCGAGATATGGAAACATCAATGCTAGGTTTAAATATAAAAGACAAGAAGAGAGCAAACCGACGTTAGATCATTCACAGCAGTAGAAAGCATCATTGAATTGGCAGTGGGTCAGGCATATTGTTCGGGGGAAAGGCGAAAGATGGCATTGTCAGAGTGGAGCGCAAGACATCACCACAGACCAGAGAAGACCACCAGATCGATGGGACAAGGACACACGCTGGGTTGTCGGAGTTAACTGGCAGAGGATCACCCAAGATCGTAGGACCTGGAGAAGACTGCTGAAGCTCCACCTGAATTCGCAATTCTAAGTGGCCACATCATTTAACGATTGAACTGGCTGATGATGACGATATGTACGAGCATGTAAACGAGAAAATGTTGTAAAATACGATATAAAAATAACTGGAGCCATACGGGACTTCGCCTTACGACACACGGAGGAGAAGAAAAAGATGACGTATTCGCAGAGTTATCCAAAGAAACTGCGCCGAAGGCTCTGTGCGGCGACTTAGGAGCGTCGTAAAGTCCGCTCGTAACTGAGGCGGCTCTATGAGCAGCGCTTACCTAATCGCTGACGCGGCGCTCCAGAGGTAAGCAACCAAGCGCCCGCCATACTGGCTGACAGTCCCCGGAACGGGACACCGCCGGCTTTATACAGCCCATTAATAGCGAAAGGAATTAACAGCGTAAGGAACGTTTACACTGAAACCGAATTCCGCCGATTTTTCATTCTGCCGAACAGCCAATCGGAAACGTAGCAGCGGCTGAATAAACAAACAGTTAATTGGTTGACAATGAAGGCAGAGATGGACGCCTTCGAAACGTCCCGCAAATGTGGTATCCTTACACGGCTGGAAGCCCGAGAAAAATATATTAACAAATTTACTGTCACACACATAATTTCTAAAGGAATCTTTTTTTTTTTTTTTTTTTTTTTTTTTTTTTTACCTGTCTTATTTCTCAGTTCATACATAACCAAAATGGATAAATGAGGTATCGTTTTAACGTTTAAGTTTTCCGCTGTAGTAACATCATTAATTAAGAAAAAGAATTTTCCGAATTCAACGCTTAATTGCAAAATTGTGAGCAGTCAGGGCCACGGGTATGCGATAGTTCAAAGTCAGGCCGCTAGGTTTCTCTGGCGTCGATAAGGAGGGATTCATTAACGTTAAATAACAACACAACATATCGTTTTTTCACGGAGCACTACATATTTCAATTGAGAAATAAACAATTGCTGCTACACAATATAGGAGAGTTATGACGCCATATAATGCTAAACACACAAAAATGTAATTAATTCTTTGTATTTTTAATAACAATTGGGGCTTGTGCCACTGAGGTTGTAAGTGCAGTAGACTAGTATCGTTGATGTTAATATATATCTAATAATGTCTTTGTAATAGCATTATTATGAGAATTTGAGTTCAGTTGTTCGCTTTGTTATCTGGAATGATATCAAAAAGAATTATGTATTTTAGTGAAAAAGGAAAGATGTAAAATATATTATCTTCAAATAAAAAGGCGTGGATATTATTATTAAAATAAACTTGAAATTTCGACGCGAAAGAGTTCAGAGCTAAGCTGTAAATTGTTTTGTGTCATACGTATGTTCAACGTGTCCAAATGTGTTTGCTAATAGTTTCCTAAGACGTTGTAAGTGTTTTGCTACGTACCTATTTCAATTGACAAATAAACAATTGCCAAAAATAAGCCGATTCATCTTTCAAACCATACATCTCGCTGTTAATCTCATGCCATTCGCGAAATTTTCGCACGTGGCACCTACTCATACAAACTACTGAGACACGTGGTCCACATGCAGAATATTGAAGAATTAATTCTAACTGAATGAAAGATACGTAAAAAAAACGAAAATTGGTATAAATTGTCACATGAAATGGATACCAAACCCGCCAGTAGAACATATTTCTAAAGTGCCAGAAAACAGATTATTACAATGTGGGCTAATCGAATCATCTGAAAGAGAAGCTGAATGTTGTCTAAATCAAAAGACTTAGCAGCAAAGAGAGTCGTAGCAGAGAAAGTGTGGTCATCCACTAAGCCTTGACTGTATTAAATCAGAGATAATAGAAATTTGTAACAGTAATACCAACCCAACATAAACAAATCGGAACTGTTGGAGCTTTTTCTCCAAGTTCGTTAGGTAAATAATCTATGAAGCCAGTGACCACTAAGCCTTGAGTGTATTACCATAAAACAGAGATAATAGAAATTTGCAACAGTAATACCAACCCAACATAAAAAATCTGAACTGTTTGAGCTTTTTCTCCAAGTTCGTTAGGTAAATAATCTATGAAGCCAGTGACCACTAAGCCTTGACTGTATTAAAACAGATATAATAGAAATTTGCAACAGTAATACCAACCCAACATAAACAAATCTGAACTGTTTGAGCTTTTTCTCCAAGTTCGTTAGGTAAATAATCTATGAACCCAGTCATCCACTCAGCCTTAACTGTATTAAAACAGAGATAATAGAAATTTGCAACAGTAATACCAACCAAACATAAAAAAATCTTAACTTTTTGAGTTTTTTCTCCATGTTCGTTAGGTGAATAATCTATGAACCCAGTCACGACCATGGTCTGATATTACAAGGAAGTTACCTGTTTTTTTAAAGAGTTTTTTTATCCTTACGGGATCACTTTAGCCAAGGTGTCTTAATACCAATATACGACCTGTAATCATAGCTCTAATTTAAATGCTTACGTCGTGTCGCTACTAAATAAACCTTTGCTGCATCTCCATAATACTTTAAAAAAGAATGTGTCAACAGCAGCAGCGTGTTAATACGGGCGCCGAAACTAATTACTCTCACCCAACCAGTTTCTGGAAAACTGGAGATATCGCAGGAAATAAATCAGAGGAAAGCGGAATTTAATTTCTGTTCTGTGAAACTTCTGGCAACTTTATGATGTTCTTCAGCACACTTACCTTTGAACTGATTCGACTATTTAACATTCTTAATAAATATTGTATGATAAGTTGTAGCTATATTTCAAGTAAACACTTCTTACTCAAGACTATCGAAAAATTTGCTGTTAAACTGTAATATTTATTTATTTATTTTTACAGCTTTATCAATCCTTGTTTCAGGATGCAGCCTCTTTAAGCCAGATGAGCTATATACAATTTAATGCTACGTAAGTTTGTCGTAATTCCTTCCATGCTGATCGATCTTGAGAAACTCTCTTCCATTTCACGCCTGTAACTCGTCGTTTGTCTGATCCGGGGCTCTTCCTATTGTTCTTTTCAGGTTCCTTGGTGTCCAATTCAGAACAGCCGTTGTCCATATGTCATCTCTTTTGCGAGCAATGACCAGCCCATTTGTATTTTTGGGTCGTGACTCTTTTTAAGATGTCTGTCACTTTGGTTATTGAACGAATGTAGATCGCCCTTTTCCTGTCTGTTCTTGTAAACCGTAGCATTGCTCTTTCCATACTTCAATGGGCAGTTCCCAGTTTTTGTTTCATGTGACTGTCGAGGGTTCAAGTCTGGCAGCCGTATGTGACGACCGGTAATACACATTGTTCAGATACCCGTATTTTTAGGTTGTACTGGCATGTTTGATTTAAATCCTATGGAATTTCTCCAGCCCAGTTTTATGCGTCTGCAGATCTCAGACTTTGAGTCGCCATTCATGTTGATCAGTTGGCCAAGGTAGACGTATTGTTTAACCGGACTCAATAGCAGCTTCTTTCGTGTCTGCCTTGTCTTTGTCTTTCTCTCTCTCTCTCTCTCTCTCTCTCTATATATATATATATATATATATATATTTATATTACCCGCCAGTGTGGCTACTATTATTATGAATCTTCTAGTTGTCTGTTCTAGATACCTGATGAAGACAGCAGAGATGGCTGTCGAAACGTCGTGTTTTTACAATACCATCCGGCTGGACAGCCGAGAAGATTTTTTTGTTAGATACCGTATATTTTCTTCGCTAGTTTCCACAAAAAGTCAAAACCAAGACTACAAAGTATACTGGATGAAGTGTTTACATTTTCCGTCAGAGATGGTGATTGTAAAATTACACTTAGGTTTTTGTGGGTTTAGCGCTACTACAATGATGCTGTTTACTGCCAACGTTTCGGCAGCGAACCCGCTACCTTCCTCAGGGTGAAAAGCACAGAATTTTGTACTAGAGCTCGTGGTGTTTCTCCAACAAGGAGTAAACACCATCTCTGCTGGAAATTATAAACAGTTCATGCAGTGTACGAAGCGGATACATGAACCTGAAGTAACCCTGACGAAGGCGGCTGCATGCTAGGATCGAAACGTCGTCACCAACAGCAAGAAAACGCGGTGCCAAACCCGAAGTAGCTCCTGAGAAAAGTGTGAAATATTATATTGTTTAGAGAGGCGTTATTTGGCGAAAAGTTGCAAGGACGCCGCAGTTGATACTTGTGGATGTGGAGGGTAACGAAAGCGGCGTGTGCGGTGCGGTACGGAGCGGAGGATCTGCCCGGCTCGCGAGTGGCCGAGCCAGCGGGCTGCAGAACCCGTTTGCGGTATTTGGAAAGTCGGCGGCGGGCGAACGGAACGGGGAAAGCCTCGTCCCAGCCGGGTAATCGCCGGACCAGCAACATAAAACCAGGCACGAACCCGACTGGACCGCGCTTCCGCCTGCAGACAAACGGCTTACTATCGGCGACCCAACCGCCACACCGTGTAGCCAACTTGGACTGTGTCAACTATAGTCTGTGGCCAACTGTATAGACCCAAAACGAGCTGAAACACAAATCGATGAGTAGTCAATATCGTGTTAGTAGCAGCAACCTTAAACAATGCAGTCAGTGACGTGTTGCCGCAGTAGCCACTTCGATCTAGCATTTCACCTGATGAAGACGACAGAGCTGGCTGTCGAAACGTCTTGCATGACAGAACAACCGAGAAGAATTTTTAGCAACTGTACGACGTTGAAGACGTGGTTGTCAACTCATGCAACATATTATCAATGTGCTTGGATAATTGATATCAAGCCAACGAAACTGGCTTTTTTTTTTCACCGAATGCTTATTACTTCATTTTCAGAAGCATCTTCAGAGGTTCTATATTTTCCATTGCTACATATTTGCGTGTTGTTGTCCAATATTTCTGACGCCAGCGATTTTTAGCTTCACTTTAGCATCTTAGGTCTTTTTTTCTGTGTATCTGTTTTCACTCTCACAGCAGTATTTCGTCTTCTACATGCCAGTATTTTGTCCAGATTATGAACAATTTACACGTTTGTAGCTGCTTTTTGGACCATAGGCAATTTGTTTTGTATATTTATTTTCACTCTCACTGAACTGAAAATTCAATCTGCCGGTATTTTTAAAAAGAATTATGAGCACTTAGCGATGTTACACATTCGTAATGTAAGTAAAATCCTGGCAGATAGAACACTATGGTGCTGTTCAGTGTGAAAATAAGTTATAGAAAAAATTGCCTATGGTGCAAGAATGCAGAAGAAAAATTCTGACGCTAGGAGTCATACATAGGAACAAGCAAATGTGAGAAATGTAGGACCGCTGAAAATACTTCTGAGTGTGAAGTTAAAAAAATATATTCAGTTGTGCTGGTGTGATATTAGTTACTCCCACAAACTGATTATCTTGCATTTGGGGAAACTGGTCACAAAATCCGGTTCTAAAGAGATATTTTGCTAAATCTGATACTTACTGTTTGATAAAGTTAGGCATTTTGGGTAAACCGCGAGGAGACCAAGTCAATGAGAACATGGAAGGAAAAAAACGCTGCATATTGGAGGACGGCAACACAAAAGAACAGGTAAAATTGTTCAATTCTTTGGGAAGTTTAGAGACTTAGTTTGGAAGCTATACCAAAGACGTTTTGACTGAAAGAAAAATTTTCGTATAGTTTATGTATTGCTAATACCCAGCAACATCCCGATTGAATTAGGAGAGAGAGGTTTGTCAATTGTTTGTTGTGGGCGCGATGTTGTATTAAACTTACATGAACATTCAAGAAGAAAAGTACGTGGAATGTTTAGTGAAAATTCGATATATTTTACTTCTTCTTATAAGTCTTAAACTTGTTGTAAAGATCGACCAGACTAAAGTAATGATAATTGGAAAGGAAGAGGCACAACGAATACTGGTGGATAGGAACTCACTGGAATTTGTAAAATTTTGTAAATCAAAGGAGTTACACTATACCTATGATGCTCCCAAACACGATGGCGAAACGTTTTGGAAAAAATAATATTGTGGAGAGCATAAACGTTGTAGCTACCGATTTCAAGCTGATATCTGTTAAAAACCTATATTCCTTCCATTAGATCACACATAAGGTAAAAAATATTTAAAATCATCTGTCTTAATTCGATTAACAGAGGTATTTTACAAACATTCCGTTTTAACTAATTCTTACTCTCTATCTAGGAACTTTTCCCATCTCAGAATTGTAATAAAATCTCTTTCGGCAAATACCAAGCCCTTATGGATTGTACTAAAAAATTTATAAGAAGGCGTTGCTCTCGATTGACTTGCAACTAAAAAGAATCATACTACTATCACTGATAATGGTCTTCAAGAAGAGAGCGAAACGTTTAATAAACGAAAAATATTCTGGTGGGCAGAAATGTTGTTGCAACAGTTTAAAAGCTTATATCTGTGAAAAACCTATATTCCTTCCATTGGCTAATACATAATGTAAAAATATTTAAAATCATCTGTCTTAATTGGATTAACAGCGCTATTCTAGAAACATTCGCTTTTAACGAATGTTTAATCTCTATTTACGCACTTTTTCCATCTCAGAATTATAATAAAATCTCTTTCACCAAATACCCAGTCCTAAGGTGTTGTACCAAAAAATCCACAAAAAGGCGTTGTTCTCGATAGATTTGTAACTGAAAGGAATTATACTTTCACTGATGATAGTCTTCAATAACAGGGCGAAACGTTTAAGAAACGAAAAATATTCTAGTGAGCAAAAATGTTAACAGTTTTTAAGCTGATGACTGTGGAAAACCTATATTCCTTCCATTGGCTCACACATAAGGTAAATACTGTACATTTAAAATCATCTATCTTAATTCGATTAACAGCTGAACTAATACTTACTACGCTCTTTCCACCTCAGAATCGTAATAAAATATCTTTCAGCAAATACCAAGCCTTGTATTAAAAAATTCATAAGAAGGGCTTGTTGCCGATCGATTTGTAACTGAAAGGAATTGTACTTTCACTGATGATGGTGTTCAATAAGAGGGCGAAACGTTTAAGAAACAAGAAGTATTCCGGTGATCTGAAATGTTGTTCCCGCTGTCTGACACCTTTGTTTTCGCATCCCTATGTGTCTATTCGACTATTGTCTAGCAGGTCGCCGAGTCTCGCGTAGCCTCGGCGCGCGGCGGCCAGTTTGCCCATCCCTCGCCTAGCCGCGAGGTCAGTGACCCCGCGCCGACCTCGCACCGCACGCCCACCGTACCTGTCTTTTTCTGCCCGCAAGTAGTTTCGGCGGTAGCCGGGCCTCCGGGTCAAATCGCTATCTGCAACAGTCTGCTCACACGCCACTAAACAAACAAAAAGGAATCTCACACACGGGGCGGCCACCCGTCACTACACGCGAGCACATACTTCCTCATATCTGCCTCCACGCTGGCGGATCTATCACTAGAAAACCAAGGCTGAAAATTGTAATAACCACGTGGTTTGTGTAAATAAATACCATACTGTGTTATAGGCCCCCTGACAAGCCTGTGGATTGTTCGTATACAGAGTGTCCTGCAATGAAAGGATAATACTGGAACCGCAAATAGGTCACACCATTTGCTACTGTATGACAAAATTTTATTTTAGTAAAACTCTCACATTTTAGAGATATTGATTTTTTTTAAATATATTTTCGAAACATGTTACCTTGATCAGTTTATTCCATGTAATTTCTACAATTTAAGACTTTTTGAAACTTGTTTTTTTTTATTATTTACTCAGATATTTGAGTCATCTAAGACAATGTTCTTTTTTCTTAAAAAAAACTTATAAAAATCTTAAATGGTATAATTATTTTATACTTCTATTAAAATGATGGCATTACGGTACTTCAATCTGCTAAAGAGACCATTGTGCATTTCAAACATGTAGTAAAAAATGATGATAATGATTTTAAAAAAGATTTTTATAAGTTTTTTTTTTTGTTTAACGTTTTAAGAAAAGAAGAAAAAGAACATTGTTTTAGATGACTCAAACATCCTTAAATAAATTAAAAAATAAACAGGTATTCAAAAACTCTTAATTTGTAGAAATGGCATGGAGTAACCTGAACAAAGTCACACGTTTAGAAAAAAAATTTAAAAAATCAATATCTCGAAAAAGCTGAGACTTATATTGAAATAAAATTTTTTCATATAGCTAGACATGATGTGACCTATCAGTGTTTCAATTAGCAGCACAGTTCACCTCAGTCATTGTGCGAGAGGTTAATCATTTTTATATAGCCCGTTACGTATTTTTGATTACAACCAAAAATGGCGATCAATAACTTGCTCTCTGTTGGTTAAAATCAGAGTCGTTCTCTTGTAAAAAATCTACTTTACATTAAATAACTCGACTCACGATTTTCACTGTTTAAAATTTGTTTCAAACACTGCCTGAAACATTTACAAATCCGTTTCTTTAGGAATTAAATTAAAACATATTTCGGTAAAACAACCAATACAATCCTCTTTGCTTAGGTCAGCCATATCCATCATATTACAATCTCAGCTAGCCAACATAATTATCCATACTCTCATGGTGTACCCATCCACCTCGTACATTAATATAATATTTAACATCTATTATCCCATATTAATTAGTTCAATGGTTGTTACAACACGAAGGTCAGCTGCCCAAAACATGTAATCCTTCATTCAAAAGAAGCTGAATGGAAACCATGGAGCGCCCAAGAGTCTTCATATGAACAAAGAAAGCTTTTGAGCGTGAAGGTCAGATTAAGATCCTATAAAATACATACCAAAACAACGATCCACTTACAACGCGTCGACGTCGGTATCATTAGACGTGGTAATGTACTTGGGGCAAGAAATGGGAAGTTCGGCCATGGCGTTTCAGAGGAACCATCTTGGCATTCGCTATGAGTGATTTCGGGAAACTATGGAAAAGCCAAATCTGGATACCCGGACGGGGATTCGAACCCGCGTCACACAGAATGTGACGCCAGAGCTTTACCGACAGGAATTCGAACTGGGAACCGTAGGAACTGTGGTCTAGATACGCTCCCTGTTTCGGGAAGAAATGTCTTTTTTTCCCATCCTGCTGTGACCAAAATAACCGAAAGGTGTATTTTACTTCATAAACACTTCTCAAAAACTGGATTGTGAGAATGTAAACGGAATTTAGCAGAAAAGATTCTACTTCAAGATGACTAATAGCCATTTTAAACTTTGAAGGTTGTTACTGAAAATTTTAACTTTGAAGAGACGAAAAGCATTTATTTCCTGTTAATATAGACTCCAGTTGACGACTTCTTCTTCGTTACATTAGTATCTTTCTTACGTGTGCTCTGTGAGAACGATCTGAACATTTCACCTAGCGTGATGGGTGAGCGGTAACGCAGGTTGGAATCCCCGTCTGGACATCCCTATTTCTGTTTAACATGGTTTCCTCTAATGACCTCGACGTCGATGAGGCGTAAAAGCAGTAATCAAAAAATGAAAACTATTCTCGATCATACGTTACTCCAAACATTTCTCTTTCAATGAGAGATTATCATACAGAATTTCGTGAATGCATCGTGTTTATACGAAATGTTTTAAACTAAACACTGTATTTTAACAACACACTTTCCCCACTGACGATGCCCCACACCAAAAGGGCGAAACGTGTCTGGTGAAAACATTAATAAAACAGTTGTTAAAAGAAGGTAATTAATTGAAAACATTCATAGACGGTAGTTCAGCATGCCAATTCTGTTATAGGACTAGTGCAGATAATTTTTAAACTACCCTTGTAAGTAGGAACAATTTTTCAGAATCAGTTTAGAAATAATTCCAGTCCACGGCTTCATTACTTTCTATAATGAAAACTTAATCTATACGTTATGTCTCAAATATCAACTGTTGAGTCGATTGTTGTGTGCGGTATCATATTAGCTGTGCAACTTTTTTTTTCCCCTATACTTCGGAAAAGAGAAAGAATAAAATTAGTTTGAAGTTTTTTCAAAAGTTTTAGTTTGTTTTAGTCCCACTATTCTGTAGTCAACTCCCTTTTACAGATCATATAAAGTCTTATAATTAAGTTATCTTATGACACGTTGACCTTTCATTCAGTAATAAAGATTTGCCATTGACACTGTCTGAAGAAAAGTTATTAAGAAAATTAAAATCATGCGACCGTGTTTCTAGATATATGTTAGCATTAAATGTGCTGAGCACCATCGAGTTTATCTTACCGTACCTCCGCCGTGATTTAATACAGTTAGCACTACTCACACCAGGGGGCTGCAACTCACCTGCAACAAACAAAAAGAACGGCTGTGAAGCGGTACTCGGCAAAAACACACAGCCAGCGAGCGTCCTTCAGAAAGAGATTTTCCTCTCAAGGTCAAGAAGCAGTAATACTCTGGGAAAGGTCAGAACATCACATTGCAATCAGTGTTACATTCCTGCGGGTATGTATTTTAGTGCTTGAAATCACTCCGCAGAACAGTGCATCTTTTCATTACTCTAGAAGAAATTTATTCCTAAAATCACCGTTCGTTCTTACACCTGAATTCCGACATGTCATTTAAAAACTTTCATTAAGAGAAAATTCTGGAATGCATAATTTTATTTGACGATAGAAGACTTTAGTACTTTCTGGCTGCTCCTTCCGTGCAACTGAGCGTGGTGGTGTAACGGTTAGCGTTCTGGCCTCGCATTCCGGAGGACGGCGGTTCGAATCCTCGTCCAGGCATCCAGATTTTGGATTTCGATGGTTTCCCCAAATCACTCCAGGCGAATGCCGGGATACTTCCTTCAAAAGGCCATGGCCGAATTCCTTCCCATTCCTTGCCCTCCCATCCTTTCCCGTCTCTAAAGACCTCGCTGTTAAGAGACGTTAAGCAGTTAAAAAAAAAAATCCTTCCGTGATTCCAAAAAAACAGATGGTTGTTTTTTAACTTGATTACTTGATCTCTTTTATTTATCAAGTAGTCTCAAAGACCGCCAAAAAATGACGGGTTGAACGATCTGTTCCGGTAAGTAATTTCTGAGCAGTCGTTCAGTTAAATAAAATTCTTTTAAAGTATCGCTCAACGCATTGCCTCACGCCTTGCGCTGCAGCAAAAGTTTCAGTTGTGAATCTTGTCCAGGCCGCATCTCACAAACATCTACATCTGCATATATACTCTGCAATTCACAAAATTGTGGGTGGCAGAGGGTGCTCAGCACCAAAACTAATCTCTTTGCTGCGCATTCCAATCCCTAATGGTAAGAGGGAAAAAAGAATTCGTATAAGAATCAGTGCGGCACCTTATTTCTCTAATTTTATCTTTCCTGTCCTTCCGACTCAAATAGGTTGGTGGAAGAAGTATTTCACTACACTCGTAAGTGAAAGTGGGAGTACGCATGTTTACCAATAAGTTTAAACGAAACGTGCGTCGTCTGTCTACCAGAGACTCCCAGCCTAGTCTACTAATCAGATCTGTGACGCTTTCATAAGGACTGTAGCAAGCGGTCACGAATCGAGCGGGTCTTCTCTGTACTATCTCCATACTGTCAACTGCGCTAATATTGGCGCTAGAAAATGAGAGCTTCAAATAGGCGGGAGGGGGGGGGGGGGTAGAGGGGGGCGTTAGAGTGAGGTGGGACGTTAGGAGGCGTTCATTAATTACGTGGGTGTTTTTCCGGAATTCCGCACCCTCCACCCTAAGATGACGTGTGATTTTGACGGGATCCCTCCACAAAGCCGATAGACTTTCAACCCCCCCCCCCCCGTCCCTCAATATCCGCGTTGTTTGTGGAACCTTTTTATTTTTAGCTTTACTGTCCTTCACGAATTAAAAAAATTCACGTGAGATTACCGTTGACCCCTCCCCCCTTCCCTTCGTGAGAATTCATTGCACTCCCCTCCTCCTCTACCTCACGTAATTAATGGAGGCTCCCTTACGCTTGGCGGCGCTTCTTTGTAGTATTTACCAGCACAGTAATACACACTTACAACAACACTGCCACGGGGGAAATCGCACCAGCTCATCTTCCCAGACCTTCCCATAGAGGAGTAAATATGATAACCGCCTACGCCTGGACACGGCCAAGGGGTTCATATAGGGATAAAAAAGATATCTTCGTCTGAAGATGGAGTAGCAGACCGACATGGAAACGTCGCATCAAATTGACACGATTCCTCTGTGGTTAGTCGTCCGTGGTGGTGATACTCTCTAGTTGAGTAAAGTGTCCGTGACTTACAGTATGTAGCGGAACGCTTGAATCTTACGCTATCTTGGTCTGATTAACAATATTTTTTGTAAGAAAATATATTGGTTCTGTCGAGGTGCCTCGGCTGACTGATATTATAGTCAGGAAGGCCAGCAGAGCTAACATATGAGAGCGAACTCACTTTAGCTGTGCAGTCAGCCGGATAGGATACTTATATATTAAATTGAAGAAAATATCTAAAACTAATGAAAAGCTACCTTCGTCGTCATACAGGCGAACTTGATCAAATAATTACGAGCTCGGCGCCATTTTGGGATTTTTTTGAAAATAAAGAAATATATCAGAAACTAGGCCTACTTCTTTGGTGTAGAGTACCCTGTCAGAAACCGTAGAGTCATCTCACATGGCGACCGCGACAGGATAAATCTGAGATGCACAGTGGTTATGACATTACATGGCGACCGCGACAGGACAAATCTGGGAGTTATGTTCCGCGTGTGTGTGAGGCACGGTGGTTATGACGGGTTTCCACAGCGGTGGCCTCTTCGTCCGGCTGTTCAGTACGGGAGCGTGAAGAGCCAGCCCGCAGGCAGGAAGCCAATTAGACACACGGCACTGCCCTCCGCGTCAGCCAATTACGCTACCGTACTGCCACGGCTCGTCCAAGTCGACGCCATTAGCGCCAGACGCCGCTGTTTACCGTTTAAGAGGCGAGGTGAGAAGCGTGGTAATCATTCCTGCTTGAGGTGCTTTAAACACAAAGGAATAGGGATTTAAAAAGTAATTGTTTAAGAGCGAAGTAGTGGCGTAGTTCAATATGGCACCCGATTGGAATGTCCCTGGTTCGGATCCCGGTATTAGCCGGAATTTTTTACGGGCCCTTATCCTTATCTTCGGAAAAACTCATTTTCCATGGCAGCGGTATCTGGATGAAGTCCGACAGAGGGCATGAGTGGTTTTTATTAACTATTTCGTCCATAGTGAGTTATTTTCCACTCGCATTGACTAGCAATATGGTAAAAGATTAATATGTGTCGGACTCGACCAAGCCCGTGATTTGCTTGGGTTGTTTGAGAATGCTCGATCAGCAGGTAGTTAGAGGTGGGCGAGCAGTGGTTCTGCCGAGTCACCGCTGACTGGCGCCGGCCGGAATGTCGTCTTCTCCGCCGTCTGCGTGCCTCGTGGCAGCACGAGCGTTACAACCCGGCACGACAATGTTCCGCACACTGGTCTCCCGTCGCGAGAGATCCACAATCTCAACCGACGGCTCTGAATGGAGAACAGCCGAAACGTCCACACGGCACACCTGTCATCGGCCTTTCTGATGATGCTCATTGAACTTTTATCGCACCACGTTTGGTAATAAACTCAACAGGGTAGAGCACACTGTGCAGGTGGTAGGAAAGTCTTACAAAATCCTTCATTAACTGGAGAGGATGTACCAGAGAAGTTAGGGAGTTGGTTTACAAAACTTTGGTCAGACCATTGGTTGAATATGGTGGTGTAGTTTCGGACCAACATTTTGCGTATCAAGTACAGGAGTTGGAGGACGTGCAGACAAGAGCAGCTAGATTTGTTTGTAGAAAATACCGCAGGGTCCAGTCAGTAAATCATATGATAAATGTAGCGGATTGTGAGTCACTGGAAGACATGAGGAGGGTGAAGAGAGTGCTGGAAGTGTACAAGGCGTCTGCTGCTGATGGGGCTTGGATGGATTACTTGAAGAATTAAGAGTAGTGCATGGAAAGTAAAGACTGTGGGCAAAAGCTGGAACTCGATTTCATGCACAAGCGAGAGGGGAAATTTTATACTGTGGGTAAGGGTGTCAAGGATTTGAACAAATTAGGGGCCATCCACGAAATACGTCACACGAATTTCATGATTTTTGGACCCCTCCCTCCCCCCATGTCACAGGTTGTCACGTTTGTGGGACCCCCCTCCCATCCCCTGGTGTGATGTCACATATTATGCAATTTTAAATTTATAAATTAAAACAGCACTTCCAAAATGATTTATGTATTTCTAGTTAAAAAGTTATATCAACAATAAATCAATCCTTTAAGAAAATATAAAAAAACATAAAAATCGAATTAATGATACAAAATTGAGTCATCATGTGTCCATGGATTTTGAACCCAATCCTTGATACTATTTATATTGGCATAATAGTCACTTCCTTCTTGATTTCTATAGTGTTGGGACCATTCGATGTGTCAACATCATCTTCATCTTCCGCCACGAGCCAAAAAGTGATACAAATTTTGCATGTTACGTCACAAAGTTTGTAACACATCCCCCTCCCCCCTTGTGACACGATGTCACACTTTGTTGACTCCCCCCCCCCCCCTCAAAGTGTGACGTAATTTATGGATGGCCCCTTACCAAGTGTAGTGTTGATTAATTCACCAAAAACGCTCAAGGAATTTAAAAATTTGTAAATCGCATAAAGTATACGGGGGAGTAATACAACACTAAACTTATTTAAGACAACTAAAAACATAAAAAAAAAAAAATGTGATTAAATAACAAGGAATTGTCACAGGAGCGTGTACTCCATCGCAGTTAAATTAATAATAATAGTATTTCGATTTTACTCGCGAGCATCTTTGACGATTAAACTGTTTGAGCGATATTGTTATTGTTTCGACAAGATTAATTACAAAGGATTTTAGCTTGTGACTTTACGCCTCGTCGACGTCAGCAGAGTAACAAAAAGTAGCAAAATTCACCAACTTCTTCTATAGCATCTGACCATATTTTTATATTTAACCTACTATTATTGGTAGTCTATCATTTGTGCAATATTTCATCACTTTAGTCTTCAGTATTTTGTTCATGACAGTCACTAACTTCTCAATATCCTCAGCCCTTTCTGCTAACAAGACATTGTCATAAGCTAATCGTAGCATACTGCTTTTTTTCTGCTTGAACACTTATGCCACATTCAGATCTTTCTTCAAATTCCTTTATTGCTTCTTCTACACACAAGTTGAATATTATTGATGATAGACTACAACCTTGTATATCTTTTTAACTGAAGTGAGTTCTTGATGATTTTCTACTTTCATTATAGCCCCTTGACTTTTATAAAGATTATAGTGTTCTTCTGTCTCGATATTTTATACCAGATTTCTTTAAAATTTTGAACATCTTGTCGCACCTAACATTATGAAAAGCTTTTTCTAAATCAACAAACGCCAAAAAAGTATTATTGTTTTTCTTGATCCGCCCTTCAAGTATAATCTTAATGGCAGAACACTTCTCTTGTACCGCGGTTTTTCGTGAACCCAAACCGAGCGTGGTGGTGTAACGGATAGCGTTCTGGCCTCGGGAGGACGGTTTGAATCCCCGTCCGGGCATCCAGATTTGGGTTTTCCATGGTTTCCCCAAATCACTCCAGGCGAATGCCGGGATGCTTCCATCATTAAAGGTCATGGCCGAATTCCTTCCCGTTCCTTGTCCCCAGCCCCAAGTCCCATCCCGCCTCGAATGGTCTTGACCTACTAGCCCTTCTACTACACTTTCGATTCTTCTATATATTATTCTGCTAGTGGGAAAGAGTGCTTATGGGTGCTGAAGACCGTAGACGCTGTGAAGAGAGAAGGACCCGGTGTTGATCCCCGAGGCAGCTACTGTGCTCGGCTGTGGTCTTTGCCCCCCGCGGTCAATGTCCGCATTCTGCCGCGTGCCCTCTCTACAGCGCATCTCGTGGGCGGTGCAACAATTAATATCGCGTACTCGCCTCTCACTGAACACAATGGGCATTACGAACACTGTTATGAGACGTTTTCAACATCTTCACTCAGAGTGTGGGGTGACGGCATACGGAACTATTGATGGTGGTCCTTCCATCGGATGGGGATGTTAAGTCCGGCCGTTCCCTTAGTAACTTCAGGAAGAATAGGTCCGGACTGACCGACACCGGGTGTCACTCTCTCCTTTCTTCATCTCTCATTTCATACAATACAAACAACGCTCTATAGCAGTGGGGTACGCGATCCCCTTGAGATTCGCCAGTAGATCGTAGGGGAGTCGCGACAAGATTTAAATAATGGCGGACTGGCTATATCATGCGTATAAAGGGGCCCACAGACGATCAACTTGGTTGACAACCTTTTTGTCAACTTGGTTGTCAGCGTTTGCCACAGACGAAACTAAATGTTGGCGACCAAGTTGTAAACATCACATTCGAGTATGTGTCATCATTGGGTTTTATTTGTTGGGTGTTTTCTATTGCTGAGTTTTATTATTTTGTATTACTGTTTTTAAGTATTTTTGTTATAGTACAGCTTTAATATTGAAAAAATGAGTGAGGGAGCATTCCAGTGTTTAGTTTTAAGAGAGTTGCGTGATGATAATGTGTCTCCTGCTTGTCATAAAAGCACGATATTTAAAACCGCGTTCGGAATTCTAATTCCAGTTTATTGAGCGAACAACATGTCACAGCAACTGACGATGTCCAAAACTTTTTAAGAACGGGAAGAAAATTTTGAATGAATTCGATAAAGTGCGACAATTTATTGAAAATGATACGAACATGAGAATTGTATTAATGTGAATAAACGCCGACATCAAGATCATGAGGCAGGAAAGAACTGAAGGCAAGGAACGGGAAGGAATTTGGCCGCCTTTTGAAGGAACCATTCATTCATTCACTTGGAGTTATTTGCAGAAAACCATGGAAAACCCTAATTTGGATGGGCGGATGGAGATTCAAACCCGCGTCTTCTCTTATGAGAGGATAGTAGGTCACCACTCACCCAACCCGAGCGGTCAGCTGTTCGAAACCCTGATGTATTTAGCTAGTGGGTGGAGCGTCGAGGTTTTAAAATTTCTCAGCTCTATATCGCCACACCCTATCATTGAGACTTGTAGTGTAACGTAGGAATGCCAGTGATCTGAAGTACTATTAACTTCGGCCCCGGCTCTAGTTCTTTAGCTCAGTTTCACGTTTTTCAATTCCCTCCGGTAACAAGTTCTAAAATTTCTGACTGTATTCTTATAACTGTCAATATACGTATTTAGCTCAATTTGTTGACAAAGAACTAAATAGTTTTGGTCACTCATTCTTCTTTTTGTTATGATCCTAAAAAATTTCCTATTTCAATTCCACAGCTTCGGCAGTTCTTTTAAAGTATTGGAAAATTCACCCAAATTTGAATGTTCGGTACACTTTCCATATTCAATAAATAGTAATTGACCTAAAAAAATGATAATATAAATATCAACTGATCAAATGAAAACGTAGTCACCAAAAACAATAACATAGAACAGCTGCAAGTTTACAACTGATGTTGAAAACATTGTCGTCAACTTCCCCACAGACGCTACAACAAGGTCTCCAACATTAGACTCCGCCCACCAAATATCAAAACTGTTTGATCTTACTTCAACCAAAACCTCAACCTGAATCTCAACCACCAACATGCCCACAGACGTTCAACTTAGTCATCAACACGGCAAGTTGACGACAAGGTTGACAACCAAGTTGATCGTCTGTGGGCCCCTTAACACGCACAATCGTGAATAGTGCTTATTGTTGCCCATTTGAATAATAATATTTAATTAAATTGCAATGGAGAGCACGCTCCGGTGTCAATTATCCTACACACCCATCTTAGCACTTTCCTGCACCCACCTACATTTGCCCTCTACATATTGTACCTTTAAATCCTTTCAACGTTTTTAGTAAATTATTCATCATTTCTCTTGGTAACTTATTCCAATCCCTGATACCCATACCCTAAAAGAATCACTCCTGGCTTTAGGCAAAAACATCGATGTATCGACATATCGATATCTTTTTCTCCATACATATCGATACTGTTTTTAAATATCGATATGATACTTATCGATATATTTTTTTATTTGCCCATCAATAATAGAGAATTTACTGTTTTAATCAGAGGCGTACCTTTGCGACATCTCGACCTCGAAGTCGATCGTGGCTGCGCGAAGCGTAGCCTCCGGCCTTTAATTAATAAAGCAGTTACAGTCAGACTTATAATGACGTAATGGGGCGGAACTGCACGCTGATGGCATAATTACACGTTGAGACACAGTGTTGCCAACCGAATGCAATTAATGTGTAACCTGAATCGACTGCAGAAAGCAGAGTCGCTCGCGGGCACATCCCGAGTTAATCAGTCACTCGTAATACCTGCAGTGCTACCCTCCCCCTCTGACAGTCGCTCTAGTTTCACAAGGACGTCATTCGCATGGTTCATATCTTTTTTTTTCTGGAAGGTAAACGTTGATAAGAAACCCTTTTTCTCCCTTCACAATTAACTAGAATCGATGAATGAGGTACCAGTTTAAAGATAAATTGTTAATTTAAAACTGTGAGGAAAGAAACTGGTCTTCACATCGACAGCCTGTCTTTAGGCAAGGATATTAATGTGAATCTCAGTTAGTGGGCACTAGCCAGGGATCAAAATTACGGGCCAATTAGTTTGACGTCAGGGATAGGTAAATTATCGGAGAGATTGATATGCAACCACATTGGAGGCGACTGTGAGGAAGGTTAGTGGTTTTCAAGTCGACAACAGAGCGTTAGGGAAGAATGTAAATCGCAGTTCTTGCGCCATATCCAAGATATTTTTGATGAAATGGACATGAGACGACAAATTTATAATGTAGCACTAGATCTTTCTAAGGCATTTGACAAAGTGATCCGTAAAATGATGGTAAATAAAATAAAAATTATGCAAGTGGTTGGAAAGGTGACCAGCTTGGTAAAGTAATTATTAACAGGTAGAAAATAAAGTGTTAAGATAGGAAATGAGGTGTCAAAAGAAGTGGAAGTGAAAATTAGAGAGCCATATGTATTGGGACTATTGCAGTTCATTATCGTAATAGATGATTGTGTTGATGGTTTACAGTCGTATGCTAGGATGTTTCCAGATGACATTATGTTGTATAATAGGATAAAAATGAGAAAAGAGCTGCAGGGTGATCTGGACAGAATATCTAGAAGGGTTAAAAAATATGGTATGAAGATAAATGCAGAGAAGAGCCAGCTTAACAGGTAAACAGATAAAAAACTAAAGGTAGATTGTGATTATAAGGTGGGGAACGAATTACCTGTTGAAGACTTGAAGCCTAAATACCTTGGCATAACATTTGATAACAAACTCAACTGGGCAGAACACATTGGGCAGGTGGTAGGTAAAGGTTTCAAAATCCTTCATTTACTGACAGGGTAATGAGAGGATGCACAAGATAATTGAGAAATTTCGGTTAAAAAAACTTTGGTCACACCATTGCTCGAGTATCGTGGTGTAGTACGCGATTCGCATTTTGATATTAAATACAGGAAATGGAGGGTGTGCAAATAAAGGGACTGGTAGATTCGTTTCTGAAAATTACCGCAGAACACAATCAGTAATTGATATGATAAAGGGGCTGGAATGGGATTCAATGGAAGAGAGAAGGAGGGTGGTGGGAATGCTGGGGGGGTGCAGAAGGCATGCGTTGATGATGAGAAGATGGTGAAAAGAAATTGGTGGACGAATTAACTATGGTTTTTATTTTATTATTATTATTACTGGCGAATTCTCCCAATAAATGGAAGAAGGTAAGCAAATGACCGAATCAAGTTTTCTTCGAGTTCTTCTTATTGTTCCAATAGGCTTTCATTATTTACGAGAAAGCTTGTTTGCGTTCTTCCGACCACTTTGGTCTGTATTGTTTTTGTTTTGGTTGCTCAGTTATAACTTCCCATTTGTCTACTTTGTGTCTGAAGGTGTCTCTTTGTAAGATGTCTGTTGTTCCTATGCTTGCACTTTTAAGATCCTTCCGAATTTCATTCAGCCAAGTTGTTGGATTTTAAGTGAACTTACATAATCTATTATCTTTTTTGCCAATCGACTTTCTGGTAATCTCTTAAGGTGACCAAAGAATTTCATTCGCCTTTTCTTAATGTCAGTTTTGATATTTGAAAACTTTTCTGTTGTTTTGATTGATTGTAGTCTGTAACCATTTTTAGTGAGTGAGTGGTCTATTATTATTATTACCATATGCCAAGTAAAAAAAAAAAACAAAAACAAATCATGTCAATCAGATAACTAAATCTATAGATTCAAGCCATACTTAGCTTTTCTCTACAGATAATCCCTCTACGTTAAATTAGCACACACGAAGGGTGTTGCTTATGCCATGAATAGGGCTATTTGTTTTAGTAGTCTTGTTTGAGTACATGGAAGGGAAAAGATGACCACATCCTGGCATTTTATTTCGGAATTTTCTTTTGCAGATGATTGAGTTGGAGAGTGGAATCAATTATCAAGGGAATCGATGAGTTATTTACCAAAAATGTTTAAATAATTTAAAAATTGTCGGGTCCGAGAAGGGGAAAAAATGTCGCATAGTGTAGAAACGGAAAAAAGTGGCTAAAATATAAACAAACAAAGCAAGTTATCGACTTTTGTGGCATTTGTCTCCCTATACTGGACACACGTCTGTTTGTACGATCTCTTTAAATAACAACTTTCGACGCAGCTACTACAGTGTTGTTTATTGTCAAAAGAAAATCTTTTCCAAGTGCAAACATTTTCCATGAGAAAGTACAGTAGTTGTAAAAGTGAAACAACAAACTCTACCAACCATTTATCCTATTTATTAATTGCCAATGGTAAGGTTTCCTTGGATTTAATCAGAAGTTGAAGGAAGCAGCCATAAAAATTAATATTTTCTTCGGCTTGAATTCTAAATTGATAAAATTTCTCAATCTCTTTTAAGAAGCGGAAATGGTACTCTATAGAGACCAATAAAAAATGGTAAATTCTACTGAGATATTCAAATATTTAGGTACATATCGCGGAATTCTAGGTACGAAATACAACGGTTCGACTGCGTCCTGCCTCCATCTTCAGGTTGCAGGAGTCAGTCCTTATTGACAGACAAGTAACGACTATCTCCATACGCGCTTTTTGTTTTCATTGTAACTTGGAATAGTCGTTGAAGTTCGGTTTGGAATGTATTATTGCAGTTGCATGAACGCATTAATATGCTGGAAAACGCTTTTAAGGGTAAGCTTCGTTGAGATACATAAATCTTTAGGGATATACCGCGGAATTTTATGTATGAAATACAACGTTTCGACTGCATTCTGTCCCTTTTTTTCAGATGACGGTGGGAAGAGCTTATCAACAGATAGCCAACGACTCTTTTAGTGAGCACATTATTGTAACATTGGAACTTGGAATAGTTGTTAAAGTTTCCATTTTGGAATGAGTTACTGTGGTTGTATTAACACAGTGATATGCTGGAATCACTTGTAATGCCAAGTTTTACTGAGATATATAAATCTTTGGGGATATACCGCGGGATTTCAGGTATGACGTACAACGTTTCGACTGTATTCAGCCTCCATCTTCAGATGATAGTGGTCAGTGCTAATCGAAAGATAGCCCACGACTCCTTCCGTGAGCATATTTTTGTAGCTTTGGAACTTGAAAAAGTTTCCATGTTGGAATAAGATACTGTGGTTATCCTAACACAGTTTTATGCTGGACTCGCTCGTAAGACTAAGTTTTACTGAGATGTATAAATGTTAGGGAGATACTGCGGAATTTTAAGTATCAAATACAACGTTTCGACAGTATTCAGCCTCTATCTTCAGATGTTAATTGTCAGTGAGAATCAATAGGTAGCCAACGACTCTTTCCGTGAGCACATTTTTGTAGCTTTGGAACTTGGAATAGTTGTTAAAGTTTCCATGTTGGAATAAGTTACTGTGATTATCTTAGCACAGTTTTATGCTGGACTCGCTCGTACTAAGATTTACAGAGATATATAAAAGTTAGGGAGATTCTATTAAGTATGAAATACAACGTTTCAACTGTATTCTGCCTCCATCTTCAGATGATAGTGGTCAGTGCGAATCGAAAGATAGCCCATGACTCTTTCCGTGAGCACATTTTTTTATTATTGGAACTTGAAAAAGGTGCCATGTTGGAACGAGTTATTGTGGTTGTACTAACACAGTTATATGCTGGAATCGCTCGTAAGACTAAGTTTTACTGAGATATATAAATCTCTAGGAAGATAATGCGGAATTTTAAGTATGAAGTACAACGTTTCGACTGCATTCTGCCTCCATCTTCTGATAACAGTGACGGTGTGAATCGATAGATAGTCCATGACTCTTTTCACATTTTTTGTAGCATTGGAATACGGAATAGTTGTTTAAGTTTGCATGTTGGATGAGTTAATGTTATTAAATTAACGCAGTGATATGCTGGAATCGCTCGCAAGGCTAACACCAAGTGAGAGTGGGATGATCAGCCAATAACACACCAGCGTTGGAACTGTCGCCAGCAGTGCACTGCCGGTGGCCGTATTTCAGGCGCTCCTTAAAACCGGGCCCTGCACTGGCCCGTGGGGAGAGTGCTGGCCGGAGTTTAGATAGTGGTTATGGCGCATTGTTGCCAACACCGCCGCTAATGGCGAATTCCTTGGCGCGTCATGACCCCCGGCGGGCATTGTTCCGGTGGCGTATCCGACCCGCCATCTAAGTAAAACACTGTGCGCGGGCGGCAAGTTGGGCCGTTATCGGGGCTCATTGGGGGACGCGCCCTTTGTCGTCCATCTCGGCGTGGTCAGGCGCGAACCGCCCGATACGTGAGTCGACTGATAACCCCGCGTCACGTGTCACCTCCGCTCTTCCCAAACTGGACATCTCCCGCTGACTCAGCGCGCCGGAACCAGAGATAATATCAACGGCGGGCGGGCACTTGTTATAAACCTGTCCCGCGATGAAGCCTGAATTTAATCTCTAAAGCGAAACTAGCACCTTAGTGATACAAAACAGGGTCTGTCCTACGTGTCCATCTCTACGTCCATACTCTGCAATTCACTGATATCGTGTCACTCGAGCTTAGAAAACTAACTTTGTAGGATTAAAAAAAAAAAAAAAATCATTCCTCCCAGATGAAGGCTGGGAAGCGGGTCTCTGGAGGGGCTTGAGGATCCTTTTTTATCTGACTTAACCTAAAAGTGTGTGAAGGGGATAGAAGCTGACAGTGGCCGAATAGGGAACCAGCCCGGCATACGCCTTAAGTGACTGAGGAAAACCAGGGAAAACCCAAGTCAGGATGGCCGGACGGGATTTGACTCCCGTCCTCCCGAATGCTAGATTGAAGGGCAAATAAGCCGTCCTTCTAATTCGGTATCTTTATAGGTGTACAAGAAACTTATTTCAGTTCTTGCACTAACCACCTGCGAAAGAAACATGGTTCACAGAACGAACGATACAACATTACAGATTCCTATCCATGCCTTTCTAACGTCTTGCCATTTTACTGCTCGTTGTTGTCCCAATCAAATTGTAGTCAGACACGTCACGAATGATTAAAAACTCATAGAATCACTATAACATAGCAAACCGTTTTACGTTCAAATAAGATATGTGACATATTTTGCTCACTGAAATTTAATTCAGATCTTACACAAACTACCTGCGAGAGACACATGGCCCTTTGAGGAGCTGCTGTCATAGTGAACGATATAACCTTACAATCTATGCAATTTCATAAAATTGTAGACAACATAACCCCACACAAAATGATCGTATGAGGGGATTGTGATGGGCATAATAGGATTTGCTGATCGCCATCCCCACCACGACATTGTGATTGAGGTGTACGTAAAAAAAAAAAGTTTTGATTTTTTCTATATATATAATAACATATCTGCAGTAAATCTGTGAAATCAATTAAATAAATTATAATAACCATGAACTTTTTGTAGGTTCCAATCACACAGAGCCAAAAACGGTGAATTTGAATTTTTTTTGTGTACCCATGCACGCATCTCGCAAAAACTAGTGAACGTATTTGAATGAAACTTCACCTCATTATAGCTTGTTGTCATAAGTTAATTTTCTTAGATTAGTAGCGTAGTTCTCAATGATATGGGGGCCGAAACCCTAAATACTGGAATTTTCCGCGGTGTACACGCGTTGTACAAAAAGTAATGACTTCTGGCACAGCTTGATGCGTAACGTGAAGTACACCAGAACGTTTCCGTGGTTCGGATTCCACGTTAAACAGTAAGTCCCCTGTACCCGGTAGCAATACATGGTTAGATAATGTGGCTAAGACAGGGACAGAATGCGCAGCCAATAGAAACCCTGTCAGTAGGTCATTACGACCACACGCAATTATTGTTATTAATAGGTTCGTAATGCCAAGTTCTTTGTAAATTTGTCTAAATATTGGAATCACTCAAATTACGTCACATACCCTCTCAACCGGTTTCATTTTGTTTCCTCCGCCCCTTCTGGCTACCTTAATTATTTCGCCATTGTTGAAAACATTATATAAAACAGACTTTTAATATATATATATATATATTTTTTTTTTGCTTATGTCTTTACACCTCGTTCACGTTGAAGTCATTAGAGCAGAGATGGGACTGTGGGTAAGTAACGGGAAGGTATTCGGCCATGGCATTTGGAAGTTAGCATCCCGGCATTCGCCTGGAGTGATTTGAGGAAAGCGTGGAAAACCCAAATCTGGATGCCCGGACGGGGATTCGAAGGCTGTGCAAGAGAATACTGCAATAAGGACGCAAGATAATGTAGAAAAGCTGAGAAGACAAGAAACGGAAACAGTGGAACATTAACGGGTTAAAATCTGCTGGGTAGAACAGACGTTGCTTCTAAAGCTAATTTAGCAGTCTGGAATCCGACTGCTGACTTTATATTACGGACTGAAGACTTGCGTACTGAAGACAATCGTGGGTCGTGTGCGCTGATCCACGGCAGTGGTCAAACAACAGGGGACCTCCCCCGGCGGCTGACATTTGCTGACATTTAGCCCTAGTTCGTGTCGCCTTTGACCTTCCGTCAGGACAGTACACCATAAACCACCACCCTCCCCCCAACCTCCCTCCTGGAGCTACTAACAGTCTACACCCTCGTCATATAACGAACAACACAACAGACTTCGTGTACAAATTACTTTAGACGTCTGTCGATTAAAACTGACCATTACGAATGGCTATGGTCAAGGATACTCGTAAGTTGGGTTCGGATCTTTAAGACAATTCATATTTCTTTCCTGCCTTCGTTTTGATGTGTAATGCTGAATTAAACACTGATTTAACGATTCTGATTGTATTTTATGTAGAATATACATGCATATTCAGGCCATTTTCATAGTTTAGGTCATATCACGATAGTATTTGTGGTCATATGGTGTGAGTTACCCTACTTGAATTTAGGGAATTTACCTTAGCTCCTCTTCATATGTACAATCTGCCCGTCTTCAAGCTGTAATATTAGCTGCAGAAGTCGGCAGACTATTTTAATTCACAGTTCAGAAACAACAATATATATATATATATCGCGACATGGGTTCTTTGAAAAACACTCGAAAGCACTTTTTATTTATAATCACTTGGTATAAAACACAAGCTATATCTTATATTCTCGTCCAAAAACTAGCCCTATTTTCTTCTCTCCTCTGCCCAAAGATATACATTATCATAGATGACCACTGTCCATCGATATTCTGGCACTTTACTATACGCTTATCTTTTACTTTCTTTCATACCAATTTAACACATTTGTATACACAACACAAGGAAGACTAATATGTAATTAATTTTTTTAACAAAATTTGTAAAGGACCTTGTCACCTTACAATGGTCACATTTTGAGGAAAAATCTGGTAATTTTTTTTTTAATAATACAGGGAATTAACTAGAAATTATAGATGAGAAGAAATGAAGATAATTATTCACACAGTTATACTCCTATTGTATTTTGGAGGAAAAAACAAAGCTAGTTGTCTTTGAATTGGTCAGAATTCACCTGTCAACAATTAAAGTTATACATTATTGTCACTCTCTAAACGTAATGTTCCGCCCGCCTTTTAATCTCGACAATGCAGCATCAGCATGCCTGTGTCGATCCGCGTCAATCAATGACTCATTGTTGCCAATACTTTTGAAAATAATCCTCAGTCGGTGCTAAACCTGCATTGGATCAGTGAATACCGACATGCCGAAACAAAATTTTCTGAAAGTGCAAAGTTATGGAGTTAGATAAAAGAATTTCGAGAGGATTATTTTAGTACAGATGAAAAAGTCTTTTTCTGTAAATGTAAATTGTGTGAAATTTAAGTGACCACGACAAAGCAATTTAAAAATTAATTTCCCAATGGTGCAGTGGATGCTAAAAAGCAAATTATGCTGTCTACATGAAAGCGACACTACTAGATAAAATAAACGATGTACAAGTGATCATGTTTTGATGCATACAAAATTTAAATGTTTGGTCATGTTTTCTTATTTTTAGGTCATATTCACCCCTTTATAAGGTCATGTTCACATGCATATTACTCTATTTTTCGACGACGTTCTATGTACGTCATCATCAGCTATTTGCTGTTCGAGAAATTCAGATGTACACAGTGTGCCATCGTACATCTGGATTTCCAAAACGGCAGGTTCCTTATGAAGACGATAAACAACGAGTTCGAAACGTTGTATTATTTATGAAAGCATCCGGTTCCGAATCCGTGTAGACTACAATGCAGACACATTGTTGTTTAAAGATTTGCGGGGCTCATCGAAGAAAGTCCCCATGGAAGGTGTCTCTTCTATGAAATGGAATGACACACTTTCCAAATAGCCATCTGTGCGTAGTTGATCGGTGGAATATTCTGACAGTGCGCAAGAGATGCGGCTGAAATGAGGCCCTGGAACTCGGTCGCCAACTCACGCTGTGATGACTGGGTCTGCAGGTTCGAGTCCCGCCTTGCCTAACAGCTGGCTATTAGCGTTGACGACCCATCAGCTGTCCAGGTGGGGCCCGCACCTTTTACGACAGTAATTACTTCTCGGAAGCCTCTATCTGATGCCTTCGCCTTTGCTTCTGCCACGCGTGCCGGAGAGCCGACTTGAAGCCTTCAAGTCGGTCACACGTGGCAAGTTCCACGCACTTCCTCGCTCCACAACACTAACACGTCAGTCCCCAGTATGCAGGTACCAGTGCGTACCCTCCAGTGTGGTTCAGGGAGGTATAATGGGACCGGGCACGAGCCCATGCCTCGGGCCTACCAGCCGTCCTGACTGCGGTTTTTACTCGGTTTTCCGCAGCCATCAAGGTACCCGTCCTTTCCGAGGCTTGTTTTCTATCCACTACCGGCTTGCTAGGCCTGTCATAGCTTCACCAGAAACCCCTAACCCGCCATTTTTCAGGATTCCTATAGGGCCGTCACAGCTACCGTATCGGTTCCGGGGCACACTAGGTCCCCACTGTACGATACTCCTACAAGCAATCCTCTACTTTATGCCGTTGCCCGTCTCCCACCAAGAGGAGGAGGGGTTGGATTTTGGGAGACCCCACCTGGGAAAGTGATGAAGAGGAAGTGCAGTGGCATTTGGATGTAAGGACAGACAGTATGGAGGAATATTTAATGTAAACAAATGTGAGTACATGGTAACAACCAGAAAGAACAATAGGGTAACCCAGGGATTGTGATGACAGGGGAACAACCAAAGAAGGTAAACAGGTTTAAGTACTTCGGGAGTGTGTTAGAGGAATGTCGAGGAAATGATGGCGAGATAAGTGAAAGAGGAAGACAAGCAGAGTTGTTCCTAAGGAGCATTAGAAGCCTGATATGGAATAAAGAGGTGCCACAGAGAAGCAAGAGAGTAATCTATCATACGTACTATGTGCCTATCTTGACTTATGCTGCTGGAACGTGGACAATGAAAAAGCGGGACATCAGCAGAGTACAAGTAAGAGGTAGAATGGGAGTTACTAAAAGTGGACAGAATAAGGAATGAAGTGATTAGGCGCACCATAAAAGAGGAACCCCTACAGGAAAGGGTAGAGAGGACCAGACTAAGATGGTATGGACATGTAAAGAGAATGGAGGTTCAGAGAATCCCAAGAAAAATTCACAAAATTAAGATGCATGGTAAACGACCCAGAGGAAGACCAAGAGATGGATGGCTGAAAGGAGTGGAGGAGGGTGTACGGAAGAGAGGAGAGGACTGGAACAAGGTGGTGACAGAGAGGTGGTGGGATGAAAGAAGGAAATGGAGAGGCTTGTGCATGAAGCAGACCCGGCCAGAGGCTGGAAACTGTTGAGAATGATGATCAAGGTACCCAATCTCCGACTCATAAACTATACATTTCACATACAAAAAATACTCTCATCACATGCTGGACTTAGTTACACGTTTAACAGACATTCGCCAACATTTCACTTCGCCTGTCAGTGCTTAGTACGACATGGCAGTAAGCATATAATGCTTGGCGTCAGCGGCCGTAAAACCAATGCTTCAAATTTGACCATGCCAACGATGAATAAAACTCACTGAAGGCCGCCGAACTCAAAATGTTTAGAAAAGGTGATGCAGAAGAAGTTGATGATTTACGTACTACATATAGGAAACTGAAGAAGTAAATAAACAGATTTACACAGTAAAAAACAATATTAACAGATACCAAAGAATTGAGCGTTTATCTGTAATGTGGCGTAATCTTTGGTGAGTATTCTTTGAGATTAAGTTTTTTTTTTAATTATTATTATTTTTTTTTTACTTTTGGCTTAACGCCTCGTCGACGTGAGGTGATTAGAGGCGGTATGGGACTGGGTACAAGGAACGGGAATGAATTCGGCCATGGCCTTTTTGAAGGAAGCATCCCGGTATTCGCCTGGACTGATTTGGAGAAACCATGGAAAACCCAAATCTGGATGCCCGGACGGGGATTGGAACCGGCGTCACCCAGAATGCGAGGCCTGAAAGTTAATTGAGGTTAAGAAAGGGGTATTTATTTTAGATTCAGTGTAATGTGTGACGCCTAAGTCTTTCGGTTACGAAAAGATTAATTGAAAATTTTGACAAATGTAACAATAAATTACAGTCTCTGTAAATTGCATTCAGATGTGCACAGGATGTTATGAGTTTAGTTTTACACCGATCAGCCAAAAAATTATGACCACCTGCTTGTTAGTGTGTTTGTCCATCTTTGGAGCGCAATACAGCAGCGATTCGGCGTGGCATGGATTAGATGAGTCCTTGTTAGGTTTTCGGAGTTGCCTGCCAACAGGTGTCTACGCACAGGTCAGGCATTCCCTTAAATTACGGGCCGGTGATTTGTGGGTGCGGCACCTGGGAAAGAGCATCTCGGAAACGGCCAGGCTGTTCGGCTGTTCGCGTGCTACTGTAGTGAGCATCTATGCAGAGTGGTTGAAGGACGGTGAAACCACGACTGGGCGACAAGGTGGTGGACGTCCACGCCTCATCACAGAACGTGGAGGACGGAGGTTTGCCCGCTCTGTTAAGTGGAACAGGCGGCGATCTGTAGCAGATCTGAGAGCAGAGTGTTTCGGAGCACACTAATAAGCAGGTGGTCATAATGTTTTGGTTGATCAGTGTATAATGGGATGTTAATTCACTAACCCGCAATCAGTTGCTGGTACTATTGTTGGTTTTAACTGTCTCACATTCCCCAAACTGTTTTCACACGGGATCATAACGGACATAATATAATCTAGTCAAATGTAAAGTTCTCTGTTTTGAGTTGTAGTTGTCGCATAGCTTTGCATGGTCGATTTCAGTCAGTTCGTGATACAGCCTCAGGTCTGTAACGTTGGTGGTTACCCCTTTATGGCCACGGTACAAGTGGTTGTAAAATGCCCTTGTAAAAATCGCCTTGGGAAGACGGACTGAGTTTTCGTTAGCCTCGCCTTGCAGAAAGAGAGCGCGCTCGTGGGTTGAAACGGAACGAGAAGGGAATGTTCGACTCTAACAAGCACTGTAGTAAACCCGTAGTAACTGTTACAATACCTGTTCCTACGTTATAACGGGACATAAAACGTTCAAGTGCCAACCTTCCCATTAGAATCATTCTCCTGTTACAACTGCTAACTGGAGAAAGTTGTTTGTCTACATTAAATTCATTTCGAAGTGACTGGGTAATTGCAAAGAGCACTACTGATGATAGAAATGCCAAAACCGAAAAATCTGGAATTTTTTACTGTCTGTCTGGGTATCTGTGCATCAAGCAAAAACTAACAAAAGTATTTCAACTAAACCAAACATAGTGATAATTTGTGTCATGGATAAACATTCAGAATACTTTCTACCCCACTAATTTAATATTATAATTAATAAAATTACAATGGAACGAACACTACGGTGGCAATCTCCTTACACACTCGTGTTTCTCCTTTGCTCTTCCCACCGACTTTTCCCCTCTATTAATTTGAACTTTAAATTCTTTCAGTGTTTTTGTTAAATTATTTATCAATTCTCTAGGTAATTTATTCCAATCCCTTACACCCTTTCCTAGGAAAGAACTTCTCTCATACCTATGCATGAAATCGAGTGCCAGCTCGTGGTCATGATCATCTGTACCCATACAAGCACCTCTCTTTATTTTCTCACCAATATCTTTCCATGCCTCATCACCAATATACGCCTTGCACTCCCATAACTCTCTTCATCCTCCTTCTATCTTCCAATAAATCCCTCTCCAGCTCCCTTATCATATTAGTTACCGCTTGTGTTTTGCGGTAATTTAAAAAAAAAAAAAATCTACAACCCTTCTCTGCACCCCTTCCAACTCCTATATTTGGTACCCAAAATGTGGGTCCCATAGTACACCACCGTATACTCCACTCTTCATTATCTGTTAATATTGTTTTTGACTGCGTAAATTTGTTTATTTACTTCTTCAGTTTTCTGACATATAGCATAGAATGACACAGAAAACGTAAATCAAACCACTACATCATAGATTGTCACTACAAAAATTCGCGAAAAACAAACGGTAAATGCAATGCTCCACACAAGTATCTCCGAACGAGCGAAGCGCTGGTAAAATGCTAATATCTACATGAAACGTTCGTTATATGTAACATACTGTTGGTCGTGAGACCAATAATGAGTAATGTATATGATTATACTGTCTTCATATGATCCTGTTTAATCTATTTCGCGGTATCTTAAGAAGTTTCCTTCCATAATCACTGGAATCGATAGAGAAACACACGCAGAAGCTTATAGGAAACATTATTCAAGCCGTATCAAATTTGTAGGACCGGATTTATCCAATAGAATATGAAAGATAAGATGATAATCTACAGTTTCAGTAGAAAATAAAAATATACAAATAAGACATAGAATTCCTGTTAAAATTATGATGTGTTTATAAACTCTGGTTTAGTTTTTTTTTTTGGTGTGTAGATATACCAGAAGAACAGGTTAAAATGTGATTATTTCACATGGAAAGGAAAAATAAATTAGACGCATCAGCTAGCTAAAGATAAAAAAAAATAACTTCACAAAAATTACAGTAATTTGGGCTTACTTATAAATATAGAACTAGTGGAAGGGGGGGGGGGTGATGACTGAAATAATATGGTTGAAAATGTTATGGGTGGAAAATAAATAAATTGTGAGAAAATAATGAAAGAAATATAATACAACTAACGAAAACTTATTGTCTAAATGTATGTGGGGTAAATGAATATTTTAATTGATCTGATTTCGGAAACACAATACAGTCTTCAGATTTTGTCACCAGCTCTTGTGTCTAGTTTTGAGTAGCACACGAGTGTAGGATGGGTGGTGTAGATATCGACGGTGGAGCCCTCTATGTTGTGTTTGGCTTTGCGGTCGCCATGGAGACGGAAGTCTGACTCACGACATTACTGAGTGTGAACTTTGCTGCTGGGGGTTATAATACAGAAACGAGTTGCTCAAATATAACGGTTGTACAAGCCTACAAGCAAATTCAGTTCACTACATTTTTCGTGTACTTAAAATAATCTCTGCACAACTTTAAGTTTTGACTGTACACTGACGAAAATGTGTAATCTCATCTACGCAAATTCGTTTGCTTACGAACTGCAGTTGAATGGTATGTTTCAGTAATACCTAAAAATACGATACGGGAGTAATGTCATTGCGCAGCAAACTATAAAGACGCCGCAACCTAGCTGCAGTTATTCTTGACCTCACAGAGTATCCTGCAATGTAGACGGAATCTCTACATATGTAAATCTGCAGCAAGCTGTGTTTATCTGTTTGTTTGAAATAGCATCATGCAAAAACAATCGAAACTCTTTTTATGGGGCATTTACTGTTTCAAAATTTATGATTTTGCTTAAAATCTGCGATGTGCCTTAAGATTCTTCACGGCCTGTCATCGTACCAACACGAAGATAGCGGCCTTTTACTCTGCGATGCTTGGCGCTCGTTGTTATGTCAACATAAACAGTATCTCTGACGAAGGCTGTAAGATACCAGCCTAAAACTCAGGTAATGAAATAAACAACGCGGAATAACCCGAAAGTCTATTAATCATGAAATAATAATACGTTCTTAACGTAAACAGACGCGAATCAATACAATTGAGAACAGAGATTGCACATAACATCCAAGATAAACTCTCCAGTTTTTCTAAAAAGTCGTAAAAAACATAACACAAATTATTTTTTAGCGATGCTTTAATTGTTTTTGGCATTAAAAAAACTCTTACAAATTCAGGAAACAGCAATTTTTTCCCCTACGGCTGCGAATCGTAAACAAGTCGTCATGAAATTTGAAGTTTGAGACTGAAAAATTAGTAAGTTATGTTTTCTTTGGATATAATCCTTTAAAATGTTCACTGTCTGAAAGCTTAGGATTTAACGTAACATATGTCTCGGAAATTCCTTTCATTAATTTTTGTATACAGCAGGGAATGGAAAACTTTCGTAATAAACAGGTTCGAAAAAACGCGGACATATTGCTGGCACGATTTAACCCAATATGTTCTTTTTATTTACGCGAAATGTTACAAAGATACTATATAACACCACATACTGGTCCAAGGAGGCGAAACTGCCGGCAAATACTAATGGTACAATAAAGCTTCATTAACACTCTCTTTGATTACTTTTTGAGCAATATTGGGAATGGTATCATACAATTTTATTACATATCACAACTTTCATGTAATCAATCTTTTTTGTTCACTTTGATGGACTTATATAACACGTCTTCTTCTGCTACACTCAGTGTTTCAGTTAGCCACAACTTCCTCCACACACAAGCCAAGAAAGTTGCACAAATCTGCCATGTTTGTAGAGTTTTGAGCATCGAGTTTGATGGCCATGTTGAATTACGAATCTCTGCTTCAGTCCTAATCACCCCAGGCGAATGCCGGCATGCATCCCTGAAAAGTCCATGGCAGAATTCCTTCCCGTTCCTTGCCCCTGGTTCTTTCCCACCTCTAATGACCTCAACGTCAACAATGTGTAAAGCCATAAGCAAAAGAACGTCCTAATGGTATCGGGTGCTGGAGTGAACCAGATGTTTTGCTGTATAGAACTGTGAAGACTGGCGTTACGGTAATGCAGAATGCGATACCAAGGTGACCGCAGAGGGCGAATGGTGACTCACGTTGGCCGATATTGTGGCTCGCTAATCTGATTAATAACCGGCAGAGGGGAGCTCCTGCCATCCTGTGCTCTCATTCGCTCAGACCACACGACAGGGCGACATTTCCCTATCTGCACAACCAGCGTATTAGGCGAGTGTCACCTGTCAATATTCCTCACTCAAATAATTACCTCCCTCGCTTGTAGGTATTCGAATCTATAAGTGAATGACAGAATTATTGTTATACCGTCTGTCACACACAGCTTTGCGAATTGCAGAATATATGTAGACGAAGAATCGGACCTGACACTAACAGTAGACGCGAAAGAACTCGTGGTCAACAGCTATAATGTTCAGTTGTAATGGTCGGCCTAGTGGAAGCGACCTTCTCGTCAGAAGCAGTGTAACTGGACGGTGGCAGCTGTTGGTCAGTCAAGTGCGGCGACTGAGGATTAACAGGAATTATCACCCAGTGCGGCTTCACCGGGGAAGACCGTTGGTCAATCCGCCACCATCTGGCCACAACGAGACTGTCCAAACCCTGCACTGGTGCCCAGCACTTGAATTTCCGTCATAACTGAAGCGACCATACGTCCCGCTTTGGGCAGGACAGTCCCGCTTTCTGGCTGTCTGTCCCGCTGTCCCCAGTGAGAGTAAAAATGTCCCGCTTTCGCAGGCAAAAACGACAATATAATATGTCTGCAGTAGAAATCCAACTATCCGCACTCCGAATGTCCGAATCGCTTTATTAAGACGTGCGTGGAACAAGTTGAGAGGCATACCAACTGAATGAGTGAAGGAAAAGGAGAAAAAGGAAAAAGAAGCTCAAGAAAAGGGAAGAGACAGGAGAAGTCACTTGAGGAATTCAGAAACATTCTTTTTAAAATTCCTGGATGTTCAGAAGTTAGTGCTGAAGATATTGGAGAGTGGGTGGTGTGTGATTCGTCAGCCCCTGGGTATGAAATTCTAAATGATGACACCGAGAATGGTGGTGTAACGGTTAGCGTTCTGGCCTTGCATTCGGGAGGACGGTGGTTCGAATCCCCGTCCGGGCATCCAGATTTGGGTTTTCCATGGTTTCCCAAATCACCCCACGCAAATGCCGGGATGCTTCCTTCAAAAAGGCCATGGCCGAATTCCTTCCCATTCCTTGGCCCCCCATCCTTTCCCGTCTGTTTCCCCTCGCTGTTAAGCAAATAAAAAAAAAAATGTAAATGATGGTGAACTTACGGAAAGTGTGAGAGAAGAAAGTGTCGAGGAAGAAGATGACCTTGATGTCGAAGATGAAGCAGACACGGGACGTCGACGAGGCGTAGAGTTATAAGCAACACAAAAAAATCTATTTAGGTTCACCGAGTTACGAATAGTTTAACATGGCGACCGTGACAGGACTTAGTGATTAATTGCAATCTTCTACCAACGATGTTCAGTGTAGGTTAACACAGCCTCCTTTAGGTTGATATGCGCCTACATATGTTGTAAGGAAGCGCTGGTAACGGTCTCGCAATGCTCTTATCGAGTTGATTATCTTTCCTGTTTGGTTAACTTTTGCTTCTTTTGCGGGGGGCATATGTGACGGCATGTTGCTTTGTGACAGCGCCGTTGATGTATCGACTGTTTCGAAGCGGGAAGGTGTTTCGCCTGGCAGGTGCTCAGCTGGCTTTGTGATTAGCGCTCGGGGTGTTGACGCGGCTGTAATGGTGTGGAATAAGCCGCGGAGGGTCGCCTGGAATGATGGGAGACACGCCCCCTCGCTGCAGCCAACGGCTACCCGGCCGAGCGGAAGAAGGGTCCTGCTCACCAAAAGTGGCCTCTCCTAGCACCACACCGGAGTCATATTTACGACCCTCAGCAGCTGTGCCAAAATCGTGACACAAAGAGTGGCACAACCAACTGATGCCTTCCATCCGAACAACGTTTACAGCAGTTTGTGACGGTAAATTATTGGTGGATGACATAACGGTTTATAATAGGATTTAAACGAAAGAAGAGTGTGAACAGCTGCAAAGTGACCTACACAGGATATCTTGCTGGTTATGTCAACATGGAATGAAGATAAATGCGGAGAACACTTAGCAGGAAAAAGCTTGGTATTCAAGGTGGTCGAACCCTCCCAAAGGAGTAATACCCAGCCTGGAATTGGAGATAGGACGACCAGCTCCTTTCCTTCTAACCTAAAATAACCCAGTAATCCTACCGGGTGAAGGGGACCTATAGTTTAAAGTGGAAACCGAACCACTGAAGACTTTTTGGCGTATTTCATGTTACACATCAAGTTGTGCCAGAGGTGAAGGTCGGGTTAAGAACTTTTAAAAATTCCAGACCAGACAGGGATCCGAAGCGGATACCTTCACTTTCCAATCAGGGTGTATACATGACATGGATTGGTGATAAAGCTGGTATGGATATTGGTAGAAGAAATAGGAGAAGGGCTTGGAAGGGAAAAGATGATCATGACCATAAGTTGGCACTCGATTTTGGGTGTAAGGTACTGTGAAAATTTTCTTTAGGGAAGCTCTGAATGATTTACATAAAAAGATCTGAAATAATCTAAAATTAAAATTTGTATGGGACAGAAGTAGAAAGGTGTGTGTGTGTGGTGGGAGGGGGGGGGGGTGGTTGCACTCTAAGAACATAGGATAAAAACCAAGAAATGGGATATAGGTTTGAAGGGAAACTTTTACAGAGACACCATCGCAATTTAATTAATTAATTGTCCTTTTGTAGAATATAATCAATGTTTTTTTATCATTTCCGTTACTTAATACTTCCTCTAAAAGTTTATTGCCATTAAATTTGTTCTTCTGGTCGACATTATTCAGTGGAAGATATCATTAAAAGTCAACTTACTATGTTTAAAGAGAGTCGTAATTCGCCATTCACACTTAATATAATAAAATTGTGCTACACACAAATAAATTCTCTCTAAATATACGACAGTAAAATACAGCTCCATTCCAAGCAGCAAACTCCTGATTTAAATCCCAAATATCCAGTAACGGCATACGAACCTGCTGATTACGATTTGTCCATTGAATGGTGACGTTAAGCTTTGCGTCCCCTCGGTTTATTTCGGAAGAGTAGGCCTGAATGTGCCAGCACCTTGTTTCATCGTCTCTTTCCAATCATATTGCTGGACATTTCCACTTCTGGAACCATATACAGCATTTTCACATGAAATAGGCCTACGTGCCAGATATTGTGCCACAATTCAGTATTATCTTTAATTTCTTTCGTTATCCTTCAAGGTAGTCGTTTTCCTAGAGAGAGTTGAATCATTTGGATAGTTATTTATAGAAACACCGACAGCATTTGCATAATCGTTGGTCGAATGACATACAATCACATCACGAAACGATGCCGAAGGCAATGACGAATATAGGTTACGATCAACAGCACACTTTCATCCACCACGCATTTTTTTTTTCCTTCGATGTTGTCGATTCGGTTTTCGAACGTACCATAAACTACAAAATTCGATAAAACTGATAACTAAAGTATTGTACATAAATATTTCCAGACTAAAAACGTTTCCGCCCAGTTGAAATCTACCATGTTGCTATCGGATTATAAACAAAATCCTGATAATTGTTATTACCATAAATTAATTCATTAACCGTGATCAACATTACGCCCCTGTGGCAAAATTTCCCCACATACCTGCTTTGGCGCTAAGCATAATTTTTAATATAATTTAGGTAATATTTTCAGCACCTCTCTTTGATCACTTTTCCAGCCACTTTATCTACGAACGAAAATTTTCCATATTACATAATACTTACAGGCAAGAATCGACAGAGACCGTCGAGTTCTGGTAAGGAATTAATGGCGAGTTTTTTCTCTTAACGACACTAACTTAAAAAAATATACCTAGATTAGTATACAAGCAACAGACCCTAGTATGCCGACCTTTATAAAAGAAATTAATGAGAAAGTCAGACAAGCATTCTGACATCACCATTTGTCGAAATAGAATGGAGGTCCAATTAGGTTCAAGTTTAGATCGCTTTGTTATTTAGTGGCCGGGAACTGAGAAATGAGTCTCTTATTTATAAATGAAAATTTTCCATATTGCATGATACTTCGAAGCAATAACCGAGAGATATCATCAAATGTCGGTATATAATTACTGAATAATTTTTTTCACCCAGCGATACCAACTTCAAAAAATGAAAATCCCTAGGCTACGATTACAAGCTGATGCAATCAGAGGAGATAAACAGAACGTAAAATATCGACCCTTTCAAACGAAATTAATGAGAAGGTTAGTGGTCACGCAAGCATCCTGACATCTCTCAAACAATTTGTCGATAGAGAATGGAGGTCCAATTGATTTCGATCAATTTGTTATTTAGTAGCCGGGTCTTCAAAAAAGAGTCGTTTACTCTCTTATCTACCGATGAAAATTTTCCAAATTACATGATGTTTAAACGCTAGAATACCATTTAATTTCGGTATGCAATTACTGTCAATTTTTTCATCTACCGTTACCAACTTCAATTAAAGAAAATCTCTAGATGACGATACAAACTGATGCAATCAGAGGAGATAAACATAACGCAACTTTCCGACCCTTTTAAACGAAATTAATGAGAAGGTCAGCGGTCAAACAAGCATTCTGACATCTCTCAAACAATTTGCCGATTTAGAATGGAGGACCAATTGGGTTAGATCGCTTTGTTATTTACTAGCCGGATCTTGAGATATGAATCTTTCACTCTCTTATCTACCGACGAAAATTTTCCATATTAAATGATGCTTAAACGCAAGAACCGACAGATAACATCTAATTTCGGTATGCAGTTGCTGCCAATTTTTTTTCAGCTAACGTTACCAACTTTAAGAAAAGAAAATCACTAGACGACGATTACAAACTGATGCAACTTTCCGACCTTTTTAAACGAAATTAATGAGATGATCAGCGGTCAAACAAGTATTCTGACATCTCTCAAACCATTTGTTGATATAGAATGGAGGACCAATTGGGTTCGGGCACTTTGTTATTTAGTAACCGGATCTTCATAAATGAGTCTTTACTCTTTTCTATACTGATGAAAATTTTCGATATTAAATGATGATCAAACGGAAGAACCGACAGATAACATCTAATTTTGGTATGCACTTACTGCCAATTTTTTTTCAGCTAACGGTACCAACTTTAAGAAAAGAAAATCACCAGACGACGACATAAACTGATGCAATCAGAGGAGATAAACAGAACGTAGCTTTCCGACCTTTTTAAACGAAATTAATGAGAAGGTCAGCGGTCAAACAAGTATTCTGACATCTCTCAAACCATTTGTCGATATAGAATGGCGGTCCAATTGGGTTCGATCGCTTTGTTATTTAGTGGACGGAGCTTGCGAAATGCCAGAGGCCACTGAGCCAATGAGCCGGTCGCTGCAACAACAGTTAATAAGGACGCACAAAAAGGATGACCAGAGATACTTCTTGAACCATTCAATTGCTTTAATAGGCAATTGACCGGTTCAGAGTCGGCGCTGGCACGGGACAGACTTCGATGAAGATATACAGTCCGGCGTTGTGTAATTCTTGGGAAACGAGATAGGGTAGGTTGCGGCAATTATCCTAATCGTGCCCTGTTTTTGTAGCGTCTCGTGTGTTGCCAGACGTTGATCGAGCATGGTTTTTTGTTTTAAGCCAGAGTGGTTGCCACACCTGCAATTTGAAGTGTGTTTTGCTGAGTGCTGTGTAACCTCTGTGTTTCTTGCTGTGTCGTTACATATTTCCCAATGCGTATTTTGTAATCTTGCGAGGTTGCTGGGGAAATCGTGTTGTTACATTAACCTTGTGGTATTTTATCAAAATGTTTGAGATAGGCGTAAGAGCAGCGAAAAAATATGTTCTTTTATGCAAAGTTTCTCACCAGCAATCAAAAAGTAACATACTTGGTTTCAGCATTGGATCACTTCTTAAGACCTGCCCCGTTGGCTCAGTTGGTTGCGGCACCTTGATAGTGCATGGTACTGACACGGGATTAGTGACTGAACACAAAATTAATATTCGGATCCCACACAAACTAACTGCGAGAGAAACAAAGGCAGTGCTACTGATACGGCATTACACACGCTACCAGACTGTTTGTCACCGTTTGGTTAATTTTCAAAATTTAATGACACAGTATGTTATTTATCCCCAAAAAAAGTGTCCCATTCCTTCCTAATAATACATCGTATTTCCTTGTCAAATTTCACTACGATCAGTTTAGCTCTTTAGTCGTGAATAAATAACAAATAGAGTTAGTTTCACATTTATAATATTAGGGTAGATCTAATATAAAAGATCATACACAAACTAACTGCGAGATATACAAGGGTTGAGTGACTGATATAACACAAACACGTAAATGTGTATAGCATTATTGCCCAGGAGATCTCGATGGATTGTGCTGCCGCCCGCATAACAGAGTTTCGATTTGATACCCAATTCGCCTATGTCGTGGCTGATCCTATAGTTTAAAAAGTGTAATCAAAATACGGAACGCCCTGGCGTGGCTCATACGATCAACGCTAAATCTTCAAAGCTCCTGGCCCCATCGGGATTTTAACCCGGAACTGCACACTACACTTTCGAAAGCAATCGCTTTATTTACTGACCCACCAGACCAGCCACCTGCACAATATTACAGAGACTTACACCCGACATCCGTCTGTCTATAACCGTTCAGTTAGTTTTCAAAATTTCAGGACGAAACATATTATTTATCACGAAAAACATATCCCCTGTCCTTCCTGATACATAGTACAGGGCGAGTCAAAAAATACTTTACAACTTTGGAAAGATATAGAAATTTGTTGAGATAACTTACTGAATAGGTAGATGTGTCATTTTGTAGCAAACAAACTCAAATATGATGAATGTAGCGCATCAGTACACCATTCCACCACCAGGAGCGCCAGCGTAGTGCACAATCAACATGGCTACTTTCACTGGTGTGAGCTCGCTGTGTGTTTAGGTTTCAGGAAACGAACTCTACAACAATTTTGCGTCAATTTCGCAGAGAATACGGTATAAAGAACTTCCAAGCAGGTGTACAATTTACTCTTGGCACAAGAACTTTGTTGAGAACCTAAACTGGCGTCGCACAAGTTACGCCTGATTTGCTGCAACGAGTGTGGGAAGGAATTTATTATTTGCCGCATGACAAATGGTAGTAACGTGGAACCGAAATGACACTTGACGCTTTTGTGCGGAAGTTGAGGTTGTTTGCTACAAAATGACCGAGGGTGGTGGATGAGCGGTTAACGCTCTGGCCTCGCAATCGGGTGGATGGCGGTTCGAATCCCCGTCTGGGCATCCAGATCTGGGTTTTCCATTTTTTCCCCAAATCACTCCAGGCGAATCCCGGGATAGTTCCTATGAAAGGTCATGGCCGTTCCTTGTCCCCAGTCCTTTCTAGCCTCTAATGACTTCGACGTCGACAAGGCGCCAAGTCATAAGCAAAAAAAGACACATCTACCTATTCTGTAAGTTATCTCAATAAATTTCTATATCATTCCAAAGTTCCAAAGTCCTTTTTGACTCACCCTACATTTCCCTGTCAAATTTCGTAACGATCGGTTTAGCCGTTTAGGGGAGAGAGAGAGAGAGAGAGAGAGTTACTTTCATATTTATAATATTGCGTAGATGCTGTTATAAGCTAGTACTCGCTAACATGTTTTACTCGATTCAGGTGGACGCCGTTGAGAGAGTTCCGTGACTGCGGGAGACTGAGGTCAGTGTCCCGGCCGTCGTGACGGAGTGACCGCTGTGTTTACTCTGACTGCCAGGTGCGCCACACAAAGGACACAAAGTGGCGGCCAGGAACACAAAGCCGCGGGCCGCCCACTGTAATAAAGAAGCGGGCAAATTGGTGGGAACGCGGCGCCATCTCGGCCATTGTGAGGCCGAGGCGTGTGTCGGCCTTATCTCCTGGCGGAACAGACTGGACGGGAAACTGGTGTGCTCCCGCGCCAGCACGACAGCGAGGCTCGAGGAGAACTGCGGGGGACAGACCAGTATTCCATGGTGTTACAGTATAAACGGGGTGTAAGGAACTGGGGAACACTATACTAGCCTCTTCTAATCAGATATCAACTTTCCCATCAAGTGGTGCACCCTCTTTGCATGTACGAGGTTCTGGCCCAGTGTAATGGTGCATTCCCACGACCCGTGGTTTTATAGGCCGCGCTATGCAGCCGAATTGTACGGATCAGCACGCAGCGCAGGGCATACTCGCAACCTCACAGCCACATCCTCACCACGTTGCCTAGTGTTGTTTCAGCTTGTAATGTCCAGCCTCTGCTGTTTTTAATATTTCGTCGCCTCTCAATATATTTCGCTCAGCCGTTTTTGTGAGACGGCGGAGTGTGGAATTCCAAAGAGGTGGCTGGTTGACAGCGTGGGTAAATCCTTTGTTTGTTGGACCCAGGTACAGAGGGCGCTCCCGAAGCTGGGAGGGGATGAGTGGACATGCAATAGCGAGGGGCACTGCGGGTGGAGATCCCGTTTATTGCCCACGTGTGTATTGTGGATTCACCACCTCACCTCCACGTTGCTTAGTGTCGTTTCAGTTGCCCGGGCATTTGATGTTTACCGACTGGGTGGCGGATAGAGGCATTCCATACCTGCTAACTCAGGCGGCTCCCTTCCCACGGCCCGTTGTTCATAATTGGAGTATTCCATCTTGTTACCATATAAATCACTTAATGATACCTTCAGAATCATAACAGGCTGTTTAAGATCCACTCCAATCGTATGGCTCCACCACCTCTGCAGGAATGGCACCACCTTCTGTTCGAAGAGAAATAGAGGCGAACAAGGAAAGGAGGAAAGAGGATCATGAAAGAACTTATCCATTACGTGGGCATATACCACACAGGCAAAGACCGAAGTCCAGGAAAAGTTTCCCAGGAACTTATAACTACTATAGAGAAAGCCAGGATGTAACTGTGGGAAGCAAAGGCTTCCCTTCACCATGGCTGGGGAAGATTATCTGAATCTTTACCACCTGGCTATGACAAGGGATGTTTGATATGAAAGTCTTTATTTTTCTTTTGGCTTTACGCCTCGTCGACGTCGAGGTCATTACAGGTTGGATGGGACTTGGTGAAGGAACTGGAAGGAATTAGGCCATGGTCTTTTGAAGGAAGCATCCTGGCATTCGCTTGGATTGATCTGGAGAAACCATGGAAAACCCAAATCTGAATGCCCGCACGGGGATTCGAACTGTGGAGCTTTCTATCTCCAGGTGAAGGCCTTAACCACTGAGTCACCAGGTCACTTTGCTGCCAACATGATAAACTAGAAATTACAATAGCCATCCAGTTCACTACAGTTATAGACCTACTAACAAAGCTCACCACGCTACCCGGATGTGAAGACTCTAATAAATAAGGACGTTGACCAATTCTTCGGTTAGAAACTCCAACAAGCCAACTAATCGTTCGAGTAGCTCAGCTGTGAAATACGACTCCGACAAAGCCTACCTGCAATAACATATCCGGACTCGGCAAATCCAACAAAGCCGCATCCGCAATGAAAATTAATGCACTCCCAGTAGACTATTGCGAGGGCTTCAATAAATTATGCGAGGTAAAATAGGGAGTGGTGCGACGAAATCTCATCAAGGGGATGAGGGGGATGACAGAAATCTTATGTCATCTTTTTAATTTCTTGAAGAATAGTAGAGCTACAAAATAGTTACAAGGTCGTCAGGAGTGGGGTTGCGGTCCCCTTAAAATCTCACCTCACCATAGGAGGGGCGTCCCACAAGATCTCACCAAGTCTCACCAAATTTCACCAAATCTCACCAAAATCTCACCAAACTCTCAACAAATCTCAAAAAATCTCACCACATCTTCACTAGGAAATAATATATTCCCAGTAGACTATTAGAGTCGTCCATTAACAACGCAAGGTGAAATAGGGGGGGGGGGGTCCAACGAAATCTCATGAAGTTTCACCATGGGGTTGAGGGAGACTACAGAAATCTTAAGACATCTTTTTAATTTCTTGAAGAATAGTAGAGTTAAAAAAAAGTTAGTAGGTCGTCAAAGGGGGGGTGGGGTCCGCTTAAAATCTCACCTCACCATAGGAGGAGCGTCCCACGAGATCTCACCAAATCTCACCAAACTCACCAAAATCTCACAGAATCTCACTAAATCTCATGAAAATCTCACCAAATCTCACAACAGGAGGGGGAGCAAATTTCATAAAAAAACACTTCACGTAATTAATAGACGCTTTCTTACATGGCATGGCAAGTACGCGCTGACAATACAGATTTACTACTGATGTGATGTTTGAATTTGAATGATTTTTGCTGTAACACTGAACTGACAACGATAGCGGTTAAGACGGTTGTGAGTGTGGACACACGGTGTATACCACCAGGGGTGGAGGGTGGCGAGTGTGTCGTAACGGCATTAGGCGCGGCGAGATGGCGGCGCGGCGGTCGAGGGCGGATTTGCATGCGTGATGACAAGCGGCGGCACCTCAGCCGCGGGCTGTTTCATCACCACACACACACTGCCGCTGTTGTTTCAGGAGCCGCCGTTTTAATCACGCGCTGCCTCGTCCTGACCGACGCGGCCTGCGGCGGCGCCGTCTTCTCGTCAGAGGACGCCCTCTGACGCGACCGACGCGAAACACTGCCGGTGCCTCGAAAAACACTCGCACAAAACCCGTCACCACGCTAACTACCTCAGCACGTGTCCATCAGCGTTTTTGGTAAATTATTCATCACTTCACTTGGTAATTTTGCTTCAATCCGTGACACCCTTACCCAGGAAAATAAATGTTCCCACTTCCATATGCAAAAAATCGAATGCCAACTTGTCACCATGGTCATCTCTTCCCTTCCATGCACTTCTCCTAATTCTTTGACCATTATCATTCCAAGCTCCTTCACCAATATGCGCATTGTACACTCCCAACACTCTCTTCACGATCCGTCTGTCTTCTGTCCAGCTTCTTTATCATATCAGTTACTGAGTGGGTTCTGCGGTAATTTCCACAAACAAATTTAGCTGCTCTCCTTTGCATATTCTCCATCTCCTGTATTTGATAACCAAAATGTGGTTCCCAAACTAAACCACCATATTCAACCAATGGTCTGACTAAAGTTTTGTAAACCTATTCTTTAACTTCTCTGGTACATCCTCTTATCACCCTCTCCAGTAAATGAAGAATTTTGTAACCCGTTCCTACTACCTGCCCAATGTGCTCCACCCAGTTGAGTTTACTATCAACCGGGACCTTCCTATTGCGTGTGAAAGGCGACCAGAATTCTTAGAAAATTGAAGCCGGCTGCCGCCGCCATTTTAGGGGCAAGAGATTGCTGGAACTTTGAAACCTTCGTACAGTCATATAACAAACCACTGTAGAATGGAAAATTTTATACTCTTAAGGGTCTTCACTTGCTCAAAGAAGATGGAATGACGTTAATTATAGAATTTCTGCTGACTATAATTAACTTTCGAACTTATTTTCTTCACTCTGAGCAATGTTAAATTTTTTCTCCCTCTTCAAGTAGGCTAATTTAACTGATCCGGAAAGATGTTAACATTTCAATAATAGTGACGTATTTATAAATGTAATGAAGGAAAACTGATGAAATACCGGTTCACAATTTTAAGAAGTCAGAGCTCAAACTAAGTTTTCTTCTGAAGTTGAGCAATCATTTTCTGATCAGTTCAAAGACAGAATCTGGCATTCATCATATTGAAATGAAGAATATGATCGAGTAGTTCTTTCAGTATGAAGGCAACCAAAGAAGGAAAGGTTTAGCTTTTCTACTGTGACTATTTTTTTATCTTTTTTCTTCATTGTTATACCAAAATCCTTTACTTCTAAAGACTTAGCATCTCAGCACACGGGTCCAGAAAATCTAAGCTAATCAAATTTTGTCAAGGCCAACAAAATATATTAATGTGCATTTTTCATATTACATACCGAACGCCAACACTTTGATGTTACCGCCAGTAGCCCGAATCTCAACCAAGGCCAACCACTTCGTTGGCTCCGATTTGCCTCCCGTAGCAAATTTCCCCCAATGAAGCGCTTGGTCGCTATACGATTAACGTGATTTGCTGAGCGTGTTCGCACCTCAACAGTAGCAGGGCTGGATGGAGAGGTGTTACGTGTGGGCACAGTGCTGAGTTGCTGCTCCTCGTCTGCGTGTGAAGCTGAGGCGACTTCGCGCCTCTGCCTCGCCTCGGTCGGCTGCCTCGCGCTGCTCGCCGCGTGGGAGGCAGACCTCACACGAAGCGACCACGAATTACGGCTCTGTCGCCGCCCCGGCCCGCGCCTAATGGCACGGGCGACACGTCCGGCGGGTCCGCTACGAGGTCCGCTGCACGTCAGGCCGGTTTACTACGAGGCCCGCTACGCGCTCTGCGGCGCCGTTTACAACCGAAATTTATCCGATACGCGCCGGAATTCCTCAGGGTTCAGTGATAGCTCCGAGGCTTTTCAACGTATACATTAACAGGAGCCCGACTCCACCCCATGCGAAGATGGCCCAGTTTGCAGACCATCTTCACTATATTGGGAAGACGACACAATCTAACATCAGACACCTACAGCAAGGGCTAGACGCATTTAGCAACTGGTACAGGAAAAACATAGTTATTATAAACCTTGGTAAATGCACGGGAATCTACTTCACAAAAAAGGCCTCAAATCAACGATACCCTAAATATCACGGGACATATTGCCTGAACCATGCAGCACCTGTACTTATGGATCACATTAGATAAAAAAACTGCTTTTCCGCCAACATATTCTGGGCAGAAAGATAAAAGGCCTAGCAGTAGCCACGAACTTATCACTAGTTCTACGAAGCATTAAACTCCAACCATTCACCTTCTATGGCTGCCAGATATCGGGAATGGCAAGCCACACCAACATCCAGGACATCCAGAAACTCCAAAACCAACGCCTACGTATGATCATCAACGCTTCAAGATATGCAGCCATAGACGCACTACACAACCAAGCTGCATGTAACATTAATTGAAAGTTTGTAATTGTAAGTGTTGAGGCAAGCCACAATGTTTAGAGGACAATTCTGAGTGATCTGGACTGATTTATGTAAATAATTTTGTATGTAAATACCTGTAAATATCTTTCATTTTCATTTCCGTGTGTTTGATGATGATTGTGAATGATTTTGTATGAATTCTGATTGTTTTAATGCGATTTTAACTGTTTAAGTATTGTTAGAATTCGAGAAACGTCGGTCGTTACTGTCCGAAATATTCTGGAAATAACCGTATCGCCTATATAAGCGAACGGCAGGGACAAGTTAGTTAGTTATCAGCTGTTACAAGTTAATTGAAAGTGAGAATCGCTTGAACATTTGTTTATGTTTGTACTTAATATCTTTGGATGGAGTCAATGCCTTACGGAAAAAAGTGGAAAGTGATTCTTGTGATTAATTATTGCTTACAACCAAATACCTATCATGGCGACCGTGTCAGGACATGGCGTCATACGATATCTGTAAGACACTGTTAAAAAGGCTGTAAAGAGAGACGTCACCAGATCATACCATCTGCTTTACCGTATCTCAAGGATGGCGCTGAAGAATTTCGCCTTTCGACTCCATCAGCTGTTTGACCTCGAATAAGTAATGAATTATCTGTGTTTTGTGTTGCAACATCTCTGCTACCGCCAAGGCTATTTATTCTCTCGGTTTGACCCACTATCTCCTTCAGAACTTCGCTTCTTAGAGGCTGAGTGAATCACGACCCTCCAGTAATTCACGCGAATCGCCTGACTAACGACTTCTTGGTTTTCCACTTCTTAAGGACTTCAATCGCTCACCACGTCACGGGAAAAGTTCTTAGATATCTTTTATCAGTGAAAGGACAAAAGCTTATTTTGCTCCTTTTACTATCTCTTAACTAGCGTAAAACACGGTGTCGAGTTTTCTGAGATGTTGTTTATTGGCTATTTGTTATCATTTCCTGCAAGTCCATGTGGAACTTTCGCACACTATAATTACCTCCCCTCCCCATCCTAAAAAAAACTACGATTCAGTCTTTTGTTGGGTTGTTTAAATTAAATATTCAACAAAGGGAGTATATTAATTTGAATTTACAATATTATTTGAAAGCAATATTGGATGTCATAATCTATAAGGCGTATATTAGTGCCGGGGCGTGGAAAGATATTGGTGGAACAATTACGAAAGGCACATGGAAGGAAAAAGGTTAAATTAGTTTAATTGCGACGGAGCGCACGTTACGGTGGAAATTTCCCTACACACCCATTTTTCCCCTTTCTTCAGATCACCATGACTACCAGCTGGCTCTCGATTTCGGGCATAATGGCATCGTGAAATTTTCTTTTGTAGGTTAAGGAGTTAGATATCCAAATAAATTACCAAGAGAAACGAAGAATTATTTACCAAAAACGCTGAGAGAATTTAATGATAAAATTCGTAGAAAGCAAAATCTATATAAATAAAAATGAATCGCCAAATGTGTTGCTAAGCGCAAAACTCGAGAATGGCTCGATCAATTCGGCTAATTTTTTCTCTCCATAGTTTCGTTAATCCACAAGGAAGGTTCTTATGGAGAGAAAAAACTTAAAAATTGCGAGGAAAATAATAAAATCAACACTTTTCTTTTCCAATGCAAACCAGTCAATCAAAACTAAACAAAGGCGCGTTAGGATTATCTCTGGTATGCCTTTAAGTTGATTAGACTGTATGGATATTAGTCTATGCCTGCCCAAAATAAATTTCGAAGGAAAAAAAAGGGTTTGCATGTCATCAACGAAAATAATATTACTGCCAGTCAATTAAAACAAAACAAAGGCGCTTTATGATTATCTTTGGATTTGCAAAATGATCGATCTGCAGAAATGTTTTCAAAACAAATCATTGGCATTGGTAATGACAAAACCCCTGTAGATGGTTTGACTGGCTGCATTACATTTCCTGTCAATTTTATGGTTGAACGAACGAGCTATATTAGAGACAAAAACACGGATTTAAATGAAATAAATTTCAAAATTCAAAATGAAATTGCCGGTGAATTAAGGACATACATATCAGTTGATTGCACAACTAACCAAGATGATATCCTCAACTATCCACCAGAATTTTTGAACTCACTGGATTTGCCAGCATTGCTGCCTCACAATCTTCAATTAAAAGTATAATCAGTGGTCATAATGTTGCGAAATATCAACCAAGCGCGTCTTTGTAATGGCACACGGCTAGCAGTGAAAAAATTACTGAACAATGTGATCAAAGCAACCATTCCAAAGGGAAAATATAAGGGAGAAAATGTGTTGATACCTCGTATCCCAATTGTACCAACTGACGTACCATTTGAATTTAAACGACTGCGATTTCCAGTGCGGCTTGCTTTCGCTATGACCATAAATAAATCCTAGGGTCAATCGTGGAGTGTTTGCGGGTATAATCTTAAAATCCCATGCTTCTCTCATGGACAGTTGTATGTTGCCTACTCCCGCGTTGGAAAACCGTCAGCTTTATTTGTTTACGCGCCAGGTAACCAGACAAAAAAATATCGTGTACCATAAAGCATTACAATAAAAATATCATCACAATATTACTAACGTCTTGCAGTGTAGGAATTTTTGTTAGTATTCGTTGTTTATTATTAAGACATTAAATCAATAAATAAAGTGACCACTCTGTAATACGTTTTATTTATTTATATTTTCTATTGGACTACGATAGAACAATAACTTTTGACAGAAAGAAGTCTGTCGGGGCATCTAGTAAATAAATAAAATAAAAAAGAAGAAGGGTACGAGAAATGGGAAAGATGGGTAAGTAGGGAGATTGCCACTGGAGCGTGCGCTCCAATTAAATTAAATTAATTTAAATCCTCTTGAATGTTTTTGTTGTCATTTTCGATAATTGGTACAAAAATATTGTTTGTATACGATTTTAATATTTTAGTGTAACCCCTGAAGCTGCTCCTACCAAAACGACCGTTGTGTGCGGCGGGTTGCGTTGTACACACGTAGGGGCTGCGGTCACGTACACTGTGTCGGGGGGGCCACCAGCTGACTCAGTCTTAACCTAAATTTCAAAAGGAAAGTGTGTTTTGACGGAAAGTGGGTATGCTTTGTCGCAACATCCTATACGCCGATATTTTATTCACTGCTGCAGCTTTTGTCTCGGTTGAGAAGAAGGGATGTCGGTAACAAATATAACACGTAGAACTGTTGTTTTATGGAGGTCTGTTGACGGAAGATCTAATGGCTATGCAAAGTGTATATACACATAAATTGTCGCCATCCTGGTTAGAACCTCTGGTGTGAACACAGTTCTCTTTAACATCGCCTATCTTTCCGTCATTCCTCCTATTCCATTACATTTCAGTTTGTTCCTCTGTCTTGTACACTCTTTTCTGGTCCTTTAATCCGTCCATCCAGTGGTGTTCAACTTGTCTTCTTTTCTTCCAACTACAAATTATAAATCTCCTTTGGCAACCTTTCAGCACTGATCCTCTTCATGTGTGGATACCACTAGAGTCTTTTAATTGCTTTTAACTGCTGTTATCACATACTCATCCTGCAACTTGTCCAATCTCGTTGGGCCACTCCTACTCCTTTGAAACTTGATCTCTGTGGTCTGCATTCTATTAATATACCTTTGTTTCATCAGCATTGTTTCAAAACCATATATAAATCTTGTAAATAATCCATCTACTGTTATATGCCACTCTCTCCTTCCAATCAGTCATCTGGCACTCTTGTAAAATTCGTTTTGTCATCTGCATCTTTCATTTATTTCATTCCTGTACAAACATACATGATGAATAATGATTGTAGCGCAGACTATTATATGTTAAAAACACAAAAATTAATGATTGCAGCTGTATTTGGTAAAGGTCACATCAGATGCACTGAAGGGTTATGGAAATTCTTGGACAGCGTAGAAGGTAAGTTGCATTAGACAGCTGATATCTGCTTAGTTAAATGTTAATGCACAAATTATCTTTTGGCCTTAGGGCTGGTCTACGTCGATATCATTATAACTGGAGAATTATTAGGCACAAAGAATAGGAGGCAATTCGGCAACAAACCTTTTGGAGGGACCAATCTGTTATTCGCCTGATTGCAGTGGAAATATCGGTAGCCGGGTCGGGAACCGAACCAGAATCGTCTTTAACGCTGAATAAAAGCAGCTCGAACATCAGACTAGGAAAATACACTTTCCATGCTCTTTTACCGGAGCTTTGTTGGTATACTTCCTGCTATCTTACTCTACCGGTATCTAAGAATACGCTAGGAGACGAAATCACTAACTCGCGGTAGTGAAATCTAGGATTAAATGTTCAGTACGTTTGGTTATCGCGTAATGTGTATTTCTGACGTGGCAGAGGGAGATATTTAGAGCGTTCTTCTGGGTGTTACATAATAACTCCTAAAGCAGTAATCAGGATATCCGGGGGGAAGGACACTTCTCCCTAACTCGACGTTAACGTTCTGAGCCTCAATGTTCAGAGACCGCTACACAAGTAAACATTATGTCCCCACATAAACGAGGTTGCTAAACGCTTAGCCATTTTTCCAGAGAAACTTTCCTCTTTTTTTTATGAAAAGGGCAATTTAATTTAATTTAATTGCGATGGAGCGCGCGCTCCCGTGGCAATTTCCCTACACACACTTTTCTTCCCCCTTTCCTGCACCCACCTACTTTTGCCATCTACAATTTTCAACTTTAAATTGTTTCAAAATTTTTGGTAAATCATTAATGAATTCTCTTGGTGACTTATTCCAATCCCTGATCCCCTTATGTATGAAACAAAATCTTCCCACACTCTTGTGCCTGAAGTCGAGTGTCACGGTCATCTTTTGCCCCTTTCTTCTCTCTTCCAACGAATACCATTTCAGTTCTTTTACCATATCACTTACTGATTGTGTTATACGGTAATTTCCAGAGACAAATTTAGCAAATTTTTATTTATACCACTAAAAATCTGTAAGTTGTCTGTATCTATTTTTATTTTATTTGTTTATTATTTTTTTATTTTATTTAATTTTTTTAGTTTGGAAGCTAAGGATCTGAGTTACAATCAGAGTTATTTTTCATGACGCTATATCATATATCTTCGGAACAGGAAATTAAAATATATTCAGTACACCAAACTGTTTCATTAATCATCTGTCCAAACTTGAAAACTGCTGAAGCTATGTTGACGAGATACTTATAAGGATACTTCTTTGCCTGGCACATGAACACTACCACTACTGTCCAAAGTTTTGTAGGCTGCATTCTAGCGAATTTCACCGGCCACGAACTGTATATAAACTTTTTTGTTGTTGTTGACTTCCAAAAGTTGTGAGCCAAGGATTATGTGTTGTCGAACTATTTCTTATTTTGAATCTGTGGTCATTAGCTACATCTATTCTGTGGCGGTATGTTTGATTTTTGAATGTGTGCTATTTATTTCTGTTTAAGATTGAATAAATAGCACACATCCAAAAATCAAACATACCGCCACAGAATAGATATTGCTAATGACCACAGATTCAAAATAAGAAATAGTTCGACAACACATAATCCTTGGCTCACAACTTTTGGAAGTCAACAACAAAAAAAAAGTTTATATACAGTTCGTGACCGGTGAAATCATGGAGGAAGGAATTATATGGAGAAGAAGTGAGCTTAAATCGGTGAAGCAAGCACTAAACTCTCCCGCATGGTGGCAGCACCGGCAGCGACCATATGGCGCTTCCCAACAATTAAGGTGTTCACATTGTGGTAGAGGCAGTGATTATTTCATTTAGTATTGTGTATAAGTGTTTAAAAATGCCAGCTTGTGTTGCGTACGGTTGCACAAATAGGCCAGACAGGAATGAACCTGGAATATCATTTCATAAGTAAGTTGAATTGTAATTATCGTTGTTGAAGTGAGCGGTAGACACAGCAAACTTTGCAGCACGTCTATAAATATTTAGTCATAGCTCTCAATGGGATGACTTTGTTCGCAAATTTTTCTTGGTGTAGTGTAGAAAATCAGCAAACCTTGCTATTTTGCACATAATAGACTAGCATTATTTTTTAACGAGTGTTTAAAATGAGATTTAAAGGGGCGTGTTTTACTTCGTGATTCAGTGAATTTACTATTACGATTTCTTTCGTCACGTTGCTGATTATACTGACAATGGATGATGAAATTAACTGTTATGTGAGAAGCTGTGAGTTTTATTAATTTTTTAAATAGCTATTTCAGGCCATTGACTTAGGTTATTTTTAAAGCTTCATATAAGACTTGTTTCTGTTTGTAAATACGTCTATACCTATTTTTACCGATTTGAAATCTTTCTCATCAAAGATTCTAATAGGAGAACTGAAATGGAATGTGGAAATATATCTATTTTAATGTAGACTAAAATTGTCAGACTATTATAAATTACATAAGGAGATAATTAGCTGAGGGAAATAAATAGGTTTAATTCTAGATCATGATACTGCTACAACTACTTTAGGCCTACTACCAGTACAGGGATCTAGCTTTTTTTTAAATTATTCCTAGCAGTTGAGGTTAGGTTGAAATACAGCCTGGACCAGAAGAAAAATGTCATAAAAGTGGTACGGATAATTCTTTGATAGCTGCGTGTGGCAGAAAGGTGCTATAGCGGTATCGCCATCTAGAATTAAACCAATAAATATTCACATGCTGTTGTGAATTCCATTCCTCATTTTAACTGTGACAAATTTTATGAAAGGATAGCTACGTGGCCTGGCTTGGAATCCCCCCCCCCTCTCCCTACATAGCTCAACGTAGCCTTCCAGCACCCCCCCCCCCGGACCAGGCCGTGTAGTTTGTGCACGGTCCCTACCTTTAACCACATGTTAATTCATTATTAATAATGTGAAGTAAAGGAAAATAATGAATCAAATTCTGTGTCATAAAGTTACTTGTACATTCCTGTAATAGCAACAATTGTGAAACGGCTCTTTTATTTTTAAAGGTAATAATAAAGCCTCTGCCCTTTTAAACAGAAGTTGAAGTAGAGTTCTTCTAGCGTGATAAGTTATTTTGTTGAAAAAAGTATAGGCTTGTTCAGACAGTGACTCATCATCGCATTTATGATTGGAGCACACTTGCTTGAAGTTACTTAAAAGAACACCGCATGATGCCAACCATACATTATAGTAAAGTATCACTCTTTACTTTTTGTTGATACACTTTATATTAACTATAAATTATGCGGAAACATTTTATTTCTGGTACCAGCCTACAAAATGTCTGGGTTGCTCATCCCTAGAGTGGGTCCTCTTACTTTTTTCTGGTCTAGGACACATTTCAGACTAACCACAAGTGGTAGTAATAAAACTGAAATATCCATTCTGCATGTCAACCATGTAATCATTGTGGCTTTGACAGAATTAATTTTTGGTCCAGCCTGCATCCAAACCTAAACCCCTCAATTTGGTTGTTGTATATCCCCCAAACTAAGCAAGATATCGAAAACATTTATTCCTTATTATCGAGTTTTTTCGTCGTGTTACATAAGAATCCATCATTAAATTTGACTTTTGCGAAATTTTTCTTCTGCATTTCAACTCAAGACACCTCACTTTTGAGACAGTATATCTCGAGAACTAGGTGAAATATCGAAAAATTTTACTCTTTATTTTTTATTTGTCTCGTCTTTTTAAATAAAAATTCATCATAAAATTTGACTTTGAATAATTTTTTCTTCTGAATTTCAACCAAAACCATTTCACATTTGAGACAGAATATCTCGAAAACTAAGCAGGATATCAAAAAATTTATTCTTCATTTTTTATTTGTCTCATCGAGTTACATAATAATCCATCACCAGATTGCGGCGTCACGTTTATCCTAGAGTCCCCTTGAGGTGTTTAACCATACTCCCCGTGTTTGTTGGGAAGCGGTCAAGTCCCCACCACTCCGGCCATGCCCCCCCACTCCTCCGCCGGCCTGCTTCACTTCCATGCGTGGCAAAGGTCTCTTGCGTCGTCTCCATATTATTCCTTCCTCCATGGGTGAAATTCGCCAGAATGTAGCCTACAAATCTGTGGACAGTAGTGGTACAGCGAGAATAGTAGCTGGTATGGAAACACGAACTTGCGCGTGTTAATGCATATATAAAAACTGTAAGTAACTAGTTAATAATATCAGAAAACTGAAAAAATATCAAATACCATCATTATATATATATATATATATGTACATATGTTTACCTAGGTCACTGAAGATGTCTTAAATAAAGGCGAAACGCGTCTTCCATCATAAGCATTTGTTTAGTTGCTAATCGGAAACATAACCCATAAAACAATGTTTTCCTCAGTTTGAAATCTCAAGCCTAGTATAAAATCTGGGACGTTTATAGTTGCATTAACTTAAATGCGGACGAAGCAGAAAACGAAAACCTGATGGAAACATTAACAAAGAAATATATATGAATATCCCTAGTATGTTTTTTCCATGAGTAGCCACTTTCAGTCCTTAAACCCGAAAAAAGGTCGTATCGTGGCAAATCCCCAAAGTTGGTGAGCTCTGTTGGCAAACGAGGAAACTATGTAAATTAATGATGACTTTCGAAAACGGACCGAGAACTTCTCAGATACATGTGAAAGAAGCTACGAGCAAAATTTAGTTCATTATAAGTCTCCAAGCTGCAGAAGTATCACTTAGTATTGAATTCAAGAGAAAAAGCCTTTTATTAAACTCAGTTTGGTATCTCCAGCTTAAAAGCAACATATATACAATGAATTGGAATATAAGGAGTAAACTTGCAGATAGTTATGAAGCACGTTGGGGCAGCTCTGGCTAGTCCCACATTTCCGTAGTTTCGAGAGTTGCTGTGGTGGCAGGCCTGTCGCCGTTGTAGTGGTGGCAGCAATGCGACCAGAGATAGCCATCCGACCGGCTGACCTTCCGGGAGACGGCCCCGCTCTCGCGTGCATCCTTATTAAATCTTTTTTCGCAGCGCTATCTCCCATCTTATCTGATGACTGTTATTAAACTTCCTTCTCCCCCGCCTTCGCCCTTCCACGTCCTAACGATGATGTTCGCGATGTTCCATAGCACACGCACAGGCAATGTGCCTACAGTGTTTCTAATATCTACTGCTGTTTCTGTGATCCATCTCTCAGTTCACACCGTGGGTGTTTGGTGAGCGTTAACTCTCTGGCCTCACAACCGGGAGAATGCTGCTTCGAATCCCCGTCCGGGTATACAGGTTTGAGTTTTCCATTGTTTTCCCAAATCACTCCAGGCGAATGCCTAAATGCTTCATTCAAAAAGGCATGGCCAAATTGCTTCCATTCTTTATCCTCAGTCCCTTCCCGTCTCTAATGATCTCGACGTCGACGAGGCGTAAAGCCACAAAATAAAAAATAAAAAAAAACGTTCAGTTTACAGGCTTGAAGAAAACAATTTCTTACTATAGTTTACAACACAGAGTAATTTGTGGTTCCTGGATATTTTATTTTTCTACATCTTATTAGTCAAAATCTCACTTAGAATAATATAGATATATTACAAGGAAACTTATATCTAATCGAAGTATTATACAGTATTTTATTCCTATTTTGAAGTTTTAATGATCATGTTATAACAGCCCTCAGACTAGCCCTTATATGAAATATTCTTTGAAGAATTATGTATAGCAAGATGGGAGATGATAATTGTGAATTTGCATATTTTCCTTGTGAATAATTGTGATTTTGTGTATATTTGCAATGTAAATGAATATTATTTTATGGAGAGAAACTATGTAGATGCTATGTAATGTGTTGAAGGACAGTATTATGTATGAAAAATTAATTAAAAGTACTGTAAGTACTGATGTGAGCTCCTATGTTTTGACGACAATTTGCGACGGTTTTGACATAATTTTGTGTGTAAATGTATGTAAACAGTATTAACTTTCATTTCAAGGCGTTTCATAATGATTGTGAGTGATTTTGTACAATTTGTAATTGTTTCTGTATGGGTTTAATTGTTATTGTTAGAATTCGAGAAACGTCAGTTGGAACTGTTAGGATTATTCTGGATCTTTCTGAAGCGTCTATATAAAAAAGCGGCAGAGACATGTCGGTTGGGTGAGCAGAGAGTTGCAAATTATTTGAAAAGTTAGAATCGCTGGAATATTTGTATGTATGTACTTAGTATCTTTGGACTGAGACAATGCCTTGTGTAATGTTATTGTAGGACACTCTGGAAAATAAACGAGTGGAAAGTGATTATTCGGAGAATTATTTCATGCAACCAGAAGCTTATCAATGTGTTGCGAATATTAAAGAATAGCAGATTTAGATGTAAAACAGAGATATTAGTCCACATGCTTTTTGAGCCCCGCATAGCATGGCATTACTATCAAGAAGGATAAGGTTCTGGGATTTTCTGATCTGATTTTCGGATATTAGATGAACTGTGGCATGCGTAGTTGATATCCTTTCCCGCAGTCTACTCGCTGTAGTCTGGTCGTAACTCGTGTTGTGACAACAGGTGGCTCAGTGGAGACGCACACGAGTGGGCGAGACGTAATTGCGTCGCTCAAGTGGACTGAGTGGTCAACACGCGGCTCCGTGACCGGCATCAACAGATCTCGACCCCACACTGCAAGTCGCGCAGGCTTCAATGTGTGTTTTCATCGCCAACTCTGCCCCACAACACACCAGTTCCACTTAACTCGCACCTGTTAATGAGTCCGAAGTTGGCTGAAAAATTTGCGGTTACAGCTGCGGCCAGAAAAACTGGTGGAAAAGGAGGGGGCATATGCGACGGCAAAAGAGGGAAAATAATAAAAAAAGAAAGTGGTGATAAATGTTGTTCGTGGTAGGAAAACATAACAAGTACTTATAAAGTACAAGTTAGTACAAGTTAAAGGGAAGATATTTTTTATTTTTATTTATTTTATTTTATTTTTAATTATTTTGGCTTTACACTTTTCGACGTTGAAGTATTGTAATGCAAATATTTTGCAATTTAAATTTTCAACGAAAATGTTTTTTAATGTTATTTAAATTGTAATTGTCATGTAAATTATATTTTGCTTTGTGTTGTAAATTAACACGAGTTTGTGTTATACGTTAGTGGAACGTGTCCAAAAGGGTTTTCTATTTTTTTTTCGTAAGACGTTGTAAATGTTTTGTTGCGTACATATTTCTGTTGAAAAATAAACTATTGCTATAACTGAGTCGGTAATTCTTTTATCTTGCTACAAACCACCGAGTTAGCTACTCATCGCGTACATTCGCGACATTTTCCCACGGTGTGGTAATATCACATCCACCAATGATTATTATTTTGTTTTAATTAATTGCATATTCTTATAAATAATTGTAGTAATGTGTGTAAATTACTTTGTTGTATCCTAGGATCCAATAAGCCGTAGTATGTATAGTCTTTGGGGATAGAATAAGCTAGTATCAATGTAATCCTCTAGGCCAGGGTGTCCATCCGTTGGTGTCGTATAAACAAAACGTTTCTACAGCTATCTCTGCTGTCTTCATCAGGTGTCAGGTCTTTTCTGGCTATCGCAAGCTGGCTGTCACCGCCTAGACTGTAAGCTACTATCGATAAACGGTGTTAAAATCTTTGGCGGTAGCGGAACTCAGAAAGTGTTAAGCGCCAATTGTCGTACTGCACGTGTTTTTACGTTCCGTACTATGGAAACACAAATATGTTTGTAATTTGTGGAGTGATGTTACGCATAGGCTATGTGAATATTGGTTTTGGTAACAGATACAGCTGATAAATAAATCAAGCGGTTCTGAAACGGTGATAATAAATTCTTTCCAACTACAATGCCCATCATTTTTGGTTGATGAAAATAATGATCAGTGTTTTAAATTCAAAATCAAAGGAGCAGAAGTTTGAAAGTGTTCGAGATGAACTGGGTCTTTTCATCCAAACACGCTGTAATTTTCTATAGACTGGAAATGTTATTAACAGGGTTCGGATCTTCAAGGAAAAAAAGAGAGAGAGACAGAAATATGAATCCAAGTAGGACCTTAAAACGGATAAATATAACCTAAAAATAACAAATATGACCAAACATTTAAATTTATCATACATGAAAACATCCTCAATTATAGATAATTTAACATGTTGATTTTTTTTTCGGTCCAGGTCCTTAGTTGCTATGATAACTGTTTTATGGTTGTGTTTCCGACTTGCAGCTAAACAAATGCATTTGTTTAGTTGCAAGTCGGAAACATAAACATAAAACAGTTATAGATAATTTATTTTATCTAGTAATTTCGCTTTCATGTAGACAGTATAATTTCGTCCCGTGCACAGACTGCACCATCGGAAAATTATATTTTAAATCGCTTTGTTGAAGTCACTTGAATTTTATGTAATTTACAGAAAAGAACCCTTTTGTCTGTACAAAAATATTCATCTCAAAAATTCCATAACTTCGAACTTTCAAAAGTTTTGTTTTCGCCATGGCGGCAATCACTGATCCACTGCAGCAAAAGGAGGTCGTAACATTAACGTTTAGAGAGTGACAATAATGTGTAACTTAAATGCTTGACTGATGAATTCTGACAAATTCAATGACAATTAGTTTCTTCCCTTTAATGTATAATATGAGTGCAGTTCTGTGAATAATTATATTAATTTCTTCTCATCCATAACTTCTAGTAAATTCCCATTACTATTAAAAAAATACCAGATTTTTCTTCAAAATATAACCATATGACCATAGATATTATCGTAATATCACCAAAACTAGAAAATGGCCTGAATATGCATTTATATGCTTAATAAAATACATTAAAATACAATCAGTACTTCTTTCGGCGGTACAACTAAAAAGAAGGCAGGAAAAAAATATGACTTGTCATAAAGGTCCAAACACCATTTATTATACAGTCTGATTCTTCGTGGGCTGACCTGGTTGTTGAAGTCAGATAGAAAACGGGGAACAAAGTAATTATTTATATTTGCTGTTAGCCAATTTTACTTGTCGTATGATACCCGATAATTAATTCAGGTTACAGGAGATGGCGACCGTGACTGTAATAACATGGAGCCAGTAGGTTTGTGTTCTTCCTGCTCACTGCGAGAGCTTTCCAGCGCTACTTCAGAGTCCAGCCCACGAATAACGCGACCGGACATCGTACGTTGCTCTCCGAACTGCGGCTTCGGTATTGGAAAAAGGTACCGCAGTGACGCCAGAACGCGAAACCAAATAAGAACCTCGTCCTAATGAACAGCTCCCAAAGGCGGGACATTCCACCCTAACACGAGGGAAGGGTTACTTTTCCAAATTATTCTGCCGCAATGTGTATTTTCGGGCGTCGCTGGGTTTAAAAATTCCCCGAGCTCTTTTCAGCGGCGCCGAGAAAAAGAACCGACTAAAACGAAACAAAAAAAGTTACACCGGAGCGGGGCAGTGTTTGCTAATGGCACAACTCTTGGCTAGCGGGAGAGTGTATTGGGGTGCTCGAATTTATAACCAGGCATTTCAGCGCGGATCTGGTCACTCAGCCAAAGTCCAGATCAGGGGGAGACGGAAAGGGGGTGGGTCGGAAAGGGGTTGCGGCTTAATGGAGGGTAGGGTGGCGACCGCAGACTTGGGCGACACCACACGTGTGTGTCTGTGTGTATGTGTGTACATTTTGTGCGGTGCAGCTGTGAGAGCGACGGCAAAAAAAAAAAAAAAGGAGTGCTTTCACCTCTTGTAGCTACCGGTGATTCTGCGAGGGGAGACAGGGCCGGGCCACGAGTCAGATAAACCTGCGACGACTCTAAGTGCTCGGGCGCGCTCGGGATTGTTCGGGCAGGCTCGGCGGTGCCTCCCACCCCTCATCCCCTTCCTCTGTGACACGCAGATAAGGACCGGAGGAAGCCACAATATCCCCAACCTCCGAGGCCACTAAAACTAATATGAAACATGCAGCCGGCACGGCCGAGTTAGGTGCCAGATAAAACTTCTGTCCTCCCTCTCCTTCTCTCTCCCCCCCTCTCCCTCTCTCTCTCTCTCTCTATTCTCGACGCTCTTTCTCACTCGGTGCTAATTCTGAGGCAGGGTTGTCCAGACGGAGTGGGCCCCGCCACCTTAACTAGTGGAGTCGACGCCCCAGACTTCACAAGCAATCATTTCACTTCTCCAGGTAACACGTGTTACTTAGATGGTGCTGAACAGGATTCATGTTACATTAAACCAGAAAAATGTAGGGAAGGCTGGCCAAATGAGAATCGAGTTCCATGCAATTAGAGATTCGAGCTCTAATGACCCTCACAGAAGCTGTCATGAAGTCAATCCTTGAGGAACTCATATCCTAGGTATCCAACTTTAAGCTTCCTACTTGCATTTCCGCACTTCTTTGCAACAGGGTTTGAAAGTGCAATGGTTCAGTCCTAATCAAAATAATTATCGGAAGTACCTATTGCATTCCTTAGATCATCGGTTCCTACCTCCCCTTTTCGATTAAAGATATTACTCAATGCTTTTTTCGAAAAAAACTTTGACTTTCCTTCTTGTTATAAATAAAACAACAAATAGTGTTCCAACTTTTTCGGGTCGTAACTCAATTTCTGAAACGGTGATTATGTTGCGTACGTCTTAGGTGATGTGTACAATACAACATGTTAAAAGGAATATAAAAAATATGATATTAAAAACATTGGTTTATTTTGCCCGGTTGGAATAACTGTTACATATCATGAAAAATATATTATTAATTAGAGAACTGAACTTGGTGTATTGACACTAATGTTTGCGTCATTTGTTATCAGTAATCATATACAGCCGCGTTCCGTTATTGAAAATCTTTTTTTTTTTTTTTTTTAGTTACTAAGTATTACTGAATAAGCTAAATCGTCTTTTGGCCACATATGTTCATGGAAATGCAATTAAAAATATCTTTGATTCAGCTCTTAAAGTGGAATATAGTAGAGTATAGTGTCCTTAACACCCGGTATTATTTTTCTTCATCACAGAGTACCACTAACAACAGACGTTCTCAATTATCTGCTTTCATTTACTCTAATCTTCGTCTGCCTTCAAAGTTCTTTCTCTCCATTGTTGGCTCATTTAATCAACCAACCCCGCATGTCTTGAAATATGACCCACCATCCCGTCTCTTCTTTCTGTAGGACCCTGCTAAATTATATTTCAAGAATACGTGTATGACTAAACTGCTAAAAGGACAAAATGATTGAATTTACTACGGCAGAGAAAAGACGGACTCGGTGATTACTTACAATCAATATTACCAATGCGAAACTAGTTCTCCTCTCTGTCTGCTTCTTACGTTTTCACGACTAAACGGATCGATCATCATGAAATTTGACAAGTATATACTATGTACCATTAGGAAGGACATAAGATTCTTCTTTCGGGATAAATAAAAATTAACCTAACGGTGATAGACAGACGGATAGCGTGTGTAGTCTCTGTAATGTTATATCGGTCACTCAGGCTTTGTTTCTCTCGCAGTCAGGTTGCGGCGCACCTTTTACGTAACTTAAAGGTGTCTGTATGTAATTCTAGCAATAAAAATTCCAAGTCCGCGCGTACAAAGTCGCGGGTTGCGGCTATAAAGTATGAATGTGAGCAGCTAACGTATGTGTTGTAATGTAGAGACTGCACAGACGGAGGTGGTGGCCACCCTTGGCCGCTCCACCCCGCTGACCCGGCCGCCTGCCGCAGACCATAGGCCACGCAGATAAGGTTTCAATTTAAACTATAACCCCCCACCCCCGCTAAAAACCGGCGCGGTCGGGTTTAACGGCGCAACTTGGCTGTTCCGCCGGCCGACCCCGGCAGATTAACCTGCCGCCTTATCTGCCCACCGCATCTAAATGAAGTACAAGGCATAAATGTTAACTGGCGCTATTATTTTCCACAGTTGGCCGCGGATATGTCACTTCCACTCGCTTTTATCAGCCGCCGTGTATCCTCCTCTCTCTCTCTCTCTCCACCTTCTGCCTTCCACTTCCTATTCGCCGAGATTCCCTTCTGGCGGACTTCCCCTTTGCGCAGTGTATTCTACATCTCCGGCATACACAGCAGTGCGACGTCTGCACGTGTTAAGGCGGGAACACATCAGAACGAGACAATGCGCGAACGGGACCGAGGCGAGGCGAGGCGAGGCAGAACAGATGCCTCGTATGTACCCTTTGTTTTGCACGAACCAGTTCGCCGAGACATCGAATAAGACAGATGTCCGTCCATTCGTTTGTTCTGGTGAGTTGGCAATGCTGTGAAGTTAGAGCGTCGATATGGACAGTGCTGCCAGCCACTTGGCTTTGAATATCCGTAGATGGGCGTTAAAATTTCCGTAGAATGGGTACAAAAATCCGTAGACTCACTAACGGACTTTAAAATTCGAAATACGAAATACTATTCTACATCGAAAGTAAGAAATATCTCTGAACATGTTTTATACAGCGTCACTTTCATCACTGCTGCTGCTGTGCCTACTCTTTTTTAGGGACCATACATTTGCTTCGTTGAAATTAAATTTACCATATCTTCTGTAACAGGAAAAGTTAAAAACTGAGACCTCTTTGACTCTTGTATATTGGTTGTGTCTTCTCGGAAGGTACTGCTTTGTAAGCCGTGCAAATGAGCGTGTCACCGTGCATAAAGAATGCGCCGATAGTTTTGTATTACTGTCTTTTAAGATCTACAAATCCATAATCAAACAAAATATGAGCTTTATTTCGATCGTTGGTTCCAAGGTTGAGGAAATGATTCACAATTATTGACAATTCTCTATTGCATTAACACGATCAAAGTTTGACAAAACACCAATGCAAGGAAAAATCAACAAATAGTAAAAAGTAGCAAAATCCGTAGATATTTTTAAAAAATCCTAATTTTTTATAAAAATCCGTAGATCTACGGATAAATCCCTAGAATTGGCAGCACTGGATATGGAGTGCGATGACGATTTAACGATAACTAGTACTGTAATCATAGTAATAATATCCAGTTAAAAAGAGGTGTAGGGCAACTAGACTTTACTAATTATTTTTTAAATAGTATGATCGAAAAAGAGAGTGGGCATTTTCGAAACTTAGCAAGAATGTCGTCCACTGACTATAAACTTTTATTAAAATCAATTCGGCAAAAAATGTTCGACGAATGATACAAATTTTCGAAAAGCAGTAAGCGCTGAAGGAAGGTTAGCCCTAAAATCGAGATACTTGTCAACTGGTGATTCATTTACTAGCTTGTAATATGGTAACAAAAAAGTACATAAAAAGAGGTTAATGGATACTGGGGGACATGCCACCGCAGTGTTAATGAAAATAATAATATGTTTTCAACGCATCCAAGCAAAAAAGAAAAAAAAAAGAAAAGAAAAGGAATCCTTTTCCTTCTCTAAAGCTTGCGCAACCTTCCATCTGTAATTTAGTCAAATGACAAAGAACATCAAATTTTAAATGAATTAATATTTCTTTATAAATGGTTTTACTCGTTTGGTTTCACGAGGAACATTCATAAATTTTCCTTTAGTTTCAAAGTGAGCGACTGGCTTCAATCAGAGTCGAAGCATTTCATTCAGTGTCAGCGAACATTAGTCTCACCTCGTTTCCGAATCTTCATTCGAAAAACACAATCAAGATGCTGAGAACAAAAAAATTCTGAAATAAGTGCATACTTGGGATTAAAAGCAAGAACCCTTTCTCCCCCAAAATCTGCACTCTAAGCTTACGACTATATACACAAGTTAAGCGTCTTATTATTACTAAAATATTTGTGGAAAAAACAACTTGATTCTTTTGTGCAACTAACTTGGAAAATTATTCCTATTTAATTTCAACTGAGACACAATATCTAGCCTGCCTAGTACATCAAAGATCTTTATTGGTTTGAGGGTAGTCTACGGATTCGGTGACCACAGAAGAGAGTGATATGCAATGGTTGTTGGTACTTGGCGAAGAGTATACAACAAAATTCTCAAGATACATCGTTGCTGGAGGAATTTTTCAGACAAAAAATTTCTACTTACTGAGAGGCAGAAAGCAGTGAGTAATTTCCACGTACCTGGAACAAAAAGAAATGATTCATGTTATGGAAGCAAATTTAACCAACACTTAATTGTCAATTCAATTTATAAAGGTTATTGTCATAAATATTTTTTCGGTTATTTTAGAACAGGAAAAGGCGTATTACAGTTGCTCAAAATTCATTGCAGGAAGCTGTCCATCAGCCGGAAGGTGAAACAGGCCTTTTAATTTTCATGTCAAGCAGGAAAGCTGAGAGACTTACGACAAAATTTCACAAATTTGTATCAATTTTTAGTTAAACCCTGTTTACCCAAAACTACGGGGTGGATTTAATTAGATTTCGCAATGGAAATGTTTTTGTAGCTTCAGCGTACGAGCGGCATTTTTTTCTTGGTGGCCATATTTTGAATGTGTACATCAACAACACCGCGCAACAGCTAATTAAAAAGAAATTAATTGGAAATTGTTCTTTACATCTATGAATCATAAGGATAATACCTATAATGAGTGCCCGCCTAAAATATTATTAACATTAGGTGGTAGATCGGAACCATTTCACTTTTGCGTGTGGTTAGGGTTATAGAATGATTCCCATTTTTAAGGTCACCTGATCTGGCTAAAATACGAACTTAAATGTTCTCATTAAAGTCACCCACAATTTATATACTTATCATAGCTTTAACCTCAAGTCTGAAGGCCAATGTAAATATCTAAATAATTAAAGATGGCCGCAGTACATTAAAATAGTGATTGAAAAATGATAACAATGGGATAATGTTCATTGAACTGTACAATTTTACTACACTTTTTTTCCAGTAGTAACGTTTGACCAGAGTTTTTAAAGTAACTGGACGTATTTTATTTATAACGAAATGCTGCAAAAAGCAAACTTAATGAAAGTATTCTGACAATAGGGTACTTGACACTAAAAAGAAAACTATGCACCTTAAAATATATCTTAATTGCTGTTCACGTAAGTAGATAAAAATAACAGGAAGCATTTTTCGCTACGATATACCAATTTTCGATGAGATAATACAGTAATTGTCATGATAAAGTATAGCTAAGCCTATAAAATATAACTGTATTTGTGTTAGCCGTAGGCTATTAGAAAATAACAAATCAAACGCAGACATTTTTAACGATGAACAGCGAACTCTATACAGTAGCGATGTTACGAAAATTTTGGAGATATTTTGAAAAGAATTACTAATTTGCTAAATGCGTTAAGTAGTTGTGTTTGTGGAAGCACACCATACTCAGTTTCGAAAGTGATAATTCATTCATTGATAGAAATTTAATTTTAAGACAGAACCAAATAATGACGTGCATAGCTTATTAAACATTATAGAATAGTAAGTAAAAACTTACTTCAAAGTAGTCTTTACAAAAGTATACTGAAGACTTTGTAGACAAGTATGCTAGGCCACTTCGAGGAAGTCTTGGCCATTTTTTCCACATATCTTCCTTGTGAGGAACGTAAATAAACAATTTGTTTGCTCTTTACACCAACGAAGGACAGCACGTTACGTCAGCGTGCACAATAATATAAACTTATAAATAAATGAAAGGTCTTTATACCTTGATCAGGTCTGGCTGATTCATAATCTTAATCAAAGGACTCACTCTGGCATAATTTGAAGACTTTCTTCCATCGAGGGTGGCGGGATAGCGGTAACGCTCTGGCCACGAATTCTGGAGGACACGGCTTCGAATCTACTTCCAGCCATCAAGATTTCAGTTTTCCATGGTTTCTCTAAATCATTCCAGGCGAATGCCGATATGGTTCCTTCAAAATGCCATATTTGAATTCGATCCTATTCTTGGTCTCCCATTCTTTTCCGCATATAATGACCTCGACGAGGCGTAAAGCAATTTAAAAAAAAAACCGAAGACTTTCTGTTTAATTTGAAGGGATTGATCGTGCGTGAAGACAGGCATCGTACCATTTACGTAAGTGATTAGAACTGACAAGCGTCCGTGCCGTTTCAAAATTTCCTATTTCCATGCCTTGTAATAATATTTCAGCTTCCTGAAGCACGGAAATAGTATTAGTACAAATCCCTGTTATAAGCTAAGTTTGGTCTTCAACCCGAAGGTTGGCTGGTTCCTCCAGAAGGAGGCATACTAAGACAGGTATCAGACGTAGGATAGCTAGATCCTTCCCTCATCTATCCTGATGATCCTACTGGTTAAAGGGGACCTACTGTTTAATCAGGTCTTCAAACCACGGAAGCCCTCTGGCAAACTACACATAGCACAGCACGCTGTGGCAGAGGTGAAGGGCCTTTAAATTCCCCACCGAGACTGAGATTCGAACTGGGGACCTCTCGATCTCCAGTCATGCATCTTAACCACTGAGCCACAAGGCAGCTACATCTCTTTTATATGTCCTACCAAAAACGAATCGCTGCCATGATTCACCAGGAAGACTAGAAGCCTCGGCAGCCTACAAGTGTGGAACCGGTGGCGTACACCCGCTGCGAGTGTGTGAAAATCTCGCCCGCCAGATCTTTGCAAACGGAAGCCGCGTTCGCCAAATAATTGCAGGGACTGCCGACTACGCTCGCCGACACAAAGGACAGTCCCACCGCCGCCATGTTGTCTCTAAAAACACAGAACGACAAGTCAAACAGAGAGCCCGCCGCTTCCAGTTGATGGTCTTTGTTCAGGTGCGCATGGATGCTTCGAACGTTGTTTGTGTCCGACGCTAACAATTTGCTCGTTCCGCAAACGAGTGCCAACACCTGTTAATGGCAGCTAGTGGGTTTGTTGTGCAATTTCCTCGACCGTTTCAAGTTCGTTGCACCTCGTCTTCTCTATTTTATTATTATACTAGCCGTTCGCAGCGTCTTCGTACGCGTGGCCTCGAATTTTATTGCTGGAATTTGATAAAATTTACATCTATAGTTCTATACTATACAATAAGACGTGCCTGTATATAAAATTCATGAATAGATGATACATAAACCGACTGCGAGGGAAACAATGCCTGAGCGACATATATGACATCACTGAGACACACGATATCCATCTGTCAGTCACCGTTCGGTTATTTATCAAAATTTCATTACAAAGTATGTTATTTATTCAGAAAAAGTATCCTGTCTCCTTCATAATGATACACAATGTTTCCTTGTCAAATTTCATCAAAATCGGTTCACCCCTTCAGCCATGAAGACGTAACAAACAGACAGGGCTGAACATTAAATATAGAATACAAACACAAAAATGGCGGACTGAAAGCAGTGTTCCAGCAATTCATTTCTTCGCTGTTACTTAAATAAATTGAATTTCATATCATACGCGCCTACACTGTCTGCTCATACATGTAATTTCGTCTTTACCATGTTTCCAGATCACCAGGTAGTCGACAAAAGCTATCACCTTCATGTTTTCCTGAGCTTCATTTTACAACACAAACACTGATGGCCACGTATCAAGAGATGAATAGTTTCCAATGTCAGCTTCAGGGGTGTTCAGCTGGATAGAGTCAGAAAACATGACGTTTAGACAGCTGGCTCTGCTGACTTCATCAGGTGCGGAAAGCTTCAGGTGGTGTAAGATGGAAGTCACCACCTAGACTGGCTTAGCAGAAGTCCGTTACTAAGCCAGTCTAGGAGGTGACTTCCAGTTTAAAATATCTGAAATTTTTCGCACCTGATGAAGATGGCAGAGCCAGCTGTCGAAACGTCGTGTTTTACTTACGCTATCTGGCTGAACACCTGTGCTCCTTACATGGAATCAGTGCGCCGGGAAAGTATCCACTCACACATGAGCAGTTTTGCAAACAGCGGATCTCGAACCGAGTAATTACCGTCGGAACGACAAGTGCAGGTGGTGCACATTAGTGAACTCTGACAGTGGTTAGACTGGGACGGTGGGTGCGGAGGACCGCAGAGTGCAAGAAACCGCGCGGTCACCGCGACAGGTGGCGTCGCAGGCGGTGTTTGCGCGCGCAGGTGGCTAACGAGCAGGCGTTTGCTCTCCGCAAACACCGGACAGTCCGCAGACTCAAACAAACCGACCGTCACAAACTGCTGCCCTCCCACTGCTATCCAATAGTCAGTCCTTCAGACTGAGGTCTGACTGCAGACAGAAAGGTCCTTTTGCAAGGGCCCTACACCGGTTCTGGCGTCTTCATCTTTACACTATATCCATTTTAATAAAATTCGTTGAACCTGGGAGTTGGACGTCAGCTCAATAACTCGGTAACCTTCGGCAAGTTCGATGTTACCCGAACTGTTAGTTACACAGGTCGCCATCACAGTGGACATTGGCTAACCAGGAAATTGCAAATGAATAAGTGCATTGACTGTATTTGCACTGATATTGTTAAAAGGTAAATTTAAAATAAATAATTGAATTTGATTTTATTTGCACTTACAATTTTAAACGGAATTACAACTGTGACGATAATTAACTGTTGTGTAAGTAATTGAACAAAAATACGATAAATGGAGTTAAAAAAATTATAATGCGAATTGGGTTAAAAATTACAAAGCGATTATTGCTTAAATTTACAGTCGCTTTTCGTGTGTTTATGATGGCTGAATGCAGAAATTTACAGCATTCGATGTTAACGCTGTATTTATGATTTTCTGTCGCAGTTACGAGAATCGTTTACAACATATAGAAGATTTTTTTTTTATTTTTTTTTTATTTTTTTTTTTTTTTACAGAAGATAAGAAATAAGGAAGTTTATTAAAAACGCCCAAGACAAGAAACGTAAATAGTCGTGAGATATACAGTGGTTAGTCGTTTTTTAAATCATTTAGAATCTTTGTCATAACAACTAAAGTTTCCGTCATTTAAAGTCAAATACAGTTACTTGAAAACATCGCCGTCAAATATTCCCAGAATCTAAACAGAGAAAGTATTCACATTATTAAAAATATCAGAATTTTATTTATCGTATGATTATATTACAAGGTACACAATAGGAAATGTACATATCACAAGCTTGTACAATTTCATGCTGCTCCTGCCCCGGGCACGAATCCCGGCAGGCGCAGGAATTTTGAGAGTTGTGTTTAGTCATATGAGCTATGCCAGGATACTCCGTGGTTCGGATTCCACGTTAAACTGTAGGTCCCAGAGGAAAGGAACTGGCTGTCCTACCTCTGACACAATGGCTTAGTATGCCTCCTTCTGGAGGATCCAACCAACCTTCGGGTTGTGGACTAAGTTAAGTTTTTAGATCTAATGTTTTAATCCAGTCAGCTGCACTGATCGACGCATCATGTATTTCCGCTATTGTTCCCTTGTAGGCCCGAAGAGGACAGTCGAAAACGATGTGATTGATTGTCTGTAAGGTCAGTAAAGATGATCGTTATTCCTTTTCTTTTGAAACTTTTCCGAATTAGGATAGATAAAGAAGCATTGTTGTCCTTATTTACGAACGCGCAGCTATCAGGGAATCTATAGAAGAAACGGTATGGCACTAGATATCGGTTCTATACAATTTATCCGTTTTGTAGAATGAGGTGATGAAATTACATAACTTATTGCGTTAACTCACCAGGTACATGGCGATACATTTAGCGTGGATGTTACCGACTAACGAATCGGAGTGGATGAAGTTCATCGACTTCTGCTCCCTCTGCCAGATGCAGTCGCAAGTGTGCCAGAGGGCAACAATTAAAGAAGATGGAGTCTTCCGACAGGAAAAGATTTTCCAGTAGCAACCGCTTGCTTCCGTATCAACTTCGAAGTTTGTTCTTCGGTAGCAACCACGGTAACAACTGGGCGTGCAGACAATGCAACAGCTTTCTACAGTACGGACACTGGAGAGCGTACATAAACTACGTGTATCTAGGGGGGAGGGGGACGGGTTGGCTGGAAAGCTACGCTGGGCTACGTGAGGGGTTGGGGGGAGGGGGGGTTCCGAGCCAGCCACTTAGCTTTTCATTCATATTATCTGTCACAGTTAAAATGAGGTACAGAACACACAACAGCATGTGAATATTTATTTATGAATTTTATTTTCCCCGTATGAATTTACGACAGTCTGATAAGAGAAAACAGTATAAAATGGTCTTCTGGAATCAATAAAAAAAAAAAGCTACGTGCTACGCGGGGAGGGGGGGGTAGAGGCAAATGCCATGTCGAGCTACGTGGGGGGTGGGGGGGGGGAGAGGAGGTTCACAGGAGGCCACAATGGAGTTAAGTGGTTAATGGACGCTCACCTGGAAATTGGAATATATTGTTTCCTCCATACATCATTGCAATAAGTGTAGATAGTAAACCCAGAATCTTGAAGCCTTTTGCATTTTCAGTGTTTTTACGCCACTGAAATATGGACCATGAAGGCAAATGACTTTAGATGATTTGGAGGAGGTGATAGTAGACCTGTTGGGTAACATTAAGCTCCAAGTGGTTTTAAGTTACTAGTGTAACGTTCTCGGCCGAAATGTTGTTGTTATCACGACACCATGCGGATGGACATCCCTGAAAACTGTATTGCATCATTATTCACGGAAGGTTTCAACACAAGCAACTAGTTTTTCGTTCGGTGCAAAACTATTCAAGTCTCTAAATGAAAACTGGTATTGAAAAGGGTGTATAAAAATGTAATATCGTAAACTTTCCAGGCGTATTACGTTCAATCTGTATATAATAACAGATATCAACCGGATTTGCGAGTCATTGCTGTATTATGTGTAACGTTAAATTTGACGGTCATGATAAACTATTAATTGGTAAATGGTAGGTTACGTCCTTTCGTTATCTGGAATGACAGAATTAAATGTATTGAGGATACCGGTTGGGGTCTTAAATGTAGTAGTTCCTTATAGATTTTGTGCACCCCCATGCCGTCATCGGTTTCGAGAACCCCAAGGTCAATAGGGTGCCAAGAGCCTCTTCTAGATTCCCCGTCCTCCTTTCAGGAGATCTTTGGCAAGCAATGCATTACTCCTAATTCCAGAATCCTTCGCTTGGAATTGTCCGTTAAGGAAAATCTGAAATTTGGTTATAACAAGAATAGCGTCTGAAAGAATGTTTGTTCTCTGTGGAAACTGGAGAAATAGAAGATATAAATAAAAGGGAAAGAAAAACCTTGAGGAAAGTTTGGCGACCACTAAAAATTGAAAAAGGAGAGTTTATACACCGGAGGAATAAAGATCTATACAAAGGAGAAGAAATTGAAAGTATGTTGGACACAATCAGAAAGAGGAGAATCAGTTTTTTTTTCTTTTTTTCACATATTCAGAATAGATAACAACAGACTTGAAAAAGGATTTTTGCCATGTTTACAAGAGTAAGAAGGGCAACCAGTGGATGCAAGGAGTAAAGAAATATAAGATTGAGATCGGAATAATGGAAGATATAGCAACTGTCAGGAGATTGATCCAAAATTTCAAGGGTTTGCAGGAGAAGGAGAAGAGGAAATGTTATTAAATGTGGACGGAGGAAAGGAGGAAACAGCAAAGTGAAAGGATGAAGAACTATTGCAAGACAAGAAAAGAAGCAGCGAAATGAAAACAGGGATTACTTTTCGTGGTCCTTAGGTGGCCGATATGGAAGAGAAAAGGAATAGTGTCTTCACCAGACCCTCGCATACAAGCCATGACTCAGCTGACACTAATCAAAAGATTACTCCGTCAGCATGCAGACTAGTATAGTGCATGCAAAATACCCCGCTCCACAATGCGGCTTGTAAATGAAACAAGTAGTTTAATTTTGGCATGTTGGGAAGACTGTTGGGTTGTAGATTGATTGTGTTACTAGACCGTTCACGAGTCTGCCGTCTACCTCGCGGACGAAGATTGTCACGGTCAACCGAAGCCGACGGTGTCTTAGACGCCATCTCACAGCAGACGTCTAGGGCGCATGCGCGGCGGGAGTCCGTATTAAAACAGCGTCGGGTGGCCAGCCGCCGGCCAGGCGTCCTTCCCCCTCCCTTTACACTCGAAAGCCACGCTACGACTAGTATCGATCCTTGCGACGTCGGCGGAGGGAAGGGGTGCGCTACGAGGAACAAGTGTAGGCGAGGATGGCGGATGACCGCCCCGACCACCGTATTAAAAGGGTCGGTTGGTTGTTTAGCTGCGAGAAGGACGGTCGAGTTACTCCCAACACAGATCCTCTATTCCCTTTTACGTGTGTTCCGGACGGCAGCGAGTGTGCGGGTATCAGCGCACAGTAGTTCCGTGGTTTACCTCTGTGCGAGGCACACATTCACCTCCCGGCTGTGCGCGGCTCACGACACCTCGGCTAAATGAGCAATCCCGGTCCATTGTGGGTCAGCAATTGCGGGAGAGGACACATTGTTCTCGGGCCGCGGTTATTATGCCCCGTGTCACGGCCGAGTCAGCGGAGAAAGGGGCTCTCAAGTAGAGTCGTCGCACGACCCTGCCCATAAAAACACAAGGGACGAGCGCTGCGCTGTACGCTGCTGCGATGAATCCCCTACTTTGTGCAATTTAGGGGCTGCCGGAGTAAAGCTTTGTTGTGTAGCACAGCGCAGCTGTGAGAATAGGTAGCTTTGTTTCTCCTCTGTCACGAATCTCTTGACTGCTTTGATGCAATCCTCCATCTGTTCCCACCCTGAATTAACCTCTTCATCTCACGAAACCCTTCACAACATACAAATGCAATTAACTGTTTCATCTACACTAACATTATAAATACCAAATAAAATCTGTCTCTCTGTCCATTTGTCACATTTTTTACAACAAAACAGCTAAATCAATTTTGATGAAAATTGGCAATATCATTAGGATGGACATATGAGACGTTTTTCTGATTAACTAACATATTTTGTCATTAAATTTTTTAAACTAACCGAATGGTATAGACGGACGGATAGCGTGTGTAATGTTATATCGGTCACTCAGGCTTTGTTTCTCTCGCAGTCAGTTTGAATTTGATCTGTTTATAAATTTCATGTAGCGATACAATACAGTAATCTGGATTTTCACTGTAGGCGATGACTATCAATAAAGGAACAGACACTGAAATTAACAAATAATACAATTAGATAAACATGCTATGTCAATGTCTCACCACAAACCACACACAAGGACGCAGTTAGAAGAGAGTTAAGATTTTCACTGACGCCTGTACGTATTCTTCTTTTCCCACCAGCCATTAGAGACTGGGGTATTCAAGGGCGAAATTAAGTTTTGGTACAAAGCACTCTGTGCCTCCCACTAGCTCGGTGACCGGCGACTACAGGTGCACGTATATAGTGCATGCCGTGCTGTAGGGTACCGGACCGCAGGTGCTCAGTTCCGGGTGTCGGGATTCTTCCCACGGCTGGGTGCAAGTCGCAGCTGCGGTGCTCCGCAAGCACTTGGCTTCGTCGGTCGAGTGTTTGGAGCAAACAGAGTGACCAGACCGCAGATCTGTTGACCAACACTCCAGCCAGCAGGGGTCCCGCTCCAAGTGACGCCTAGCGCGTCGCACTCTCCCACGCTAATGCCTCACTAACACTTGTTTACACACTGGCGACCGTGCCTCAGGAGACTCCGCATGGCTCGAAACAGAGTGAACTACTCCAATGCTTCACATTGTACAAGTACAGCTGGATGCTGTTCTGGACATTCATAACGCCAATACTGGTTTATATGTAAACAATAACATATTTTACTATTATTATTACTTTGCGATTCACTGAAAGTGGGTGGCGGAGGATGCATTGCATCTGTCAGAATTTTTTTTATTTTTTGAATTAAAAAAAAAAAAAGTGAACGAATTTTTTCGAAAACTTAATCATTAATAATTTTGGCCATATTAGGAAAGGCAAACCGGTTGAATCGTATTCTGCTATTAATAATTATACATAAACATTACATTTCAATCAAATAACAGATGACATAGAAATAATGCAGCCGGATATTAGGTTACGGTATAACAACAGATTTATAATATTGGTGTAAATAGGCGGTGTTTAATTTAAGGGGATACGGAATCGGATTTTGGGCGAAAAAATCATTTTAGTTTTATTGGCTTATTATATTCCGCCAAGTTTCCTCTTTAAATAACGTATGATTCATAACTTTACTAGAATTATAACTATTTTATTTTTATAGATTACTGAGATCGGGTATTGCGGTTTTGTTATACACTTCTCTCATGGCTGACCATAAACTTTTTGGCAGTCTATTCAGGTGACATGAATATGCCGCTATATGGGCACAGACTATGGCATGGAGACAATGCAATCAAGATATTAGTGAAAAAAGCACGACAGGTACAGAGGGGTGCCAAAAGAAGACTTGAAGATGATTATGAAGACTGTGAAGGGGATATTAACTATGGATCACGAATGTTTTAATTTTCTTTCTCCGTTTCCCGTAAGTTTTTAATTCTTCTAGAAACTTTATCTCAGATACTGGTGAACCTAGAAGTCTGAAATCTTTATGACATAGTCACATGTGTTTCTTTTACATACTGAAACAATGATTTTTTAATTACTTGATTTACAAAAGATTTGGAGGTGATAATCTAGTGAAAAGAGATGGGAAAAATTTACTTTAAGGTTAGTATAAAATATCTCTGTAAGTAAATACTTTGACAAAAAACTGTAGTTTCAGTATTGTTACAACATGTCAATGCACATACAGTAAAAATTTTATTTCTCTAGCTCCAGCAATTTGTGAGAAAATGTTCCCTACAGTAGGCATAATTTAACATTGAGAGGATAGGCGATTCCGTTTGCCCTTAATACTATTGTGCAACAACTATTGGATATGGTCTACGACCTGGTTACTTACTACCCGTATCACACAGTTTAGTTGTTTAAGTTGGCAATAAACACGCGCGTGTCAGTGGTGTGGTATGACTGCGTTACCCGTGATGTCGATATCGCCAGATGTTTACTGGCCGCCCGGCTGTCAGTGATGACTGACGCAATTGGACGTGTTTCCGCGGAATCCAATTGCGTCGATAATTGTGTCGACCATCTATCTGTTGCGACTCGCGGATCGACAGCCGGTAGCACCTAATTGAAGACGTCCCGCTGATTAATTAGATCGCGCGTCGGACGTTTAATTGCGCAAAATTCCGCGAAAATAATTATTTACCCTCTGCGTACTCTTCGTTTTGTCCGTTTCAATCGAGTTGGAAGAGATATTGACACGCGAAGACAAAAAGCGGGAAATTGGAGATAAATTGAGAGGGACTGTCTGTCACCGGCTTGTTGTTCAGTGAGGAATTATTACGTACCGCTCGCTTGTGGGCCGTTTCATATGTGTGCTGCAGTGTTTAACGGCGGCTTCATATTCCAGAGAGACTCATATAGTGGATCATATCTATAAAATATAATAGAACACTACTCTGGTCACGTTGTCAACCTGTCCGCAACACTGACATCGCTCGATCTGCTTGCGTTACCGGACTAACAACGGGCAAAGATGTTAATACAAAATTGAGGTTATGAGCGTTATTAAAACATCACGTACCTCTGAGACCAAATAACTGTTACTACATGAAACTTTAACAGCAGATACCTCTGGCGTATAATGATTGTTTACTACATGACACTTAGCATCAGGTACCTCTAAAACAAAATATCTACTACTACATAAAACGTAAAAAATAACTGTTACTACGTGTAACTTAAAATCGGACAAAATAACTGTTACAACATGAAACTTATAGTCAGGTATCTTTAGCACCAAATACGTTTTAGTACATCACACTTAACATCAAGTACCTCTGAGACTGAATAACTGTTACTACATGATACTCAAAATATAACAAAATAACTGTTACTACATTAAAACTAAAATCTGACAAAATTAATGTTACTACATGAAACTTGTAATCAGGTACCTTCGGCACCAAATTTTTTAGAACATGACACTTAGCATCAGGTACCTCTGACGCTAAATAATTGTTGCTACATAAAACTTATAATAAGGTATCTCTGGCTCCAGATAACTATAAATACATGACATTTAAAGTCAGGTATCAATGGGATAAAATACCTGTTACTACATGACACTTTAAATCATGTATGTACGAGACGAAATACCTTTAAACTTCATGACACTTGAAATCAGGTACCTTTGAAACCGAATAACTGTTACTACATGATACTTAAAATTAGGTACTTCTGGCACCAAATAACTGTTAGAGCATGACAATTTAAATCAGGTACTTCTGGGACCAGATGTATGTTACTAAATGACACTTAAAATCAGGTACCTTTGGGACCAAATAACCGTTACTACATGACATTAAAAATCAAGTGTCTCTCTGACCAAATAATTGTTACTACATTACACTTAAAATCAGGTACCTTGGTACAAAATACCTGTAAGAATATGACACTTCAAATCAGGTACCTCTGATACCAAATAACCGTTACTTTATGATACTAATAATCTGGTATCTCTGGGATCAAATAACCGTAACTACATGACATTAGAAATCAAGTGCCACTGGAACCAAAAAATTGTTACTATATTACATTAAAATTCAGGTGCTTCGACACAAAATACCTGTTACTACGTGAAACTTGAAATAAGGTACCTTGGAGACCAAATAACCGTTACTACATGACACTAACGATCTGGTATCACTGGGAACGAATAACCGTAAGTATATGACATTAAAATCAAGTGCCTCTGGGACCAAATAATTTTTACTATATTACACTTAAAATCAAGTACCTCCATACAAAATACCTGTTACTACATGACACTAACGATCTGGGACAAAATAACCGTTACTATATGACATTAAAAACCAAGTGCCTCTGGGACCAAATAATTATTACTAAATTACACTTAAAATCAAGTACTTCTGTACAAACTATCAGTAACTATCTGACTCTAGAAATCAGATACCTCTCAGACCAAATAACCGTTTCTAAGTGATGCTAACAATTTATTATCTCTGGGATCAAATAACTGTTACTACATGACACTTAAGGTCAGCTAAATAACAGTTACTAGTTGACACTTAGAGTATGGTACCTCTGTGACCAGATACCTGTTACAGTACGCCAGTTCTACAACTTCCAAAACAGGTGCGTTTCTATTTGATGCATATATACAGTGCTTATTGTTAATATACAACTGGTTTTAAATCCCCAATTGCGAAATTGATACAAGTAGTCAGATGAGGCAGTGTAACAAGAGCATGTCAATTTAACCCGGGTGTCAGAACCGGTGGAGGTAATATTGAGGTATCAATGATGCTGGAACAACATCTACAAAAACAAAGGTGATATACAAATCTGAGAAATCAGCAGGTCGCGATAATCTCTTCGTTGTTGACCCAAAAATTTATACACGATTTTTTGCTAAGGTCTCCAAATTATTGTAACTAGCAGTTGATTTTTCGTTGAACGCGTGTCGAGTTTGCCACCATACTTTCCCACTCCCCACTTTGCTATTCGCTGCGTGCTTCAGATTAGAATACTGACAGATGGGATTTGTTCGTCTGTCCGAAGGGTGGGCTGGGAGAGTGCATATATCGATCAGTCTCCCTGGACCGCAGCCCCATCTCATTCTTACCCTGTTACTCTAATCCAATCTTCTTTCATGGCGGGGACGAAAGCCGATTGCGGGATATGATGAAAAAAATATTAATTGTGGTTTCTTATAACATCCACAATTATTGTCACATACGTTACGAAATGAAACAAAGTATTTGCTACTCACTGATTAGTTTCTTAATTATTTATTTACGAGTAAATAATTAAAAATAGGTGGCTGTTTATTTGTCATCGACGTTATCTGGTAGCTGAAACGCAAAAGGTAACAGTTACTGTTGATGCTCTGCTATTCAAAGAGTGTATTCTGAATTCGAAGAATGCATTGCAGAGAGTTTTAAAACTCATCTGTATCACAAGGACTAGTATTCTACTTGTTATTAGTTATTCGCAGCCTCAAAATAGGTGATCCTTTCGCTGGAGGGGTGCTAGTCTAGTGTTTGTCAGAGTTAGGACGGCCGGTAGCATTGTGTGTATAAATGTCTGTTCAGTGTGTGTATAGAACTATGGTCGAGTGAATTCTTGCCAGCCCAATCCTGAATCAAGAAGATTTGTTCCATCTTCATGGCTAGAACTATGACCAGGCCATCATTGATTCTCTGCGGCCTTGAACAAGTGGTGTGTAGTAATCAGGAAGGTATAGTAAAATTATCAGCTGTCCGTTTCTAATTACTCCTGTCACGGTCGCCATGTCGCATAAATTGTTTCGATAACATTATCTGTTGCTTTCAGAAATTGCTCTACTATTTTCGATAGGAAAAATATAGCCGGCACTCTGTGCTTGGTGGAGTTTCTTCCTGCAACTTAACCAGTAGGCCAGACAGTTTGCCGAGATCACTTACAAGATGTAACAATAATTAACAGTGAAACTTTGTGGTATAATTTCATTGTGCTATTGAAACTTTTTTGGAGACTGTTATCCCACGTTCACGAGGAGATTCCACGAATATTACGAGTGAACTCAAACGTAGCAATCGACTTTTTATTTGAAGTGAAGTTGCGTTACAATCAATAGAAAACATTTTCAGGAATTAAGGAGAGAGCCCCTTTGAAAGTATAGTATAAATGGCGACCAATTTAACCTAGAATCAACGGGAATACTAATTTAACAGGTGCAGCAGTCACTTATTGTATTGTGTTACCACGTGAAGATTACATTTCAGCTTATTTTGTTGTTATATTATATGGCGACCATAATACAGGACTAAATGGTGGTTTGGATTAAGTTTGTAACTTTTTTCCAGACAAGACAGACGAGTGACGTGCTGCAGACTGAAACTCCGTCACTCATAGGCTCAACACTACAATCGATGGAAAAGGAAAATGAACAGGTAGCACAGTTGTTTATTTTATTTATTTTATTGTTATTTGACATGGCTACTGTAATACAGGACTAATCTCTTGTTTGGATTTCACTTACATGCCTAGCCACAACAGAAGAGTGGTGTGTAGCAAGAGAAACTCCGTCACTCGGAGGCCGAACACTACAATCGACGGAACAGCTAACTGAACAGGTAGAGCAATTGCTTATTTTATTGTTATATGACATGGCGACCGTAATACAGGACTAATTTCTTGTTTGGATTTAACTTCTATGTCTAGCCACAACAGAAGAGTGATATGCGGCAACTGAACACTATCATTCGTCCGCAGAACAATCAGTATGCCACACGCATTTACATTTTTTGTGTGTGATTTGCCAGCTCGACTGCGATTTTGTCGAGTATATTCGAAAGCAGTATCTTTCCTCAAGCGGTGTTAATTAAATCTCGCGGAAGCAGACTCCTTGGCAGCTCGTTCACCCCTGACCGAAGCCGCGGCGGCAATCTTGACGCGCAGGGGTGCGGTATTGTTAGTTTTTTTTTGCTCGGTGGTGTTGGCAGCCCTCCCCCGCGGCTATGAGTCAGTGGGCGGCCGCGCATATTAATCCACCCCCGAGCCGGGTCAGCGGGCTAGGGCAAACCGCGGCGGCAGACCGCGAGGGGATTACGGGTAATTCCTCATCCCCCGCGCCCCGCACCCTCCAAAACTTTAATAATAATTTTAATCAATTCCCTTTTGTGTTTCGTAACCTCGCCGCTCTCCCCAGTTGCGTCTCCCCCGGGGCTTGTTTCTTTCCGGCCTCTCTCCCGTCATCTTCCGTCGCGCTTGTCTTCCGCTGATGTATCACCCGATTAACTTCTCGTGTCACGGAGATTTAGACTACGGACAATGGGACTTTTTTTTTTTAACTTGTGGCCTGCAGGCGCAATCGATTTCACCAATGACTGAACGCCAGTCAGCGGGTTTCTACTGACGTGCTGACTGATGAACACGCCCCCCACCGAGAACAAAGAGTATTTAAGGAGGACTGTTGTGCAGTTGGTTTGGATTTCTGACGAAATACAGATTAAAATAATACGAGAGAGCCTCGTTCCACGTCACGTTTGCCTTTCGCTGCGCGAGACGTTTCCTTCAGTCAGGATAACAAAGGCGACGCCATCCATCACAGACAATGCTTTATTTACCCTCTGTAAAATCCACATGTCTTTGTATTTTTGCAGTTTGCGTTTTATGTATGTATGTATGTTTCATTTATCCAGGCAGCATGATATTCACTTTTATATCATTTATTAGAAGATTACTATTTAATTGTTTCGACCGAGCGTGGTGGGTGAGCGGTAGTGCTCTGACTTGCATTTGGGAGGACGTGGGTTCGAATCCCCGTCCGGACATCCATATTTAGGGTTTCCCTGGTTTCTCAAAACCACTCAAGGCAAATGCCAGAAAGCTTCCTTCAAAAAAGGCCTTGGCCGATTTCCTTCCCGTTCCTTGTCCCCAGCCCTTTACCGCCTCTGATGACCTCGACGTGCTTGAAGCATAGAGCTATTTAAAAAAAAGAAGTACTTCGTGTCATCTATACGGTCCTGGAATGGTTGAAAAAAAAAACCAATAAGAATTAAATAAATACACCCAAACACAATGCAGTAACGCTCTGGCCTCGCGTGCGGAAGGACTCACGTTCGATTCCCCTCCCGGCAATCCAGATTCCGTTTTTCATGGTTTCTCGAAATCACTGCAGGAGTATGCCGGGATGCTTACTTCACAAGGCCATGGCTGAATTCCAAACAGTTCATTGTCCCCAGTCCTTTCCCGTCTTTAATAACCTCAACATCGACTCGGCGTAAAGCCATAAGAAACGGAAAGAAAAAGACAGCCCAAAGCGAAAACAAAAATATCAACATATCGAATATTTCCCTATAATGTTAATTATTCGGCTGTTTACATCCAGAATGATATTCAGGTTGAAAATTTGTTAAGTTAAATGTGCACCTACCAGCATAGCCTATGTTGGTATTATAATCACTGCAAAATTAGCTGTATTAATGAAATATGATTCGTTACTCTTTAATAAATAAGTTTGGGTTACGAAAAGTTATTCGTGAAAGTTATATCATTTATGAAATCAGCAAAAACATATTGGTCCCTCTAAATAAAATAATTGTTATATATCAAAATATCTAGTTAGGAACTTCTCACTTCTTCGAAAATTGTAAAACACTTGTTTAAGTTCTGAATTACGAGTGAAACACAAGAAACAAAATATTCTCTTATATTTGGAATTGGATCATCTAGGATCTTGGATCTACAGCAATCATGCCTGTATAAGTATTCACTGTTAAAATCACAATAATGTAATCATTTCATCCTTATTCTGGTTGTACGGTCACGGTACAGAAAGCCAATAATAAATATAACCCTCTGCCACCCACAATTTTGTGAATTGCAGAGTATATAAGTAGATATAGATGAATAATTACAGAACACTGAAAATTGAGAAGTAAGGATGAAATTAATCGCAACACAGGAAAATTAATGCAGAAGAGATTGTTATTTTGGGACCTTTATACAGGATTGATGACAACAGGTTAATCAAACGGATATTCAAATATCTTAGAAACACGAAATCAACAACACCCTGGATTCGGGAAGTTTAAAAAGAATTAAAAAGAAACTGTATGACGGAGGAGGAAGATACAGAGAAAGAATTATTTTTTTGAAAAATATGTCAAAAAATGAAAGATTCGAAGGTAGAATGAAAAAAAAATAGGTTCGAAAACGTCAGAAAAGAGGAAAAAGGCTGAAAGTGAGTAGACGAAGGAGGAAGAAAGAACAACAAAGGAAGACGTCAAAAATGGAAAATTCCAAGGTAAAAGGGGAAAATATAGGTTCGAAATGGTCCAAAAAGAGGTAAAGGAAGAAGAAAGAGCAACAAAGGAAGACGTCAAAAATGGAAGATTCTAAGGTAGAAGAGGGAAAAATAGGTTCGAAATGGTCCAAAGAGAGAAAAATGGTAGATAGTGAGAATACGAAGGAAGAAGAAAGAACAAGAAAGGAATATCTCTAAAATGTAACATTTCAAGGTAGAAGGGGGAAAAAAGGCTCGAAATGGTCTGAAAAGAGGAAAAATATAGATAGTGAGAAGACGAAGGAAGAAAAAATAATAACAAAGGAAGACGTCAAAAAAGGAAGTTTCCAAAGTAGAAGGGGGAAAAATAGGTTGGAAATGGTCCAAAGAGAGAAAAATGGTAGATAGTGAGAAGACGAAGGAAGAAAAAAGAACAAGAAAGGATTACGTCTAAAATGGAAGATTCCAAGGTAGAAGGGGGAAAAAAGGCTCGAAATGGTCCGAAGAGAGAAAAAAAAGTAGATACTGAGAAAGGAAGGAAGAAGAAAGAACAACGAATGAATACGTATTGAAATTGACTCGTGGTACTTAGAATATACTAACGGGAAGGAAACAATGCTTTTACTGGGTGTTTAACTGCACTGCCCGCGATTTCTGTTCGAGTTTACTGCTTTATGGGGTTAGTTATTAGGTCGCTATTATCTTATTCTACTGGTATTTATTAACATTCATCGCCTCACAGATTATTCGACGGTATTTAATCAGTAGTAGACGCGCCGTTGTGTACGGCAAACATCCACCACTCTTTGTCCCATTCCAGCTCCTCCCTGATACGACAATCCAATTTGCTACCATAACAAGGGTGCTCGGGGGTCAACATAATGCTTGTAGGGAGGAGATTTATAAGAATTTGCATTTCAAAGGCTGCTCGATTTATTAGGTCTGTAACAACTGTTTGCTGTCTCTATAGTACAGAATATCTAAAAAATTATCGTCTCTTCATGACAAAATTTTAAATCAACTAGTATAATTTTATGTTAGATCTTAGCGCGATGAGTTGCGCCCAAAATATTCCTAAAGTAATTTGTTTAGTCTAAGCTCTATATAAAAACAAAATATTATTTAAATCCTTTCATTTCTTTCCTTTAGTAATCGTTCAAAATTTATTTTACTTTTGTTCTGTTGTTGGTTTTTACGTTTTTTCTGTTTTTTGTTTTGTTGTTGGTTTTTACGTTGTTGTTGATTTTTGTTTTGTTGTTTTTTACTGTTGCTCTTAGGTTTGTTGTTACTTTTCGTTTGAAGTTGTGTTTGCTTTTGTTAGTTGTTATTTTTGTTGTTTGTTGTTGCGTTTGTTTTTGTTGTTGTTTTTTGTTGTGTCTTTTGTTTTGTTTGTTGTTTTCGTATTCTTGTTTTTGGTTTTTGTTGTTACTGTTTGGCTCTTGTTTTGTTTGTGTTTTGGTTGATATGGTTTTAATTTTTTGTTTAGAGCTTAACGGATCGTCCACATCGAGATTATAAGAACCGAGAGAAGATACTGGAAGTAACAGGAAGGAATTCGCTCATGGCCTGTTGAAGGAATTATATCGCTGTTCTTCTTGGAACGACTTCTGGAAACCACGGATAATCGAAATAAGGATTGCCGCAGTAGGGCTTCAACCCGCATTTCCCCAAATCTCAGACCATAGAATATCTTCCAGTTGTCATTATAACGCTAGCAATAATAAGACACTGTATTTTATAATTCCACTCTTCGCTCACTTTTTGCGATAAGAACAATTTTTTGAATTTGATCATTGCTGGACTCGAGCTCGATTTAAATAAAAAATGGAATACAAAGGCGGTAAAACATGGTAATTTATGCTCATAGTTTCTGAGCTTTTTACACAGTAGATCCTCTTACGTTCGAGTTAATAATAAGCTGCACACTGTCTAAAAGTATCAATAAGTTTATTCGCGGAGAAAAAAATAAATTTTTAGGGTTAAAGGTCATAATATCAAGACACGATAAGGCTGAAATCTGTATCTGACACCAAGCGCTCGCTCTGAAAAATTTCAAAACTTTCTTTTGAGTTTGGACTTGGAGATTTTATAAAGGGACGCAGTCGATCTTGCTGTACAGTGGAGAGATATTTAATTAATTTTTTTATTTACTTTTGAAAGTGGAAATTTCACCACACACCCATTTTTCACCGTACTTATCCCTGACTGTTTTTCACTAAATGAATTTTAATTTGAAATTCTTTCGGAGTTTTTTTTAGAAATTTATTCATCACTTTCCTTAACAATTTATTCCAATCAGCAACTCCCTTTCCTGGGAATGAAATTTTTCCCACGTCCTTTTGCCTGAAACAGAGGGCTAGATTGTGGTCATGGTCATATTTTCCCTTCCTTGCACCGCTCTTAATTGTTCCTCCACCAATATATTTCCACACGTCATCACCAGTACACGCCTTGTACTCTCCCAGCAATCTCTTCGCCCTACTCCTATCTTCCAATGAATCCCATTCTTCTTCTTCACAATATTTTCCCAACATTTAGGGGTTGGCTCCCTTTTTGATGAGTTTTTACTCATCGTTTGCAAGTTCGACTTTGGAGAGTCTGCATTTGCCACACGCCTTTGTTGACGCCAATAATTTTATACCTACTGCCAGGTATTACTAAGTACTAATCGAGTAAGAGAAGTGAAGCGGAGACCTTTGCACCTGTTCTGTCCCGTTATTTCTTCCTTACGTCGTCGATGACAAGGTCATTAGAGGTGGGGAAATAACGGGGGGCAAGAAATGGGGAGGAATTCGGCCATGGCATTTTGAAGGAAGTATCCCGGCATTCTCCTGGAATGCTTTGTGGAAACCATGAAAAACCGAAGTCTGGATGGCCGGACGGGGATTTAAACCCGAGTCCTCTCGCAGGCGAGGACAGAGCGTTAACCGCTCAACCAACACGCTCGGTTAATACCTTCCAGACCGAATGTTCACTGGGCCACACTGGTGGGTTTATGCTCTGCGTGTGATTACATATGTGGATTATGTAGTTAATGAGACGGAAACTGGGGATCGTCCTAGCATTGCGGGAAACAGCCAAAAAGCGCAGCTTGGTCTCGTGCCAGGTCCCGTTGTACCCCCAGATCTACTGTGCGACGAGCCACACTGGCGGGTTTTCCGATGAACCCTTCTCCATCTCCTTTATTTGCATTACACAGCGTCATACTTTCCTCAATAGTGATACCGGCGCATTCACTGGTATGCGAGAAATCCTTTCAATGCTGGCGGCTGGAACTGCCGAAAGCGTCATCCGCCCGCGCTGCGAAGAGGCATGACGGCAATTTTAACGCCTAACTGTTGGCTTACTGCGGCTGTAATTTGCAACATGGAGGAGGGGGAGGACGAGTGGGGGTGCCTGGTGGCGCCCTTTCACTAATGAGCGGACGGCCATCAATCAGGGCGCGCGATATTACCCCCACCCCCGCCTCCCGGGCCAATCGACGCACGTCTCCGAGCCGTTCGTTCCGCAGTACTGTCGCGCGGCTTCCACCTGCACACCGAGTGTTCTCCGCGACAACCAGCGATTTATAGCTTTTAATTTTGCTTTCTTCGAGGACGTACATATCTCTGCTCCTCACGTTACAGGTCGTCCATCTCTGTTTTAATTCCCTTCACAAATCCCCTAACACTTTACACCGATCATGCTTCAGTGGATCTACAGACTGCAGATATATCACAGTAAAATTGTCTATTACAGCCAAAGATAGTATTTGTATACAGAACGATAGGAATCAGAATCTTAGCAGCTTGGTTTTAACCAATAACTGGCCACGTGTTTATATCTTCCGCTAAGCGTCTACGTGCGAAGTAGTCAGAAATGTAATGATGGATCTTACCCTATACGAAAGGTCAGTTTTGACGTCAAAACTTCTATTCGCGCGTTAAGTATGGTAATACCCAGACGCCTCGTCGACGTTGAGATGATTGGAGATGATAATGGAGTGGGGGCTAGGAAAGGGAAGGAATTCGGCCGTGCCTCTTGAAGGAACCAGCCAGACATTTACCTGGAGTGATTTCGGGAAACGATGAAAAACTGAAATCAGGATGGCCTAAATTGGATTCGAACCAAAGTACTCCATAATCCAAGGCGAGAAAGTTACTGCTCAACCATCACGCTCGGTCACTGGGGAGAAATTTTTAATTTAACATGGAACTCAGGTGCACAATCTGGTGATCAGGAATTTCGATCATCACCTCTGCTACCCTGTCGGTCAACTCCAATACCAGAATTCGAACCAAGAACCGCGTGTGCACCTCTTCTCTTACCCTGAAGGCCAAGTCTAGCACAGGAACTCGAACCAACAACCCCATGTGAGACCACCACATCTCCTACCGTACAGGCCAAGTCATCACGACTACTCGAACTAACTAACCCACTATCAGTGCCGGACATCATCACGCAACCATATGAGCCAACGGACCGAGCTCACAGCTCTACTTAAGTGACATCAATAGAAGGCTATCGGAACCGGATTGCCACCGTAGTGGACTTTGGAGCGGCAATTTAAACGCTTCGCCGACCGAACCCGCGCGATAGATTTATCTGGTTATAAAATGTGCCTAATGTGTTGACTGTAGCCCGACGGGGCGCCGACGTTTCACTTTAATTCCCGACTAATAAGTCGGCGATGTATTCGGCGGACCGGTTCCTTAACGCAGCTGTCACGCGGGCGTCGGCGCGAGCGGCCGTCACGGTCCGGCCCAGAAGGATCGCCTTTGTGCGCCTCCGCGTGGGCGACCCGCGATGACAGCGCGTGGGAGAGCCCTGCTTCTATTGATCCTCCGCGCGTGCAAAGTAGTCGCGCATGAAGTGCTGAGATCTGACCGACATGGCGACCGTGACAGCCACGTCTTTTCTGAGAGATGGCAGCACGGGTTAAGATATGTATGTTTTTTAAAATAAAGAAACTCTAGTAAAATGGCGTCTTAGTAGTTTGGTTTTAACCCATAATTGACCACATGTTTATATCTTCCACTAAGCGACTACGTGCAAAGTAGTCAGACAAGTAATGGTAGGTCTTAACCTGTACGAAAGACCTGACCGACATGGCGACCGTGACAGACACTTCTTAGCTTTTCGACTTCTCTGACAGATGGCAGCACGGGTTAAGATATATATATTTTAAATAAAGAAACTCTAGTAAAATGGCGCCAGTAGTTTGGTTTTAACCCATAATTGACCACGTTTTTGTATCTTCCGCTAAGCGACTACGTGCAAAGTAGTCAGACAGGTAATGATGGGTCTTAACCTGTACGAAAGATCTGACCGACATGGCGACCGTGACAGACACGTCTTAGGCTTCTCTGACAGATGATGCCTGTACCAGAGCACTCGATAAAGTTACACTTTCTTCTTTAGTGCCTATTGCTAATGTCAGTTTATTTTTTGTGTTGACATTTCAATTGTTTTGTATCGATTATTAATTTTGTTCTATTGTTAAACTAATACTCATCATCATTATCGTTGGGGACCATCTCCAGTTTCCCGGGTGTGGTTTACGAGTCTTGGTTGTTATAGACGATTGTTTTCCACCTTTTCCTGTCCAGAAAGGTTCTCTGTCTGTGATATACTCCTAATTCCAACCTCTTCTCTCTAATACTAAAGGAATATATTTATGCATGTGAGGAATATAAGTACATCTTCACACTATTGGAGATTTTTTATGAAATTTTAACTAGGATTGTTTGGTCCACCCATCTTGCCCGAGGTCTTCCAGCTGGTCTCCTTCCCTTCCCACTGTTCAAGAGTGCCAACTTCGGCATCCTCCCCTGCTCCGTGTTAGTACCATGCCCCATCCACTATTGTCTATCCTTTTTTAACATCTCTTTCAAAGCTTAAGCTCGTAATCTCGCCCTGATGTTTTCATTTCTGATTTTATCTCTCCCTCTCAGAAACCTCATCTCTGCCGCCCGTAATCTGCTAATATTTCTCTTTGTCCAAGTTCACGTTTCAGAGCCAGCAGTAAACGTCCATCGGGCAACGTATAAATCCGCTTCTTGATTACTTGCTGTTTGGTGAGTGTTTGTGGGTATCACGAAGAATTGTCCTCAACGAATTCCAACTAGACGTGACTGGGAAGTTCTTTGTTTGATAAAAAAAATGACGGTGCTATATGGCAGGATGAAGAAGTTTTTCACTCATCGAATGTTCCAAACATTATCCAAATCGAGAACGAAGTGACTAATATGCCAGTCATGAATAATATAAAGGAATGGGTTCAAAGTCCCTGGACTCAAAGTAATTAAATTTTGTATCGTCCATTTGATTCCACTCTATTTAGTTGCTGCAACTAAATAGAGTGGACTGTTTCAAATACTTGGGAAGCTGTATTGAAGAAAATGGAGGAAACAGGATGGAGATTAATGAAAGAGGAAGATGTGCAGATGGATTTTTTAAAAGTATTAGAAGTCTGGTATGGAGTAGGGGTGTCCCACAAAAGAGTTAAGAGGCAATTTATAAAACATATTTTTTGCCAATTTTAACATATGGGGCAGAAACATGGATGATGAAGGAGAGAGACAAAGGGAGAGTAAAATCTGTGGAAATCAAATTTCAGAGGAGTAGAGTGGGAGTAACAAGAAGAGACAGAATAAGGAATGAGAGAATCAGGGAGTTGATAAAGGAAGAACCACTACAACAGAGAATTGAAAAATCTAGGTTACAGTGGTACGGGCATGTAAAGAGGATGGGAGAGAAGTTACCAAGGAAGATGCAGGACAGGGAGCTGAAAGGGAAGAGGCCTACAGGAAGACCGAGGGACAGATGGATTAAAGGTGTGGATGAAAGAGGAGGAAACTAGGAGACAGTGGAAGAAGAGAGATGGTGGTTGGATAGGAAGTGATGGTGAGGCTTTTGTTCCCAGCAGACACGGCCAGAGGCTGAAGGCTGCCCTAGATGATCATGATGATCCTTCATTTGATATGTTACATTTTGTCAATTATCTAAAATGTTTTGATTTATTGTCGACTTTGTGAAAACATATTTTAAGTAGAAATATATAATTAATTTTGTAAGTTCGACTTTAATTTTAATAATTTCTCAATTTAAAATTTCAAAATATGTGACGTCATATCAGTGGAGGGGGAGTCACACAGGTGTGACCACCTGTGACAAGGAGGGGAGGGGGCTCCAGAAATCATGAAATACGTATGTCGTAACTTATGGGTGGCCCCTTGCCGGGTGTTGTGGTGGTGTGTTGATGTCTGAGTTGGTCCTGTTTCTGTTGTCGCCATGTACCGTCGTCTCACAGTCGAGACGACGCACGCCTCACATTCGACGCGGCGCGAGCACAGCCTGCGGCAGATCGCATGAATATTCATTCATCCCTCGACCGCTCTACGCGGCGACTGACGGAATCTCTTGTGCGACAGGGGTCAAGTATTAAAAACCGACACCACCCTCTCCTGCATGGCTCGCACAGGCGACCGAAGCTGCTGTCGGTTATATCACAAATCTGTGGTATTCAGATAAAAACCACTGACGCTATAGAAGTAATAGTTGAAGAAAGGAGGTACATTACGTGTTATTATTATTATTGTTATTTGCTTCTGGCTTTACGCTTTTTTGATGTAGATTTCTATTACAATGTCGATTTAGATTTCGATGTCGATTTCAATATCGATCTCAATTTCAATGTTGATTTCGATATCTATCTCGATTTCAATGTCGATTTCAATATCGATTTCGCTATCGATTTCGATGACGATTTCGATTTCAATGTCGATTCCAATGTCGATTTCGATGTCGATTTAGATTTCTATGTCGATTTCAATATCGATTTCAATTTCATTATCGATTTCAATTTCAATGTCGATTTCGATATCGATCTCGATTTCAATGTCGATTTCGATTTCAATATCAATTTTGATATCGATTTCGATGTAGATGATGATTTCGATTTCAATGTCGATTCCAATGTTGATTTCGATGTCATTATAGACGAGCAGGTACTAGGAGTGAGGAACGGGAAGGAATTCGGCCATGGCCTTTTCAGGGAACAATACCGTCATTCACCTGGAGTAATTTGGGTAAACTGTGGAAAACCCAAGACTGAATAGCCGGACGGGAATTGGATCCTGCGTTCTCCCGAATATGCAAGTTATGAGGCAGGGACGATACATACTGGGAGAATTCGGGAGGATACGTGTTCAAATCCCAGATTTCAGTTTTCCATTGAATCCCGAAATGACTTGGAGGGGTGGGAACAATTACAGGAAGCTTATTGGGAGGATGAAGAAATATTCCGTTTAGATGATCTGCATGGGTATAAAATTAAAGCTGGCAACAATCTGTCGAGAAGAATGATTGGATTTTCGGTTTTATTCCACGATTCTTAGGCAGAAAATCGATTAAAAATGTACCATTCTTCCCTCCTTTCCCATTATCTGTTACGCTACTGATACGAAAATTCTATATCAATCGCACTGATATTTAGCCTGTTAAAGTTTACAGCAAACGTATAGCCATTTCTGGACTGCGGACAGAAAATCGTATGTATAACCCAACGGAAAATTTCTTGAAACCAGTGTCATAAAAATACGTTTATTTTTGAAATTTTTCGAGAATGGCAAGTTTTTCACCTTTTTTGTATTTGATTTTGTACTCTTTATCTTTTCTAACAACTTCACAAAATGTATAGCGAAATTAATTGAATTGAATTTAAAAAAAGCTGTTAATAAATTTTTAATTAATTAAATACAAAATCTGTATTTGTACTTCTCAATGCGTATCTTTATCTCATACTTGATAATGCTGGTCTTTTAATTTTATTTAATTTAATTGCTTTGGAGTGCATGCTAAGGTAGCTATTTTGATACACACACATTTTTTTAAAACTAATAATTACTATTTAATAAATATGAAAATACAATTGTTGTTGGATATTATTTATTTCATGTTATTGGAGACCATTTCTTCCACAGTTGCTTCTTAAACTAATAATTATTATTTAATAAAGTCGCAGATATAACTGTTGTTGGATATTATTTATTTTTGTGTATTGTAGCCCATTTCTTCCACGGTTGCTTGATAAACTAATAAATAATATCAAATGACAGTTGTATTTGCCTATTTATTAAATAATAATTATCAGTCTAAGAAGCAACTGTGGAACAAATATCCTACAATAATAACTTTTTTCGGTTTTTTGTGTTTTTTGTGGTTTTCGTGTGTTTTTTTTTTGTTTTTGTGTTTTTTCTTAAATTCTTCGAGTGTATTTTCCTCAAATCTACTTTTGCCCTTAACGATTTTTTTTGTCTTTTTTTTTAGGAAACCAACGACATAAAATGGTGCCTGGATTAAATCAAAAATGTTTAGACAGATGGAATATTGAGTGAAGACTACTTCTGGGGCAGATAAGAACTTGAAATGAGCGGTAACAAGTGCCCTAACTGGGTATTGAGCTGAGTAGTGTGTATAATCTCCAGTGTCGACACGCTGTTGACGTTTTCTCGTGTTCGCGGTTGGGTTGGACGACCAGTAAGCCCCGGTCCGGCTCGGCTAATGCGGTATTACAATGCGCGGCACGCCGCCGTTCACAGATAAACATCGATGTCTCCACATTCTCGCGCTCGCCAGATATATCATTACGAAGAATGCTGTCCGACGCACCGAAACGTCACCGCTCCAAAATGGCCGCAACATCGCCCGCTCTCATCTCCGAGGCTATCTCACAACCGTAAACATCTTCACCTCGAGTACCACATCCCGTGTCTTGCGAGAAGAAAATAGTTCCAACAAGATGCAGCACTAGTTCTTCAATGGTAGCTGAGCAGTGACGCTCTGGCCTTGCTTCCGGGAGGACGCTGATAAGTATATGGTTGTATGAAATAATTACTCCAAGAATCACTTTCCACTATGATTTTTTTTCCTTTCAAAACATAGACTCCGTCCAAAGATATTAAGTACAAACGTAAACAAATTTTCCAGCGATTAAGCACACACTTCAGAGACTGAACTCTCTCTGCGGGGTTAAATAGACACTTTTAGAAACAACCAGAACTGTCCAAAAAGTTCCGACGAACGTTTTTAGAATTCTAACACTACTTTTAATAATTAAATCCCTACAAAAATAATCAGAATTAATACAAAATCATTCACAACCATCATGAAACACACGGAAATAAAAATGGGCACTCATTTGTACAGTCTTGTAAAATGTCTTGGATTTACAAAAATGTGTTAACAAATTGCGGTTGGATAAAATTGTTTATGAGTCAAGACTGAACTAGAAATAAAAACCATCAAAACTTTAAATTTAATCCATTTAAATGCAAAAATAAAAAATTAATACTTTATCGCATTTATACAATCCTGTAAAGTGTCTTTGATTTGCAAACAAGTGTAAACTAACTGCAATTGGAAACAAGTTTTTATGCGCCAAGACTGTACTAAAAATAAGAACAGTTAAAACTTTAAAAACTTTAAATTAAATCCATTTAAATTCACTAATAACAAAAAAAAAAAAAAAAATTGTGCAGTCTTATAAAGTGTCTTAGATTTACAAACGAATGAAGACCAATTGTGGTCGCGAAGAAGTATTTATGCACGAAGACTGTACCACGACTGCGACTAAGAGGCGATGGTCCCTGTTAGCGGATTTCGACTCGTGCCAATGGTGTGTGTCGAGGAGATCGGCGAGTATTCGCGGCTCGCGGATATAAATCGCGCCTTTGCTCTCAACACGTACCTCTCGTGATTTACGAGACGACGGACAATGCGGCCGGAACGCGTAAACACTTGGCACAGTGGTAAACCGCACGGTAGAGGCCATAGTGGAGGAGCCGGCACGAGCGATCTGGCGGATCAGTTGGTTAAGGATCATTAGGGACCATCCATTAACTACGTGAGGGTTTTTTTTTCGTAAATACGAACGACTAACGACCCCCTCCCCGTGGTGATATCTGATCGGAAACCCCCTCTCCATGGCGAGGTGAGATCTTGATTTGGGTAATCCCCCCACCCCCTGCCACCGATGATCTTGTAGGTTTTGGAGACTTTATATAAATATAGCTCTACTGTTGTAAAACATCTTACGCTTTTAGCAGGCGTCATATTGATGAAATATTCCACTTACTTTTTTTTGGGATTCGCGCTGCTTTTTTCGGTGTATTACTACCGACGTTTCGGCGCCCAACCTGGGGCCTTCATCAGTGCTGTATACAAGTGAAGTAACCAACACAATTAGCCAGATCAACGACGGAGTGGTGTGAAAACCGTCACAAGTGATACTTCACTTATATACAGCCCTGATGATAGCCCGAGGTTGGGCGCTGAAACGTCGGTAGTAATACCTCGAAAAAAGCACCGCGAATCCCAAAAAAGTAAGTGGATTATTTCATTAGCTCCACTGTTGTTTAAGGAATTAAGAAGATGACGTGAGAATTACGTAATTGATGGACGTATTTTAGAATCACGCTCTGGCCTCGAATTTTTACAGCCCCTAAAGTAGATAACAGTCTTCAAAACCCTTCATATATTCGACAGAGAGTGACGAGAGGATATAGCAAAAAAGTGGTGGAAGTTGGGTTACAAAACTTTGGTCAGATTATTGCTTGAATATGGTGGTGTAGTTTTGGACCCACATTTCGGGTATCAAATACAAATGTTGGAGGGGGTGCGAGGATGGCCCTGGAAATTACGACAGAACATAATCATCAGTAACTGATATGGTAAAGGATCTGGAATGGGATTCATTGGAAGACAGGAGGAGGGTGAAGCTGGTAATGGTATGTGTACAAGTCGTATACTGGTGATGAGGCTTGGAAAGATGTTGGTGGAAGAATTAAGAGAGATGCATAGATAGGAAAAGATGTCCACGATTAGAACCTGGCACTCGATTTCAGGCACAAGGGTGTCGGAAGATTTACTTTCGTAGGTAGTGGAGTAATACTTGGAATAATTTACCGAAAAGTAAATTTCGTAGAGGCCAAACGTAGGCGGGTACAAGAAATGGTAAAGTATGTCTGTAAAGAAATTGTCACCGGAGCTCCATGGCAATTAAATTGAATGATTGATAAATGTTGCGGAAATATTCGACTGTAGACGCTTGAGCTAATACCGCTCCGGCTTAGATTCTCGATACAGTAACATTAAGTTTGAGACTTCGGACAACAGCCCATAGCAGGTACTGTGCATACGGGTGGGTCCGGTCCGGTCCCGTGGCAACAACCTGTTGCCCGCGGGGCTAATTTTCGTGGACGGCCTCTCGTCGAGGCTCTTTAAGAGGGCGTGCTTGCGGGGTAGCCGCGTATTAGGCGCTACGTGCCGGCGCGTCTTAATAGCGCGCCATCCCATCCACCTGCAGAATTCAGCACTACTCCCACATGCACATAAAAGAGGCCTCCTACACCCTCAGACACCCTATCACACAGTCTACACGGCTGTCGAGCCTGACAGTATTGTCAGAACACAACGTTTCGACAACTAGCAGCCATCGCCATCAGGTGCAGTTATAATGTCTATTTTTTTTTTTTTTTTAAGTAGTCTCGACGATCTTTTCCATTACCAGCTATAATAATTCTTGTGATGTAGGGTCCAGTGCACACTATATTTTGCAGTTTGGGGACAAAACCATTGTTTTTTTCTTCAATGCAACTTTATTGCAGGCCATTTTTCCGCAGTTGCTTAGTTAATTACGAATTGAAAGAATAACGGCAATGTAACTATTCAATTAAATAGTTTCACTGTCGATATTCTTTCCATTAGTGATTTACTTTTTTTCCGTTTGGATTTACTCCTCGTCGATGCCGTTGTCATTAGAGAAGGTAAAGATTTGGAGGCAGGGAACAAGAAGAAATTCAACCACTCACTTTTAAAGATACCATACCGGCAGTCGCCTGGAGTGATTTCGAGAAACTATTTAAAACTCAAATCTCGATTCGTATACACCAGAAGTAGATGTATGGGGCAATTTCACTTAAAGAAATCATAATAAAATATGAACTAATAAAACGCTAACCTTGATCACTGTGTAGACCTGTACGTCACGCAACCATCCTTCTCTGCTGGATTAAACCTGACCAGTTATATTACTATATAGTAGAAGTTATGAGATTCATTTAATAACAATTATATTTCATTAAGCTTCCCATGAAGAAATAAATTACCAAAACACTGAAATAAATGTACGTATTTCGTTCAAATCGACGTATTTATTATTAGTAGATTTTATTTATTTATATTCGTCCACTGTAGATGTTTTCGTTAAATTCTTTGTCCATAGACAAATGCTTGAATTTTCGATTAGCAATGTTAGCGGGATCTTTGATTAGATTGAAAATTTAGCCTGGATCAGAATGATAACTGGCATTTAACGTTGTATCAGAGACCATGAGTAATTTATGTTTTTTTATAAAGTTAATGTAAGTTGTTTTCATGAGCATCATGTTACCGAAAAGATTACTTCATGCGAATGAAAATAGTTCCACACTGATCGCGATCTATGCGGATTGGAGCAGGGTTAAAACTGATATTACACTGCAAAACGTGAGTTCTTAAGATTTATTTTTAATCTCTTTTGCCTTTTACTGACGCCATATTTCCGGGATCATTACATCAGCCGCATGTAACAGTGCCAGCCACGAAAGCTAAAGATGTAAGAACACGTGAAGATTCTGGGCAAAGTTAATATCGCGATGCATGATGTCACTAACATGGGATACAGTTAATGTATTATTTCAATTGTAACTGAAACTGTCATTTTCTAGCAGCAACATTGATGAGTCTGAGGTTATATTGAAATGCAACATGGGCTATGATTACAACTGAAACATTTTGTTAAGGCGTAGGGTACGAGGAATTGCATTGAGCATTATTTTCATACAATTCTGTTTACTTAGCAATTGCGAATAAATGCCTTGCCACAACACACCATTCAAACCGTGATTTTTAGCGGGCATTGAGGCTAGGAATAAGAAGGGAGGTGTGAATAGGTGTGTAGATGTAGGTGTTCAATCCCAATTAAATTAAATTAAGAATTAATCAATTAACACACATGACAAAATTGATGGGAGGACCAGTTACAAAGGAGCAGAATGCTTTGTAAACAGTAGCATTCGCATTAAATCGCATGCAATGTCGAGGTAAAAACGCATTCCTCGGCGCTAACATTCGTCCTCTTGCCATATCGTGCCACAGGTTAGCCAACTTAAATTATCCACCACAGACGTAAATGTTAATTAACAATCCATTATGACCGTGAGAGCCGCTGAATCACTTAAGCCTTTAAATTGGACTGGCAGAGTGAAGGTATGTGATTAGCACTCTCCAGTTGATTCGGGTCACTGAAGGGTTTAATATACTTACACACATAAACTCCACGTTTGGCGTTGCTAATCCTGTTTTTATGGCTTTTAGGACGAGTCCTTCGCGGCAGACTATTTTTTTGGGTAGCACCGCCCGATTCGTTATGCCTGAATAGAATTAATTGCATCGCCAGTGAGAAACAGGTGGTTCAACCCAAGCCGTATAATCAGGCATTAACTTGTGTTAATATGTAATCGTCTGCAACCATATATACCACACAGTGTAATATTTATATTTAGTTGAGAAGAGCAAACGCTCTGCCCTGCATTCGGGAGGACGCGGGTGCGAATCTCCGTCCAGCCATTATCATTTTGGGTTTCAATGGTTACCGAAAATCACTCCAGGTAAATGTGGTGATGGTTCCTTTAAAAGGTTGAGGATAAATTCCTTCCCGCCTGCAATCATCTCGACTAGGCCCCAATTAACAAAAAATAGATGTGGTTTCATTCTATAATCATCTCAGTATTCAACTAGAATCCTCAGGGATGATGAAGACATTTTGCGTTTTCGCAGTATGTAGGCTGTATCAGTCTTGATTTTATTAATTCATAAATGAATCATGAAAATGTAAATAAAAAACAAACACTAAAAATAATTATAAACACAAAGATAACAGCAAAGACGGACCGTGGATGTTGCTGCGCATGCTAAGTTAGGTGTTTTTTCCCCCACTGTTTTGGGTATTGTGGTAGCTGTGACGGATTTCTAAAACGAGAAATGAAACCCCGAGAACCAACTGAAACTCGAGAAACTACAGTTTTGGTGTTTCTGAACACCTGGATCAAACATTCCCTGGAAAGTAGACGGGCAGAGTAGGTCCTATTCCGTGGCCAGTACGTTCACCTGGTCTCACTCCACTTGATTTCTTCCTGTGGGGGCATATGAAAGGTAGACACCTGTCGAGACAGAAGAGGATCTCCTGGCGATGTCTGCGACACTGTTAAAACGAATATTAGAACGGGTGCCACAGAACTTTGTGCGACGATGCCATGCCTGCATTGACTGTGGAGGACGCCATTTTTTCAAAACTGTCGTGTACGTAGCAAATTGTGCAGGTAAATAGAATTGATTAGGATTTTCGGCCTCTCTGACATCTAGTTACTTGCCCCGTTACTAGTCCATCAACAGGGGAAAGTATCTGAGGGTATTGGCGAGTATCCAGTGGGAAGTTGGGCTCTGCAAAGCTAAGGCAGAACATGAGTAGATTTTCGGTTATAACTTTTGACTCGGTCGTTTCCGGACAGTCGTCCATTAATTACGTGAGATAAAATAGGTGGGGCAAGGGGCGGTGGATTCTCACCAAGGAGAGTTGGTCGACGGAAGTCTTACGCCATCTTTTTTAATTGTTTGATGAACAGTAAACCAAAAAAAAGTCCAAAGAAACTAAGTCGGTCAGCAGGAGAGGGCAGGGTATCCCCCTAAAATATCACATAATCAGGGGGTAGGGTGGATGCAACCAAATCTCAACAGGGGGCGCCCATTAATGACGTGAGTTGTTTTTCAGGAATTCCGCCCCCCTCTTTTTTCTGGTGAGACTTAGTGAGATCTGGCCAGACCCCCCCCCCCCCACACACACACACACAGAAAATGACGTGAGATTTTGATGAGAACCCTCCCTGATAATCGACCTCGTAACTTTTTGAGATATTTTTAAAAAAATCTCCCGCTTCCGAGGGTGGTTATACCCCCAGTAAAGTCGATTTCTAGACCTAATATCCCCTCTACATCTCCGTCGCCGTTTTTAGAATTTTTTTGTTTTTTTGTTTTTGTTTTTTGTTTTTTTTTAGATTTCCGTCAATCCCCCATGGTGAGATTTCGCCGTACCCCCCACCCCCTATTTCACCTCACGTAATTAATGGATGCCACCTCAAACTGGACCTCGGGGGGGGGGGGAAGGGGTTCACGTAGTTAATGGAAGCTTCCTTAGCTCAGATTGATGCGTTCACCCTACTCCACCGTCCCTGTATGTCTGTAACGGAACCACCCTGTATAGTCCGTGCTGGCTGCTGGAGCGGGCCTGTCCGCTACCTCCTCTCCGTTATGCCCCGCGGCTGTTGCGTAACACCCGGCCGACCCGAGCCGACGCTCGCGTGGGCGAACCACTGTACACAAAGGTGGCGGTGACATTCGCGGAATGGTGAACGCATCTCCGCCGCGTTTAACTGTGCGTCAGAACCGCTCAGCGTTTCTGCAACCTTGCGTCCGAGACTCGAGCCGAATCAATAATGAAACTGGTTTCGAATACCCTCTCCCGGGCTCATTTGCATCAAATTATTGATTCGGCGGTGAACTGGCGTGGGGGCAAAACCGACAATAACTCAGAAAATTAAACAAATGTTGTCTGCCGGTTGGCGTCAAGGTTGAGGAAGTTAGGCAGGTAGGTTGCCGCAGTCTCTTCGACAAACTACTTTGCAGTAGGCCATTCATTGCACCACCCAGTATCCGGAGAGAAGTGGCTGCGAACAAGGAGAGGACTAAAGTAGAACCGGAAAGCGCTCATCCACTGCACGGCCATACACCACCAGCCCAGAGACTCAAATCCAGGTAAAGCTTTCTCAGAACATAACGGGAACTAATTGGATCACCTGAAAAGGCAAAAGTACAGTTATGGAAAATGTGGGTTCCCAACATCTCGGGACCACTGACAGTTGCAGAGCGCTTGCCACCTGGTCACGCAGAGGACTGGAACGTCTGGCGGTCCTTAAATCGATTGCGAACAGGAGTGGGCAGGTCCAAGGAAAACCTAATGAGATGGGGTTATACTGATACTACCAGTATTAAGTGCGAATGTGGTGAAGACCAAACTATGAATCATATGCTCGAGTGCCCTATGTGCCCATCATCCAGCAACAACGGAGACCTGTTTCAAGCAACACACAATGCGATTGAGGTTGCGAAGTACTGGGCTAAGTGTGTTTAAAGTTGTTGATTTGCACAATGTATTTAACTGTGTATTTTGATGTTTTTGATACGAGAATAATAAGTAGGTCATTTTTATTTTCGTAGCAACACTTTGCACATACTGTTGGCTCTAGTGGTTGCGACACCATGGTGGTAACCGGCGCTGACATGGTTTTAGCTGGTTTGAGTCCTGCTGCTGGACTCAGATCGCATGCTAGCAGAGGTAGTGGTGCACCGAACGTATGGGTGAGCGGTAACGCTCTGGCCCCTGCATTCGGGAGGACGCGGGTTCGAATCCCCGTCCAAACATCCAGATTTGCGTTTTCATAGTTTCCCCGTAGCGGTCTGGCGGTTCAGCTGGTTAAGGTGCATGACTGGGGAATGCAATGTCCCTGGTTCGAATCCCAGTGTAACATCCAAATCGTGGTCGTGGTTATTTTGAAAGTACACTTCTTAAGTTGTTACGGTCGTAGCCATTCCAGCTACTATATATTTAATTGATTTAATTAGACACGGTCGCCAGGCAGGTGGTTGCCGCTAAAAGGAAATGTTATAAGCGACTTCTACTAAGAAAAGTTAATGAACTAGTGTAGTTCGTCAAAGCTCTCAATTTTTATTGCCCGTAAACACTTCCCGCCAAACGCAAGCCACCAGACAAAAAATTGTTTATAGCCTCTTCTTCGAAGACAAAAGTTCGGTAAGATAGTGGTAATAGTGAGTCACTAAAGTAGTACAAATTCCCAATTCTGTTCCACACCTGGTCAGATATAATAACGTAATACAAGGGGCGATCAAATGAAAAGGTACGAAACGACACGGTGGGTACAAATGTAGACTTTATTCAAAATATACACCATAGGCCTGAGCACAACGATCCCACTGATGAACAAGCCGCAGGATTCCTTGTTCCCAGAATTCCTGTGGCCGTGACGAGACCCAGTCCTTCACAGCGTCCTTGAGTACGTCGTCCGAGTTGAAGCGCTTCCCTTTCAGGGGTTTCTTCAGTGGACCAAACACATGGAAATCGCAGGGCGACATGTCCGGACTGTTGGGCGGATGGTACAACGTCTCCCACTTGAACTTAGCCAGTTCCACGTGTGTGACTCTGGAGACGTGTGGACGCGCGTTATTATGGAGCAGAACCACACCCACCGTGAGCAGCCCCGGTCTTTTGTTCTTGATGGACCTGCGTAGGCGTCGGAGTGTCTCACAGTACACATCCCCCACCTGTACGCCATCCTGTCCTCATACGGACTGCCGCATCATTTGGACGCCGTTTTTGATAAGAGCCTCTGTTCTCTACTGCGCGTGCGGGCGCCCGCGCATGCTCCGATCCCAGTCAGAGACTCCAATCGCATCCCGAGACGTCTCGCTACGTTCTCCCATGGCGGAATATGCAAATATATAACTGTTACGTTTTTACGTCGTTTCGTACATTTTCATTTGATCACCCCTTGTAGTTCAACAGCCAAGTTCACTTACAAACTCTGTGCTCGTTTTTCTACCGACAACACACAGCATAATTTCACTCTCCGCTCTGTATCCTTACTAAATTTCTCTTTGTATTCCGCGACGTGTGTGTATTATGATTTACATTCCAACTTGTTCACAATCTCCCGCTAATTTACCACAATACTCGCTATCTTTCCGCTACCGTCCAACTACTCGCTTTTTGATTCTTATTTTATGACTGATCTACCATATCATTTTGAATCTTCAATGTCTTTTTCAATGGAGTATCTTGTAATCTTGTAACAATATATGTCGAACCCTTCGTGTCTCAATACAGTGTTGTTTCCGAACCATCCTTTTGGTCGCCAAATACGAAACTACACCTACGTTTCAAAATCACAACTAGGATTTTCATAGTCTCAAAAAAACGAAGCAGAAAGGAAGGAACAGGTGCGGTTGTTGGAGTAACTCTGTCCCGTTGTCCACGACTGCAATGCAGGTGGGGTAGCCGCCCGCACCTTGCCGTGTTCTTGGCCGTCATTGGCCACAATGGGTCATTGTAGAGGCGCTATCTGGCGGAGACACCTTGCGGACGGTCTTATCGGTCGGCGGGCGTGCATTGTGACGTCAAGGCGTCGAGACGGCAGGAGGCGTCGTGTCCGCCATCCCAGACGTCCAGCACCGCCTGTTCCACCGGCTGCGTCGACAGGGGCTCTCTGTCGCCCAACGCAACAATAAAGATTTCTGTTCTCGACGTCACTCCGTATAATATGGCCGTTGCTAGCATTGTACACAGTGCTATAACGCATCGATTCACAACCTGTGTTACGCGAAGATGGGGTGAGTGGTCTAGAAGCAGAATGTAATTTTTTTTATCTTCTTGTCGAGGCATTTTTTTTTTTTAAATTTTGGCCTAGACTGCGTTAGAATATAACAGCCACGCCAGTATAGTTCCTTGTCTAGTGCTTTAACAAACTATGTTTTTTCCATTGTTATTCTCGTCCAGCTGGTCTGAAACTTGGCAACGATTTCAATGTACATTCTTTGCCTTGTAGAGAAGATGCTATCTTTGGTTCGATATGATTGGAAATGGCGGTCCCGCATTGTTGAAGTAAACAGTAATCATTAGATAAGGGAAAGGTTTCAGGGCAAGGAACGGGAAGGAATTTGGCCAAGGCTTTTTAAAGCAACCATCCCCGCATTCACTTCCTCACTTCTTTCTCTCGGCTGGTGTCCATTCCCAAACCTTTTTGACGATATGGTATCTTTCATTCGTTGAAGGTGTTCGAACCATGTGTAGGCGTTTCTCTTCTGTAGTTTAAATTCATTGTTTCTGAATTAATTTTTTTCCAGATAGTGTCATTTCTAACTTGTTCTAATGAACGTGGCAGTATCAGCCCACTTATAAGTAAGACGATGAATTCTCTTTCTTAAGACGTTTTCAAAAGATAGGATATGTATGTATATTTATTGAATATACGTAAATGTAACGTATTAAATTTGATACTGAATTGCGTTCGGAAAACGAATATCGAATTGGTACTTAAGATTGAAACTACAAATAAAATATAGATGTCTGATGTGTTTAGAATAAAAGTATCGACGATAAGTATCGATTATTTCATTTAAAAAATGTCGATATTTCGATACATCGATATATTTTCCCCTCGCCTACACGTGGCTCCATAAGTCACTCTGGAAGGCCGATCGACGTTTAGGAGGATGTAATTTTGCGGCCAGTGTTCGAAGCGGCGAAGAGCGAGATTCGCCGATTGGGCAGAGCAGCCTTCACGAACACCTGCACAATCAATTAGTATGTGGGAACGGCTCGCACAATGGAGGCCTCAAGGATAAGCAGGTCGAGCAATGGAGGCAGCGCGCTGCAGTGAGAGCTTATGTTGTGGGAGGGAGGTGTAAAGGATATTTATTACATGTAATGATTTGTATGAGCACCCTTGACAGCAAGGAGCAAAACAGACCATTGGAGATGCAATAACAAACACGTTATATTGCAAGAAGGGAAGAATGGACAAAAAAGGGAATGATGCGTTTGATGAACTTATGAATAGTGCAGTATAATTGTATAAGAAGTTTTTTTTTCCTCATGAAAATTAAGTTTTTCCCAGCGTATGGCTGACAATAATTCTTCACGGGTTATCTGCCAGACCATTTCTTCTTTCCGTAACGTTTTGGCAGCAACCTCCACTGCCTTCATCAGGTGAAATGTCATTTCGAAGCTGCCACTGCGACGACTCAGCACCGTCTGAGAAAGGTTCGACGCATTCACAGTCGGTGCTGTATCGTCGCAGTGACAGCTTCAATATGACATTTCACCCGATGAAGGCAGCGGAGGTTGCTGCCGAAACGTTGTGGAAAGAAAAAATTATCCGGCCAAAAATCCGTGAAGAATTCTTGTCAGTTTTTTTCTAAAAATTGGCACTTGGTTACAAAACCATACAGCCAATACAAAGTTATTGTTATGTTATATAACTGTTACACTCAACTACTGAAACTGATAAATTTCTTATAACACTATCTCACAAATCCATTTGTAAACATTTCAAAATTATAGACACGTCTAAAGATAAAAGGCACATTTAAAATACACACTCGAAGTTATTATAAAACAGTATATTACAGACAGTTAAGTTTACAACGTGTAAACCGAATGACACGTAGCTCAAGATGGGAATGTAAGGATGGGAAGCAATGCATGAAACCAGTAGATAGACTGATTACACAAAAAAAGCCTTACAAGAGAACGGCACTACATAACATGGGAAACCGTTCCAAATTTCATCGAGAGGTTCTCGAGATATCGATACAAAACCATTCCGTGTCAATATGACGTGACGCATAGATCTGATGCGAGTTCACTGCCCAATCGAGCTTCAGTAAGCGAAGGTAGAGCTGCTACCACCACAACGTATTCAATGTAGGCTGTCCATTTGATTACCATCTTAATTCCTCTGAGAACATTAGTTAACAGCGTCCGAGATATAAAGCCTTAAATTCTGATTTTCGATTAAGAGTGTTGTTTACATCTATGAACTTCACATTAACCCTCAAGAAGGCGGTTGTTAGTTGGCGATATGTGGGAGCTATAAAGAAGAGATTTGGATTAAATTCCGATGATATCTGACCTGAGAGTGCGGAGAATCCACATCCACGACATGTTTTACAGAGATCTGCTTATCGCGAGAGATTGCATCACGGGTTTATATCATTTATTACACTCAGGACTACGGCACTATAAACACTGATTAGCCAAAACATTAAAACCACCTGCTTAATAGTGTGTCGGTCCACCTTTGAAACGCAATACAGCAGCGATATGGCGTGGCATGGATTCAACAAATGCTTGGTAGATCTCAGGAGGTATTTTGCGCCAGAAGTCTACTCACAAGTTGCACAATTCCCTTAAATAAGAGCCGAGTGTTCGTGGGCGTTTCGGTTGTCAAAAGAAAAGTTCTTAATTACTGAACTGGATAGAATATCTAAATAGGTAGGTCAACATAGAATGAAGATAAAATGGCAAGAAGAGTCAGCTTATTAGGTACACAGATAAAAACTAAAGATTCATTGTGGTTGTAGAGTGTGGTCAGAAATGCTTTTTCAGGGCTCGAAGTGTAAATGTCTTGGCATAACTTTTGATAACAAACTCAATTGGGCAGAGCACATTGGGAAGGTGGTAGGAAAAGGTTACAGAATCCTTCATTTACTGGAGACGGTGATGAGAGGATGTACCAGAGAAGTTAAGGAACTGGGTTACAAAACATTGGTCAGACCATTGGTTGAATATGTGAGTTAGAATGGGATCCACATTTTGGTATCAAATACATGAGTTGGAGCGCCTGCAAAGAGGAGCAGCCAGATTTGTTCGTGGAAATTATCGCAGTACCCAGTCAGTATCTGATATGATAAAGGAGCTGGTCTGGGAGTCTTTGGAAGACGGGAGGAGGGTGAAGAGGGTGCTGGGTATGTACAATGTAAATGATGGTGACGGGGTTTGTAAGGATATTGGTCGAAGAACTAGGAATAGTGCACGGAAGGGGGAAGACGACCATGACCAGAAATTGGCACTCGATTTCATGCATACAGGAATGGAAAAATTTTCTTTTGTTGGTAAGTGTGTCAGGAATTGGAATAAACTGCCAAGTGAAGTTTGAATAATTTACCAAAAACGCTGAAATTCGTAAATCACGTATATAGATGAGGGGGGAATTTTACACTAAAAGTATATTATATAAGATACTTTATTAAAAAATTAATAAAAAAGGGGGTAATTGGATTACTAAGGGAACTGCCACCAGAGAATGTGTTCCATCGCAATTAAATTAATATGTATAATAATACTTATTTAGAGTGGTTCACCAACATAGCCCACCAAGTCTTGGTTAACATCTAGTGTTAGACACGTCTGCGAGAGTTTAAGGACACTTTCCACACGCAAATGTCACGAAAAAAAAAAAAAAAAAATTAGCAGATAGCCATTTTGTTCTTGGTTTTCATCTGAAATGCTGGTATTGATGTACTCGATGACGTAAGCAATGAAACAAATGGCAACGTTATTCCTCCGTGACGCAACCCAGTAGGGCAGAGTACACACACAGGCATTCTCATTTGCTTAAGCATATCCCACAGTGCGAGTTGGTTTTCCTACTCCACGTCACAGCAGCGACGGTTGTTCTCGACGGAAGGCGAACTCGTGCCCACAAAGATGGTCTTTGTTTTCACTGTTGCTGCCAGCTGAACATTGTCCATTATACGCCGAGCGGCCTTCACCAACTGGAATGCTACGTGCTGATATGCGACCACATGTTACATGTACTGGAAATGGTCCAGGTGAACATAACTGCCAAATGTGAGCGCTACAATAGTTTCACTTATCAGAAAACTGGATTCACTGGCTAATAATAATGTATCCTGAAAGGCTAGTAATCAACTAAGAAAATAACTCACGTAGATATCTCTTCCATCAATATATTTCTTATACTTAAAAGACGGAACAACAACATGAAGAATAAATAAAAAATAAAAAAATTGAAAACCTAAAATAAAAAAGAAATAATAATAATAAAAAAACTAAGTTATAGAAGCCTGCAAGAAAAGGTTACACAAAATAAAACTAGAAAGAAAATAAAAATGAAAATGTAAAAGAAGAAATAAACAACCAGTAAAAATGAAGGCAATGCCAACTAGACAAACACTTCACCAAAGAATTCTCCAGCTCACGGGCTGAAGAAGAAAGCTAGGATCTGGCTCTGGCTCTGGTTGATTCGCGCAAGTGACCGCGAGGGTGACTCGTCTATTATCGTAGAGGGAGAGGTCTTGCTGACAAGAATGCTCCCTCTAGGCGTTAGTCTCTTAGAAGGGGACCTTACGGTCTCGGAAATTCAGTTGGGGATGAGACTTCGCAAGTCAGTAGTTTATCTTTATAATGTGCACTCCATAAAGTAGTAAAGCGCACAAGCCACTAGGTTCAGAGAAAAAGGATTCAGATCTTATACTAGTCATCACGCCCAGGCAGTACAGCTGAGTGGCTGAGTCTGTAGTGTACTCGCTTGGCACGCGGGTGATCCAGCTTAGATGCTACCTCGGGCAACTTTTTTATATTGTTTTAAAAATTATGATAACTTTTAATTAAACTAAATAACCTAAAAATACTATCAATTAAATCAAGAATATTTATTTCTATCTATGAAATAACTGTTACAGCTAGTTCTATTGTAAATTAAAGATAATATTTTATTTTTAAAAATTTGAATAATTTCAAACACATTTTAATGGGGGTAAATTAAAATTTATTTACCACTATAATAAAATTTCGGATAGGGTTTTATTTATATTTGTCGCTGATGATGAAGGCAGAGTTATGTATCGAAACGTCACGAATCGAACTGACCTTCCGTGAAGTATACGCTACTAGGGTACGGTAGGGAGGGGGTAGGAAAAGTCTATTTGACTTGTGGGTGGCGACAATATTATTTGTCAATTTTTATTAAAGATGACTTTGAAATTATTCAACTTTCTAAAAATAAAATATTATCTTTGATTCACATTTTAATTAGCTGTAACTGTAACTGTTACTGGGTGGACACCCTTAAGGTATACTACTAATCAGCGAAGTCTCATCCTGAACTGAATTTCCGATACCGTAAGGATCCCTTGTTAGTGGCAGACAGTTTTGTTTGGTGGTGGAATGCCAAGGAGGGTTAGTAACTCATGTACCTCCGTCGGCAACCACTCCCGGTGTGAAACTGAGTGAAGCGCGATTCGAGGTGACACGTTACCTCACCATCTTCGTGCCGCAAGTAAGAGAAGCAAATGCAGGAGTCTACCCCTGTCGACTCGACCGGTTGGCTTACCGGCCTGAGGAGGGAGCTTCACGTTTACTCCGTCCTGTGATTGGCGTCCGAGGAGAGGACTTACAAGACTACACCGTGGCGTTGCATAACCCGCGTCGTGTGGCCCCGGAGAGTGCAGACGGAGAGTGAAGTCTGTGACAGCAGACACGGCTCGGTACGTGCCCGCTGCGGGAGAAAGCCCCGCGGCCTCTGTGATTGTGCAACGCAAACGAAGAGCGTCCACGCACAGTGATTTATCGAGAGTGGCCGCCGCCCACCGACACAATAGCCGCTCCGCCGTGCAGCTGATTGGAGGAGGACTCGGGGCCATCGCCCTCCACGGACCCGCAACCGTACACCGGGCAGACTCACGTGAAGTCGCTGTCTACGAGCCAAAAGGACTTCTCCTCCCCCTCCCTACCTTACCCTGGTAACGCATGCTTCACACAAGCTCTGCTTAATTTATGACGTTTCGATACATAACTCTGCCTTCATCATCAGAGATGAAATCTGAGGAAAATAGGCGATTGTTACTGTATAGAGACGGATGTAAGTTTTATGTACAAAATGGACGTTTCCTCCTCCTCCTCCCTACCGTAGGCTGGTAACGTATACTTCACGAAAGCCCAGTTCTATGCAGTAACGAAACAGGAAGTTTCGGTACACAACTCTGCCTTCATCATCAGATGTGAAATCTGAGGGCAAGGTGCTGACTGTTACAATCTACAGACGGGCGTAAGTTTGATGTAAAACTGGGCGTTCCTTCCCCTATCTACTGTACCCTGGTAACGTATACTTCACGGAAGCTCTGCTTGATTTATGACGTTTCGATACATAACCCTGCCTTTATCATCAGAGGTGAAATCTTAGGAAAATGTTGCGATTGTCACTATATACAGATGGACGTAAGATTGACGTAAACAATAGACTTTCCGTCTCCCTCCCGACCGTATCCTGCCAACGTATACTTAACGGAAGCCCAGCTCTATGCAATAACGAAACATGAAGTGTCGGTACACTACTCTGCCTTCATCATCATAGGTGAAATCTGAGGAAAATGTGGCGATTGTTACGATCTACAGACGGACAAAAGTTTGATGTAAATGTGGACGTTCCTTCCCCTCCCTACCTATCTCTGGTAACGTATACCTCATGAAAACACAGCTCAATGCAGTAACTAAACGTGACGGTTCGGTGTATAACTCTTCATTCATCATCAGAGGTGATATATGAGAAAAATTGGCGATTGTTACTATCTATAGACAGACGTAAGTTTGTTGTAAAAATTGACGTTCCCTCCACTCCTTGATTCACCTTCGTAACGTACACTTCACGGAAGCTCGATGCAGAAATAAAAAGTATCGTTTCGGTACATAACTTTGCCATCTTCACCAGGGGTGAACAACGCTGTATAGCGATTACGTACTATAAATCTGTAAATGGCAGAAGGTGTGGACCTAGTATGAAGGCATGCCGAACGGACGGGCCAATTGCAGAGCGTCATTCGCAGCGGGACTCTTATGGAGCCACTTCCAATGTTTGTATACATATGAATGCAATAAAAAAAAGTGCAATTTTGTTCGTCTCAAGTTTTTGTATGTGCATCGTACCCCTGTTGCCTTCAACTTATGTCAGTGTTACGTTTATTTCCTCAATCAATCACATTGCCTAAAAACTGTTTTGTTATTTAGTTATATAAACAGGAAGTTACTTTAGGTAACACTATATATATATATATGTTCGCTTGATGAAGGTAGCACTGTCACATGCTTTAAAGATATGCACGCATTGCCAGATGTTTTAAAGATATGCACGCATTGCCAGATGTTTCATGTTTTGCTTCAAGTCTTTTCTTTTAAAACAAGAGAAAGCACTTTCACCTGGCCCGACTCTTCTGGCACTGTTGTCAGTGAGCTACGGCGCCTTGTCGTGCAGGTGATGCAAAGGGGTGAGGTCCGAAACGTCGTGGCAGACTCACTGATTCATCCAGGTCGTAAATTTTGGCGCGACGAAACAATTCCGAGAGTCAGGGCGGCAAGGCTCCTGAACGGCACTAAAAATACCGCAAACCGCAGTGAACCGAAATAGCGGGTCGGACCTCTTCTGCTCTGTGGCACCTCAACGAGGCGAAGACAAACTCGTAACACGGTACTCGCAAGACTCCCAGTTCAGCTGACAGTCCTTACCAATAGAAACTATTATTTTATTAACTACTGGTTTTCCCAACAGCTTTTTTCCATCCTATTAACCACGGAAGAAAAAATACATCTATACAGAACACATCGATAGGTATCTGACAAAGGAAGAGTACTAAAAATGTCATTTAAAAAGTTTATTCTAGTTAAAATAATTCCGAACCACTTGAAGTAGCGTGGTGGGTGAGTGGTAACGCTATGGCCTCGCATTCGGGAGGATGCGGGTTAGAATCCCCGTCCGGCCGCACTGACTTCTTTTTCCCATGGTTTCTCGAAATCACTCCAGGGCAATCCTGGGATGGTTCCTTTAAAAAGGCGATAGCCGAATTCCTTCCTGCTAACTGGCCCCAGTTCTTGTTATTCCTCTAATTACTTCGACGTCGACGAGGCGTAGAGGTATAAACGAAATAAACAATAAACTGCTAGGGGAGAACAGGTGCTCAAATCAGGATGTAAGATGAAATCTTCCCATGTCTACTAGGTCTGAATCGAGAAGTGAAATCCTAACATACCGTGCGTGGTGGGTGAGCAGTAACGATCTGGCCTCGCATTCGGGAGGACGCTGGTTCGAATCCACGTCCGGCCGTCCAGATTTGGGATTTCCATGGTTTCCCCAAATCCCTCCAGGTGATTGCCGGGATGGTTCTTCGAAAGGCCATGGTCAACTATCTTCCCGTTCCTTGTCACCAGTCGTTTCCCTCCTCTAATGACCTCGACGTCGACGAGGCGTAAAGCCATCACTAAAAACAAGGCTACTAGGGGTTTTCAGATCGGGATGTATGGATTTACCCTGCAGGTTGAGAACTCCACGTGTTCAGTAGGTCTGTATCGAGAAGTTAAGGCCTTGAGGATATCAACACTCACAGGTTTATAGTGACTCCACCAACTCCACCAGGGCCAGATTCATCCAAAAGAGTACGGAGAAATACTGTTGCCTACCTCAAAGTAAAAGCCCTACTGTAATGAGTACAAACTCTACCTGCAAACATAGTAGATAGCTAAGCTTGGCATTAATCACAAAAGGTTGACTGGATCTTGCTAAAGGAGGAATACTTGGCTGGTATTGGAAGTGAGTAGGCCATTTTGTTTCCTCACGTAACCTAACCCGGTAACACTACCTGATAAAGAAGACCTTCAGCTTAACTTGGAATCCGAACCACAGAAGCGTTCTGGCTTTGTTTACTTTAGCCACGTTCCACACGACGTCTTGTAACGAAGGCGGGACGGGACGAATACTCAACAAAACGCCATGGGAACAGGGCCGTCTTTGCTAGCGGGGACGAGACGCAGCTACCCACTCTGAGTCGGTAAACATCACAGGCATGCGTAGTGGAGCGCTGTTGTCATCGGCTTGCAACAGCGGTGCGCACCCCTTCTGCTGCTGTAAATTGCTCTGTTCCAAACGACAGTAGGAAACGTGGTGGGGAGGTGGTGGCGAGGTAAGAGAGGGCTAACCTGCGGCGCGCGCTCGTCCCTACACTTCTGCTAATGAGGTCCCGTCCTGTCCCGCCGTCGTGGGAACGCGGCTTTACACAAAGCGAGTATTGCCAGAGGTGAACCTGAAAAGATAGCGAATGAAAAAATGCCGTTACATTGCAGTGAATATACTGTGCCTGGGTATGGCAAATCGGTTGAGTGATCGGCTGTTTGGCAGCAGCAAGTGGACGGACTCGGCCGAGAGTTACTGTGTGCGGAGCCACTTGTAAGTCCACGCCGCAGGTGGCAAGAGACGACAAGCGCCCCGCGTGGGCGGGCCCGCAGCGCCGCGTGACGGCCGCATTAACAACTACACGCGCACACTTTCACCTCGACGTCGTACCAAATGACGCGACAATAAATCACTCCGCACGACTCGTACAGCTCCGCAAGCCGGCTTTGATGAGACCCGCTGAAAGCGAGGCTATCATCCGATCTAGTTCCACCACAAACAGATATGAATTTATTTCAGAATTTTATTTACATTAGTTTTGCTTTATAACTCAGCAGTTTAAACAAAAATCGCGAAAATCTTACTATAAAAAAATTTATGGTTTTAGCAGGCGTCATTTATTTTAAAATTCCAATTACTTTTCTGCGGGCTTGGCGCTGCTTGAATAGTGTTGTTACCGCCACGTTGCGGCCCATAACCGGCTGTCAGAGCGAGATACATCAGCCCGAAATAGCCCTGAGGAAGTTCTCATGTTGGTTGCCGAAACGTTGGCAGTAACATCATTGAAACAGAGCTAAACCATCAAGAACGTGATGGAATTTTCCAAAAAAGAAATCTCACTATAATCGTATAAATTCTAATAGAAGTAAACTTGTTCAAATTTCGAATCCTTACCCACGTAGAGTCCAAATCAAAGACAGACGACCCTGAAAGTACAGAGTAAGTTATTTTTAAGCATCTGTGCGGGAAACATTTAGCATAATGTGTAACTAAAGAAGTAAGACAATTTATTTAGGAAATTAGATTATATCTGCTGACCGAAGTAGAAATAATGTTAAAAGAAGAATAGCAAAAAGGGTCCTCTTTGTAAAGAGAAATCTTGAAATGTTGAACTAGAACACATAACGAAATTCCTAATTATATGTACCGAGCATTAGTACTTTATGGTAGGAATACCAGAATGAAGGAAAATTGAAGCATCAGAGACGTTGTACTTCGGAAGACAGAAACTAACTGGGAAAATATAGTATACAACGGCCGTGTTTTGAAATTATTTTTTTCCTTCATGCTTTGCGGTTCATCGACGTCGCGATCATTACAGCATGAAGAAGAGTGGAGGGGGGAGAAGGAACGGGAAGGTGTTCGGCCATGGCCTTTTGAGGGAATAATCGCGGCGTTCGCCTGGTCTGATTGCAGAAAAACCATGGCAAACCGTAACATGATACTCGCGTAAGGATTTGAACCCATGTACTCCGAATGTTAAGCCCGAGTGTCAGCACTCACACTCCACTGTCGGTGAGGAAATGATGGCCGAGGAAAGAACTTTGTGGAAGAGTTTGATAAGAAGGAGAGACTGAATGGCTGCTCAAATTTTAAGGCTTGGAGAGTTGGTTAACTTGCTAGATGGAGGGAATAGTCAAGGGTAGGAGCTGTGGACGAAGTGAAAGATGTGGATTGGGAGGGACTGGAAGGCACAGAGCGGGTGAACAGACTTCTGGGAGTATATAAGGCGTATATTGCTGAAGAAGCCTTGGAAGATATTGGCAGAAGAGTTTAGAGCAGTGGGTAGAAGAGACGATCATAACCACACACTGGATTTCAATTTCAGGCTGAAAGCAGTGAGAAAATTTTCTTGTGTTGGTAACGGAATCAAGGATCGGAATAAATTACCAAAGCAAGTTATGAACAGTTTATCAAAAGCTCTGAAAAAAAAATTAAAATTAACATTCTAAAAGGGTGAAACTAAGTGTGTGGACTAATTGCACTCAAAGAACTTAAGGAAAACATTAATAAGGAAATGGGTGTTTAGGAAGGTCGCACTGAAATAAAGTTAAACGGGCTCGAGTCGTAATAACATTGTGGCATGGTTTCTATTGGCTGCGCAATCCGTCCCCGTCGTAGTTGCCTAAACCTAAACTAGTAATCCTACCTGGTATAGAGTACCTAAGGTTTCACATGGAATCAGCGTTCTGCCGTAATTCACATTTCACAGCAATCTGTGCCAAAGGTGAAAGCCGGGTTTAGGATCTTTGAAAATCCCGACCGAGTCAGGTATTCGATCGGGGAAGCTTTCGATCTCCAGTCAGACACCTTAACCACTGAGCTACCAAATCACACAAAATAAGAAAACTGGTATTTGAGAAGCAGACAGTCGAGGAGGTAGATTTGAAATGGGATTGTTCGGATGAAGAAGTTAACTCAGGACAGGAACAGGTGGAGCATTTCATGAGATTAGTTGAGAGGCTGATGACAAGAAATAACGAAACATAACAACTTCCAATATTGCTGCAAACGAATCTATGAATTGACGACTGAGAAAAACGGCGATTGAGGATAATACTATTCAGAGAATTTCTGTCTATAATAACTTGTGTGTATAACATTGTGCATATTGCAGGCGGTGTTCAGGTGTGTAGTGAGCGCTGCGGTGACGTCACGCTATCTGACCGCCGCCATCACGAGACGTAAAGCACTCCGTCTGCGAGAGCGCGGGCGACGTGAATCACGTGTGCTCGTGATAACACACGTGGTCTGTTCCCAGGCCGCCCTGCCTCGCTATCACAATGGCACATCGCCCGCCTGCCTTTCACCTAGCAGCAGCGGCGGTCTGCACTTCCCAATCCGAGAAACTCCGACGATACCGCAAGGATCAGTACTCGCACCCGGATTACAATTTTCAACATAAATACTATGCTGCTTTACTCGCAAGTTTCCACTGTTTGGGAAACCATCATTGACAGGGCAAGCCTATAAGTTGTAAACACGTTCCCCTTCATCAACTGCAATCATTGATTTAAAATTCAGTACAGAAGTAACCGTGCTGCAGCATCCTTTGTCGAGTAGAGATCAAGATTCTTGGACAATCATGACGTTAACACCGCTACTAACAACCTTGTGTAAATTTCTGTTATTACTCCCACCTAAATATATGGATCTGTATGCTGAACCTGCTACAGGTGGCACCTTAAGACGCTGGTACAGTACCACGGAAGATGCCAGATAAGAATCCTTCGAGTAACATATCAGGATAGACGCAACAATGTCAGTGCCCTCGAAGAAGCCCAATCGTCCAGCATAGAATCAATGACTCCAAAACTACAGCTGCGATTGGCCGGTCACGTGGTCCGAATGACCAATACTAGTATTTCTGCTCAAAACTAACGAGGATAGACGCGGTGATGGTGACTAGAGGAAGAGATTTAAAGACGTTATCAAGGCCAACGTAGAGATGTATCACATTGACCATTACGACTGGGAAACTTCTGCCCCTGACAGCTCATCCTGGATGTCACTCAAAGACGCCTGGAAGAATCCTTCAAATAACATGGCGAGATTGACGCACCAATCTTCCAACATAGAATCTATGATTCCAAACCGACAGCTGCGATGGGTTGGTCACGTGGTCAGAATGCCCAATACTCGCTGTGTTGGTGGTCAGTGGAAGCGATTTAAAGACGTTATCAAGTCTAGCATTAAGAAGGATCCCATTGACCATAACACCTCTTAAGCCTCTGCCCTTGAGCGTTCATCATGGAGGTTACTTGCCCATCATGTAACCAAGTTATCTGAAAAAAATCGCCGATGATCAGTTGGGAGACCAACCAATTCGATCTAAAAAATGGCAGCATCTAGGCTGTACCTCGTTGGAATGCCTGTCATCGTTGCTGTAAATTGTGTGCTTCTCGCATTGGACTCCATAGTGACTGGAACCACAGATGAAGAGGTATTCTGCTTGGGAGACCACCTACTCAATCTCTAGAGTTGGGAGGCGGCGTGAGGTCGTGACGCAACGCACTGATCCGAGGCAGGCGTAGTCGCAGTTTAGCCGGAGACGCCCTGCTCGGCCACAGTGGCCTGCAGCAAGTAGCGATCGACTTTCGCAAGGCGCGGGGAAAGTGAGGAGCCCAGCGAGCGAGCGAGCGGGGGCGTAACCCGCGCGGGTCAGCTCGGTTCCCACGTTTCACCGCCGCCGCCACGCCCGCACCCCGCCCGACCAGCCCGACTGGATGATGCTGACGGAGATGCCGAGGGGCTTTCTCGACGAGGGAAAGCGCGAGTCGGTCTGCGCGCGCTCGAACGCCGGACCTCCAATCAAAACGTCGTGACAGCTCCTAACTACCGCGCCTGCCCAGTCACGAATCTCGAGACGTCTGATCACTTTCAATTCCCTCGAAAATTACCGGTAATTGCTCCAATTAATATTGGGTATTTCTTCATCTTCCATTTCCTCTATAGCAGAACACTCGTTACTTGTTTAGATACCATCAAAACTTTATAAACTTTATACAGAGTGTTGCGTGATGGTGTTACAAACTTTCAGGGATGTGGGAAGGGGTAAATGCATCAATTTGAGGTAAGACAGATCTCGACTTTTTTTTAGCACCACCTTTCTAGGGCGGTTAAACCCTCTCCCTCCTAATGTAGGTATTGGCGAAGTTTGCAGATATTTTTAAGTGAGATTTCCGTTGAGCCCTCGGCCCCGTTTGGGTAAGATTTCACCGCCCGCCTCCCCCTATTTCACCTCAGGTAAAAATGGACATACCCTCAGGGAAGATTGTCCGGAAACGACTGAGTTGTATGTTGTAAGCGAAAAACTACTCCAGTTTAGCTGTAGCCTTGCTCAGCGCTCAAACCAAGGACCTCAACCTCCGAACCTTGATCATGACGTTCAAAATTACCACTGAATACCATCAAATAATTTCCCTTGTTGATGGTCTAGTAACGGCGAATATAACATGATGTCAGAAAGACCGAATATACAAAGTCTGCTGTACAGTAATAATGAATTCCATTTACTTGCACAAGTTTCACAAGCTGCTGCAATTAAAACAAAATGGCGTCTTCCAGCGTCAAGGCAGGCATCGCATCGTCGCCTAAAGTTCTGTCGTACCCGTTCTAATATCTTGCGGTGTCGTCTCAGAGGCAGCGACAATTCTTACCATGAGATCCTCTTCAGTCTCGACAGGCGTCTACCTTTCATATGCCCCCACAGGAAGAAATCAAGTGGAGTGAGACCAGGTGAACGTGCTGACCACCTCTGCCTGTCCACTATGTCTGATCCAGGAGCTCATGAACCCTCAGTCCAAAGTGAAGTGGGGTTCCATCATATTGGAATCACATACGTAGAAGAATAAGAAGTGGGATACTTTTCAGGAACCTACAACCTTAGCAACAACAGTATCTCTAGAAGTTTGTAACACCATCACAGAATCACCATACATAAGAAACATGCTGTACCAAAACAATGTTAGCTTAGGCATTCCTCCTTTTTAGTAGCTTTGCATTTTATCAGGGACCTATCAACTGGAATTCCTCAAAGTCAACGAGTCGTAAAGCCAGATGAAAAAAAAACATTTCTTTCTGAACTTTTCCCTGGATTTTTTAGAGGAATTAGGGCCACGAAGTTTTTTTATTTAAAAAAAAAATGCTTTTGATTTTTAGCTTCGTCGACGGGAAACTTAAAGGACTTAAGACATGGCTTTTTCAACGAATTGTCCCACTATTCTACTGTAGTGATTTTTGGAAACCGTGGAAAACCTAAATGTAAGTGGTCGGAAACATTTTACTACACTGGCTGTGTAGGTATCCCGCAATTGCTTAAATATATATATAGGTAATAATGAAAGGAAAGAAATGCCGCGAGGCACTATTTATATGGAAAGGACTGATAAAATACAACAAAGGGAAGGAAGTAGGGCAGCAGCAACACAAAACAACACACAAACAAAGAAAATACAATATTTCGGGTCTAAACCCTTTTTTTTTCAAGTTAACAGAAGTAAGTGACTTGGCTTGCGTAAGACATGCGTTCGACGCAGCCCTTGCACAAGCCATGACAATTACTTCTGTTAACTTGAAAAAAAAAAAAAAGGTTTTAAATCCGAAATATTGTGTTTTTTGTGTTTGTGTGTTGTTTTGTGTTGCTGCTGCCCTCCTCCCTTCCTTTGGTTGTATTTTTTTATCAGTCCTTTCCATATATATTCTGAAATGTGAGCATATCGATGAATCCAACAGTGCCTTATGCCATTTACTTTTGATACCACCATTAAGGGCGCAATTTGATCACTCGAAAGCTTAGTATTCTAATCATTCAAAATTTAAATTGTTATTTAGTTTTTTAACTTGATTAAATGGCAGCAACAAAAAACTTTTGAACGTGAGGAATTCGCAAATCATGCGCTTTTTCTGAAGTGCAGGGGAACGAGGAAGCGCGACTGGGTTGCCCTGCGGGGTTCAGTGATTCGCGGCTTGCATACTAGCCACTGCCTCAGGGGGCAGCTGAGCGGTGACCCTGGTAGCTACACGACCACCGCAGGGGCATTGCTTTCAGGCGAGAAGGCCTATCAGTGAGGGTCGGTAAATTACTAGTCATAGCTACGTAAATATTCTTCAACCTACGTTTGCTTCAATACACATATATATGGTCGAGGTCGTATTTCTGATTCCAAGATAACTAGAATATCGGTTCCTGCAGGCATTAAAGATGCAAATTGTTCTTCTCAAAATCGGGGAAAAAATTCTTACTGTACCGTGATGATACATGACACGTTACTCATCTGCCCCCAGATTATCTCCTTTTTCTTCTTGCCGTACAAAGATTATATATGCTGTTGCTTCAGGAATCATTCCTATCTCTTCTTTGGACTACCTATGCCCCGTTGCCTTCTGCTCTATATTTGGTTACTACTTTCGGGAATTGGGCTTCACTCATTCTGGACTAATGTTTCCTCCATTTGTTCGTGCGTTCCTTAATTTTTTTGATTTGCGCTATTTATTTTCGGATTTTATCTAACCGTCTCATTTCTCATTAGATCCAGTTCTGTACAAATCTCGGAACCTCATTCCACTGTTTGTATGCAGCTTTTATATCTTATCTCCATGATCCTTTACTCTCTTCGATGGAAAAGTATAGAAATTAACGTAACTTTGTAAAAATTTAAATTTATATAAACACACGTCCTGATTTTTAAAGTCTTAGTTATTGCCTCACACATCATGCGATACTTGTTTACTTTATAATCGGTACCTCTGTTTTCTTTGTTTGTGATGTCATAATCGAGGTAGTTACATTGCGAAACTTGTTCAACCAGTTGGCCATCAACAACCGTTTTTGCTCTAACAGTTTCTTGTACACGGAAAGACATTATCTTTGATTTGTTCATAGATATCTTTAGATTGTACTGCTTCGAACATATTTGTAATATGTGGAGAGCGCTTTTGAATATTTTCAGTGTTCTTCATTACTAGCAGGTTGTCAGCAAGGGGGAAAAAAACTGTCCCACACTTTGGTTAACTGTTCCTATCTACTATTAATTTCTGTTTTGAGGAGCATCTTTGTGCTAAACATTCCAGTAATTCTATAACATATTTGGGATATCAATTCCTTTAATCTATTTCTCACAGTAGCTATCTTTGTCATCCCAGGATGACTTTGATGTCAGATTTTGCAAAATAAGAGTGATAGAAGTTTTCAGTGGCGGCAAAATTTATTGTCAAAGTGTGTACGTTATATTTTCTGTTACCCCTCTCTATTTCTATTAATAATATGTATATTATCTCAGCAGGAACATCCTATCGTAAATTGTAGTACTTCAGCTTCTGCTACTGATCGCTTTTCGGATTGTCTGAACATTATTTCTTGCGCTTTTTATTATAACCACACAGACAACAATCTTACTTGTAACTGAAAATGTATTGGCACATAATCTAAAAATGGGTTCTTAGCCTGTTAGTTCTTAACATAATAGCACATGATAATTCTTAGGATTTATTCACGTGCGAGCCACCAAATATGGCCTTACAAAATACAACGTTCGGATCAACGATTTACAGTAATCATCAGTTGGTGGCTTAGATACTATTCCAGTTAAGAAATCCTGGTGAAGAAATTCTCCGTTATCTCTCACAATAATTAACATTAGTATGCCTTTTCTTCCATTCGATTTTTTGGGATTTGTTTTGACTTTTTGTAATTTTTATTTCTTTGTCTTTTCGTATGTTTTTTTTTAGTTTTTTTTTTTTGTCATAGTATTTTAATTTTTAAAAAAAATCTAGCCCGTGAATTCCAAATGTTCATAACTAATGGAGGGAAAACAATCTAATTCTGACTCTAATAACTTCGACGTCGACGAGGCGTAGAGCCAGAAACATTTCTGAATTTACAAAACTTTAATACTTCAAGTTTTTTAAAAACAAATTACTGTCCAATGCCTATTTAGCATAACATTAGAAGAATTAATTATAGACCGACAGCCTAAAATGATTCCTTCCACTGTATTGCAAAATAGAAATCCAGTAGGCAGATGTTTTCACGAAACCGGCAATTTTCATACTTGCATTTGTTGTCGCTAATTATTGTTAATTATTGTTCAGTTTTGTTTGGTTTCCAGCCTAAACAGGTATACTGTTTGCTTTCCATTGCCCACGGTCATCCATTTACCCTATGCTAATCGCACTCTAAGCTCATTACTTAGAAAGTCTATTTACACCTGCTATAAATTATTGCCTTTCTTCTCTCGAGGCGAGTTGCGTACCGTATTTAACTCTGAAAGTGGCCTTCAAAATCACCGACTGCTTTCTGCCAAGACCACCTTTAAAGCGACTTTATGAGTGTGTTCAGAGCTCAACACATTCTTTAAGGCAAATTGCTCGCACTTCGTTAAAAACATTCATTACCTCCGAAGTCATAAAGAGAAGCTACAAATCGACTGTATTCCATTTGAATTCCGTATAACGATTTAGCATTTTGGTACAGTTCTGCATACAGTGCGAATAGAATACGTATCTTAACATCACAGTCCGCTACCTCATAAAACATTTGCTTCAAAGTTATTTGCGGACAAGTCAACAGGGCTTTTCTTCTAAAGCTTAATAATTTAAAAGAAATAAATCTGTTTTACAGTGCCGATGTTGTGAGCTATCCTGACATGTTCGTCCAAATGTCAGCTATCCTGACATTGATCGCAAAATGTCAGTTATACTGACGATGGTCGCCAATGTGAGCTATCCTGACATGTTCACCCAAATGTCAGCTATCCTGACATTGGTCGCCAAACGTCAGCTATCCTGACATTGGTCGCCAAATGTCATCTATCCTGACATTGGTCACCAAATGTCAGTTATCCTGACATTGATATGCCAAATGTCAGTTATCCCGACATTGATCGCCAAATGTCAGCTAACTTGACTATGTCGCCAAATGAGAGCTATCCTGACATGTCCACCCTAATGTCAGCTATGCTGATATTGGTCGTCCGCCAAATGTATGCTATCCTGATATTGGTCGCCAAATGTCATCTATCCTGACATGATCACCCAAATGTCAGCTATCCTGACATTGATCCTGACATTGGTATGCCAAATGTCAGCTAACCTGACATTGGTCGCCAAATGTGAGCTACCAGTCATCCTGGGAAATGGTCAGCCAATTGCATGCTAACCACTCCGTTAGTGGATTACGGCGTGTTATTTAAACGAGAACAGCCCAGTTCTCTTCTCTGAACACCCACGAGTCTAAAAACTATTTTTTTTCCATATAAATTCATTTTGTCATTTTTACACTCTGTGCAATTAATTTTCTGTTTGAACCGACATTAAGGATTCAAAGTGTCGCTGCGACAAACTATGACTTGGAAAAATTGATTTTACATCCCTAAAAAGTTATTTTTTTCCATCAATTTTAGACTGTATTCAGTGCATACTTGTTTTTTGTTGTTATTGTTGTTTCTGTTTTTATTTGTTGTTTTTGTTGTTCTTCTTGTTTTTTTGTTTAATCCGACCTTAAGAGATCCAATAAACCCTAAAAACCATCTCGAAAGATCTCGAGGAAACGCTGAAATTTTAATTATCGTACCTCGAATCGAACCCTTTGCCCCAGGAATATCGAGCCCGAATGTTACGGCTCATACACCGTGCTTGGCGAAATCGAAGGAGATATCCGACGGGTCACGCACCTCGTCAACGTGTTCCTAGTAATCAGCCGCTTAGGCTAGCGGGAAGTAATCCCGTCGATATATTGTATACCGACGTCCGATCAGTTTTCTCCGACCTCTGCCCCGACAGCCACCGCACTCGCAGATTACCGACGGGACGGCCGTCTGGTCGGGAAGGCGTTGCCCCCTGGCAGTCCGGAAGGAGCCCAGGAAGACCAGATGGTATCTCCGAGATAAACACTTGCTACCGGCCGCCCGGGCTATTAATCTGGTTTTATAATGTCGGCGGACCAGTCCGATCGCCGCCACCTGGGGCCTAAGTGGTCGGCCGCTGACACGTCCCCGTAATTGGATGTCCGCCGTTCCCGTCATGCTCTGCGACAGATGGCACGTGGGCGGTGGCGCAGTGCCAGCCAGTGTCGACCACTGTGCAGAAACAGGTGAAGGCCGGTGGACCACATCCAGACAACTGCAGGTCCGACACGCTTTTTCATGTCATCAGCCTGCGGACTGGTTCCTCAGTAATTTTGAAACTTTTTGAATACGCGATGTTCCCAAGTAAAAAAAGAAACTTTGGCGACCCCACAGGTCCGTAATAAAGCTGTATCAGTAAAAAAAAAAAAAAAAAATGTAATCGCGTATGACATTGTTGGCCGAGAGATCCCGAAGTATTGTTAACCCACCGCGTGACAGAGTCTTGGTTAACCGCACATGCGCTTGTATCATGGCTGCCCTACCCCGATAATCCTACCGCGGAAGGGTTATCTGCGGCTTTGCGTGAAATTATGCCTACTATAGGGAACATTTTCTTACAAACTGCTGGAGTTAGAGAGATAAAATTTTTACTATATGTGGATTGATATGTTGTAACAATACTGAAACAACAGTTTCTTTCAAAAAAGTGTTTACTTCCAGAGATATTTCATATTTACCTTAAAGAAATTTTTACCATTACTTCTCACTAGATTATCACCTCTAAATGTTTTGTTAATCAAATAATTAAAAAATCATTGTTTCACTATGTAAAAGAAACCCATGTGACTGTGTCATAAAAATTTCAGACTTCTAGGTTCACCAGTACCTGTGATAATGCTCCTAGAAGAAGTAAAAAGTAAACTTACGGGAAACGCAGAAAGAAGATTAAAACATTTGTGATCCATAGTTAATACGCCCTTCACAGTCTTCTTTTTACATCCCTCTGCAACTGTCCTGCTTTCTTCACCAATGCCTTGATTATATTATGTAATTGAAAAGCTGGGTATTTTAATTACATGTCATATGAATATACTGCGAAAAAGTTTTATGGTCAGGCATGAGAGAGGTGTATTAAACTAACGTACAATACCCGATTTCACAAATCTATAAAAATAAAATAGTTATAATTCTAGTAGAGTAATGTATGATACGTCATTTGAAAGAGGAAACTTGGTGTAATATAATAAGCCACTAAAACGAAAATAGATTTTTTTTCATCCGAAATCCGATTCCGTATCCCCTTACGGCTCGTAAAGATTCCAGCCGAGACTGGGATACGAACCGAGGACCCTCCATTTCCCAGTTACGCGCCTGACCACTCAGCTATTTCAGTAATTTAAAAATAAATGACGTAATTAATTTTATTCTTATTGCTACTGTACATACTAATCGATAAATTAAATGCTGCACAAAGTAATCAATACGAGAGGAGCAGAGTAGGAGTAACGAGAAGCGGCAGAGGAATGAATGAAAAAATCAGGGATATGACCAAGGAGGAACCTCTGCAACAAAGAATAGAGAAATCAAGGTTGCCGTGGAATGTTCATGTGAAGAGAAGGGGAGAGGATAAGATACTGGATATGGAGCTGAAAGGGCTTTCTTCTTTTCCTTATTGCTTTACGTCTCGTCGACGTCGAGGTCGTTATAGGCGGGATGGGACTGGAGATAAGAGACGGGAAGGAATTCGGCCATGGCGTTTTGAAGGAATCATCCCGTCATTCTCCTGAAGTGAATTGGGGAAACCGTAGAAAACCCAAATCTGGATGGCTCGACGGGGATTCGAACCCACGTCCACTCGAATGCGAGGCCAGACAGCCGTTCATCCATGACGCTACGTACGAATTTCTGTCTCCGTTTGCAGTTTTATTCTTCAACTGTTAGTGGTTAACGCTCTGGCCTCGCATTCGGGAGGACGGCGAATCCCCTTCCGGGAATCCAGATTTGGTTATTCCATGGTTTCCCCAGATCACTCCAGGCGAATGCCGGGATGCTTCCTTCAAAAGGCCATGGTCGAATTCCTTCCCGTTCCTTGTCCCCGGTCCCAGATCGGTAAATGCTCCGGGCTTCACATTCCAGAGAACGCTGGTTCATATCCTGGGCCAGCCACCCTGGTTTCAATTTTCCATGCTTCCCGTAAACTTTTCTCAAATATAGTGATGATTCTTGAAAAACGGAATACTTTCCTTTTCACTGACACTGTTCTCAAACCCTCCCGCCTATAATGACTTCGACGTCGATAAGCCGTAAATTCTGAAGCTTTAAAAGAAAAATTCTTTTCACTAGCCAATTAATTAATCCCGACACACCTTCCTTCTGTGAGACTCTTCCTCAAACTGTTTTACATCTCTTTCGAAAACATATTCGTTTTGTACTTTATTTGCTCACTTAATATTAAACGTTCTTCTTTAACACTATTACAACAAGAATCCCCAATTTAAGATTTACTTGTTTCCATCTGCCAAAAACAAACACTGGAGGTAGTGGCTGAGACTTCACGTTTCATTTACTAGGTACTGAACAAAAATTATTTCACAGACTTCTTTGATATTTTACGAATAGATCGTGTATGACTTGAAACCGTGGCAAAGAATAAAATTTTGATTTAAACCATCCCAAGAGCCCGGAAAAAGTCAAACGGTTTTCCTAGGGTGTGTAAAAATAATGGCATAAACTTAGTTAAAATTTTGCATTGTGATTAAGCACATTATTCTTCATCTTTTTTATATTTCACTTCTACCCAGTATGATCCCTGACAGGGGCAGAAGAGCAAAATCCCAAAGTTTTGAACCGGCTGATACTGAATTTTTTTGAAAACGGTGAGTAGGAACATCTGGAAATACGCTGCAAAAATCCACTAATGTTACATAATGTTGAACTCACAAGACCAAAATTTATTTTTCTGAATATTTACAAATCTTGAATGAAAAAGGTCGCTCATGCGAATTACAGTAATAATAATAGGGGACCAAATATACAACCTAGAGAGAGGTAATTTTCTTGTGCAGAGTAATGAAGGCAGGAATTATTCGAAGGTCGTCTACCATTTTTCCGATCACCATAAAACACACACACTTATATTTATACATATAATATGGAAGACCTTAGAGCTACTTAATGTTTGTCTAGTATTTAGTTCCCAGTGGTAAAACCCGATGATAATTACTCTGAGTTAATGTTGCGCTAATAGAGTTTAATGAGGATTGAGGAACGTCGTGATTGGTTCCCGGCCAATGAGAAAGAAAACCTATCCCACGTGAGCTGTCGTTAAGAAACGCTGTCGCCCATACGACGATTCTTCTGGGAAGACGCAACACCTGCAAATTGCCTTGTGATTGCGGTTTAAGTGCGGTGATAGCTGTTTATAGCTGGCGGATATTTACGAGCGCGTGGATGGCTTAGTCCGCCGCGTGGCAAGGACACTGCGCCAAGGACGAAGGAGTCCTGAGCCAGGAGTGGCAAGGCATCCGGTCATCAGGAAGCACTGAGAACACACTGTGAGTCTTCTAGTCCAAAATCCAGCTGCCTGATTTCTACGTCCCCCTGTTTTTTGACTGAAATACATTATTTATGTATAATTTTTAGTTGCAGAAGACAATTCTGCAAGGTTGCCTATCAAAATATGGCCGGAAGGATTTTTAACTGATTTTTTTTTCAAATCAAAAAACTTCGTTCACTTGTTTTTAAAATAAATTAAAATTCAATTCAAAGAGAGATATGTAAAGAACACAAGAAGTTTGGGTTGTCTAATGTAAAAGTAGTCGCAAAGTAAGGATTGCCAGCTGCGCTAACCTCAGAAGAAGAATCAAATGTTACGCCACATTTTATGCCTCTGAATGTGGCGTAAGTGCTCAAGGAGAAAAAAATCAGTATGCTACGATTTGCTGGTGACATTGTGATTTTAGCTGAACAGACTGAGAGTCTTGACAAATTACTGGATGGCATGAACAAAATACTGAAAGAAGATTTTGGACAAAACAAAACCAAAGCCAAGACAAAAGTGAAAAATGTAGCGGAAATGATACCAATATTAGTACAGTAAATATAAAAATACGATCGGATGCGATAGAAGAAGTACGGTAAGTAAATTCTGCTATTAAGATGCAAAATTAGAACTGATGGACAACTCAGGAATGATGTTCAAAGCACTGACAAAAAAGCCTTCATGAAAAGGAGAAATCTTTTAGTTTCAAACATTAATGTAGGACTTCTATGTGTGAAGCACAGCACTTTATGGTAGCGAAGCATGGGCTTCAGGAATACTAAAAAGAAGGAGAATTGATGCATTTGAAATGTGATGCTATAGAAGGATGCTAAGAATTAAGTGGACAGATAAACTACTAAATGGACGGGTGAGGAAAGAAGTTAGTAGAAGAGTCTTACAGAAAGAAGAGACAGGATGGTAGGTCATATTTTGAGACATCCAGGATTTGTTAATTTGTTAGTGAAGGGAACAGTCGAACTAAAGAACTGTACAGTAAGTTTGAGATTAGAATATACGAAGCTGATAACTGAGGATGTGAGTTGTAAATGTTACATTGATATGAAGAGGTTAGTGGAAAATAGGAAGGGGTGGAGGATTGCATCAAACCTTTCGAGAGACTGATGACATAAAAAAAAAATTCTTCAACAAGCAATACCTTGTGCATCTAGTGAAATTTGGTATCCGGAATTGATACTTGTAGGTTAGTACGATGCTCATTACCCTCTCCAGTAAACAGAGGGGTTTGGAACTTCAAAATACCACCTTTACAACTGAGCTTATTATCAAATGTTATGCCACTTCATGTGTCTTCAACAAGTAATTCCTCCTCCGTCTATGGAAGTTAGGGACCTGACATTGACACTTGTCGAGTAGTATGGTGCTCATTACTTCCTCCAGGAAAAAGAATTTTTTTAAAACTTCACTCTACCGCCAGTCCAGCTGAGTTTATTATCAAATTTTACGCCTCACTTTAAGTCTTCAAGTAATAATTCCTCCTCCACCTAGAGAAGTTTGGGACCTGACATTGATACTTGTAGTTCAGTATGTTGCCCATTACCTCGTCCATTAAACAGAACATCTTGACAGCTCGTTGTACCACCTTGTGGGTAGTTTGGGTCCCCGTGTTGATACTTGAGGTGGAGAGCACCTGCTGCCGCCTCTTCCCACGAGCCTCCCCCACGGTGTGCCGGCAGCGGTCGTGACCGGCCGAGTCACGACGAGCCGCTATAGTCCGCTGCGCTCAACCTGGTCGCCGCCACGCGAACTCAACCCAGCCTCTACGTCGGAGGACACACCCAACGCATCACACCAAGCATTACGATCCTACATTATAGTCTGTTTACTCTGCTACTCACGGAATTCATGGAGGTCTGTAAATACTATTAACAAAATCAAAACACCTGCGTTCGGATGCATTACATACTAATCATTTGAATAACAAATGATAGGGAAAATGACCCCATCACTCACCAAAGTTGAAGGCTGCGACGAGTGAAACACATATGAGACAAACAAAAACATCTCGTACAATATTTCAGTTTTACACCTTATTCGCGAGCTAGGGACCGAGACATATGGTTCGCGGAGCGTGCATACGCCGAAGTGTGTACCACGTGACTGGCTGGGCAGCGGTAGACAGGGTGGGGGAGGAGGTGGTGGGGATGAAGTGTTAGGAAGTGAACTATCGATATTTCGGGAAAGACCCAGATGTGATATATAATGGCGGTAGTGATAAAATTAATATACATTACAAAAAGGTACACGGTGTTAAAGCGAACAATAAATACCAATAAAATTATGTCAACGATAATACTACTAATAATAAGTGATGTGTCGAGTCGAAAGGTAGAATTTTATCGGTGATTGAGGCCAGGTGAGTGTCTGGTATCCAGGATAGTTTAGTATGCAGGTTCTCCTGTTATGTACATTAATTTTATCAACACTGGCGATATATAACACCTTAGTCTTTCCCGAAATATCAGTAGTCCAATTCTTAACATTTAACCCGGACCACCTCTTCCCCCACTCTGTCTTCTGCTGCCCAGCCAGTCATGAGATAAACTAGGACATGTGCTCACTTCGCGGTCCCTAGCACATGAATAATGTGTAAAACCGAATTATTGTATATGTTTTTGTTTGTCTCACATGTGTTTCGCTCGTCGCAGCCTTCAACTTTGATAAGTGATGACTCATTTTCCTTATCCTTATCCTTTGTTATTTATATTGCCTAAAAGCCGTTTCCTTTTTCCTTAATATCATTGCTACTAATCATTTGAGGAGATATATAACAATCTGTCTGCAGAGGCTTGGCACAGTAGCTTTGGATTATAATTTACACAATGCACTGCTTCAATAGGACATCACTGCATTTTATAATGGAATACTGAAAAGGTTCATGAACCATAGTTTTCAGCCACTAAATGGATCCTCTCTGTTTTCAACTGTGCTCCCTCCAAATAACCATCTTGGTCGAGTCCTTAGCTCTGACCCACTCATCCATTGCTCTTCCTCTGGGTCAATCGCCTTACATCTTCATTTAAGATGTTTTCCTCGGTATTCTATCCTCCTCCATTATCTTAACACGCCCATTCAATTATACTACGTCCCTTCCTGGAGATGTTCCTCCTTCACTGTGTCTCTAACCTTTCCGTTTCTTATACTGTCCTTTCTTGTAACCCCTATACCTGTGTTTTGTAACTTCGATATCACTAGCTTGAATTTTACTGATATCCCGCTTCTCCACTGTCCATGTTTTGGCAACAAAAGTTAATCGTAGTGTGTATGACAAATTTGTTTGTCATGACACAAAAACGAAACCATTCGAGGTCTTCCACACACGTTAAGAAAAGAGCGTTTCTGCACGTGGAGGAATGGGTCTGATAATCGGCAACCTGATAAACACTGGACAGTATGTCTCTTGTTGGAAGATACAGCAAATTTGTACAGTGGACGTGTTACGATAATGGCGGAGCGTAGAATACAGAGAAAAATACATGAACCGAGGTTGCAAACTGATTGACCCAGAGGAAGATCCAGGGGATGAATTGGTGAGAGGCCTGCCCCTAGGTGGTTGAGGTGGAGGGAAATGAGATGAAAATTGAGAAGCTTGTGTGCAGAGAAGACCCTAATAATGATTGGACACTGTGGTCAATGGTAATGACCGTATTTGAAGTGAAGGAACGGGGAGTGTTAAAAGAAGTGTCGTACCATTCTTATGATCTGCCGAAGTATTCAGTGGTGTTACGATTTAATATACAGTTTTGGTAAAACAATTTAGCTGTCTGGAATGGTTTACCACCACCTGCCCTGTCCTATCCTATACGAATTGCTTTGACCAACAGGACTTGATCCAGCTACCACTGAGAAAAACAATGTAATACGTATTAAAGTCAACTACAAATAATTATATTTATTTTACTATTTTCATTCCTCCCAGGTAAATCCTGGGAAGCGGGTTGCTGGAGGGTCTCGAGGACCCTTTTCAACCGACTAACCTAAAGGGTTGGGAGGGGGATGGAAGTCGGCCGTAGCCTCGTAGGAACCATTCCAGCAATTCGCCTTGAGTGATTGGGGAAAACCACGGAAAACTCCAGTCGGAATGGCCGGACGGGATTTGACCCTCGTCCTCCCAAATGTTATGTAGGAGGGCAAATTTGCTACCCTCCTGATTAACTATATATTTAATGTGTATTATAAAATGTATCTTATTAACTGCGACTGCGAGAAATATCTGAATGTAACGAACCTCTAACCAAGCTAAGAAACTACTCAGAAGGAGTAACGGTGGGTACGTGGCGATGAGAATGACTTCTGTGTTGACAGTTTGTGGTGAAGAGTAGCCACCTGGTGTGTCTTCTGCACAGCTGTGGCACTCGAGGCTGCGGCCTCTGGTAATTGCCGTGTCTGCAGGTGGAACGGACCCACCAGACCGGAAACACAGAGCTGTCTCACGCACGCTCCGGGTGAACTCAACGTCGGCCAATGTCACTCCGGGCACATCTTTTTTTTAATTTATTTTATTTATCAATCTTGTTTCATGGATCCCTGCTGAGGAAGCACCTCTGGGATGTGAAACATGTCCCTCCCTACTAGCGAAAACACCTGTTCTATATTATCCAGCAGTTCAGAAGTTCTCTAATAGCGGGACTGAAACGTTTTTAGGCATAGTATATTGACAAAAACTTCTCGAGCGTATACCGGGGTCGAAATGTCGCAATCCTCGAATATTTCGGTGGTTTGATATCCGCCCCCCCCCCCTCATTTTAAAACTAGTTTCAACTGTAGAAATGTCAGAAAACTGCGACAGTTTGAAGCTGCAGGAAGCCTGAAAACTTTATATCACCTGTGATGTTGGCGAAATTATTTCCGAGGCATTTACAATATCGTTGTAGATGACATCATGAATGAAGTTTAACAGCATTAAGTCACATGGTAACTACTGTGCAGACCTCTGTAACTTAATACTGCACATAAAAGGCATACATCCCATGCATATTTCTAAAGTGATAGTGTATCATTGCATAGCATCCGCTCATGATCGGTATTTTACTGTTGGAATATTTCCACCCGTGTGATCATTTTATTATTATTATTATTATTTTGAGTTACTTTCGCTATAAGAAATACCAAATTTTGTTCACTTCTAAATGCTTTTGACAGTTTACATGGAAGAATGTAACTGTAGAACTGTAGACTTACAATTTGTCCTGGCAACAACGAATTATTTTAATTATATACAATTTTTAACTGTTTTCACAGCAGTAAATTCGAACCTCATACCTTTATTCAGCATCATGTTGATGTTTAATCGCCAGAACGTTTCACTCGAATATTCCACGCATCTTCTGGGACAAATTTAGGTCTATTCCTGAACAACCAAAATATTTTATGAAATACTGTCGATCTTCCAGTCACTTAAAAATGTCATTCTGAGCGAAACAGTCTCCACCCTCAAAAAGTAAAATTAATCTTTTTGCTATTAAAAAAATATTTGTTCAAGAATAGAACGTAATTTACCCTTGAAGATAACTGGATGATACGTCTGAAACATTAAACAACAACATAAGGGAATCAACACTAACATTGTAAATGCGAAAGTAACTGTGCTTGTCGGTATGCTCGTTACATTTTGACTACTAAACGAATAAATCGATTTGATGAAAATCATTAGGAAGGTTAGAGGATACTTTTTTCGGGATAAATAACATTTTTGTCATGAAATTTTTGAAAACTAATCGATCAGTGACAGACAGACGGATAGCATGTGTAATGTTATATCGGTCGCTCAAGCTTTGTTTCTCTCGCAGTCATTTTATGGGACACCTTCTGGGTAACTTACAGCTGACTATATCCAATTCTAGCAATAAAAATTTAGGTCCACACATACAACGGCACGGGTATCAGCTACTAACGTATGTATTTTAATGCTATTCAAATCCTTATACCCCTTCCACGACGATAACTGGGTTTCCGCAGTGATCCATCTCTAATATTGGCAATATTACGGTACTCCAGTGAGAGCGAGCTGAAGCTGTTCCTGAGTACCACACGTTGAATACGCGCAGCCCATAGCGAGCTCATCGCACCAGCCCGGGCCAGACTGCCAGCAGGATCGTACCCACCTCTCACACACGACGGGAGATGCGCAGGGTTGTCCAAAACAATAATCAGACCCATGCAATAACCATCAATATAGTGCACGGTGTTCTTATATTAGTGGACAACTTTAGTTCTCGGGAGTATATCAACAGTGTAACATCGTATGCTGTAAGGTGACGGATGAGAATCACCTTAAGTAATACGTGAAACATAGTTAACAGGTTTAATACAGGGTTATTAAAACAGAAGGGGAAGAGTTTGCGTTTTTATTTCTCACAAACTACGTACAGATACAAATACGTACTATACATCACTGTATAAAGGAAGGTTCTAAGTTTTACTGTAGTTCATTTGCGTGGACTCCGTGTAACATTCAACATATTCATTTCACACTATAGTGAGCGTCACGTACGATGGCGGCCCAGTTTAGCGAGGCTCTGTGCAGGTACGTCATCGCTCTGCCAAGTAGCCAATCGCATTCAGTAACAATCCAGAGCTCTTCGTGGTAACACGAGTGTTGATTGTTGGCTGCGGCTGAAACTTTCTGACATTCCTGTCTCTCTTAACAGTTTTAGCACATAAAACGCTGCTAAAACGCATATTTTTTATTATCATTACCCATTAGTAGTAGCGTAATTACTATACTTTCTTCCTCTCTCTACGTCGCTCGTCTCCTGCTGGAAACGCGGCAATGTCGTATACCCTGTGACCCTATATCTGTCTGTCTCTGCGCCACCCGCCTTCGTATGTGGCGCGTACTATACGGGACGACCAGTGCTTTTCCATTTGCGTATGCACCCATCTTCTACAAATGTCCTATTCCAATCATATTGAGCTTATGACGGAATTCAAGCTGCATATCAACAGTGGATTCACTACTTTTCCTATGACGCCGCCATTTCCACAACAGCGCCACTGATGGCAGCGAATGCAACTAACAGGCGGGGTCCTTTTGAAGGAACCATCCAACCGAGCGTAGTTAGTGAGTGGTAACGCTCTGAACTCACATTCGGCAGGACGCGGGTTCGAATCCCGGTCCGGCGATTCAGTTTTCAATGGTTTCCCCAAATCGCTATAGGCGAATGCCGGGATGCTTCCTCCAAACGGTTTGGCCGAATTCCTTCCCGTTCCTTGCCCCCAATCCCTTCCCGCCTTCAATGACCCCGTAATGATCTCGACGTCAACTAGACGTAAAGCCATAAGCAAGGAACCATCCCGGACATCCCGGAATTAGCCAGGAGCTTTTTGGGTAACCATAGAAAACCGTTTTTTTACTTATGGCTTTACGCCTCGTCGACGGTGACAAGGCGAGATGGGACTGGCGACAAGGAGCGGGAAGAAATTCGGTCATGGTCTTTTGAAGGAAGCATCCCGGCATTCGCCTGGTGTGATTTGGGAAAACCATGGAAAACCCAAATCTGGATACTCGGGCGGGGATTTGAACCCGCGTCCTCCCGACTGCGAGGCCAGAACGTTAACCGTTCACCCACCACGCTCGGTATAAAAAAAACCGAATTCTTGACAGGTGGACGAGGATTTAAACCGGCGTCCTTCCAAAAGTCTTGCGCGTGTGTTAGCGTTGTATAGATCAGGTTAGCGCAGGAACAAGTGGAGGACTGCACGATTTCTGTCGACAGTTTGACAAAAGTGGAATTTCTTGGAAACAGAAAATTTGTTACGAAACACTTCAGCCGGAATTCCGGTAATACAGCATTGTCGGGGAGGTCTCGGCGTTGTTGCAGATTGTGTGCGCGCTGGTTAATAGAGATCCACTCGCTGCACCTGATGCCCGTCTGTTTGTCGGGCGATGGAGCAACGCGTGGGCCGCCGCTTTTTCCGAGAGTCCGGCCGGCCCGGCTGGGTACAAGGTCATGACGTCACGGGCCGGTACAGTATTTTCTCACGCGCGCGCTCGGACGCAGCACGGAATTCCTGTCGAGCGCTCAGCAACAAGCAGTACCCCCGCACGCGCCTCGCAGCCAATAAAACGCTGCACCTCTACTGCGAACCGGATTCACTTGTCCAATTTCGAAAAGAAAATTGGTAATACTCAACTTTACTATGAAAATGAGCACATACTTGATTTGAAAAAAAAAAAAAAAGTAGCACTAAAATATGCGATGAAAATGTATATTCATTTCTTAGTTTCTAAAAATGAATTCAGTATTATTGGCCCCCTGGAGACATACGCCGGGAAGTTGCCACTAGCGTGGCAAGGCTTAGAGTGAACGAAGACGTCAGACAGCCTCTACATGGCTATACACCAGCGCCATCGAGGCCTAAGCTTATTAGATACACAAATAAAAAACAAAAGATTAATTATGAATATAAGGTGGGGAAAGAATTGCTTGCTGAAGGCTTGAAATGTAAATATCTTGGCATTACATTTGATAACAAGCTTAACTGGGCAGGACACATTGGACAGGTGGTAGGAAAAGGTTTCAAAATTCTGCACTTGTTGGACAGAGTGATGAGGGGATGTACGAGAGAAGTGAGGGAGTTGGGTTACAAAACTTTGGTCAGACCATTGCTCGAATATGGTATTGTAGTATGGGACCCTCATTTTACGTATCAAATACAGGAGTTGGAGAGGGTGCAAAGAAGGGCTGCTAGATTTGTTTCTGGAAATTATGATAAAGGAGATGAAATGGGATTCATTGCAAGACAGGAGGAGGATGAGGAGGGTAATGAGAGTGTACAGGGTGGCATGAAAAGATATTGGAGTAGGTATGAGAAGTAGTGCATGGAAGGGAAAAGATGACCATGACCACAAGCAGGCACTCGATTTCAGGCACAAGGGTGTGGGAAGATTCTCTTTTTTAGGTAAAGGTGTCAGGGATTGGAATGAGTTACCAAGAGAAATGATGAATAATTTACCGAAAACTTTGAAAGAATTTAAAGATAAAATTTGTAGAGGGCAAATGTAGGTGGGTGCAGGATAGGGGGAATATGGGGGTGTGCAATTAAATTAAAGTGCAATTAAATTAAATTAAAGTCCCGATCAAGCTTCCTGCGAACTTCAAAGCTAGTAAACGGAACACCAAGCAATGAAAGAATATTGGCTTGGGAGATGAGATTGCAACATGCTATGGAGTGGATCAAGGCGAAAGAGATTCTACCACCTGGGTCCGAACAACCATGGCCCATATGAAAGTCACTAAGTAGGCTTCGGTTAGGAGTTGGCCGTTCCATAGATACTCTTACCTCATGGGGATACCTGGGAGAATAGCAAGATACCACATGTTCGTGCGGGGAGAGAGAAACCATGGTACATCAGTTGTCTTGTCTACAAATCGGAATGAATGTATCTCAATTTGCCCTGCAATCAGGTACTGACAAAGCGATCGCATTGGCGTAGAAACTACTTTTTATATGATGCTCCCATCGAAGAAGAAGAAGAAGAAGAAGTGTTATTGGCCTTCTGGAACGTCCATAAAGTACGTGGCTCGAATTATAAGGGGGGAAAATTGATTGGGTAGAAATCTACGCTTGGCTACTTCGAAGGGGGGGAGGGGCAATCCGAGCCACGTAGTTTTTCATTCATATTATTTCTCACAGTTAAAATGAGGTACAGAACCCTCAACAGCATGTGAATATTTATTTCCGTCATTTAATTATCTCCATATGTGATTTACAATAGTCTGACAAGAGAAAACAGCACAAAATGTCTTCTAGAATCAACAGTAAAGAAACGCTACGTGCTACGTGAGGGGGGGGGGGGGGGAGAAGGGGAGGAGGGAGGTAAAAGACACGTCATGCTACATGGGGGAGGGGAAGGGGGAGGTTCACAGGAGGGCTACGTTGTGTATGGACACTTCCCTGGAGATGTAAATACAGTAGGTAGGTATTTTTGTTTTTTGGCCTAACGTCTTTAGATACTATGATAACTGTTTTTTTTCTATAGGTCTTCCGCCATAAAAAGCATTTTGTTGCAAGACAGAAAACCTATAAACAAAAACAGTTATCGAAATGTATGTTTGTAAGATTGATTCATTTCTTGATTAAGTTAAAGAAAAAAAGTGCACCCGACCACTTCTACAAGAGTTTTCAATCTTATTTAATTAGTAACACTTCAACAGGAAGAGTTGTTAGTAAACTGTAATCGAAATTGAATATATCCTGTCCTAAGGACAAAAATCTGAAAGAAAATTAAATACACGTTTAACAAGACGACTTTTAGCAAAAGAACTTTTTTTTTTAATTGCTTTACGTCTCTTAACAGCGAGATCTTTAGAGACGGGAAAGGATGGGGGGCAAGGATGGGGGCAAGGAATGGGAAGGAATTCGGCCATGGCCTTTTGAAGGAAGCATCCCGGCATTTGCCTGGAGTGATTGGGGAAACCATGGAATACCCAAATCTGGATGCCCGGACGGGGATTCGAACCGGCGTCATCCCGAATGCGAGGCCAGAACGCTAACCGTTACACCACCACGCTCGGTGCGAAAGAAACGAAACAGGTCACATCCCAAAGCAATTAAAACAGAAATATCAAGAAACAAACAAAAACATATGAAGGTTTAGAGGACAAACACTGATAAAGGCAGTGCAGAGGTTTGAATATGATTGCGAAGAAGCATATACCTCGGTGAAATTACCTACAGAATTTTTTTCGGTTTTCTCCTTTTATTTATCCTTAAATTCTTTAAGTAAAATTTCAGAAACCAGCTACTTTTGGCTTTACGAATGTTATTATTTTTTTTTTTTTTTACTGTTTCTGGCAAACTGTTTATTTTTTTCCCTAGGCAGTGCATTCTATTCTCTCTCTTACTTAAAAATAATACTTTCCTACTTCCTCACGTCCGAAATCAAGTGTTAATTTTTAGTCATGGCCATCTCCTCCCTTACAGGTAATACTTGTGATTCCTCAACCAACATCAATCCAAGCCTCATCGCCAATATATGTTTTCAAACCAAATAAATCGCCATCACCTGAAGATGACTGGAGATGAAAGACAGTTTCAAAGAGTGCGTGATTTCTTTACGCCGAACGGCTGAGGAGTGCATAGCGGATCTGTTATTAACTCCGAATTTATGCGTTTGTGGCCCAATGTTTATCAGACACTTTTGTCTTATTTTGATGCATACTATCACCTTATAAAATATTTTACACGTCTTTCAATACCCTGTATATACTAGAGATTGGTCGTTCGCTAGTGAATCAGTTCTTTAAAGCAATTCTTTTAAAAGAGCGAGTGAGCAGTCGCTCACTAAAAAGTGAACGGTAGTTCTTCTAGTTGAGTCGGTCATAAGTCGGCTAATTCTGAAGATCAAGAAGAGCTTGTTCACGTTGGATCGAAGTCGATTTAAGTGGGGTATTTTCATCGAAATGTGTGGGTGTAACCGGATTCTGAGGGGTGAGACCTAAAAAAAAAAAGTTTCAAATATTACTGAGCAAGTGAGCTAGTGAACCGTTCAAAAGAACTAGTTCTTTTCGCAGAGTGATCAAACGAACACCGCTCTTTTTAGTGAGTCATTTTGCCCACCTCTAGTATATAAACAAAGTTCTACTGACTGAGAAATTTATCAAAATCTACAGGCGTACTTGTTGGTAAGTTTAGAGAACGGTTCGAGCTACAGCAAATTCGCAGCGGAAGTAGTATGTAACGAAGAACGGTAGCTCCGACACGGCAAGAAGCTGTAACACAGGTCATCAGATCTTCCACGCGTCCACCAGATTAACGGAGACTACGACGGAGCAATTACGGCCTTAATGAAGCCGCCGTACACGCCGGAGCCTCTCCGAGGAGGACCTGCTGACCTTTCGTACTGTGCGCTGGTGACTCACCCGACGAACCCCTCGCCAAGCACGCTACAACACATCCAGCAGCGATATGCGAGCAGCACTCCAGTGGAACGCAAATACATCGTCAGAGACAGACAACGACAAACTTATTAATCACTTCGTATGCGTGGACTTTGAATTTTCCTGTTAGAATTATTAGTTATATAAAGCAAGAAGTTACGTAACGTTCTACCACTGGTTTAGTTTCATGACTAGAATCTATTTGCAAAATGTTTAAAAATAACAAAAAGCTAAGGGTGGCGGAGTTGGGAGGGGAGGGGGGGGAACTTACTGTTGGTATTTACCTACCGCAGTTTGTGAAACTACAATAACATGGCGATCCACAGTTAAAGAGTATCTGTGCCTGTATCGATAATCGACACAGAGCGAGAAGCACTACTTTATGCTAGACTCGCAGTCAGTCTTGTGTGAGCTCTCATGGCAATAGTGGTAGATAGATAGATATGTTCACTTTGATCCCATGTGAGAATAATCTCGGGGATGTTGAACGGTACATACACTTATTAGTAATGTCAATATTAGTATATAAGTGATAATATTATTATATATTGACAACAAGTTAGTTACGACCCATTAGTATAACCAATATTTCCTGTAATCTACAAATACAATCCCGAGTTAATTAATACTTATTATGTGGAACAGTGTATACACTTGTTACCAGCATCTAACAACCAGTTATTTTCTTACCAACCAGTTACCACAACTCATAAGCAGTCAATTACTTAAAAACCTGTTAGTATCATTATTTTTTACAGCACTTTTTGAGTGCATGCTATCCCATGTTAGTTACTATATATGAGTGAAATTTTGTAAACAGTGTAATTACTTCATTTGTCAAAAGTTTCAACAGAAAGAAAAACCACATATTTTAGTAATTGTGGACAATTTTGTCACCTTCCCCTTCCATACACCATATATACTATTTTATCAGTCTTTCTTAGTTACCAAATTCCAAGAAGAAAATTCTTTCACAGAGTAAAATGGATTCTGAAGCAGAAACTCTTTCAGTTTGGACTTAAAATGCTTGGGTTTTTGTAGATAACATTTAATTTCTGTTGGTAAGACATTGAATAAGGAAGCTCCAGTAAATATTAACCCTTTCTGTACAATTGACAGTGATTTGTAATCCTTGTGAATATTATATTTATTCCTAGCATTATGGCTATGTATGTCAGCATTAAGATTGAAGTGTTCAGGATTTTCCACTACAAATAATAGTACGGAGTATACGTTGTTCAAAAGTGAAGTGCTGTGTTTTGAAGACTTATCCGGGCATGTAAAAAAATTAAAAAAACCCGCATTACAGCTGTTTTAGGGTTTTATTTATTTGCGAACACGTTCCACCTCTCATCCAGGTATCTCCAGCGATCCAATTATAGTTACATTTCTGTTGTAAAGTTTCGTAGCTGCTACCCTGCGTCTTCAACCAACGTGACACTGTTTAGACTACGAATAAGATAAACACAAATTATTTATTTCACTTTGCTGTACTGTTTACATCTAACTGTCAGCCTGATCTGCAGCTACCAAACGCGACAGCAGACATCTAACTAAAACAACTTCCCTCAACCCTAAAACAGTTGCAATGGCATACTTATTAAACAACAATCATAATTTCAATAATATATATAATACAACATCGATCGAATTTGTCAGTAGGCTTTTACCTTATGTAAGCAACATAAATAAGTCCAATTATTTCACAATTTCCGATATTTGTAACAGCTCAGAATTTTCATTCCTTTATCTCTATTCAATTAATTCTATCACATACTTATATATATATAAACTCACAAACTTAATTACAATTATTTTGTCACTTAGTTACACATTACACAAAATCCTCTTCGCTTTTGGCTATCGAAGGATCACGAAAAGTAATCCTCTGCATTCCTTTCAATGCCTCTTTTCTTGACTTCCAATAGTTCTACATCCTTTCACTTTGCTGTCTCCTCCTTTCTTGGGTAGAGGTATTATTACATTTCTCTTATCCTTTTCCCGGAAACCCTTGATTTTACACAATTATATATCAATAGCATTAATATTTCGTCACCTAGTGATCACTTTTCAATTTCTGACATTTTCAAATCAAAACAAAAGCCGCAATTTTCTCTCAACCATAAATTTTTCATCTGTTGGCATCGTCACAGATCAGTTCTCCAACAACTTTAAACACAGAATGCATTGCGCTGATCCCCACTTAAAGAGATTTATTACATATAACTATACAGCAGTTTTATTTAATTTTTTGCTATGGCTTTTCACCTCGTCGACGTCGAGGTTATTAGTGCGTCCGCATTTGGAATACTGTTGTGGAATTTGGGATCCGTATCGCAAGGGATTGATTGACACGTTAGAGAAAGTACAGAGAAGAGCCGCTCGATTCGTGACTGCTAGTTACAGTCCTTACGTAAGTGTCACAGAGCTGATTCGTGGATTGGACTGGGATTGTTTGGCGGACAGACGACGTCGTTTTCGTTTGAATTTGTTGGAGAATATGCAAAAATCTTTAAGTTACGAGTGCAACGAAATACTTCTTCCGCCAACCTATTTAGGTCGCAATGCCAGGAGGGATAAGATTAGAGAAATAAGATGCCGTACTGATTCATTTATGTATTCCTTCTTTCCTAGATCTGTTCGGGATTGGAATGCGCAGAATTATGATTGGTGCTTAGTAATCTCTGCCACCCACAGTATTTGTGATTTGCAGAGTATAGATGTAGATGTAGATTAGAGGCGGGAAAGGACTGGGCGTAGCAAAGGAACGGGAAAGAATTTAACCATGTCCTTTTGAAGGACCATTCCAGCAATGGTCTAGAATGAGTTGAGGAACTATGAAAAACGAAATTCTTTGTGGTTGGAAGGGGATACGAACCCGCCTCCTCCCAAATTCGATGCCGGAGCGTTGCCGTTCATCCACCACACACTGTGAGCAACAAGAAGGCGTAATGGTGGAAAACGAAAGAACCTCAGCAAACTGGCAAGTTGTTTAATGCCACAGGTAGTTGAAACGACCCTAATAATCATAATAAAAAAATTCCGAAATTTTTTTTATAGTACCCCAATCTTTTTAGAAGAGGTTCAACCTAAAGTGAAAATTACAGTGCAGTAAATTACTGTCGAAAATTGTTGCGAAGTCGGTCTCCTGTGCGGACATTACTGAGACGCGCATCACGCCGCCTCGTGTGACGTCACACGGTGGGCACGTGACGCGTGACGTCGGCCGCCGAAAGCGCAGGCGCGGCGCCGGTCCCCCCACCACTCGGCGCCGCCCATTGTGACGACGCGTCTCGCGTCATGAGGTTTCAGACACGAGACTAGTTGACTTCGGCACCGCCTCTCAAACATAAACCGATTACTGACGACGGCTCAGGAAATATAAACCTGGTCGCGCGACTAAAAAATGGTCGGGGAAACTGGATAGCCGTGAGAGGGTAGCTACAAAAAAATTATAAATCCCCAAAATGGGGAGGCTGTGACCAAAAATCAACCATCCAGTTTCGTTTTCGTTACCTTCCTTGAAGTGAAATAATTTTTTACGTTCAATATATGTTAACATGTTTCTAGCAGCAATATCTGTCATTAATAGTGAGGAAATTTCCGCCAGTTAGTGGTAAAAACCAAAAATCAAAGTCACTTTCGATTACCGGAAATAGGGCATCAATAAACTACGTGGCTCGGTCTATGGGGTGGAGGGGTTGGTTGGAAAACTATGCTGGGCTACGAGGGGAGGAGGGGGGGTAAGTTTGCAAGCCAGACCACGTAGCTTTACATTCATATTATTTGTCACAGTTAAAATGAGGTACAGAACACTCAACAGCATGTAAATATTTATTTCCGTCATTTAATTATCTCCGTACGCAATTTACGATAGTCTGACAAGAGGAAACAGTACAAAATGTTTTCTGGAATCAATAGCGAAAAAATACGTGAAGCGTTGGGGGCAGGGGGGGTGGGATATAGAGAAAAGCCACGTAGGTCTACGTGGGGGGAAGGGGGGGTTCACAAAAGGCCAAAATGAAGCTACGTGGTTTATGGACACTCCAAAAAGACTGCAAATTTTGTAGTATCATCTTTACCAGGCGGTCCAATCTCGGTGGCCGCCTGAAAAGACGTTAGTTGGCTTCATGGAAAATATAACTGTGGGGGTTTCGACTCGCCAATTCAGGACTACACTACCAAAAGATATAAAGGACCCGCCAGGCTCAACATCCTCTTCAAACGGATTAATCACAGTCAACACTGTCATATGCTCTCACTGTATACGCACTGCGTAAAGATTCGGGATTTGACCCAGGACTTACCGCGCACTACCACCTCTGTTACCCTGCTTGACAAGTCCGTACAATGCAAATTTCTTCCTCCGCCGCGACTGGACACGATCACGATGCCGTAGCCAACTGACTCAAAGGGGCGTGCATTATATAGTAACTCAAAACGAGAATACCAAAGACCATTTCTAATGACACATTGGTCGTGCAGCATATCATGCAAAATGTGTTAATGAAATCCTAGTTTGAATACACTGTATTATTATTCTGATGAAAAAAAATATTATATTGGACAGGATTTTTTAAAAAATTGTCTTAAGGGCTTTATAGTTCGTCGTCGTTGTGGTCACTGTCGTTACAGCCTGAAGAGCAAGTGGGATTAGGATAGGAAGAAACTCATCAGATGCTTCCTCAACGAACCATCGCGGTGTCAGCCAAAAGATTTTTCAGGAAAACGTGGTAACATGAAATTTGGATCTTCCCAGAGAGATAGAACCGGAATCGAGACGAATACTAGGCCCGAGTGTTACCCACGACTTCGTACGCGGGGGACTTACAATCTTATTGCTAGAATTGGATATACAGAGCCGTAAGTTACGTAACAGGTGTGCCACAAACTGACTGCGAGAGAAACAAAGCCTTAGAGAACGTTACAAATACTTACACACGCTAACTGTCTGTTTCTCTGTCACTGTTCGGTTAGTTTACGAAATTTCATGACAAAGTATGTTATCTACCCCGAAAAAGTATACTATGTGCATCCTAATTATACAAAGTATTTCCTTGTCATTTTTCGTAAAGATTGGTTTGCCACTAAAGTCGTGAAAACGTAACAATCAGACACAGTGATAGAGGTACTTTCGCATTTTTAATATTAGTGTAGATGTCTGAAAATATCCGAATGGTCACGCAAGTACTACACGCTAGGGGAAAGTTGGAACTACTTTCTCTTCCTAATAATGCGTATGCATGTGCCGGCGCTTTAACAAGCAGATGTCAGATTCGAAACATTAACGAGTCCGGTTATGCCAACGTCAGCTAAGTTCTATTTGATTGGCACCTGCTATGGCAGGTTGTACAGACGTCTTCACACGCAGCCGACAAGCACAGAGCTTCAAGCAGGATCGCGAAAAAGTAAAGGCTCCTAAAAATTCCCTCCACAAGTACTCTTCTCGTGATTAAGCTAACTGTCATGAAGAATGGAGCAATCGCTGCCCGAAACGTCACCTTTTTTTGGAGGTTCCTGCAATTGCTCTTCTTTGTCGCTTAGATCTATAGCTGTTTCTCGTTCTATGTTAATGTACAGCAAAGTCTGATAACACGTGAAGAACTGCTGCAAAACTTAATTCTGATTGCTAAATACCTGAAAAAAAATACAATTTTCTACTTACGCATGAATAAAATATGAACCTATGCAATAACTTCATTTTTCTCTTTACTGAAATTCACATTAGTAACAACTGGATGAACCATGACTGTTGAAAGATTCAGTAATACTCCTCCAAATATATACTATATAACTAAATTGCAGAAAAGTATTTTAACGTCATATTTCTTTCTTTTCTTTTTAAAGTCAGAAAGACAAACAGAACTGTAAAATAACTAAAAATATAAATTGAAATAAATGTGAACAATAACACAATTTCAGCTCCGTTGCTTCTACTAGTTGCCTAGTATAATCTTCTTTATGGCCTTCATCTCGAGGTTATTACAGGAATGGCGGCAAGGGACAGGATGGATTTGGGGAATGGTATTTTGAATTAACCATTCTGGTACTCACCTGCAGTGATTTCGGTAATCAGGATGGTCGGACGGGGATTTGAATTGTGTTCTCCCCAGTGCGTAACAGCTCACCCTCCCCGCTTTTACGTTCCGCGGAGGTTAATTTCGGTTCTGAGTCAGCCCAAGTTTCGTTTAACAGGTGACGTATCCGTGAAAATCGACTCCAAAGACAGAACACGTCTCGCGCCCGGCCAAACTTGTTTGTCCCATTCGTTCGGCTTTTCTGTGCGGCTCTTAACTTTACGACATCCCTGGTAACGCATTTTACGAACTTGTTAAGAGATGCACAGTTGTAAAGTCGTATTAACGCGTGGCATTCGAACAGGTATGGCTGCGGAAGAGGAACCCTCCCTTCTCTTCCAACCCAATCACAGCACTAGGGTTACTAACTATTTAAAAATAGATACAGTATTTAGCGAGCGCAGACGTAAAAATATATAGTACACTGCATGATAATAGTGTATGCAACAGGACAGAGAAAAACGACCCCATATGTTAACACTTATGCTTTTCTAGCTGTTAACCCCGACTTCGTACACGTGGACTTACAATTATATTGCTATAATTGGATATAGACAGCTCTAAGTTACGCAAAAGATATCCCAGAAAGCACGGAGAAAGGGTAATAAGTTTTGTCTATACATAAAATTTATGAACAGATTGTACACAAACTGACTGCGAGAGAAACGAAGCCTGAGTGACCGATGTAACATTACAGAGACTTAGAAATCCGTCTGCGTGCCACTGTTCAGTTAGTTTTCAAAAATTTCAAGTCAAAATATGTTATTTATCCAGAAAATCTTTCCTAATGATACCTAGTATTTCCTTGTTAAATTTCACCAAGATTGGTATAGCCGTTTGGTCATGAAAACGTAAAAGACAGAGATATTGCTTTTTCATTTATGATACTACTAATGCGGAATATCTTTAAAAAATTATATTTTTTAACTTTTGCATTTTAAAAAGTCAAATGTCACTCAAAAAAGTGTTAGAGGCTTCAATTACTCAATTCACATTAGTATTTTTACAACTTTACACTTCTTAGGCGGTGTTTACACTGAACTCGCCTATCGCTCCTCCTTTTTTCGATAAAAAAAAATAAATAGAATATTATGATTCTATTAGCAAAATGTACCATCTTTTACTACTGGCGGTGGTGACAAACTGTGTCGTGACTTGTGTTTGTATGTGACGTAAGAAGCTTTGAATTCGAATGACAGGCTGATACGTTTCATTTAATACATTTTTTAACTTACCATTTTACACAATGAATTCTTACTCAGTAATTACTATTTAATAAAATATATTAACAATTTTTTGTTAAGTGGCTAATGTATAGTTTTTTCTGTAACCATATATATATATATATAAATATTTTTTACAGTAGGTAGTACACCAAAGGAGGATATAGTGCAATACTACCTACACTAATATAATTAGTGCGAAAGTCTGTTTGTTACGTTTTAATGTCTAAATCGTTCTTGATAAAATTTGACAAGCAAGGACGTAGGGTACTTTCTTTCGGTATAAATAAAATATTCTGTCATGAAATTCTGAAAACCAACCGAACGCTGACAGACAGATGGATAGCGTGTGTAGTCTCTGTTATGTTATATCGGTCGCTCAGGCTTTGTGTCTCTCGCAGTCAGTTTCGTGATCTGTTCATTGATTTCACGTATAGACACAACCTATTAACCACGTTTAGCGTAACAAACAGCTTTCTACGTTCAATTCTACCAATAAAAATGTAAGTTTCCGCGTACGATGACCCGGATAACACCTAGTGCAATGCAAAACGTTATTCAGCCTAGTTCAAACTGGCTTAAACATTCAAGCTCTTCTAGCCGGACTAGCAATTCCGGCCAATTACAAAGTTTATGGATAATGAACCCACATCCAAGTTGGTAATCGTGGACCTGTTCCTATCGTAATCGTTGTTGAGTGTTATGTTCGGTCCGACAACTTGCCGGTATATAATTTGTTGCAATTCTTGCTACCCAAACAGTCTGGTGTCAGTACGAAACGTTATGTGCGCAACGCTGAACACGTTGGACGTTCTCCGTTACTTCTAAAGCAGTAAAAAACCGAAACTCGCAACGCGGCTACAGCCATAAAATTGCGATAAAAGTTGCTACGAACGGCCGAGGAAAGAGCAAATAGAACTGAAGTCGGGAGAAAGCTTTTAATTTCGTAGTTAACTTGCAGGGACATCGTAAGTACCGCGAAAGTAAAAAGTAGCGACTTCACCAATCCTTCGTTTAACTTTAATATGGGGAGAGGTACAATTTTTTTTCTGGCTTTCACCCTAGTTGACGTCTGGGTCATTAGAGGCGGTTAAAGGACTGGAGGCAACAAACGGGTACGAATACAGCCACTGCCTTATCAAGGAACCACGGTGGCATCGAAGCCGCGTCCTCCGGAATGAGGGGCCTGAGCGTTACCGCTCATCCATCATGCTCGATGGAAGTTACAAGAACTGGAAAGTTATATCTGCGCAAGTTATCGAGCACTCAACGACTTCAGTAGTTACATTGTGACGTTATTGCTATGTTCATACGACAAAACAACGATCATAGAAGTTACAACAAAAACGTTTTCTCGTTTCCAATTTTTAGAGCTAGAACAATTCGACGGCTACCTTCTTCCCGTTTTTTTTTTTTTTTTTTTTTTTTTTTTTTAACCAATTCCTTGTGCTTTGTCTGAGATAATACGTGGATCATTAAGGGATTCACAGATCATGTGTATTGTATCTAAAAAGGTGGTCTAACTTGTGACGAACCATCTCTCTCCCTTCATACTTAACCAAAATCGATGAATGAAATATCATTTTAAAGATTAAGTTTTCATTTTCGGTAACATTATTAATTAAGAAACGAATTTTCCCAAAGTCAACTCGTAAATGAACAGTCAAGGTCACGGGTATGCGATAGTTCGGAGCCAAGCCGCTAGGCTTCACTGACGTCGATGAGGAGTGATCACATACCCGCTAGATAGCTGCACAACATATCATAGAGATACGGATAAACTGTGTGTGTTTTCTAGAGTAAGGAGCTATATGGGTATTTTTATTTCTTTCAGGGAAATATTTCACCATTTCTAATCGTTTCATGAGACGTCGTAAGCGTTTTGCTGCATACCTTTATCAGTTGACAAATACACATTTGCTAGTAATGATCCGTTTCTTCTTTGATACAAACCATCAGCCCCGTTATTGGTCGTACATCTTTCGCAAAATTTTCACGCGGGCCACCTGGTAATAGTGTAATGGCGAACTGACAGGGTGTTTCATGCCGTGGAGCAGTCGTTTAGTGTGTGTACAATTCATTTAGTAGTACTAAATGTCTTACGGAGGCAACGTTAGCGTTATGTATTAATGGAGTAAGAAAATATCTCTGGCTTTTATTATTCTGCCAAGAGAGGATAGGCGTCTGACGTCACAGCTTGACAGACTTGTAATGTCCTGCCTCTGCCATCGATGATTTTCGTGGCTTGTCCATATGTGTTAAAACATTTCAGGTGACGCCCCGTGGTTGTGTGTGGTGGTGGAATTATGGAGTGCCACCGATTTGCCGGCGTAGTGGACAGTAGGACTGCTGTCTTTGATTGTTTTGCCTGCAGGTTGACATAAGGGGATCTGGAGATTTGCGCGCGCGGCCTAAGCTGCGTTCCCACGACGTCTGGTAACGAAGGCGGGACGGGACGGGACGGGACGAATACTCAACAACACGCCATGGGAACAGGGCCGCCTCTGCTAGCGGGGACGAGACGTAGCTACCCACTCTGTGTCGGTAAACATCACAGGCGTGTGCAGAGGTGCGCTGTTGCCATCGGTTTGCAGCAGTGGTGCACACCCCTTCTGGTTCTGTTGCTGTAAAGTGCTCTGTGCCAAACGACACTAGGCAACGTGGTGGGGAGGTGGCGGCGAGGTAAGCTAGGCCTAACCTGGGGCGCGCGCTCGTCCCTACACTTCGGCTAATGAGGTCCGTTCCGCCCCGCCTCCGTTACAAGACGTTGTGGGAACGTGGCTCAAGGAGGACGAGAGGGTTGAGATCCCGACAAGACAGGACACGATAGGTGAGTCCGCCGAGTAGGTGCAAAGTTTCAACGGAAATGTTTTGTGTTCTGCTTCACTGCGGAACATTACGGTTTTACGTTCTCGCGCGACGTCAGCTTTTGTTGTGACGGTTTTCTGTGTGGGGAAGAAAACATCAACTAGTTTTTTCGGCGCAGAGAACTGTCACCGTCTTCAACTTCTACAAAACTTATAAGTGACACTTCTTCCTTCATATGAGCCTTTCCGCCAAGTTTTACGTCCTGTGAACAATTATATCGAATTGATGGATAAATTAGAGTCTTTTGCTATCCCTAGCCGGAAATGTTGTAGGCACTGGTAGAATTTTATTTACGACCGAGTTCTTTCATGTTTTGTAATAGTAAATGCGATTTTCCAGAATTTATTTTCGTGTTCTATTACTCCGCGATTCACTAAAAGTGTGTAGGGGAAGGTGCATTGCACCAATCCGAAAGTGTAATATCATGGAAGGGATATACGGGATATGGCAGGAGGTGCCCATGGGCTATTGTGAGGAACCATCCCAGCATTCACGTGGAGTGATCTGGGAAAACCTAGATCAGGATGGCCGGAGAGCTTTAGCGAAAGCTACTCCTGTCGGATTATAAGTTTACTCGCCCGGTAAATCCTTTCTATTCCATTCCCTAATCGTTCGTGTAAAAAAATGAATACAGAAAAGAATCGATTGTGGCCCTGATTTCTCTTATCTTATTATCACAGTCATTCAGAGACACGAATGTTGCTGGTAGCAATATTTGTTTGTACCATTTATCATGTATTTTTGTGAATGGTAAAATTGCTATAAAGTCAATAGTATGTCATTTTACCCGCTTCATTCATTTATTTGTAATTAAATTGTGTAAACTTAATTGCGACCTTTCCATTTGTATGAAAAATTTAATAATTACTTTAATAACAGACTGGCCATCCCTTTCGATTGAACGACGACTAATTTAAACCAAATTACTCTACATCTCATGCAGAGATTAATTCAAATGTCTCTGGTAACTTGGGGATAGTAATTCAAAAAGAACCGAGACATTTCAGACATGATGACCCAACTCGTATTTTATTAGCATTGATATTTTTAATGCTTAGTTTGTAGTTTATGGGCAAGAAGAGTATGTCGGCATAAGACGTTAAATGGTAGTAGTAGTTGTTGATTATTTCAGTGTGGGCTCTAGAGACGGACCCCTGGAGAGAGAGAGAGAGAGTGGTTCCTACCTGTGGTGAAGAGGACGATGGCTTTGAGGCAGGAGTACTCGGCCGAGTCGACGTGCAGCGCCTTCAGCTTCTCCACCTGCTCCTGGAAGATCCGTATGTGGTCCATGAAGGCGACGACGCGGTCGGCGGCCATGGGGGAGGCGTGGAGTCCCGCCGCCGCCAGCAGAGGCGCCACGTGCAGCGGCATGGAGCACTGCGACGCGTTCAGCACGAACAGCTCGCTCCACACCAGTCGCAGCAGAGCCACCTGGTCCGTCACCTGCAACAGCGCCACGCCAGCGTCCACAAACTACGTCACACCTTAACGGGGTCAACACAATATGACAAGGGGGGGCAGCGGCATGGAGCACTGCGACGCGTTCAGCACGAACAGCTCGCTCCACACCAGTCGCAGCAGAGCCACCTGGTCCGTCACCTGCAACAGCGCCACGCCAGCGTCCACAAACTACGTCACACCTTAACGGGGTCAACAAAATATGACAAGGGGGGGCAGCGGCATGGAGCACTGCGACGCGTTCAGCACGAACAGCTCGCTCCACACCAGTCGCAGCAGAGCCACCTGGTCCGTCACCTGCAACAGCGCCACGCCAGCGTCCACAAACTACGTCACACCTTAACGGGGTCAACAAAATATGACAAGGGGGCAGCGGCATGGAGCACTGCGACGCGTTCAGCACGAACAGCTCGCTCCACACCAGTCGCAGCAGAGCCACCTGGTCCGTCACCTGCAACAGCGCCACGCCAGCGTCCACAAACTACGTCACACCTTAACGGGGTCAACAAAATATGACAAGGGGGCAGCGGCATGGAGCACTGCGACGCGTTCAGCACGAACAGCTCGCTCCACACCAGTCGCAGCAGAGCCACCTGGTCCGTCACCTGCAACAGCGCCACGCCAGCGTCCACAAACTACGTCACACCTTAACGGGGTCGACACAATATGACAAGGGGGGAGGCGCCACGTGCAGCGGCATGGAGCACTGCGACGCGTTCAGCACGAACAGCTCGCTCCACACCAGTCGCAGCAGAGCCACCTGGTCCGTCACCTGCAACAGCGCCACGCCAGCGTCCACAAACTACGTCACACCTTAACGGGGTCAACACAATATGACAAGGGGGCAGCGGCATGGAGCACTGCGACGCGTTCAGCACGAACAGCTCGCTCCACACCAGTCGCAGCAGAGCCACCTGGTCCGTCACCTGCAACAGCGCCACGCCAGCGTCCACAAACTACGTCACACCTTAACGGGGTCAACAAAATATGACAAGGGGGGCAGCGGCATGGAGCACTGCGACGCGTTCAGCACGAACAGCTCGCTCCACACCAGTCGCAGCAGAGCCACCTGGTCCGTCACCTGCAACAGCGCCACGCCAGCGTCCACAAACTACGTCACACCTTAACGGGGTCAACACAATATGACAAGGGGGCAGCGGCATGGAGCACTGCGACGCGTTCAGCACGAACAGCTCGCTCCACACCAGTCGCAGCAGAGCCACCTGGTCCGTCACCTGCAACAGCGCCACGCCAGCGTCCACAAACTACGTCACACCTTAACGGGGTCAACAAAATATGACAAGGGGGCAGCGGCATGGAGCACTGCGACGCGTTCAGCACGAACAGCTCGCTCCACACCAGTCGCAGCAGAGCCACCTGGTCCGTCACCTGCAACAGCGCCACGCCAGCGTCCACAAACTACGTCACACCTTAACGGGGTCAACAAAATATGACAAGGGGGCAGCGGCATGGAGCACTGCGACGCGTTCAGCACGAACAGCTCGCTCCACACCAGTCGCAGCAGAGCCACCTGGTCCGTCACCTGCAACAGCGCCACGCCAGCGTCCACAAACTACGTCACACCTTAACGGGGTCAACAAAATATGACAAGGGGGCAGCGGCATGGAGCACTGCGACGCGTTCAGCACGAACAGCTCGCTCCACACCAGTCGCAGCAGAGCCACCTGGTCCGTCACCTGCAACAGCGCCACGCCAGCGTCCACAAACTACGTCACACCTTAACGGGGTCAACAAAATATGACAAGGGGGCAGCGGCATGGAGCACTGCGACGCGTTCAGCACGAACAGCTCGCTCCACACCAGTCGCAGCAGAGCCACCTGGTCCGTCACCTGCAACAGCGCCACGCCAGCGTCCACAAACTACGTCACACCTTAACGGGGTCAACAAAATATGACAAGGGGGGAGGGGCGACGAGTCATAAGCTTCATGATGTCACACGGATTTCGGAATAAGAGATCGAATGAAACACAATCGGCCCTATTAAACCATGCTGGAATGAAAATTATCGGTGCAGGTTCACAAGTTGATCAAATATTCTTGGATTTTCAGAAGGCTTTTGAATCTGTGCCATACAACCGACTTTTAGCGCAGATTCGAGCATATCGGATCAGACTTGCTAATGGATCCGTGATTTTCCAACTGGTCGATCACAGTATGTCGTTGTTGACGGGCAAGCCTCTTCTAATCTAGATGTTACTTCGGGCGTTCCTCAAGGAATTGTAATAGGACCACTTCTTTTCCTAATGTTAAGAAAAGATCTCGGTTTCGATTGTTTGCTTAGAAATTCATCGCGATCTGGATGTTATTTCCGAATGGTGACATAAATGGCAGCTTACACTTAACTGTAAAAAGTGCAAGGCAATGCCAACAAGTAACAAAGAGAATCCACTTGTTCACGAGTACAAAGTAAACAATTCAGTTGTTGACACGGTTGATTCTCTGAAGTATCTGGGTGTAGTAGTAAAAAGCAACATTAAATGGGACTTGGACATAACTTCCGTCATAGGTAAAGCTAATTCTAAACTATGATTCGTATTTTGAGGAGTTATAATCCTCATACAAAGGAAATAGCGTGCCAAAACACTAGTGCGTCCACATCTGGATTACTGTTGTGGAGTTTGGGATCTGTATCGGAAGGGTTTGATTGACACAATGGGGAGGGTACAGGGTACAGAGGAGAGCCGCTCGATTCGTGACTGGTTGCTACAGCCCTTATGTTTTTTTTTTTTTTTTTTTTTTTTTACTGCTTTACGTCTCTCAACAGCGAGGTCTTTAGAGACGGGAAAGGATGGGGGGCAAGGATGGGGGCAAGGAATGGGAAGGAATTCGGCCATGGCCTTTTGAAGAAAGTATCCCGGCATTTGCCTGGAGTGATTTGGGAAACCATGGAAAACTCAAATCTGGATGCCCGGACGGGGATTCGAGAACGCTAACCGTTACACCGCCACGTTCGGTAGCCCTTATGAAAGTGTCACATATTTGATACATAGGTTTGGCTGGGATTGTTTGTCAGACAGACGACGTCGTTTTCGTTTTAATTTACATATTGGAGAATATGCGAAATTGTTTGACTTACGAGTGCAATGAAATACTTCTTCTGCCATCCAAATGACCGGGGGTGAGGATACGATTCGAGAAATAAAATGTCGTACTGATGCTTTTTTTGTATTCTTTTTTTTCCTTGTGCTATTCGGGATAGGAATGCACAGAATTAAGATTAGTACTTAGCACCGTCTCCCACCCAAATATTTGTGAATTGCAGAGTGTGGATAGCCAATCACTTGTAGTCACGTGGCGGCCGCGTTAGTTCACGCTCGCTGTACTACGGTGTCTCACGTCGGCCGCCGGTGACATACGCCGAAAGGACAATACCACCTTTGAGGCTGTGACAAAATACGACTTCCGCATACTTATTTAAACGATCTTGTGGTATCTGTGGTCTATATCTTTCACCATACAAAGCCACTAGCCAACACAAGCAGTCACTTAGGAGGCAACAAGAGGTTTTGCCCATCACGAAGATTCGTCCTCAATGAATTACAGCTAAACATAACAGGGAAGCTCTTTGTTTGATGAACGATGGCGATGCTATACTGTTGGATGAAGAAGATGTTGACAAATCGAACGTTCCTAACATTACCCAAATAGAGAACAAAGAGACTGCTACGTCAGTCATAAATACTATAAGGGAATTGGTTCAAACTCCATGGAGACAAGTGATTAAATTTTGTATCATTCATTTGATTTGTTATCTTTATTCTCAATTTTATACATTTTTTTTATTTTTTGAAAAAATATTTTAAATACAAATATCTAAATTATTTTGGAAGGGCTGTTTTAATTTAATAATTTCTAAATTTGAAACGGCAAAAGATGTGACATTACACCAGGGAAAAAAGGTGGGGGGAGGGGCACACAAATGTAACCACCTGTGACTAGGTAGGGGGAGGGGAAGGGCTCCAAAAATCATGAAATTTGGTGACGTAATTTATTGATTGCCCCCAAACGGAGGCCGCCAATTGTACAATTCAGAATCGATTCTTACTGTGTCTAACAAAGGCTCATATCCGGAGGTGTAATGTGGCACAGCAGTAACATGCTCTTCTTCGCCAGTTGCTTATTGCTAGCTCTTGCATTATTGGTCTATTTATAGTTTTATGCTATTAGAGCGTAGTGTAAGCCCGAGACCTTTTTTTTTTTTTTTTTTTTTTTTTTTTTTTTTTTTTTTTTTTTGCGTATCGTCAAGGGTCTAGAATAGTTCCAGTTTTTAAGGTTAAAGATTATGACAGGTAGACCTGATCTGGCCAAATAGGAACTTGACTGTGTTTCACTCTTAGGGTGGATAAAATCTCTGAACTTGAAGAACTCAGAAGTATTAATAGACGTATTAAACGCTGTCAGAGATAATCGCGCTATCGTATAATTGTTTCAAAGGTTGTGGCTGATATACTAGAACTTGCTAAAATACAAACTTGTATTTGACCATAAAAGGAGGGAATGTCCAATTGCTTCCAAAACATCACGATTTTTTTTGATTTTTTATTAATATTATTAAGGCTGGGCAAGCATTCATAATGTAATCTTTGGTCATAGTGTCCCTACCGGCCAGAGAACTTAATACAGATTCGAGATTATTAAATAGTTGAGCAACTCCGAAGAAATGAATTGCCAGAATACTTAATTCGGTAACATATTTGGTCCTATGTCCACTATAAATAACCTAATATCCCACATATAGTGAACATGAATAAAGACCATTAAAGAAAGTGGTCAGTAAAATTTGTAAAAAGCAAATAAACCGTAATGTATAACCTTTGGTCAAGCAGCATCATTAACGAAAGTTTTAATTAAATTGAAATTTAGCCACAAAAACAATTGCAAATTGTGTTTACAGCAGAGGGCTTGAGGTTTTTCAAAGTTCTTCCACGTTTCTTTCATTTGTGCGATAATTTAGTGATAAGCAATTCCACTTTTTTCAGCAGTAAAGTTTATCGATTATTTTTTAACTATGAAAAACAATATTAATGAATGTATTATATCAATTATTTTTGTAGGAGTGGCTTAGCTAGTAAATTGTGGACATCGAATTTCATCAAATGATATCTCTGGTCGCTGTTAATTTGCGAACGACAGCTGGCGCGTGACGTCACCGTTCTCCCGCCAATACCTATCGAGGTGACTGAGTGAATGAGCTTAGGAAATTATAAAGCAGATAATTTTTTGTGCAATCGGTGTGTAGTGGTGTCTATTGTTCACGTTGTTTAGCAGGTGAAATCTCGTACGATGTATGCTGATGGTGTTGAGGCAGGTGGACGGGGACTACCGTTTAGTCGATTTCCTGTCCGACACACGAGACAACAACGTGTTAATTTAGTGGTCCTGGACTATCGACAACTCTTCGCTCTCGTTAGGTGGCTCGCCGATCTGGAGAAACACGCTCATTAATTCACATTTGCCGTGCGGCTGTCGGGCCGACTAATATTTAACATCGCGGCCGCGCGGCGCGTTATCATAACAGGATCTCTGGCCGGACCTGTTTATTTGTTATTACCTCTGGACATTAATGAAGCGGAGTCGCGGTCGTGTGTCTCTATCCAGCTACACGGGTCTGTGTTGGGTCAGCCATTAAGATAAAGCCTTCTTTCCACTACCATGGAGGTCCCGTACTCGACAACAGGTCAAAGCAATATGTCGCTCTTATCATGACCAAGCATTTAAATGATTTTTTATCACTCAGACTCGTCCCTTAGTCTTACTGTACACCAGGAAATAGTGTATTTGAAGCAGCCTTTGTAATATATTCCATATATAATTTCTAAAACAAATTTCATAAAAGTTTTTTTTTTTTTTTTTTTTTTTTTTTTTTTTTTTTTTTTTTTTTTTTTTGTCACCGAGCCATCTTTTTTCCTTCACACTTAAGCAAAATTTATCAATGATGTAACATTAAATATTAAGTTCTCGGCTTGGTAACATCATTAATTAAGAAAGGAAATTTTTGTAAATGGTATTCAGAGATGCCTACAATCTGAAGATTGATCAAAAAAAAAAAGATATTATAGTGGTACAAGTTTCTGGATTGCGTTAACTTTAACCACAACAGGGATATAATTTAAAAACACAAACAAACAAGTTGATAATAAACTTGCTTAAGGTGTAGGTATCTCTGAATACATCATCATAAACAACAACAAATGCATGTTCAGTGGTTACACAAACATAACAGGCGGGAAACAATGGTGTGCTTTCAAAATGAAACTAGTTTTTTTTGGTTAAAAGGTCACTACACTGCACGTGTGAAACATATATAGTAAGAAATATTAAACAGTGAAATGGAACTTTCCAAGACTTCAATACAATCAGGTAATAAAAAAATTTAAGTAGGGTACAATATTTACAACGTTTAATAGCAGATTATTATTATTTACATAAATATATTATAAAAACTCAGTTCAAAACGTGGAGGTTGACTGAAACCTCGCGATGGAGGCATACTAAGTCATTGTGTCAGAGGTAGGACGGCCAGTTCCTTTCCTCTGGGACCTACAGTTTAACGTGGAATCCGAACCACAGAACGACCTGCCGTAGCTTGAATGTTACAACATTATCAGAACATGCACATCACTTGTTCCAGAGCACAGATGATGATTTAATAAAATCAAAACGCTTATGCCAAAAACAAAGCTTTTAATTTAGCTGCACACAAAAATCTGCCAACCAAACTACTTTCGCTACAGGTAACTCTCGCGACATCAATCCAACCCTCCATGCACCCGAAGATATATAGAAGCCTGATAAGCTTCTTACCCGATGCGCAAGTTCACATCTAGATGCAACTAATATAAACTTTATGGTTAAAATTTAATATGTAAAATAAGTAATATATTAAATTATATAAAGCAGTTAATAAGTAAAATATGTAATATATTAAATACGAACATATGTAAATAAGGGAGCGTGCATAATGCACGAAGTTCCATTTTGGCCTCCTGTGAACCCCCCCTCCCCCCCCCACGTAGCCCTACGTGGCTTTTGCCTCAACCCCCCCCCCCCTAGCCATTTAGCACGTAGCTTTTTCCCTTTTGATTCCAGAAGACATTTTGTACTGTTTTCTCTTGTCAGACTATTGTAAATTACATACTGAGATAATTAATTGAGGGAAATAAATATTCACAGGCTGTTGTGAGTTCTGTTCCTCATTTTAACTGTGACAAATAATATGAAAGGAAAGCTACGTGGCCTGGCTCGGAACCCCCCCCCCCTCCCCCCACGTAGCCCAGCGTAGCCTTTCAGCCAACCCCTTCCCCCCTGGACCGAGCCACGTAGTTTGTGCACGGTTCCTAATAGGTAAGTATGTAAATAATATGTAAATTATATATTAATATGTAAATTATATGTAAACAATGTAAAATATGTTCGATATGAAAGATACTTAATCAGTAAAAATGTTCCCGGCAACTGTAGTATGTAGTAGCAGTGCTGGTTTAATGGTCCTGTGACCAGAAACCAGGGGCGGATCCAGGGGGGGGCTAGGGGGATCAAGCCCCCCCCCCAAAAGTATCTGGATCCACCCCCGACATTTGAGACCTTTTTTTTCCAGCTATACGGATTTGAGGCCAGAGGAGGCTATAAAGACTGCCCCATGGCCGACTCAAGCCCCCCCCAAAACCAAAATCCACTGAAGGTAAGCCCTCTCAGCCAAAATTAACTCAAGCCAAGCCCCCCCCCAAACCAAAGTCCACTCAACCCCCGCCCAAACCAAAATCCTGGATCCGCTCCTGCCAGAAACCAATAACAAATATTAAAAAAATAGCTGAAATAGACCAAAAAACAACTAGAATACCTTATCTGTGATATTGTTGTGTAAAGCGCATGTTTTTAACTTGTTACTCTACCAGGGTGACTATATGGTCTAACTGAGACCTAAGGTAATAACGATAAAGTGAGACCCGGTACTGTACCTGGAGGTCGGGGAAGAAGGGTATGTTGCGGGCCCACTCGACGGCGGAGAAGAGAAGTCGCGCGGCGAGCTCGCAGATGTTGTCGATGCCCATGATGTTGTTGGGCTGCATGCACTGTCCGTAGCGCGACGTGGGGTAGGGCTCCGCGCGCAGCAGCAGCGAGATGTAGCTCGACAGGTACGAGTGGCCGTTCAGCCCCGCCACTGCCACCGCGGACGCCGCGTCGCCGTTCGTGATGGCGAACTGGCCGGGGATGCCCGAGGGCTGCGTAGGCGGCACGCGCCCCCGCTGCACGGCTGCAACAACCAGGAAAAACAACATGTTATCGCTGCCAAGGCTTCCAACATCGCGCACAAGACTGCAAGTCCAAGGTTCGATGCGTCCGCTGCGGTGAGGGGCACAGAGTACTAGTCTGTGCCAACTGCGGCGGTGACCACGCCGCCTGTTACGGTGCCTGCCCTGTGAGAAAGAAGATCCAAACCTCTATCAACAGGCGACACCCACAAATTAATTCACCCGCCCAGCAGAAGAAATAAAACGGAAACAGACAACGGGACTTCCCTGTTTCACAACACACCCGAAACTCCAAGCATCAACCAAAGAAGATCGTCCAAGCTATCGCAAGACAAGAATAGCAACAAATCGGGCACAACTGGACGATGCTGCAGACACGACTGCCAAGGACAACTACGTCGTGAAGATGATCTGAATAACATCGCCCAGCAACTGACCCAATTAATATCGAAGATGTCTTCCTGCAGCCAATTTGAGTAGACTCTACACTGCTACTAGCCACTATTAGCGTAGGCCGCCCCAACAAAGACCCACGGAAGCAAGAAGACGAGGTCTCAGAAGACGCCCTAGCAGGGGATATCAACCGCGACGGTAGTATCGGTCACCAGCCAGCAGCGTATAACCTAGAGCGATTAGCGACGGCGGAGCAGTCTGTAAATCACCATCAACGCAAACTGATGGACTGCACCCACACCATCATGCAGCTACATCAGAAAACCACGTTATTGACGGAAGTCATAACGAATTATGCCAACATCGGGAACGACACGCCCGAAAATACCACACAACGCAATGACAACCTTTTTGTGAACTGGAAGGAGATGCGACCATCGTTGCAAGAACTTCCCCGCACTCTGGGGGCAATGTTACTCCAGAAGATTTATTGTCAAGCGAAAAACAACATGTAAACTGCACAGACTAACTCGCCTCCCAACGGAGCACAGCTACATTCCCAAAGAACCTAAACTGCGCAGAGCAACACGTCACCCAACAGAGGACAGATAATCTTGACTTAACTCGTTCCCAAAGAACCTAAATGCCACAGAAAAAGTCGTCTCCCAGCGGAGCAGACTCCCAAAGAACCTAAACTTCACAGAGAAACTCGTCACCCAACACTGCGCAGCTAGACTTGGATTTTAAATGCCGTCATGAAAATACCTTAACTCCAAGCAGAATCTGGTCTCCTGTCCTAAGAAGCTAGATTTGAACTTAGGTTCCCAAAGAACCTTAACTCCACACAGAAGCTGGTCTCCCAGCGGAGGCAGCTAGATTTAGACTTTAAAAGTCATTCTAAAAAAGACCTGAAGTCCGCTCAGCATTTGGTCTCCCAACGGAAGGTAACTAGATTTGAACTTTAAAAGTCCCAAAGAACCTAAACTCTACAGAGAAACTGCTCTCCTAACGGAGGGAAACTAGATTTTGAATTTTAAAGTCTTTTCCAAAGAACCTTAATTGCACAGAAGAAACTGCTCTACAAACGAAGGGAAGATAGATTTGTACGCTGAAATTCGTTCCCAAAGAACCTGAGGTCCATATAGGAACTGATCACCCAACGGACGAGATGCTAGATCTGGTGTTTAAAAGTCATTCCCAAATAACCTGAACTCCACAGGGAAACTGGTCTCCCGTCGGAAGATATTTAGATTTGGACTTTAAATTTCCTTCCCAAAGAACCTTAACTCAACAGAGAAACTGGTCTCCCAACGGAAGGTAGCTAGATTTTTCTCTGGAAATAACTGGAGTAACTAATAATGATGCTAGAATACAGAAGCGAATGCTCGCAGTGTAGAAGGGAAAAAATGTAATGTCAACTGTAGTATTTTAAAATGGAATGGTAGTTCTGTATGAGTCATTTGGATTTGAGGAATCAACATATCATCACATTATTCCATTATTATTTCAGTATTAATCACAGCTTTTAGTACACCTGTGTGTTTTATAAGGGTGTGGCGTTGAACATGCGTGGTGTCCATACATGACATTTATGAACAGGATACACAAACTGACTGCGAGAGAAATAAAGCCTGAGCGACCGATATAATATTACAGAAACTAACACACATTATCCGTCCGTCTTTCACTGTTTGGTTAGTTTTCAGAATTTTCATTAAGAAATATGTTATTTATCCCAAAAAGTATCCTATGTGGTTCCTGATGATTCATAGTTTTTTATTTCCAAATTTCACAACGATTGATGTAGCATATATATATATATATATATATAGGAAACAAAGGCGCTATAAAGTGGGTAAATTAAACATTGTAACAGGAGAATGATCACCGCTTACCAAAGTTGAAGACTGTTGTGGTGTCGAAACACGTACACACACGTACACACGTACAGCGTTGAAATTTTCAGGTTAAATACCTCCATGAACAACACAGTGAGATAGCTGCATGGTGGCGCATGGCAGCTAATATGTTGTACAGGAGAAAGCTCAGAGCATCGTTAGTAGTGTAGTCGTAGAAGTATGTTAGAACCTATGTTTAATTTATAAACTTAGTGAACACAATTTAATATCTGGAGTACATAAGCTGTATAAATAGTGGCTCTAAGGAAAGTACATGTACCAGGAGACGAACGCTCCACGTAACTTAAACCACCCTTGCCCGAGGACACTCCTTGTTATCCAACGGGGCACATCCGGGCGCCGCTATCTGGAACCCGCCTCTGGAGGCGCACATTTTGCATGCAAATAGGCACTCCAGCTCCTGGAATGCCGCTGGTCAGGTCGGGACCTTCCTAAACGCGTCTGCCTGCGGCTACTGTGCGCTATATATACCACTCAGTACTCACTGTCACACCACTCACCCAATCAAAACATCTCTCTGACAAATACATGAATCGCATCATCTGCAACAGTAAATTAAATAATAAAATCAGTTAGGAAGTATATACGAGAAGTAACCCAAAAATAACCGGAATAGCAGTGCCGTGGACGGAACTTGTGTAGTACGCGTTTCTGCCGCTAGGCGTTTATAGCGCATCTCATTGCCAATTCAGTGCCGACTTTGTTGTCAACCTGGCTTGTTTTGTTAATATGCAGTGTTTGTTTTTGCTAATTTTGTTATTGTTACGTTTTTGATGATGGCAAGTTTAAGTGAACAACGTGCAGCTCTGAAATTTTGCTTTCTACTTAGTAAAAATGCTACTGAAACTCTTTTAATGTTGAAAACAGCTTACGAAGATGACGCTATTGGAAAAACTCAAGTGTACGAGTGGTTTGCTCGGTTAAAAATTGGCGACATGTAGATTGATGACAAACCTCGTTCTCGACGTCCATCAACTGCCCGAATCGAAGAAAATGTTGAAAAAATTCGAGAGATTGTGCTCTCAGACCGTCGATAGACAATTGATCAACTGTGAGAACTGTTGAAGTTCGGTTCATCGAATTTAAACATAGGATTTGGGAATAAAACTAAAATCGTCAAGCTTGACAATTTCTGAACATAAAAATATCTTATTTTACGTGGATTTGAACTCAGGTCAGAAAATTATGAAAATAGCACCCTGTCACATACACCACGCTGCCATTTGATGGTATGGGCAATAATTTAGTATTTACACAACATTAAGATATTTTTTAAAATTATTTGTTATTTTTTTTTCATGCGAATAACTAAAAAACAAGGGCGCATTTTGAGAAACGATTATGCTACAGACATGTATGGTGTGTACCTTTATGAAAGATATTGAAATCCGTTATTAACATGTATGACGGTCTCCAAGTTAGATAAATACGCAATGATTAATTGTAAAAAATAAAAATGTCATTTCTCCAATGAATCCTTTATGTTTTAATGGATGAAAATGGTTCAAATGAACTGTGATTTTACTAACAGTAGTACAATGTGTTAAATGTTAATTAAAACGCCAGTAAAGTGTGTTTCCATTTCGGAAGAATCCCCGACCGCACATCCAGATTTGGTTTTCCCATGGTTTCTCCAAATCAAAATATCATGGGCAAATTCCTTCTCGTTTCTTGCTCCACGTCCTTTCCCGCCTCTGATGACATCGTAGAGGCGTGAAACCATTAGCAGAAAGAAAAAAAAATATTTCCTTAACAAAATTTATATTCTCTTTGAGGTAATCCGCGAGCATCGAATATGCTACGTCATCAGTGATAGACGTGTAAGAGGAAACAGATTGAGGGGAATGTCCTTCACGGAGCGGAAGGACAGCGAGAGTACCGCGAGTTAAACCTTTTATTACCACTGGAGCGCTACCTGTTACGGGTTAACGGTGCACGCACTGGCGGCCGCGTAATAGGAGGGCGGAGGTGCAGCCATTAATAGGGGGCGTTCATCAGCTGGCGACCGTTTCCGCGTGCCCGCTCCCGGTTTTTACTCTCTGGTTTTGTTTTGCTCGCAGGCTCCGCTAACACTGTTGCGGTCTGCTCTCCAGCGAGGCTATCTCCGCTGGTGGTTGCCGACAAACCTCCTCCGAGGTGCGCATAGTGTTTTCTGGTTAACTCGGTGGCCTCTTTTGTTCCATCTGTGTCACAAGAACTCGAGTCGACAGTTTGGTTATGGAACACGAACTCTGACGTACTTCCATTGACGCTTACATATTCGCGTAATGTTTCCATAGCTGTGACACTTTAAGGGGACTCGTAGCAACGCGAGAAACATGTCTGAAAATATAATGGAAACACTCTGTCGCTTACCGTAGTGGGCCATACGAACACAAAGAAAACACAAACACTTTTTACGATATTTCTGTTAATAACCTTACCTATGTAGGAGGCGACGCGTATGGCGTGGAGAAACACCTAGTACATGACTCACCATATGAATGAACCACAGATAAAACAAGAAGAAACGGTTTTACCTCTATTATCGTGCTCGACCAACGATAATAGTGACAAAGAATAATGTAACAGTGACCAGTAGAAGTAAAATAAAAAAATTAAAAACAAAAATGTAATTTACATTTTGCTATAACAGAGAAAATTAATTGTATAAAAAAAGAAAGATATTAAAAATTTAAATATATATATATGCTAATTGACTGTAAATTTTTAATATTGTGGTATTGCTCACATGTCGGTCAGGAACAGAACACAGTTTCACATCACTATTCATTTGAGCATATCACTAGTTGTTTTTTTATGCTGCACTTGTTGTTGTAGTGAATATTTTCTGTCGATTCGCACATGTGTGTTACACACGGTTTGTTTTGTTTTACCACTATATCTGTGTGTGCAGTGCACACACACACACACACACACACACACACACACACACACATATATATATATATATATATATATATATATATATATAAAAAGGAGTTTTAATGTACATAATCATTGTAACAAAACATGTAAAAACACTTTACAGCCACAAGGGCGAAACGCGTCTGGGGAATCAAATAAAAATAAAATTCAACAAAACAGTTGTTTTTATTGTTCAACAACTGCGGAATATGGCCTACCACCAGATTAACACTGGATTCAACGTTGCGGTAAGACTGACGTGAGTGTAATTCAGGCTGACTACTTGCGTCGTCCGAGGACGACGACGGATGTCTTAAGTGGACGATGGCCTGCTATGAGGCGGGTCGTGTCGTCCTCCCGGGTAGTCACAGTAGCCGTATCTGCCATCAGCAGTGGCTCTCGCAGTGCTCCGCGGCAGTAAACAACTTTATCTCGCGCAGATCGCGGAAGTGGCGTCTCGCGGCAGCAGTAATGGCGGAGTGACGCAAGCGGCGACTACGAGCAGAGAAGCCCGCTAACTCCAGATGCTTACAACTAGTGACGTCACGGGAATAATAGTCAGGAGGTGGTGGCGGCTGGTGCGATGAAAGTTAGCAATAAATCATAAGGCGACAACGCAAGAAGAACGGAGAACAATGAAACTTACTAGTTATTGTTTTTTACTTATGGCTTTACGCCTCGTCGACGTCGAGGTCATTAGAGGCGGGATGGAACTGGGGACGAAGAATGGGAAGGAATTCGGCCATGGCCTTTGTGAAGGAAGCATCCCGGCATGCGCCTGGAGTGGTTTGGGGAAAACAAATCTGGATGCCCTGACGGGGATTCGAACCGCCGTCCTCCCGAATGCCAGACCCGCTCACCCACCACAATCGGTGAAACTTACTAGAGAACTGTAAGCTATAGCATTAATAATTAAATAAAAGCCATATTTTGGTGTTGGTTCCTTCAAAAGGCCATGGCCGTCTTCCTTCCAGTTGCTTGTTCCCTCTCTCACGGCTCTAATTACTTCGACGTCAACAAGGAAAACGTCCTACAACTAGCGAAAAACTAAGTCCACTAACGCCTTCTCCATTCTAAAGGCCCGTTCCCACGATCCCTTGTAACGAAGGCGGGGACGGGACGGGACGAATACTCAACCACACGCCATGGGAACAGGGCCGCCTCTGCTAGCGGAGACGAGACGCAGCTACCCACTCTGAGTCGGTAAACATCAGAGGCGTGTGTAGCGGTGCGCTGTTGCCATCGGTTTACAGCAGCGGTGCGCACCCCTTCTGTTGCTGTAAAGTGCTATGTGCCAAACGACACTAGGCAACGTGGTGGGGAGGTGGCGGCGAGGTAAGCTAGGGCTAACCAGCGGCGCGCGCTCGTCCCTACACTTCGGCTAATGAGGTCCCGTCTCGTCTCGCATTCGTTACAAGGGATCGTGGGAACGCGCCTCATGGATGACTCTGTCTTGAAACCACTAATCTTAAATTCACTTCGCCTGATACTGCACGTCTGTGACTACTAGGAGCTTACGTGGTACCTTACCAGAATAATGTACTGGTCGAGTATAGCTACACTCTTCTCTTTATGTCTCGGATGACAGAAATGACGGAGGGGGAAATCTTGAATAGGGACCGGGGGTGAGCCTGTATTAGGCTCATAAATCAAACTCCGGGGAGACTCGTCCATAATGGGACGCATCCCCCGCTGGAGAAGAAAGGCCCAACGTTCCGTCCTTACAACTTCGGCGTGGGTTCCGTCCTGCGTTCCCCTTAGTGTGTCGGTAGTGTCGCTGTAGGAGGGACACCTGTTGCTTCTACTGCTTCTTGGCCACACTAACAGATTGCTAAGTACGGCCAAGAATGAAACCGTAAGGCTACAAAAAATTACTCCTCTGTTTCGTCAGTCTCTCAATGGGAACACATTATCCTGCAATCACTATACTAATAAAAGGCTGACTTGGTCATCGTCGGATTTGGATGTTCCATCGTTTTCCCAAATCACTGAAGTAAAGTGCCGGGATGGTTGCTACAAACGGTCATGGTCCAATCCCTTTCCGTTACTTGCTCCAATTCCTTTCCCACCTCTAACGACTTTGACGTCGACGAGCAAAAAAATACAAAAATTGGTCATCGTGTCTGTCACGCTGTGACGTCACGCGGCACGGCCTTCGTTGTCGTCTGATTACGGCCAGAGATGTCGTAACTCTCTACCTGTAGAAGTTGCTTTTATGGAAGGTTAGAACTAGGGATGCCTATTTAGTTTTCTGTAACGGTTCAACGTGTTATTTTGGCTGTCCGGTTTGAACCACGTCAGTTTATCGAAACCTGACGTTTCGGCCACCATTTTGTGGCCTTCTTCAGAGGATTTCGATAAATTGACGCGGTTCAACCCAGACAACCAAGATAACATCGACAACGACCGCGGAAGTCTGCGCACCTACGGTTCAACATGTTTTAAATCGCAAACCAACCATAAGAGGTCATCCGTAAATTACCCCCCCGCCCCCTCTGGTGAGATCTGGTCCGTGAGAACCACCCCTCTAGAAATCGCCCCCCAAACTTTTTGAGACCTTTTTTTTATTTAGGTCTCACCCTTCAAAATCCGGTTACACCCACACTTTTTGACGAAATACCCCCCAAAAATCGACTTTTCACGCAATTTGTAGACCTTCTCTTTTTTTTTAGCTCCACAGTCCGAAATTTTTTTCCCCAAAACCTCATGTGACATTTCGCCGCAGCCCCCCCCCCCCTATGTCACCTCACGTAATTTATGGATGCTCCCTAAGGAAATGTATGTGTTTACGTTTTAATCTACATATTATTCGTGACGAGGATTGTGAAGTGGAACGGTATGAGGTCGAAATATATACGACTATAGTCGTCGATGAGCCGTATATTGAAGAAACATGCGTACTGACTTCCATATTAATTGCCCGCCCCGTTGTCTCAGTTGGTTGCGGCGCCGTGATGGTGCCTGGCGCTGACCCGGGGTTAGCTGGTTCCAGTCCTGGTAGTGGACTTGGCCGGCAGGGTAGCAGAGGTCGTGGTGCAGTATTCCTAACCACCAATGCCCCGTTGTCTCCGTCCTGGGCTAAACCTCTCCGCAGTACGTATGGAGTGACGTCATACCACACACTGTTGATGGTGATTCATCCGTCAGATAGGGACGTTAAGCCTGGCGGCACCAAAAAGTGACTTTCGGAAGAGTAGGCCAGGTAGTTCCGGCACCCGGTTTCACCATCTGTCTTCCTTCATCCTCCTTTTGCACACAATGCAGAGATCATACTGCATCGAACATACACAAGCCTTACATCACAGTCATACACACAAAACGATCACCCGTATTTACAATTTAATCGCTGCGGAACCACTCCATTTAAATTTTTCTACAGAGTTGTCGTAGAGAAGTAACAACTCCCTTCAAGGCAATCACAGCATCTGGGTCAATGGGTAAATGGAATAATCATCATAAGGGTGCGTCCCTTAATGACGTGAGGTGTTTTTGCCAGAATTCCTGCCCCCCCCTCCTCTGGGTGAGACTTCGTTATATTTGGTCGGACCTTCCACCCCCCCCCCTTCTAAAATTACGTAAGATTTTGACGGAGACACCTCCCCCCCTTACTAATCGCCCTCGTTACATTTTGAGATTTTTTTTTTTAGGTCATATGACTCCAAGAGCAAAATACCTCCCCCCCCCCCCCTCCCAAAGCGAACTTTCGCGTCATTTGTACACCTATGTTTTAGCTCTACAGTCCGATTAGAATGAGATTTCCGCTGACCCCCACTCCCCCTTGGTGAGGTTTCGTGAGATTTTGCCTAACCCCCCTCCCCCTTATTTCACCTGACGTAATTAATGGACGCTGGATGTTAGTTAGTCTTACAGTGAGGAAGCATCTCTTTAGATGGATTACTAGTGCTCAAACACCAGGGTTTGTTTCACCCGTATATATGTGGAAGTCTTTCGGGAGCCGAGTTTTGATTACTGTACACATTGTAGTTTAAACCAATATTTGCGGTCAGGAACACAACTCGCGGTAGCAGTCCGTACGTGAGGTAGATCAGACGCAGGTCCATCTAGTTTTTACATCAACCTTGCACACGTGTTGGCTCGCGTGTTGCTACATACACTCTGTAATTCAAGACTTGCGACCGCCATATAACAGTGAGCAGAAGGTATCGAGCACTAGACAACTCGGTTTCAACTTGAGGGTTAAAACGGTTCATCGGGGGGAAAAAAAAATATTCAGACGAATGTTTTTCTTTCTTTTCTAGTTCGTTAATTTCGCATATGAATATCTCTGTGGAATCGAGAATAACACACACAGTATTCTACATATAGCTTGTCGAATGTTTGAATCGAGCGTGGTGGGTGAGCGGTTAACGCTCTGGCCTCGCATTCGGGACGACGCCGGTTCGAATCCCCGTCCGGGCATCCAGATTTGGGTTTTCCGTGGTTTCCCCAAATCACTCCAGGTGACTGTCGAGATGCTTCCTTCAAAAGGCCATGGCCGAATTCCTTCCCGTTCCTTGTCCCCAGTCCCATCCCGCCTCTAAAGACCCCGACGTCGACAAGGTGTAAAGCTATTAGTAAAAAAAAAAAAAATAAAAAAAAAAAATAAAAAAAAAATAAAAAAAAAAAAATGAAAGTAGAATTTTCGGGTCTCTCTGGTTCCTTGTGGTAAGACAAGGATTTAATTTCTATTTCTTGGAAATAGTAAATTGTTGGTATATTTTCGGCAAAAGCTACTGATACAAAATAAAAACATCTTTGTCACTGCACTTGGAATCTAACCTCCATCTGTTTTGCTGATTAATAACACATTAAGTTTAATTTTTTTAATGGGATTCGTCTACAAAGGCCATACACAACGTGATTATCGACTATTCTAACGTTTCATTTTTTCCAGTACAATGTAGATTACTAAGTATGGACACGACATTCACGTACAGACAACACTAAACGCCGATGTCCTCAGCCAGACTCGAACCGGCGACCTTCGGCACGTGGAGCTAGTCGTCTAGCCACTATGCTACCGAGGCAGGCTCGTCAATTGTTGTACTACACATGCATGCTTCACACAAGAAGTTCGCACAAAAATTTACAATATTGAAATGAATCAAATTTTTAATGTGTTTTGATGAATAACGTGTTGAAGCGATTAAAAAAGTAAAAATTTATGTAGGCTCATAATTAAAAAAAAAAAAAAAAAAAAGAATTCCGGAGAATGCGGATTCAACTCCAGATTTCGGTTTTCCATGATATGATTTGCCGACATTGTTGAAAAGCCCATGGCCGAATTCCTACCTGTCCCTGATCTGGATTACACTTGCACCTCAGATAACCTGGACATTGATAAAGCTGAAAGGTAAAAGAACCCTTTTCCTTACAACATTATAAAAAAAGGGGGAAGAGAAAAAGATCACTCTTTCTAAAAGAATGAAATTCTATAATGCAAAATTGTATGGTAGCTTGTATAATAAGTGATAGGAGGTTCACAGAACCATAGTGTATCGTAGATAAACACTAAGTTGGATAATTTTATTTTATTTAACAAAAACTCTGTTCTTTATTCGCGGATACCGAATCAAATGCTCTCCCATCTGAAGATTGTCTATATTATCATGAAACTGACACTGACTGTTCGGTTTGTTTGTTGTTAAATCACCGATCCTGGCGGGTGAGCCATACGTTCGCACCTGGCTTTCGGGAGGACGCAGATTCAAAAACCCGTCCGGCACAGAAAATTTCGATTTTCTATGATTTTTTCGAAATAATTCAGGTGAATGCCGGGATGGTTCCTCCAAAATGCCATGGCCAAATTCTTCATAGTTCCTTGGCCACCAACCCGTGCCGGCTCTAATAACGTCGACGACGACCAGCCGAAAGACCCGGAAATGTGTTGTTTTTTTTTTTTTTTTTTTAATTTAATGATGGCCTTCGGTCTATCGACCATACGGCCAGCTTCAATATTTACATTAGTTTTTACATTTACTGTTTGACCTTTTAAAGTAATGTAATAAAACCTTATTTCACAGTGGATTATAAAATCAATCAATGACACAATATTAGTATAATGAGATGACAATTAAAGTTCCATAATATTATTTACCAAATAAAATGTGTGAATCCTATAGAATAACATGTTAATTCGGGTTGAAGTACGAGTTGAACTTGGTGTGCACAATAACATTTAATATAATAACACGTGAATTTTTTATTTCTTAACAGCTAATTTACATTTATTACAATTATAAGTAAATTTCACGATTTATGGAATCCTTTTTTTTTAATTATTATTATAAATGCTTTCTTTAAAGGGAGATATCTGTCTCCTCTTAACTGTTAAATAACGAGCTATCGCTCCGTACACGTCGTGTCTTCCCTCTCTCAACAGAATATGTGCCGATGATTTTGTTTTGTTTTTTAAATTGGCATTTGGCTACGAGACCATACAGCCATCACTATGTAATTTTGTAGTTTGCAAGTATGTATTGGATCACTCAATGTATTATAGATTCTGCGTGGTATAGACGACACAAGCCGAACACAACACTTGATTAAAACCACCCATGCCCGAGGCCGGACTCGAACCTTTTGAGGTTGACCAGGCTGTTGTATAATTTGTTCTGTAGGGTCCGATAGAGGGTGCATGCTAGTATGGTATGATTGATATCTGCTATTTCTTCTTGATCTGCGTGGTAACCGGAAATGTGTTGTGAAATTACTCTTTGCTCGCCAGGTGTTGTGTTTCCTAAGATGTTGTGCCGCCGGCACTGGAGGTGTGTTGCAACGAACCCGCGAGCCGGAGTAAACATCGCGGTCAGAAGCGCGGCTTTCCAAATGCCCGCCGAGGTGTGTTCGGGTCACCTGCGGGTCAGGGCGGACGTCCAATTTCACGGCCATTGGCAGTTACGACGCAGCGCCGCTCATCGCGGTCCAAATCGTCGTCATTAGGGGCCATCCGGGTGCCGCTATTTGCAGACCGCTACTCCGACACCGCAGCCTCCAGCCACGTGTCGACACACGATGCTCGTCTGTTTGTTCGTGCCTCGGGTCGTGCTTTCGGATGCGATTGACAATGCGTGAAGGAATGCTCTGCCGACGTGTCGCTGAAATATAAACTTCTCGGGTTCTCCGCCGGATGGAGTTGAAAAAGACGACGTTTCGGTGGCGTGCTCTACTGCCATCTTCAGGTCTGGTGTTACCACTGTCACAACCAGAGCTGGCGAGCTGCATTGCCGTTGTCTGGCATGACAATGGAACTACTATACCTACGATTCTTGCACCACTCTGTCTACGCCATTTGCTGCCCATTTCCTCCGTGGGCACAGTAGGGTGGAGATTTTCTCTTACCGCATTTACTCCTAGTCTTATTGATAGTTTAGTTCAAGAAACCTGACCAAGGGGGAGGGGGTTCAACGGAAATCTCACGTGTGGTTTTGATATTCTTGTAGAATGGCAGAGCTAATTCGGCCATGGCCTTTTTGAAGGAAGCATCCCGGCATTCGCCTGGAGTGATTTGGGGGAACCATGGAAAACCCAAATCTGAATGCCCGGACGGGAATTCGAACCGCCGTCCTTAAGAAAGCTACGCCAGAGAGCTGTGCACAAGCTGGCACTGTCTTGGAGACATAAGAGTGTGAGAAAATTTAATTATGAAAAACATTTTAATTAACTGTATGGCTTACGGTTAAAATGCTCCATTTAAAAAAATATATATATAATTCATACCACACATATGACGATTATTTTGATAATCATTAAATATTGCCTAATAGGGGAAGTCTGAAATGTGACTTTCGACGAAACTTTCCACACACGAAGTTTGGCACCAAAGATATGCGAAGTCACCAGTCTTAAAGTGGCGTGATAATTAAACGTCATTCCTGCCCGGACACCAAAAACTAAAGTTGAATAATGAAGTGGAAATCCTCCATCTCAAACAAGAGTAAGATTTAATAACTGGCGGCTCATCCACCATAAACTATTCTCATAATTACTTGCCGAACGCGAAATTGTTTCACACGGCCACGTCAAGATAACGTTACTCATATTAAATCAACGCAGCTGTCCCACAAATCCAATCTCCATTAGCGTCTCCGGGTCAGGGAACTATCGAGACTCACGTCGACCGCTGTCAACGCAACTTTATCGACCAACGGGAATCGGGCCTCAAATTGGCTAATTTCAGTTATGAACTATCAGCTGCAGATCTCCTTATTCGCTGGTTTTTCCATTGTAAATCAGCGCGGATATTTCCGGGCAGTTTCAATTAACGGGAGATGGATTCGCGTAATGGAGGAGTTAGGACCGGCGTTAATACATTCTCGCGCCGTGCAGGTGTAAATAACTTATTCAAATGAGGAGGAGAGCGACGCGGCCGAATTAGCAAACAGCGGGCGTCGGGGTAGGGGCCGTATTTCTCTCGAACAACATCTGTTCGAGGAATCTCGCCGCAACGCCACGCACAGTGGTTTAAACAAGCGACGAACGGGGCGCGCAGCAGCTACAGTTTAAAACAGTGCACACCGAAAGTTAAATCGATTGCATACAAACAACTGGTGCGACCTCACTTAGAATAATGTTGTTCTGTATGGGGCCTCAACAAAAGGGAACCGAGCGCGGTGGATGAGAAGTAATGCTCTGGTCTCGCATTCGAGAGAACGTGGGTTCGAAACCCCGTCCGCGTATCCTGATTTGAGTTTTCCATGGTTTCCCAAATCAATTCAGGTGAATGCTGGGATGCTTCCTCCAAAAAGCTATGACCGAATTTCTCCCCGTTCCTTGCCCCCGGTCATTTCCCGTCTCTTATGATCTTGACGTCGAAAGTTAATTTTATTGGTGCGACCTCACTTAGAATAATATTGTTCTGTATGGGGCCTCAACAAAAGGGAACCGAGTGCGGTGGATGACCAGTAATGCTCTGGTCTCGCATTCGAGAGAATTCGGGTTCTAATTCCCGTCCGAGTATCCAGATTTGGGTTTTCCATGACTTCCCAAATCACTCCAGGTGATTGCCGGGATGCGTCCTTCAAAAGGCTGCGGCCGAATTCCTCCCCGTTCCTTGCCCCCAATTCTTTCCCGCCTCTTAAGATCTTGACGTCGAAAGTTAATTTGATTGCATACAAACAACTGGTGCGACCTCACTTAGATTATTATTGTTCTGTATGGGGCCTCAACAAAAGGGTACCAAGCGCTGTGGATGAGCAGTAACGATCTTGTCTCGCATTCAAGAGGACGCGGGTTCGAATTCCCGTCCGGGCAACTAGATTTGGGTTTTCCATGGTTTCCCAAATGACTCCAGGTGAATGTGAGGATGCTTCCTTCAAAAGGCTACAGCCGAATTCCTCCCCGTTCCTTGCGCCCCGTCCTTTCCCGCCTCTTATGTCTTTGATTTCGATGAGATTCCGCTAAATAACTAGGGTTAAAAGTTCGTAATAAATTGTTGTGGTCTGAACATTTTGAGAAGGAAATTGGGAAAACACTGACAGACGGTATGGTGCGCTAACTCTCCCTCGCTCTTAGATATCTTTAACAGCTGGCAACCCCTACTTGCGGCAACTTTTACATGGGCAACCCATACTTTTTATGTTCTTTACATGTCTCTCTTAAATGAATTCTAAATTATTTAAAAAAAATATTTTTGAAAATTTAATTGTAAATACTTGCGGCCATATTTGAATATTCAACCCGACAGAATCGTATTCTGCTACTAATAATTATGCACAAAAATTGCATTTAAATCAAATAACAGATGGACGTAGAAATCATGCAGCCCGATCTTGTAGCAACACGCACTGCGGAGAAGTTTGGGATTAAACCCGGGCTTTTGGTGATTAGGAATTGTGTACCACCACCTCTGCTGCCCTACCGGTCTTTCAAAGAAAGGGCCTATAGGAATTGTATGGCTGCACAAATATTCTCTGGTTAATGATATTAGCAACAGATATACCTACGGATAACGATGAATCTGTTGAGCGAAAGAGAGAGAATGTAACCGATGAAGATATAATTAAATTTAATTGCGATTGAGAACACGCACCGATGGCAATTTCCCTACGCACCCATTTCCCCTCCTTTTCTGTAGCCACCTATTTTTGTCCACCACAAATTTCAACTTTAAATTGTCTCAACATTTTTGGTAAATTTTTCATCAGTTATCTTGGTAACTTACTCCAGCCCCTGACAAAATTTCCCCACACCCTTGTGCCTGAAATCGAGTGCCAGCTTGTGGTAATGGTCATCTTTTCCCTTCGATGCATTGCTTTCAATTCTTACACTAATATCTTTCCATGTCTCATCACCAACATACGCCTTGTACACTTCCATGACCCTCTTCACCCTCCTCCTGTCTTGCAATGAATCCCATTCCAGCTCTTTTATCATATCTGTAGCTGATTGCGTTCTGCGATAATTTCCAGAAACAAATCTAGCAGCCCTTTTTTGCACCCTCTCCAACTCCTGTATTTGATACTCAAAATGTGGGTTCCATACTACACTACCATATTCAAGCAATGGTCTGCCCAATGTTCTGTAACCCAGTTCCTTTACTTCTCTCGTACATCCCCTCTCTCCAACAAGTGAGGAACTGAGCGGCTGCAAGTAGAGTGGAGTGGTTTATGCGCCTCGTGGCCGCTGTGGTGGAATGAGGCCGCGCACAGTGGATGCTGCAGCCTGAGGCTACAGCGCGCAGCACCGTTACCTGGCAACGTCTTCGCCACCGAGGCGTCTTCGCGGTGTGGGAGGACCACACCGCTATGCTCTATGCGGCTGTACTGTTCAGCCGATCATCCTCATTAAGCTCAAAGATCGCAGCAAAAACTTTGGTTTTCTAACAGATTCGCTTTAGTGCCACCGTGCGTGGTTGCTGAGCGGTCAAGCTGTCGCCTCCCTTTTGAGAGGATGCTGGTTTGAATCCCCGTCCGGCCATCCAGATTTGGGGTTTCGATGGTTTCACCAAACATATTTGTTTCAGAAGATTGTATAGGTATATGATTTCTTTGTAGTCATTGCGTTTCATCAACAACAACAGTTTCACATGAATACACAGTCCATTTGAGTACACTTGTGGAACAAAACCGGACACTAGAAAAATAAAGAGTATCGTGCAGGCTTCTGTGAGGAATGCAGTTATCTGTTATCACTTCTTTTCTACAGATATGTTTACAACGAGGGACTTTATTAGGGTGAGCGACACTAGATGACAAATTTTGGATTCTTGTTGTAAACGGTTTTGAAAAAGTTACTGTACATCGATACGTGAAATTGAACGTACTCTAGGTGAATTTCTGGATGCTTCCTTTATAAGGCCATTTCAGAATTTCTTCCCGTTCCTTGTTCCCCAGTCCTATCCCACCTCTAATGACCTCGGCGTCGACGAGGCGTAAAAACATAAGTAAAAAAAAGTTTCACTGCAAAAATTAGAAAAAAACGAGGATTTTATAGACCAGCCTCCAAGATAAAAGTTAGTTGTCGTCATAGTTACCGAGGCTGATGGGTCGGTAGTTCACGTTCGAGTTTAGCATTCGGAAAGAGGTGAGTTCGATCCTCTCCCCAGTAATCCGAATTTTCAACAATTTCGTAAATCACTACAGGTTAATGTCTGTGTCGCTCCTACATAGAGGTCATAATTGTTATTCGTGACATTCCTTTCCCCCAACGACCCTATGAACGCTTTGCTGACGAATCATATATCTCTAATAAAAAAAATAAAAAAATAGATGTCAAAAATCATTGGACAGAAGATGGTACAATTTTTAACTGCTCACGTTTGATATGAGAACCATTTGTTGTGCGACAAACATCAGTCCAGTTCTTGACATAAACGCATTAACTCGTCCCTAGTTATAGAATTCACTGCTGAAACAAGTCAACTTCGGAGCTGTTGAAGAGTAGCAGGCAAGGGTGGTATATACACATTACCTTCCACGTATCCTACCAGGTAAAAAGTGCAGGGGGTAAGGCCTGGTGATCTGGATTTCAGAGATGGCGAACAAGAATGACTTCCCATATGGCATCGCCATTTCCAAGTAACAGACAACAGCGCCGTTGGCGGCAATTGATGGAACTAACAGGCGAGGGTTACAAACTTTGAACCTCTGTCCAGCGATGTGCCGTCCGCATTTATATCTTTTATCTGCTCCTTCCCTTTCAATTAACCTGTATGACGTTAGTAGTTGCCTATGGAAGTTTAGTAGGAACGCTTCTACATTTCTATAACCGACCTTCAAAAAATAAAAATGCAATATCTGCCCTTTCTTTTTTATTAACCCCGTACAGCGTTAGTAGTTGAGTATGGAAGTTTAGTATGAACGCTTCTACATATCTATAACCGACGTTGAAAGCAATTAAAATAAAAATTCAAATTCTGCTCCTTCTTTTTGAATGGCCTTATATAACATTAATCTGGTAACAGGCCATAATTCCGCAGTTGTTGAACAATAATTTTATAAATAATTCAGTTTTGATGCATTTTATTTTATTTTACTGTAAGTACACACACAACAACTAGGTAAACAAAACAAGCCGTTTGTAACACATATGCGCATATCAACACAAAAATGTTTATTATAGTAACAAGTGCGTCATGCTAACAAGAAGCGAAACAATGTTCTACTGAAACTTCAATGAACAGTCCTGGCAATGTCTATGAGATGCTGTTCCATACCAGCATGTGAGGATTACCACTATATGTGTGAGTACAGTTTGTCCATAAAGATTTGTACGGTATATTCTAACTGTAATAACACACATGTAAAAAATAAATAACATTTACAGCCATTGATGATGCCCTAAACCTTAAGGGCGAAACGTTTCTGGGGAGTAAAATAAAGTAAAAATGTTGTTTGTAGACAGAGTTATTTGTAAAATTATAACCCCATATAACGTTAGTAGTTGCATATGGAAGTTTAGTAGGAACGCATCTTCATTTCTACAACCGACCTTGAAAAAAATTCTGAAGAATGACGTTAGACTATTCGCAGATAGTACCGTCACATGAGGAAAGTCGAAAGAGTAGATGACAGCAAAAATCTGCATAGGTAACTAGTGCTATTTCAAGCTGTTCGAAGAATAGGCACTGATAATACCGAAAAGTAATTAAAGATACTGAAACAGACAGATGAGGGGCTGCGCATTATCTAGCCGGTTGTGTATATGGCGACAGATGTCCAGGACCCACATTTGCGGGATGGAAGAAACAAAGTGGCAGGCGCTGCTACCGCTGGCTGGGTGACACAGCAAGCCCTCGTTGTGTACGCGGTACTAGCTCTGAAGTATCTGCCATCTGGACACGTGCTGTCCGGGATACACACACACGCGTGTGTGTGTGTGTTCTGGGAAAGACGCGGCGGTCCGTGTTCCTGCATTTAAATGTCCCCCAATTAAGTGCGCGCCCCCGCGGCCTCATATTATTATTAACAAAAAAAGAGAGAGAGAGCGCCCCGTTTCCCAACGTAACAGAAGCCGGGCATAATACACTTTGGGCGAGCCGGTTGGAGGGGAGGGGAAAAAAATTATCTCCCAAGTCGGCTCAGCGTACACGGAATTAATGAACGAGAGCCCGCCTGTAGGTGGGCAAATATTATTTGCAGTTTCCACCACGCGACGGGGGCGAAAAATTCCGAACTTGCTTTGGCTGAGACGCGTAACGGAAGTTGGAGAGTATACATCGTGAATGTTTTGCTGCCGACAGAGGTGGATGCGGGGTGCAGATATCTCGCTGCAGCTGATGAACCTTGCAAAGTACCGCAGCGTAAGAACCGAACAGGGTCCAAAGCTGTAAACTCGAATCAGGACTTAACAAGAATATACCTGAATAACCTACTTACAGCAAAGAAAATTAACATGTACAGAATAAATGAACCCCTACTGCGTAATGGCTAGTGTCGGATCTTCATGATTTTTTTTTAATAAAAGGAGCAATATGCATGCAAATACAGTGTTGCCAATTTTACGGTTTTATCCGTATACCTATGGATTTATCTAAAAAGTTAGGATTTCGTTAAAATATCTACGGATTTTTGATAATTTTTATTATTTGTTGATTTTTGCTTACATTGGTGTTTTGTTAAACTTAGAGCCTATAGTGTTAATGCATTAAAAAATTGTTAAAAATTGTGAATCGTTTCCTTGTAACCACTCGTGTGAACCAACGATTGAAATAAAGCTCATATTTTGTTTGATTATAGATTTTATAGATCTTAAAAGACGGTAATACAGAACTGTCGGCGCACTCTTTATGCAAAAAGAGAGAGAGAGAGAGAGAGAGAGAGAATAGTCGCAGCAGCAGCAGTGATGAAAGTAACGCTGTATAAAACATGTTCAGATATATTTCTTACAGTCAATGTAGAATATTATTTTCTAAATTTTAACGACCTGGAAATAAAATGAAGTCTTAATCTTGATCCAATCTACGGAAATTTTAGCGGCAATCTACGGATATTCAAAGTCAAGTGACTGGCAGCATTGTGCAAATATGACCTAAAAAACCCAGCTAAATACGACCTAAAAATAACAAAATATGGCGAAATATTTAAATTTGCTAATCATCAAAACATGCTCAACTATTCGACATTTATTTCATCTAGTAGTGTCGCTTTCATGTAGACAACATAATTTGCTTCCGTGCACTCACTGCACCATTGGGAAATTAAATTTTAAATCGTTTTGTTTGTCACTTTAATCTCACATAATTTACAGAAAATAAACTACATGGTTTGGTTTAGGGGGGAATGGGTTCGCTGGAAAGTTACGCTGGGTTATGTGGGGGGAGTGGGGGGTTCCGAGCCAGGCCACGTAGATTTACTATTATTCGTCTAAGTTAAAATGAGGTACAGATTACACAATAGCATTACATATTTATTTTCGTCATTTAACTATCTCCGTATGTAATTTACGATAGTCTAGCAAGAGAAAAAAAATGTCTTCTGGAATCAATATAGAATAAAGTGGGGGCAGGGGGAGGGGATTACATACAAAAGCTACGTCAGGCAACATGGGAGGGAGGTGGAGGGGGTTCGAAGAGGAAAAAATGAAGCTACGTGGTTTATGGACGCTCCTTAAGAACTCTTTCATCTACGCTAAAATAGTCGCCTCCAAATTCCTTTACGTAACTCCAAAACATCACACTTTTTTCGACATTGCGGTATTCCTTGATCCACTGCAGATTTAACGATGACAGGATTATTTCCGAAAGTATTGGCGCCAATGAGACATTGAATGACTCGGCTCGAAACAGGCATGCAACTGCCTCATTGTCGAGATTAAAACGAGGGAGCAACATTAACGCTTAGAGAGTGACAATAATGGGTAACTTTAAATCTTGTTAGTTCTTACCAATTCAGTGACAATTAGTTTCGTTTTTTCTCAGATGTATAACATTAGTAAATTTCAGTGAATACATGTCTTCATTTCTTCTTATCTATAACTTCGAGTCAATTTCCGGTATTACTTGAAAAAAACTATCAGATTTTTCCTCGAAATATGACCATTTGACCATAAATATTACCGTAATATGACCAAAACTAGGAAAATAGCCTGCTTATGCGTTTATATGATGTATAAAATACATTTAAAACAATCAGAAACATTTAATAAGTGTTTAATTCAGCATAGCAGCTCAAAAATAAGGCAGGAAAAAAAATATGACTTGTCGTAAAGATTTAGTAACGACAATGCAGCTGTTGAAAACGACATATTTGTCCTTCTACCTACAATTCAGAAGAACGGGGGTCCCGACTGAGGTTTTCCTCAGTCACTCCAGGTGAATGCCGGGATATTTCTCTACAAGACCACGGCCGACCTCCACCCCCCTTCCCTTCCCTTAAGCCGCGTTCCCACGATCTCTTGTAACGAAGGCGAGACGGGACGGGACGGGACGAATACTCGACCACACGCCATGGGAACAGGGCCGCCTCTGCTAGCGGGGACGGGACGCAGCTACTCACTCTGAGTCGGTAAACACCACAGGCGTGTGTAGTGGTGCGCTGTTGCCATCGGTTTGCAGCAGCGGTGCGAACCCCTTCTGTTGCTGTTAAGTGCTCTGTGCCAAACGACACTAGGCAACGTTGTGCGGAGGTGGTGGCAAGGTAAGCTAGGACTAACCTGTGGCCCGCGGTCGTCCCTACACTTCGGCTAATGAGGTCCCGTCCCGTCTCGCCTTCGTTACAAGAGATCGTGGGAACGCGGCTTTAGATTAACTAGGCTGCAAAGGTTCCACGTGACCCTCCAGCAGCCCACCTCCTAGGCTTTACCTGGGAGGAATGAAATTTGTAAAAAAACAAAAAACAAAAAAATAAAAAATAAAAATAAAACCTCCTACCTGTTAACTGAGTTAGGGTGAGTGAAATTTGCCCTTCTACCTACCATTCGGGAGGACAGGGGTAAAATCCCGACCGGCCATCCCGCTTGTAGTTTTTCGCGGTTTTCCTCAATTTCTTCAGGCGAATGCAGGAATGGTTTCCTACAAGGCTACGAACGACTTCACCCCCCCCTCCCCTTTTAGGTTAGTCGTCTGAAAAGCAGCCCGCCTCCCAGGCTTTATCTGGGAGGAATAAAATTTGCCTAAAAAGTGATTATCGCAAGACAGGTATAAATTTTTTTGCATTACTGATACTCTGAAAACTTCGCAATTAAGTTTAAAGCCGATTATTGCACTGTAAAATGTTGTTTATTACGTTTCATAAATGCAGATTGAACCACAGATCATTTCATCGATGATGTTTTCGCAATTAAAAGATAACTGATTGTTGGTTCCAATGTTCCACAAATATTTATTCAAATCCCGGAAATTACATGTCACACTCTCGGGTCAAAGACATTTAGCTGCAAGGAACTCGTATGCTCCGTGGAATACCAGAGATAATGAGAATTTTTCTGTTTGCTGCGGCAGTCCCACTGTATGAGCTGCGTGGGCGAGAACACGGGTGCTGGGAGCGTTACTCATCAGTTAGGCGACACTGCATTATGTGCAAATACCAGAAGCCACCTGGGCTGGCAGCAGCGACACAATATCTCAATCACGGCTGTCGGGAACATCCAGTCCCAACACGACAAGAGAAGTCATCGCTGCCACTTCCGCAACCTAATTAGGTCGTTTGGAAATGTGTCAGTTACTTTAATCGATCTTGTACCAATAATTATACAACGACGTTTCGGAGGTCTTTTGGCATCCGTCATCACAGTCTGAAAATGTGATATTTATAACTTCTACCATTTTCGAGAATGTTATGTTCTCTGCAACCAACGACCTTTGCTATTCGACAGTAGATACATACTTAAGGGAGGTCAACGATATGACTGGGACAAGGTATCAGTTAAACAATGACAGACAAATCAACTGACGAAAAGTTTGGTGACGTGAACTCCTACTTGTATTACAATTAACAACGACTTTGAATTCAAAGTGACACAGATTTTGCTTCAGAACACGTTTTTCTCTGTGAAATAACTTTCTGCTTGGAATTTGGTAACAGTATAACTGAGAAAATACTACATGTTTGGTGTGTGGAAGGGGGGAGGAGAGTTGAGAAAGTTGTTCATAGTCACTAATAGGTTCTATGGTTTTTGTTTGTGTTGAAACGGTTTACAAATGTTTCTATTAAATTATCTGGAGAGTGTATTCATATATAACTATATATCAACTAACTTGGGATGATACGTATTTGCAATTAACAAAGGAAATCGAAATCGATCGTACTAAAGGGATGCTAAGTAGCTAACCTGTTATCAGTAGTTGGCAATTTTTATTTCCCTCCCTTTTCGTTTCAGCCATCTATGGAATACTTCTGGAACTCCTTTGAGTTTCCTTCCTCCGTCGCCAGTACTCTTTCATTCTCTGTCTCACTCTTGCTTTTTCCTGCTTTCCTTCTTTTCCTTGATTTGTTTTTCTTTGGTCAGATCCTTTACCTTTGCATTTTTTCCTCTGAATAACTCCCTGTCTTGTATGTCTTCCATGCTGATCCCACATCTTTTCAGATCCTGATGGACCTCCTCCACCCATGGAACTTGAGTCTTCCTGTTCTCTTGAAAGTTGAGTGTTTTCTTTGCCATTCTTATTAATTTATTAATTATTATTAATTTATTAATGATTCTGTGCACTGTTCTACATCCCCTACACTCAGAAGGGATGAGAGTGAACATTTGTCATATAAATGAAGGTAACTACCTCGGAAACAGCGTATTTGCAAGAGGACGCAGATTCACGCTTTCATTGGAACGATGCAACACCCGTATGTAACCATGGGCATTCATCTCAAATTATATGTGAAACCGAACGGATCAGTAATGTAAATACAGACAAGCAAATAATACGCCTGATACCCATCAACAGACTGGATTGGTTGTATCGAGTTGCATGAAATAACCTTCGCCGAAACGAAGGGGGGGGGGGAGAGGATACAAAAAATGTTTAACATTCACCAGGAACGGGGCTATCGAGATTGCGTGCGGCAGATAATTTTAATAGGCACCCGGCCTTCCCTTCCTCCCGCGCGTTTCAATAACAGGACCGATGCTAATTATACGCAAGTTCCGAAACACGACTGCCCAGCTGGTGGGGTAAAAATTGTTTCCCGGTCTCTTCGTTAATCGGGCGGGCGAAATCTGGTTTCGCCATCGAGAGAGAAAGAGAGAGGGCACTAAATCAGCGGCCAGAAAGTTGTGTCCATTACAGCCAATTAGAGTCCGGGGTCAGTGGGTATCGCAATGGCGGAGGCATCGCTTCCTCCGCGGTCCCGGGCTGATGGGCCCCACTGATACCTGCGGCGCCTCGCCGTAATTTAATAACGCCTCGAGATATCGATAGTCGCTGCGAGTGCGTGTGAGCGATGGCCATCGACCCGGGCGGTGGTTCGTTGCTCTCAAATCCATAGAGACGGAACGGAGGCAGACTGTACAACGGCACAGTTTAGGCTTTTCAGAATATCGGATAATCACTATAAAAAATCCGTCACTGATAGTGTAAGTTGATCCCTCACCTTATTTCCGATGGATGGTGCTGCAATCTGACAACATATTGTAACAGCCCTCAAACCTAAAATTAAATGGAATTGTATTTTGTGAATCATTTGAAGTAAGCTAGAGTTTAGTTGAATACGATCTGGTATCTTTGTTTTACAGTTTCCTGTAAATCAATGTATATAGACTTTGTTTTATGGAAACAAATTATTAGAGGCCATTTAATATGTTTAAGAACAGAATTGTGCAAGAGAATTGCTTAAATGTTCGTAATTCCAAGTATTAATGCAAGTTACGATGTTTAAAGGACAATTTGCTACAGTTTAAAATACTTTCCTTGAATAATTTTGTGTTCAAGTGTCTTTAATTTCCATTTCTGACCAATTTGTGTTGATTGTATATGATTATGTATTAATTCTGATTGTTTTTAATATGTTTAAATTGTTTAAGTATTGTTAATGTTCGAGAATTATCTGGCGGAAGCATTTGAAGTGTTCTAGAAATCTCGATGTAGCTTACATAAAGCAAACATCCGAGACAGAGATGTAGTTTTTTTCGGCAAAGTTTTTTCACCGACCCACATTACGACGGCCAAGAAATGTATTTGTCTCTGGAAGAAGTGTTGTATACAATCGCTGGATTGTGTGTATTAATGTAAACAGTATCGTTGTTTCCGCCACTGCAACTTGTAGCAGATCTGAGAGGCTGCGCAGATCTTCTGAGAAACTTCTCCATTTTACCCTCGCTCGCAGCGAAGCTACAGTAGTTCGTAGTCACTAGCGTACTCGCGCAACTGACCGCAGCGAAAGAAAACAAACTGCAGCTATATGGCCGCTGAATCCACCTTCTCTCCTCCCGCGCCGCCACCACGGCAAAGAATATATCACTGCCCGCAGAGTGTCTGCGACTACCTTGCACAGCATTTGATTTCTCGATTAGCAGATATAGTCTCAATATGAAATACGTGTTTTTCTAAAAATCACTGACATAGTTTTACTACGGACCGAGGGGGAAAGGGGGGGTCGCCAAAATTTTTTTACTTGTAAAGGGGTCGCGTATTCAAAAAGACTTAAAAACTATGCCATACAGTGTTTGAGCCGAGAATTTTTTCGAGCCACCCTTCGTGTCTTAAGCCACTGTAGACGTTGACTACACGCCAGAATGAATGTGACGAGTGATTGGAGTTTATGCTATCGAAAGTGACGATGGACCTCTGGCTGTAAAGTTGTTGAATCAGGTGTAGACCGTCCATTACGTAGTAAGTGTTCCAAATTATTATCGGCCAGAATTACAGCATTCCGCGAAGTGCGCCAATTAACCTGACCTGTGGCCGGCAAAGTGCTTACGCTGTCACAGTGCTACTTTTTTGCGCGGTATCGTAATCTCTGTTTAATGACAAGGCCCTGCCTTTGGAGGGGCTATTTCGATGTCCACAGGGACGAAGAATGTGCTGTTCTATTTTCTATTTTCATTACTTCATTCTGAAGCGTAGACCAGAGCTGATCTTGTGCTCCTTGCATAACATCAGACGTGCAGATGGCGGCAGAGCAGCCGCCGAAAACTCGTTGTTGTTTTTCTTCGACACCATATGGCGGAGAACCCACCAAGACTTCATATCATAGTTTCTAAATAGTTACTACACATTAACGTTGGAAGATTTGGCAACATTAACTGATTACTGTTACCGAAAGAACAATTGTTAGAAGAATATCAAAATAGTTAAAAATCAAGCTATTAACTAAGGGGGCATCCACTAATTACGTGGGGTGAAATAGAGAGAAGGGGGTCGTGGGGGGGGGGGAGACGGTTGGTTGACGGAAATCTCACGTCTTGAAGAACAGTGGAGCGAAGATGGAAAAATGTCTACAAACTGACTTTAGGGAGGGGAGTGGAGGGGAGGGGAGGGGTATAACTACCCTTGGAAGCAGGAGAGCTGAAAAAAGGCCCCAAAAACACTACGAGGTCAGTCAGCAAGGGGGGCGGGGGGGGGGTGTCCAGTCGAGATCTGACGTCATCATAGGGAGAGAGGGTCCTAGCAGATCTCACAAATCTCACCGCGGGGAGGAACACATCACGTAATTAATGGACGCCTCTGATGCTGGGTGGTAGTACAGTGTTTTGAAAGAAGTAGTTTGCGTTATGGCGACCGTGACAGGAAGCGGCCGCTCACTGGAAGTGGGCTACGGCCGCGAGGTCGTGCGGCGCGCTGGATCACGACCACGGGTCGGCAGCGGGGGCGGGGCGGCGCCCGTCACGGCCCCAGCAGCGCCGCCGCCGCAGACAACAACCTCTTCATTCCACTCCACCCTACCACTGACGGCCCCGAAATGAACCTCTCTGGATCTGACTCTCGTTCGACCAGGTTAAGCTGAACCTACACGAGAGAGCTGTACCATGGTCTACAGTCCAAGAAGGAGAAGTCTACCTCTTACACCGCAGCTCCATTAATTACGGGAGGTGAATTTGGATGGGGGAGGGGGGGGGGAATCTGGAGAAATGTCACCATATCTCACGAAAGAGAGAAGGGGGGAAGGGATAGACGGAAATCATACGTGAGCTTTTGAAATGCTGGAAGGATAGTAGATCTAAAAGAAAATGTCCATTTATTTTGTGGAGGGTATAACCGCCCTCGGTAGCAGGACAGGTAAAAAAATATATATATATAATTTAAACAAAAAAAACTATGATGTTCAGTAAGGAGGGTTCCCGACAAAATTTCACATCATCTTAGGGGGGAGTGTCTGACCAAATCTCACCCGAGAAGAAAGGGGGGGGGGGGGTCCGCAATTCCAGAAAAAATAACTCACGTAATTAATGCAAACTGTAACAGGGAACTGTAAATAGGGAATCTGTAGATCGATGAAGATGATAAGATGATGACGACTTCAGCAAATCGGCAATATGTCAGCAAGGCCATCTAGTATGGACATTAACATCAGTAATAATAAAATTATGATAAAAATTCTTCCCGGCTGTTCTGCCGGATAAGTTCTCCTACCACACACGACGTTTCGGCAGCTTCCTCCGCTGTCATCTCCAGGTGAACTGAAAATCGGAGTTGCTACTACGACCCGTCACCGGCTGTGTATGGCTCGTATATGAGGCCCACTACAGAGGCTGCTTTTTTATCAGCAGTACGCCGGGAAGGAATCAATTATCAATATAATTATGGTTATAAGAATGGATCACAACCTACCGTTATCAGATGTAACCAAAAACAAAATTCTCGAAAGAGTAAATAGATTTAGAAACTTTGCTTCCTGGATTGAGCATCAACTAAATAACATATCTTAGTATTCAACCTAAAGATTGGTTGCACCCTTGAGAAGGAGGTATATACTATCAGGCTCCTTTCCTCCAAATCTAACCTAACCCGGTAATCCTACCAGGTAAAGGGGACCTACAGATTAAAATAGAATCCTAACCACGCTAGCGTTCTGGCGTGCTTCAAATTACAGAGCAAGCTGTTCCAGAGTTGAAAGTCGGCTTAAGGGCCTTTGAACATCCCCAAGCGTGGATCTTTCGATGTCCAGCCAGACCCATTAACCACTAAGCCACCAGACCACTACATCAACTAAATCCGGATGTTTGCCTGTACACTACTGTTAAAATTTGAATTTATAACTATCTCCGTACCGCAACAGAAGAAGTAAAGAATCAACTGTAATATTTACAGAATCCGAAGAGTATAATAAAAAAAATCCTACATCGCGAAAAATTAAAAAAATAAATCCAAATAAATGTTTGTAAAAATAATTTTTCTCTGATACAAACAATGAACAGAAGAATAAAAAAAAATGTTTTTACGAATGTTTAGACTAAAACAATGTTGATCTTTGATGTTGTCTGCTGCCTCTGGATTGTATTAAGAATCTTTGGCTTATATCTTGTGACGTTAAGAACAGATTATCATTACTTGCCGCTGCGCCTTGTACCGTAGTCATCGGACATGCAAGAGACATTTATTATTATTAGTTTACTACGCGATTCACTAAAAGTGTGTGGCATAGGGTGCATTGCACCTATCGGAAGCGATAATAGTTTGGAAGGGATATACGGGATTTGGCAGGAGGCGCCCATGGGCTACTGTGCGGAACCGTCCCAGTATTCGCCAGGAATGATCTGGGAAATCCCAGATCAAGCTATATCCTAAGTTTTAAACCGCTGGAAACCTCATCCATGTCTCGTAGGTAGTATTTTCCTGACGGCATTGCAAATAAATCTATTGGAAATGGGACGCTACGGATATGTATGTATAGGGATGAGCCTCCTGGGCTGTATTGCTGTGGACAGGTTTGAATCTATAGTAGCTCTTAAGGGAGAAATGCATGAGCTATAATGAGAGCCAACCTTTAATCAGATACGACTGTACAAGACGAGCAATGCAGTAACTGGCAATATATTAGGCAGTTTTTGCGATTGTGGATGTCTGTTATGCAATGACCTTAGGGTAGAGCAAATCCATCTAATTAGCAGCGAGTATTGAGCAAAGTACGATGTTATAATCATTTTCAAAATTGATATACTTCCCATCACCGAGTTTTTTCATGCCACACTTTTTTCAAAAGACATTTTCATAGAACAATTAATATTACAACGTTAACAAATTCCTATTCCAAATTATTCAAAGAATATAACGCGGAAGTTAGAGAGCGATGGTAACTGAAATGTTTTCTATGTATTGATGTTGGTATTACGGGAACAAAGAATGTCAGGAAACAAGTAATTAGTTTAGTGACAAAATACACGTCTTTCGATAGAAATTTTTGTAAGCATTATTCTAGACACTCGCAGTGTCCGAATTCTGTACATTTCAAGCAGCGATTTTGTGACTTTGCAATATGACAACAAGGCAGTTATAATTGCAGTAACATGCAAAATGATTGCGCGATTGATAGGTAATGTCAGATTCACTCGGTTAAAAAATACATGTATTTACTTAATTCTGTTTATGTGCTTCTACAAGCTGCTTGAAGTATATTCCCTACAGTAAGAATAATATTATGTGAGCCATAAAGGTACTCGACTACTAAATGTAAAAACAGCAGGATCGTGCAGTTTAAATTACAACTCTGAAATCATGTTACACCATAACATGTTATATCCTGTATAGTGGTGGTCAATTGCAGAGAACTGCTAGAGATGGAGTTTGTACGCAGTGTAATTGGTAAATAAAGATGACATAGCTTAAAGAACGTGGGCATAAGGCAAAAGAGTGAAGGAGCTGTGGAAGAGAGATTCTTGAAATGTACGATACGGTGGTTTTGTCAAGAAGACGGCACAAAAAATACTTCCAAGGAGAGGAAAAAAAAAAGAGTTGCAGAGTGTAGAGAAATGCCCAAGAGGAAGACAACGTGCACGATGGAGAGATTGAAAACAGAACCGGCAGAAGAGAGGAGATAGTGAAACAGGATCTTTGGATGGACAGATAAAGATTGATAGTGAAAGTCAACACCCAGGCGCACCTATCGCATACCAGTGTAGTGTGCGGGCCAGTGACGTAATGTAATTGGCGTGTACTCACCCCACTGGTGCTCGGAGAGCGACTTGTAGGGAACGGCTCGAGGGCCGTTGGATTGCCACCCTGCGGACAACACGACAGTTCACGTGAATCTCTAAGGGATCTACCGCGCTCGCTCTTACCACAACTACACTAGCTGCCACACCCACATGACCGAACAAGGAGCCACGCTTCACCTCTGTCCACTCTTAAACTAAACCACTGGTTAAAGAGGGTCTGTAGAGCAATACCACCAACATCAGCAAGTTTCATTTCACATTACATGCAAGCAAGCACGAGAGAAAGTCGAAACCGAGACGATATCTCAAGAGACGTTTTTATTTTAAATATGTACTGTGTTATTCGTTTCTCTTTTACCCAGATAAGGAATGGAACTGAGCTGAGAGCGGAATGCAACCATTTATAACGAAATTTCCATGGATCCTCAACACATCCACTCATCACCCTCTCCAGTAGATGTTAAATTTTGAAACCTTTAGTGCTGACGTAACTTCCGGCGTTTTTTCTTTCTTTTTTAATATGCAATATGGTATTTAGACTGCTAAGCTATACAGGCAGTTCCAACGGATTTTTTAAAATTATTACCAAGTATCATTCTATTATTGCATAGTGTTTGAGAATAGCATAGCCAGGTGCAACACAGGACACACGCAACAGTCAGTTTCAAGCGACAATTGTCACACAACATTTTTATATTTAATCCTGTCACGGTCGCCATGTCGTGGTACTGGCAATTTGATCCACCACTAAATCATTTCACAGAACACGAAGATTCAAACTGCCGACAGTCAGTAATTGCAGCTAGCTTGCTAGCCGCTACGGAGGCCGGCATACTCTTTCTGTGTCACCAAGGAAGATAAGAGATATATCTGTATGGTGGGTGGATACTGTAATATACTGCAACACTAGTACAGTTTCTCTGCAAGCAAGCACGCGAGAAAGTTAAAACCGACACGATCTCTCAAGAGACATTTTCATTTTAAACATATGCTAACCTATTCGAGAGTGTGCACATTTTGTTTTGAAGTTGACAATTCACTGACATTAACAAACAAACAAAAAATCACTACATGTGAGCTGCGAGGGGAATCTGACCATTTTTAAAGAAATTTACTCACTTTATCGATACTTTGCTCACTACTCTCTCCAACAGATGCAATATATTGCGCTTTTTTTATTTTTAATGGGACATTTGATTTGCCAAGTCGTACGGCAAGTTACAAAGCATTCACTTTATTTATTACTAAGTATTTTTCTATTATAGTGTCTGACAATGGCATAGTGAGGTACAACACAAGACACACTCAATTTCAATCCTCCATTGTCACAGAAAAGCTTTGTACATAAAAACTCAGTCCTTTCGGGGTACTATGCCGTGGGACCTATTATTTTATCCTGTCACTAAATTATACCACGAAACTACTGCCACACAAAAGCTTTATACGTAGTTAACTTAATCCTGTCACGGTCGCCATAACGTACTATGTATTCTTCGACCCTGTCATTAAATTATATCACAAAATAAGAAGATTGCAGGCTGGATTCCAAGGCCAACAAATCAGTACTTGCAACCTGCTTGTTAGCCTGTAGAGTACCGGGGCTAGCATGAACTTCAGGTGACAAGGACGATCAAAGGTTCCAATGTTTTTCCAAGCGAAATAACGTTTGTGTTAAATACGTTTATCTCAAGCGGAAGACGAGTCCTGTGCCGGCATTCTGAAAGACTGTGGAAAACGGTCTAAAACGCGTAATCGGGTTGACCGGAACGCGGGTGGCGGGATTTCTCCCGACGGGCAGTGACGGCAGGAATTCAGTCTCCGTCATTTGTCAGCGCCGGCGGCTGGAGTCCTGATGAGGACTATTAATAACGCGAGAGATACCTCGCAGTGACGCAGCACCAGAATCACGCATGCAAATGAAGCCCACATATCCCGCCTGACCTTACCAGCCACACTGTTCCCGCATCCGCAACCTCTGTCATCGCCGTACAATTTTCTCTAATTACAATGCACTCCCGTTCTACAACGAAACGTCGATGTTTTCTGCGACCTAGTAAGGATTCCGGACAGGACTTACAAGACACACCTTTGACCTCGAATGCTCAAAAACATTCTTAGAATAACAAGCGATCATAAACAAAACAGTGGTGTGTGTCATTTCCATACAAAAAGCTGCATTCTACCTCAAGTAACATTTTAATCGAGAGAAACAAAGTATCAAGATATCAATACCATATGAAGGAAATTATACGTAATTCAATGACGTCAGTGTATCATTACATTTTCAATCAACAGTGCCAAAAGCTCTCTGCTTAAAGTAATTCACATAGCGCAAAACTGTAATATACAGCAGTGCCACACACCTGATAGTGCTCATATTACTCCTCAAAGTGCAGATGCGGGATTTCGATGAAGAGGTTAAAACAAAGTGGAAGAGAACAATGTGCACACCTCACTAAATCCAAGTTATCACATTCCAAATCACTTTCGCATTCACGAAGTCCAATATCAAAAGCCACACTAATTACATTTTCAAGTGGAGATGTTGGTATGTCAACGTCATGCTTTCACCAAGCATGTTGCAACATATAATACGTAAGTGCAGCAAATTGATTGTAAATCACAGAGTGAAGTTTCATGATGAAAGAACGATCATGTGTCTTCACTTGTGGTTTGGCACATTACAGTATTACAAAATCAGTAATCCTTCTGATATAGAGCTTATATTGCCGAAAGAAGTAAACATCAAGGGTTTGGAAATATTTTGTTGTTTTCGGTGGAAATATCTTCAGCATAAGATCTTTGTTTGGAAAAGTTGCATCTAAAAGGGTATTATCTGTATTACCTGACCAGGAATCACACAACAATAGGGTCTTTTCATAGCTCTTTAATTTCGTTAGCAGACAAGTGCGGAGTTCTGCATGGAGATGTCACACACCACAGTTTTGTTTATGAACGCCTGTTAATCTAAACATGTTTTCGTGAGGTTCTGAGCGTTCCAGGTCAAAGGTGTCCCTTGTTAGTAGGACTCCTGCTTTTAGAATTCAGTACCCAATGTGAAATTGATCCTACTGTTATCCCTCCACTATCTAGTCACCTGTCACAGGCATGTCGCTTGCAACTGAAGTTTCAGATTTTAAATTTGAAAATCTTACTTGTTCACTGGTATTTTAGGCGGTATTTTTCACAGTCTCGAAGGCGAATCTCCGCCTCATAAACTATACATTTCACAAACAAACAATAAAAAATAAAAATATAAAAATACACTTTTTTCACCAGTTACAACAATGGAAACGAGACAAAAAAACAGAAATTTCATGTCCTGTCAAGGTCGCCATGTTGTATTTGTTGACAGTCTGTTTATGTCTGACATTAATAGATACGGTCGCCAGGGGAAAAGTATGGTTCAATTTGTTTCTCTTTAGATTGTCTCCGCATTAATAATCAAATGTAGTCTCTTATTTTGGACGAACTTAAAACTTAAATATAGTTTCTTTTCTAATTCCTTCATCGAAGTTCATTCGAGAAGTACGGTCTCCGAGGATTACAAAGTCCTATTTGAGCAGAGACTGATTTAATAGTAGCAATGCATAAACACTAGCACTATTAAAAGACTTTATGCATGTTATCCCGTGTCACCACGACAACCAACTCTTTTCTTAGAGTAACTGACATTCTATTTTATTTTCCCTTTGGAAGCCGTTATGCTATACTGTACGTAGAATGGATGAATCAAGTGTTGACCATGTCGGCGTACATCAAAGAACTCTACAGTAAAACTGTTCCGTTTGCGTACGCCAGTAAAACTATAAACCAACTAACCCACTTTCTCCCAGCTATTAACTTAGGCTTCTGTGCATTCACTAGAGACTGCGAAGGAACTAAAATCTAATGTTCACATACGTGCTACATAAGAACACTCAGTGGAGCTCACGTTTCCATTTTTTTCAACATATTTTCCAAACCCTTCCCTTAAATCCTCATTTATTCCCACAAAAATTCTATTCAAGAAATTTCTTTGATAATTTACCACAACAAACTAGTTTCTATTAACAGTTGCACTACTTTCCGTATAAGCTACTTTTTTTAGGCTTTCATTCTTTTAATATATGGTCAATTTTCTTTATTCTTTGCCACAATACCCGATCAGATATGTTTTTCTTATCCTTAACATTTTTTACTGTCATTACTAAGCAACTTTTTAACTGAACCTACAATTTTAAGGTCATCAAAGTAACTGAGCCTGACATTATCACACTTAAATAAATCTTATTTGATTATTCTATTTTCCTTACTGATTTCAGAAGAAATTTTGTACTGTTTTCTCTTGTCAGACTAACGTAAATTACTTACGGAGATAATTAAATGACGGAAGTATATATGCACATGTTGTTATGTTTTATGTACCTTATTTTAACTGTGACAAATACTCCCATGTAGCCCCGCGTAGCTTTCTACCAAATCCCCCCCTCCCCTATACCAAGCAACGTAGTTTATAGACGCTCCATTACCTACGAAAGAAAATCTTCCTACACCCTTGGACCTGAAATCTAGTGCCTACTAGTGGTCATGGTCACTTTTTCCGTACCATGCACCATCCTTAATTTCTTCCACCAGTATCTTTCCTAGGGTCATTACCAACATACGCCTTGTACACTTCAAGAACTGGAAGAAGCTCACAGAGAGAAGAGACAGGCTGGTAGGTCATATTTTGAGACATGATGGATTGGTTATTTTGTTAGTGTAGGGAACAGTCGATGGTAAGAACTGTGGAGGGAGACAGAGAATAGAATATATGAAACAGATAATTGAGGACGTGGGTTGTAAGGGGTATGTAGAGATGAAGAGGTTAGCACAGGATAGGAAGGGATGGAGGATTGCATCAAACCAGGCAAAAGACTGATGACTGAAAAAAAAAACGCTTCAAGAACTCTATTCAACCTCCACTCTCTTCAAATGATTCTCAACCCAGCTTCTTTATCATATAAGTTACTGGTTGTGCTCTGTGGTGAAGTCCACAGTCAAATGTAGCTGCCTTTTATTTGAACCCTAATTGATTCCCTAAATGTAAGTCGCATACTACATTTACTTGTAAGTTAATAATACGTTTTTTGTATGATTATTGTGAATCTTCTACAAAAACAACAATGAGAAGATTTGGTGCAGAAAAGGAAAATCTGGAGAAATATTTTGGAAAGATAAAGTCTAGTTCTATGTTCCGAGTTTTATTGTTATGTTGGAGGAAAACCACTGTAACGAGGAAAATATCTCAAAATAGATGATAATATTCATTACCCACGACGTTTTCCACATGGCGAAAGTACTTTCTTCGCAACGATAAATGATGATGATGATCATCATCATCTAGGACAGCTTCCAGCCGCTGGCCGGGTCTGCTGGCAACAAAAGCCTCGCCAGCGCTTCCTGTCTAACCACCATCTCTCTTCTTCCACTGTCGCCCAATTTTCTCCTCTTTCCTCCACACATGTATTAACACCTTTAATCCATCTGTCCCTTTGTCTTCCTCTATGCCTCTTCCCTTTCAGCTCCATGTCCAGCATCTTCCTTGGTAGCGTCTCCTCTCCCATTCTCTTTACATGCCCGTATCACTGTAACCTAGATTTTTCAATTCTCTGTTGTAGTGGTTCTTCCTTTATCAACTCCCTGATTCTCTCATTCCTTATTCTGTCTCTTCTTGTTACTCCTAGTCTACTCCTCTAAAATTCATTTCCACAGATTGTATTCTCCCTTTGTCTCTCTCCTTCATCACCCATGTTTCCGACCCATATGTTAAAATTGGCACAAAGTATGTTTTCTAGATTGCCTCTTTGCTCTTTTGCGGGACATCCATACGAGGCTTTTAATACTTAAAAAAAAAAAAAAAATCCATCTGCATATCTTCCTCTTTCATTTATCTCCATCCTGTTTCCTCCATTTTCTTCAATACAGCTTACCAAATATTTGAAACATTCCGCTCTATTTAGTTGCTCTCCTCCAAGTGATATGCCTATGTCCGTCCTGTTCTTCTTTCTTGTTATCACCACTTTTTCTCGCAGAGAACTTCATACCATAAACTACCATTACTCTCTCCCATACATCCAGCTGATCCTGCACCTCTCTTTCATCCTCTCCCCAAACTAATAGGTCATTTGCAAATACCATTGTTTTCATTTTTCCTTCCCCGATATATGATCAAGATTAATAAATAAATAAAATACAACGTAAACAAAATATTCCTGAGCTTAGAAGGAGAGTTGTAGACAGTAGAGAAACCCGGCAATTACTTATCCATGAGCGAATATTCCCGATATGGAGTCAATTTGTAGCAGCGCTGTCTTATTTGCTCCGCCCAGCTGGGAGTTTAGACTCGATCTCTTCCCGCTGCCCACAGATAGCGCTCCTAATGTGCACACTCACATACCAGCGCAGTCCCTCATTAGCCTGACTGCCACTCACTCCGCTTTCAGAATATGTACCACTTACTGTCGTGCAGACTACGAATAAAAGCAAAACCTGTAAATTATGACGTGGGCCAGACGTGTCCGCAACGAATGTCAAGTCCGGATTGACGCGTGATTTGCATATAATGTGAGAACCGCGGGGCGTGCAACAGCGACGCAAAATATCAGGCGGTAAGGCCGCTTCTGTCACTGGCACTAAGATCCAGAACTAGGGCTGCTCCCATCACCGGCACCTCAACATTACGTCTCCCTAAAAATAATATTATATTTTTAAATCTTGAGCATAGCTGCGAGTCAGCAACGGTAAAAATTTGATATTAGCATGAAGCCACGAAAACGCCACCAGTTGCTTAAAAGTTTTTTTTTCCTTTAAAACTTTACTGCAGTTACGACAAATACAGGTTTGTCTTCTTCAGAAGTATGATACCTCAAGATTTTAAAATTTGTACCAGCCAAGGTATCCAAAGCTGCATGGAAATAAAAGGACACTAAGTTAAAAATTATTCAATCAGGTGTCATACTTCTGAAGAAGACAAACCTGTATTTGTCGAAACTGCAGTAAAGTTTTAAAGAATAAAAAACTCTTAAGCAACTGGTGGCGTTTCCGTGGCTTTATGCTAATATAATATTTGTTTTTTGTTTTACTTATCGTCGTTGTCAGTAGAGGCGGGACGGGACCGGGCAAACGGAGCGGGAAGGAATTCGGCCATGACCTTTTTGAAAGAAGCATCCTGGCATTCGTCTGGATTGATTTGGGGAAACCATGGAAAACCCAAAACTGGATGCCCGGACGGAGATTCGAACCGCCGTCCTCCAGAATGCGAGGCCAGAGTGTTAACCACTCACCCACCACGCTCGGTCACTACTTTCCAGACATCAGATTTCCTTGGGTTTGAATGTTTGGGTAAAACCACAAGAGGAGTCGGATTTATTCGAGCACGCGATACTGAAACCAAAGTCCAAGATCCGACTGTATGGTTTCTACGTCCATATGTTATATGCTTGAAATGCAGTTTTTATGTGTAATTATTAGTAGCACAATACGATTCTTCCGAGTTGCCTATTAAATTATAACCGCATGTATTTTTTATAAATATTTCAAAACATTGTAAACTAATTTTTTAAACAAATTATAATTCTTGAAAAAATTACACTTACTTGTCTCTTTTTTTTCGGGGTTTGCGCTGCGTTTTTTTTTTTTTTCTTACGTTTTGGCCCCAACCTGGAGCCTTCGTCAGGGCTTCTCTCTATCTAGTCACCTGGTCCTTTTTTACTAAACTTGAACACTGATTCACTGTTTATTTTTCACTGGCAAAGATGATTTTGTTTCTCCGCCAAAGAATATTTACTGTTCCAAAAGAGGTTTGTGTATTACGAAGCGATTTTATAGCTGTTACAACGTGTTCATTTGCTGATGAAGGCTCCAGGTTGGTGCCGAAACGTTGGCGGTATCAACCCAAGAAAACAGAGAGACGAGTAAGTGCATTTTTTTTCAACAATGACGCCTACGATAAGTGTGAAATTTTAAATTATAATTCTGTTGATAAATAAATAACGCCAAAGCAATTAAACGTCTCTGCATTTATTGACGATCCGAACGCGTTTCACCTCTTTTGCAAAAGCATCTTCAGCAGGTTCTCATTTTTCGGTCTATTGCATTTATTTATGCTCCACTCTCAACAGTGGTGATTTTGCTTTCTTTGTGGGCGACAGTTCATTTACCAGATCGCTGTTTCACAAATGACTAACATAACACAGCATGAGGGCCGCATTTAGGCTTCGTGGGCCTCTAGACTATACATGTGGTGCGGGCACCCCTGTCGGCAGTAGCTCCTCCGACCGTGGGCTGCCTTCGGCTATCGATGTTTAAAATCGAAATTCTACCAAATGTTTTTTTTTTTTTTAGTAGCTCTACTACTGGACAAATGGCCCAGGTGGGGGCCCGCGATTGTGGTGCGGGTCCCCTATTTGTGGTTCGGGCCCCCTACACTGCATATCACTGCACTGTACTGTACGTTTATTCAACTGCTTTGGCGTTATTTACTTATCAATATTATCAGCAATTGAGTAAAATGATCCACAACGTCCAAAAATCATAATCCATTTCAAAGAGAGGCATGTAAAGAACGTAGTGTCTATCAGACGGTGTGAAGCACCAACTTTACCAGCTGGCAACCCCTAGTTCCGGAGTTCCGGTTACTTTTACATATGGAAGCCAAACTTTTTATGTCCTTTACATGTCTCTCTTTGAAATGAACTATAGTATATATATATATATATATATATATATATATATATATATATATTATTATTATTATTATCTGCAATTGGACCCTGTCGGATCACGCAAAGCCTTAACGATTCCGTTTTCTGAATTTCCATATAGCTTTCATTTTTTCTCCGTGGATTCTCTTCCTTTCTTCAGTCCACTTCGTCCCCGGTCTCTTAATGACTTCATTCTCTGGCGGTACTTCCCACTTGTTAATTTATTCTCTGTATGTTTGTCTGTCTACGATTTCTGATGAGTTTATGTGGGCTTTATCCAGGTCTGTTTTGATCTCCTGGACCCAGGGCATAGTTTTTAGCTGTTCTATGTATGTCACAATTTTATGAATCAGTCTTGTTGCTGGAAGTATGTGGATATGTCCATAAAATTTTAATCTTCGTTTCCTGATGTCTGCCGCGAGGTTTGACAGTGTTTCTGTTGCTTTGCGAGATTTAACTCTACATCCGTCGTCTGTTTTTTCTGGGCCAAGAATCTTTCTTATAATTTTGCGTTCTTCTTTCAAAATGTTTTCTAGGTCACCTTTCCTGTGTAGTGTTAAAGTTTCACTGGCGTACAGGGCTTCAGGTTTGATAACTGTGTTGTAATGTCTGACTTTTGTATATATGGACAAACATTTTTTGTTATAGGCTATATGTTGTAGGTTCTACCGTGGCTCTCATAAGTTTCAATATATATATGTATAAAACAAGTGAATGAAATTTTTTTTGAAAATTTAATTATAACTACTTGCCACAATATTTTGATAGGCAAGCAGGCAGAATCGTATGCTGCTAGTAAAAATTATACATGAAAATTGCATTTCATTCAAATAACGGATGGACGTAGAAAACAGCTACCAGGTTTCACCTGAGAATGGCGGCAGAGTTGCGACCGCCGAAAAGTCTTGTTTGATCGACAGACTAGCTCGGCTTGTTACCAGAGAAAATTTTACTCATTTACAACGCCGAGAAAATCTTCAGTCTTACATAGCTACCAGTTTCGTTTGTAATTAGAATGACGAGTACTGCAGGTAGAACTGAAATAACTCTATGACTTGAACACAGGCGTTAAGTTACTTCTCGCTGTCAACAAAACATAACCACACTTAATCACTAGCGCCTTCATACGTTTTTCACCACAGGAAACCCACTCACACTTTTCAGTTCTGAAACTCGCGCATAACTAACGAAACGAGAAAAGATAAGGCTGCTGAAATAACTCTAGTTGTCGGAAGGAGTGTAATGCAATACTGTCAGGTTGTGTTAAGGTGAAGCTTGGACATGGTTCGCTTGAGTACTGAACAGGTGCGTGGGACGCGGGAGGTCTTTGTTTTTCCGCGGAAGAGCACTGCTTGCGTCAGGTTAATTAGCACGCGGAACACCTCTAGACGGCCATCACTGTCACGAATGACTACCTGCGTTCCACAGATATTGTTGCCAGAGCCTGACGGAGAGACATTTTATAAAAGGAAATTTTTGCCATTAAGTATAAGAACACAAACCAGTAAGTAAATGTGTTTAATCAGTCAGTGTATCGGTTGAGAATTATGAAAGTATTTGTGTCAGTGCCTTTAAATGTGAACTGATTAGTCGAAATATGCAAAACATAATAAATAAAGTTGCAGCACGAGGAGTAAATGAACTGAAGGAAAGTGAAACAAACGAATAAGAAATTCTTATTCACGGATCCAATCAACACTAATTGGGAAATAGAAACTATTAGAAAGGTTATTTATGCTTGGTAAATTTTGTTTTAATTACGGAGGAGATTTATTGTGAATGTGAAGACAGAAAACATGAATATAAAATATAAGTCTCCATAAAGCTTATTAAAGCAGTGATTGGATTATTACATTAAAAAAATGAGCTTCTCCTTAGAGTAGCTGAACCATTCGGACAATTAATCATAAAAATTTACACGTAATTATGAAATTGTTTGTTGAATGCCTCCCGTTTAGTTCAGTAATAGATGTTAATACCAGCAAAGAGGACGGGTTGACGTCAATTCAACACAAATCTTCTTTCTCAATATCGACACCGTGGTTTTTCATTGTTTTATTAACAGTTAAATCTATATTTATTTTTATGGTAATTTTTACGCATGCAATAACTGCAAACCATCATCCAAACAATATAACTTGCCTTCGTTACACAGACGGTTAACATGTGACCATTCTAATGCTGTATATCACGATTAAACTTACGTCAACTGCTATTTCTATACAAATTCTGATACAGGAAGTTAGATTAACGTTACATTTCGAGGGGACAATTAATGGTGATACTCACTAACGATACAGGTACGAAAGAAAATTACTCTGCAAACAATGCAGATACTTAAAGAGAGGAAGGTGGAAAATTAAAACAGACGTCTGTAAATATATAACATCCACCAGTGAAGAAGGAACCATCTTAGCGTTCACCTGGAGTAAATTGTGAACACCATGGAAAACGGCTGGATGGACATTCGAACTCGCGTATTTCCAAGTATGAGATTCCAGTGATGGCGGTACTCCGTCGACGTCCAGATCATTAACGGACTGGGTAAAGAGTAGAAGAAGGGTTTTTTTTTATTTTTTTATCTTTTTTTTTTAACTGCTTAACGTCTCTTAACAGCGCGGTCTTTAGAGACGGGAAAGGATGGGGGGCAAGGAATGGGAAGGAATTCGGCCATGGCCTTTTTGAAGGAAGCATCCCGGCATTTGCATGGAGGGATTTGGGAAAACCATGGAAAACCCAAATCTGGATGCCCGGACGGGGATTTGAACCGCCGTCCTCCTGAATGCGAGGCCAGAACGCTAACCGTTACACCACCACGCTGGTAGTACAAGAAGGAATTCGCCAGTAGCCTTTGGAAGTAAGGGGCCATCAATAAATACGTCATACCTAAAGGGGGAGGGAGGAGGTCAACAAAGTGTGACGTCGTGTGACAAGGCAAGGGGGCGGGGGGGAGGAGGACGATTCATACGTTTCGTGACGTCACACGTACAATGTGTATCACTTTTTGTCACGTGACGGTTTCGCGAGGTCTCGCTCGCTGTACCTACGGTGTCGCACGAACGGCGAAACACAAGTACCACCTTTGAGGCTGTGACAAAACATGATTCCCGGATACTTATTTAAAGAATCGTGTAGCGTCTGTGGTCTATATCTTTCACCATACAAAGCCACTAACCAACACAAGCAATCACGTAAGGGGCAACAAGAGATATCGCTCATCACGAAGATTCCTCCTCGCCGGCCTCGGTAGCGTAGGGGCTAGAGTACTGGCTCCACGTGCCGAAGGTCGCCGGTTCGAGTCCGGCCGAGGGCATGGGTGTGTAAGTGTTGTGTGTGTTAATGTCATGTCCGTGTTGTAATGTCTATGTGTCAATACTTGATAGCAACAAATCACATTGAGCTGGCTGTATGGCCTCAGCAGCCGAACGCCATTAAAAATAATAATAATTCTTCCTCAAAAAATTGCGGCTCGACGTAACAGAGGAGTTATTTGTTTGATAAACGATGACGATGCTATATGGTTGCATGAAGAAGATGATGATACATCGAATGTTCCTAAAATTATCCAAATCGAGGACTATGTGACTACTTGCCAGTGATATATAATATAAAGGTATAAGCAGTGGCGGATCCAGGAGGGAGGGGCTAGGGTGCTGAAGCCCCCCTCCCCCACAGCACCAAGGTCACCCCCAACGACATCGATTTTGGGACCTTTTTTTATTTTATTTTATTTATTTTTTGCTCTACTGTTTTTATAAGGGCGGATTTCTCTCCTCGCTCGAGTCAAGCCCCCCCCCCCCAAACCAAACATGCCAAATCGTAGCCCCCCCCCCCCAAACCAATATCCTTGATCCGCCACTGGGTATAGGCTCAAAGTCTACGGACACAAGATGATTAAATTTGGTATCGTTCATTTGATTTGTTATCTTATGTCAATTTTCTAAAAATGTTTGATTTATTGTTGATTTTTTAAAGGAAATTTAAATAGAGATACATAAATGTTTTTGGAAATTGATATTACTAAATTTAAAATTACGAAATATGCGACGTCACACCAGGGGAGGGGAGGGGGTGACACAAATGTGACCACCTGTGACAAGGAGAGGGGGGAGAGATCCAAAAATCACGAAATTCGTGTGACGTAATTTATGGATGGTTCCTAACGGTAGATGATGGCGTCTTCGCAGGAGCAGCTGCTGAGACAGTAGTTCCTCCTCGGTACACAGTGCTTGTGGCCTCCGAGATGCAGCTGTGACCAGACGAGTTTTTGCGCCGCGCCAGAAACCAGAGCGAGCGCTAACGACGTTTTAATTGGCGGCGAGCGCGTGGGCGCGACATCTGATAGGCCGGGACCTGAGACAGGGTTTTTTGTCGCCGGCGGGTTGGTAACGCGCGCCGCCCGTTGTTTGTCGGTGTCGCTGCCACTCAGCCGGCTAAAGTGACAACACTCCCGCTACAGTTTCGGATACTCCTCACTAGAGGCGCTGCCACCTCGGGCTGTTTTCTCACAGTTACGTACAACTTTTCTTAGCATCACTATCACAATCGGTTGGAAGTGTTATATGAACTGTTTGCGCTCGCATATATCGCAAATTTTGTTAACAAACGTCAGGTAAGAGCAACAATTTCACTCAGCATATTGTTCATTTGGAACGTCCTTAAACTAAGTAGCTCCATTTTGGCTACCTGTTAATATCCCTTTCCCCCACGTAACCCGATATGGCTTTTGTCTCCGAACTCCCCTCCCCCCTCGCGTGCCACGTTGATTTTTTTGCATATTAATTCCAGAAGACATTTTGTATTTTTTTTTTACTTATGTCTTTACGCCTCGTCCATGTCGTGGTCATTAAAGGCGGGATGGGACAGGATACAAGGAACGGGGAGTAATTCGGCCAAGGCCTTTTGAAGGAAACATCCCGGCATTCGCCTGGAGTGATTTGGGGAAACCATAGAAAACTCAAATCTGGATGTTCGGATGGGGATTCGAACCCGCGTCCTCCAAACGTGGGACCAGAACGTTACCGCTCACCCACCTCGCTCGGTAGTTGAGTTGACGGGAACGAAAATGAGGGAAACAGGTTGTAAAATAATACCCTCACATTTGGCGTCCGTGAACAGGATGAGAGTGGATGGACGCCCACTTGTGAGTAATAATTACCTTCATGACGGCCATGCCTGGGCCTCCCGAGTACTCTACTTTACGCTGACTCTGTAGTGCTTGCCACACGTCAGCTGGCCGAATCTCGTACCATCAGGACGTTACAGTAGCTGCGATTGGATACGGAGCAAGGTGCAGCACTTACGCCAGGGGCGGAGTGGCTGATACCTGGATTGATAGCAGACTCGAGGCGTGGCTGAGCCAAGGACGAGCGGAGCCGCGAGCCAAGAGCCAAGCGCTCAAACACTTGTTACGACACCTCCAGCACCACGAATAACACGCAAATGTCCGACCGATCGAGTAATCACAGCGGGAAGAGCTGCAGGCTGAAAACAATCAAGCCAATTACACCACCAGCCACTACACTGCCACAAGTGGACTACATAACAACATTACGGAGCTTCAAGGCTTTCCGATGACAAGTCCATTATGGAATAATTTACCCAGCGTAGTGGGTGAGTGGTAACGCACTGGCCTCACATTCTGGACGTAGCGGGTTCGAATCCCCGTCCGGGCATCCAGATTTGGGTTTTCCAAATCACTGCAGATGAATGTCAAGATGGTTCCTTCAAGGTTCATTGGCCGAATTCTTTCCGGTTCCTTGCCACCAGTCCTTTCTCGCCTCTAATGGCACCAAGTTCGACGAGAAGAAAAGAGACAAGCAAAAAATGAAATCCTGATTTCTTTAAACTTAGGACTTTACACCTCATTGATGTCATAGTCATTAAAGACGGGATAATATTGGGCACATGGAACGAGAAGTAATTTGGCCATAGCCTTTTGAAGTTGCCATTCACCTGGAGCAATTTCGGGAAACCCGAAATTTGGATGGCTGGACGATGATTCGATACTGATTCCTCCAGAACGCTAGACTCGGGCGTTAATCCTCACCCACTCTGCCCGGTAGAGATGATTGAAGGCGCGCAGCATGAGTATTTTTTTTTTTTTCCTTACAGCTTTATGCTTTGTCGACGTTGGGTCTATTAGATGCGGGAAAGGAAGGACAGCGGGCAAGGAACGCCAAGGAATTCGGCAATTACCTTTCTGAAGGAGTCACCTCGGCACTCAGCTGGAGTGATTTATGGGAAACACACCCGAAATCAGGACGGTCGGACGAGGATTCGAACCTGTGTCCTCCCGAATGCGAGGCCAGAGCATCACCGCTCACCAACCACGTGCGGTATCACGAAGAAGGTCACCCGTGACCTTGTCTTGAAAGCAATCCGGTCTTTGCCTGAGGTCATTTAGGGAAACTATGGATGGCCGGAACAAAGTTTGACCCCGCGTCCTCCCGAATGAAAAGACCGAACATCAAGCACTCACACACTAGGCCAGGATGAGAATATAAGCTGTTTTGTATAAAACGTTCTCGGCCCTTCCGTAGAGGACGTGCGACTATGTGATGCGACGTTTCGAAGCCAACTTCCTACTTCATCTACCGGCGAAGTTGTTGTTGTCTATTCAGTATTAATGGACTAGTAGTTTATAAATTAATCAGAGAGATTAATAGGAGACCACAGAAAAGATTGTTCTTCAGCAACGAGTGTATGCTCCTCCACAGATACTATGAAAGAGTTTTGCCCTCTATGGTAAACCTGCTTTGTTTTGTTTACCTCGGCGCAGAAGAAACAGCAGAAAAAGAGGAGAACTTTCAATCAACATGAACAACGATGGGTGCCAAACGCACGACATTTGCTAGATTCCAGCGTGGCAGGTCTCTGTTGAAAATAAAATTATCTTGAAATTTATGTGAGACTGGTGGTTTTCGCGGCACTGCGTATGGTTAAAATTCTCTCGGGCACCTAGCCGAGTGAGTCTATTGACAAAAACACTACGTTTCACCAGTTCTTAGCACTTCCGCCCATTGCCATCAGTCACCTGATAATGGCGGCAGAAATATGACCGAAACGTCGTCTTTCACAAACGGAATCATTCGACTAGTTACACGAAAGAATTTTATCGATCTACAACTGCTGGCAAACGAATGTAGTGGTGATGCGCGGTCCGTTCTGTTGAGTACGATGCCTGTGTGTTGGTGAGAGTATATCAGAGGCCGCGGAGTCCTTGAGAGGTGTTCTAACAAGCCGCGCGACCTTGGCGGGCTGCTAGATGACGGCACAGGAAGGCCCAACTCAGAGTGGGCGGACAGCGAAACCAGAACGCTCGCTATTAATTACGACCACTGTGCTCGCAAAAATACGAATAGCCGTGATTATATCAGCAAACATACGTGCTCGCGTAAAAACATTATAAAAGTGAGACAGAATTCAGCGCATTTCACTTCTGTTGATAACAACACGCCCACTACTGTGGCTCAGTTTGTAGCGTCACCTGGTTTTCTGAAGCATATCATCAGGTCCGGATTTACACTCTATATAAGTGCTCCAATATCACTACGGCTTTACGCCTCGTCGACGTCAAGGTCATTAGAGGCGGGATGGGATTGGGGACAAGGAACGGGAAGGAATTCTCCCATGGTCTTTTTGAAGGAAGCATCCCGATATTCGCCTGGACTGATTTGGGGAAACCATGGGAAAACCGAAATCTGGATGCCCGGACGGGGATTCGAACCAGCGTCCTCTCGAATGCGAGGCCAGAACGTTAACCGCTCACCCACTACGCTCGGTCCCAATATCACAGTCTATTTACTGGAGGTGGGACAAGCAGGGGTGATCTGAAATTTGGGGGAAAACGTGCAGTGCAGAGGTTAGAGCAAAACCGTCGAGAGTAGAACTTTTCCTACATGTTGACTCCTAGATCAAGGCAAACTCTTCTGTGTTACAGTAATATTTGTACCGGAAGCTGTTCGGAGTGAATTGCAGGTACTGTATGGAATCTGTCAAGCAAGCATTTATGGCTTCATTTTCCAAACGTTTATCTGCCAGTGTAGCTAAGGACTCTGAGGTTTTTAGGCGGTTTCCGTAGCCATCAAGACGAATGTAGGGATAATTTCTACTGACGTCGACTTCAGACTTGGGTCGGAACGTTACAAGAGCTGGATTTTTTTTTTTTTTTTTTGCTTATTTCTTCACGCGTTTTTGACGCCGAGGTCATTAGAGGTGGGAAGGGAATGGGTGCAAAGAACGGGAACGGATTCGGCCATAATCATTACCATCCCGGCAGAAAAGTTGGAGCAAAATTGGTATGTTGGCTGCTAAAACAACGCAAAATCTTTGCTGTTTAACATGTTTTGTGGTCTAAGGTATCCGAAGTGAAGTAATAAATGTATGGGACTTTTCATACGTTTCGTCGTCATTTTAGAGCATATATCAGGTGGTCGAAGCTTCCCACCCAGATGCAGATTTTCAACAGGAGCTCTAAATCACAGTTAGCTGGAAGTGGGACGGCCAATGACGACACGACACCTGGGATATAAAGTGAAGTCAAACAGGAGAATGATTCTATTGATAACAACTCTAGACTCAAATTGAAATATAAGAAAACTTAGATAAAAAAAGTCGAGTGAAGAATTTATTGGTATGTCGGCTGCTGGAATAAGCTAGAATCTTTGATATTTAGTAATATTTGTGCCTGAAGGTATTCGGAATGAAGTGCAGGAAATATATGGGAGTTTTCAAGAAACATATTACGCTTGAAACGTTGCTACTGTAAGTTTTGACGTTATTTTTAAGTTCTTTTAACGTTATCCAAGATTTTGCTGAAGTAAATCATCCGACCAGATCTAAATACTCATCAGGAGCTCCAACGTCACAATTAGCATCAAATGATGAACTGAGAACTGGGTCAAAACGTGAAGCCCAGCTGGAAGATTCTCCTGATAACGACTTCTGGTTTGAGTCGAAACGTCAGAAACGTTGAAGCCAAAAATACGAGCGACTATTTTATTTGTGCGTTTGCTGCTAAAACAATGCAAAATCTTCTTGTTCAAACGTGATGGCCAGCTGGATGATGACTCTCCTGATAACGACTTCTGGCATTAGTCGAAACGTCAGAAACGTTGAAGCCAAAAACACGAGCGACGATCTTATTGCTGCGTTTGATGCTAACACAGTACAAAATCTTCTTGTTCAAACGTGATGGCCAGCTGGAAGATGACTCTCCTGATAACGACTTCTGGGTTGAGTCGAAAGGTCAGAAACGTTGAAGCAAAAATACGAAAGACAATTAAAATGTTTGCTGCTAAAACAATGAAAATTCTTCCGTCTATAGCAACGTGTTATGTGTCGAGCAATTCTACTCCAATTTTCGGAGTCATTTTTAAGTACTTATCAGGTGATCCAAGCTTCTGTTGATTCACACCTAAATTATCATCAAGAGCTCCAACGGGCTACGATAATCATAACTTGGGTCGAAAGTTGAATCCAAACAAGAGGATCGATGATTCTACTGATAACGACTTCAGGTTTTGGTTCAAACGTCAAAAAGGTTGAAGCCAGAAATCCGAGCGACGGATTTATTGGTGTGTATGCTGCTATAACAATGCATAGTCTTCCGACTATAGTAACGTGTTATGCCTCGAGTAATGCTACTCCAATTCCTTTTTATTTTTATTTTTTAACTGCTTTACGTCTCTCAACAGCGAGGTCTTTAGAGACGGGAAAGGATGGGGGCAAGGAATGGGAAGGAGTTCGGCCATGGCCTTTTTAAGAAAGCATCCCGGCATTTGCCTGGAGTGATTTGGGAAACCATGGAAAACCCAAATCTGGATGTCCGGACGGGGATTCGAACCGACATCCTCCCGAATGCGAGGCCAGAACGCTATCCGTTACACCACCACGCTCAGTCCAATTCTTTCAAACGATTCGGAGTTATTTTAAAGTACCTATCAAGTGGTCCAAGCTTTTGTTGTACTAAACCTAAATTATCGTCAAGAACTCCAACGACCTACGATAATCTTAGGGATCCAACAAGAGGATGATTCTACCGTTAACGACTTACGACTTGGGTCAAAAAGTGAGAAAAGTTGGAGCCAAACATGTCGGGTGACGAATTTACTGGTGTGACGGCTGCTGAATCTGTAGTGTTTAGAAACACTTGTTGGCGGAGGTGTTCCGCGCGTAGCTGAGGCTCTGTGCGGGATTTTTCAAGCCAACCTGTTACGCAAGTGCGCGCGGACGCCAAGCCTGTTGCCCGCGGCGAACCAGCCTCGCGGGATAATCCTCCCTCCACTCGGGCGAACTCTTCGGTATCGGCCGAATATTAATTGGAGCGGCCGTGTAGTGGTACGAATAACGACGGCGGACACGCCCGAACATGCACAAATTGCGGACGGCCAAGACAAACGACTGCGGGACGGCTTCGTTACGCCGGTTCCACTTGTAGCAGGACGAGCAATGTATCAGCGACCGTCACGGCCTTGCTGGAGCCGGATCAACAGACTCCAGTCTCTAGGTGCGGAGCGAAGAACAGGGCAACAGCCAGAGCGGGAAGTGAACTACACAGACTCACATGAGGACGGTAAAATAAGGAGCCATCCACAAATTACGTCACACGAATTTCATGATTATTGGACCCCTCTCCCCGCCCCCCCCCCTTGTCACAGGTTGTCACATTTGTGCGACCCCCCCCCCTCCCCTACTGTGCGTCACATATTTTGCAATTTTAAATTTATAGGATAAAACAGCATTTACAAAATGATTTATATATTTCTAGTTGAAAAATCATATCAACAATAAATCAAACATTTAAGAAAATATAAAAAAACATAAAAAATCGAAATAATTATACAAATTTGAGTCATCATGTGTCCATGAATTTTGAACCCATTCCTTGTTCTGTTTATTATTGGCATAATAGTCACTTCGTTCTTGATTTCGATAGTGTTGGGAACATTCGATGTGTCAACATCATACTCATCTTTCGCCACGAGCCAAAAAGTGATACAAATTATTCACTCGATGTCACAAAGTTTATGATCAGGGTGGCCACAAGGTAATGATTTAAAAATTCCCTGATATTTCCAGGTTTTCCAGAGAAATTTGCCAAATTTTTCCCGGATTTAGAAACTTTATTTGCATGGTTAAGATATTTAAAGTTTTAATTAAATTTTGATTCTATATAATTAAATCTGGTATAAAACTAAAAAAAATTAGAAAAAGAAACATGTGTAACCCGAGAATATTTAATTCATGTTAAAGAATGTTTATTTGAAAATTTTATAACTAATTTAGTAATCTTATGAAGGATAATTAAAAATGAGTAGCACAAAAATAAGATAGATCAAATGACTAATATGAACTTAAACTAATTAGTAATCTTTCAATATTTGGTGGATAAAGTCAACAGCTTAGCTTTTTTATGCCATTTTTCATTTGCTGCACTTTTCTTTTCAAATCTTCTGGTTCAGTTATTGTAGCTTTTCTTTGTCCCATTTTCAATTTTTTCTGTTGCCGAGTTAACACTTTCGCGCAAGTTTCCGCGAGTCTACACAAGATAACATGAACACTTGTATAAACCATGCAATCGTGTTGGTTCACTTTGTGTGGTTGCTTGCCTGTGCCGCTCGCCTTGGCAGCGGTTTATTTGGAGCAAGTCAAAGGCACGAGCACGATGTTTATACTATCACATCGATTCAACATTTGAAAGAGCTCTGAATGACGCAAAACTTTATAAATCCTACCTATTTAGGAGCTTACGTATTATTTTGTTCCTGCTTTAATTCGCCTTATATCATTAATACAAAAAAGTTATAAAGCCGTATAATTAAAGCTATTCACATTTTTGCTGGCATTGGTATATTGAATCTAGGCTTTTGTTATGATATTAAAGGTTCAATTTTTTTCAGTAGAAGTTCAAAACCAGCTTGTGACATTCTACAGGACTTCGAAGACTCTCCACAAATTCAATTTTTTTGGAACATCTGTTTCACACTTTGCTTGAAATTGTAAAACTGTTAGTGAAACATAAAAACATCTTTATATACTTACTCCTCTACGATTGCTGTTTTATTCAGTAAAAAATATAACTTCTGAGTGTACATGATTTAGATGTCATTAACCTTTTTAAAAAAATATAATTTCAAATGCCAAGTTCCAGAGAGAGTTCATGTTAGCGCTCGCACACGAACATCTTGTCGTCGTATCTCGATGAGGCGCAAGACAAGATGCTAGTGTAAATGGCGGTATTTGTTGGCTATTTTATGTCAAAAATATATAAACTGAATTATTTAATGCAAAAGTTCAATATTAAAATAAATTATTAAAAAATTATCAAATTTTGGGTTGTTGCAATTAAAATTCCCTGATAATTTTTTAAATTACTTGGATTCCCTGATATTTCCATGATATTTCAAGGTGGCTTTAAATTCCCTGATAATTCCATATTTTCCAGGTTTTCCAGGTCTGTGGCCACCCTGATGATACGTCCCCCCCCCTCCTTGTTACACGATGTCACACTTTGTTGAACCCCTCCCCCCCCTCAAGGTGTGACGTAATTTATGGATGGCCCCTAGTAGATAAACCGATCATCCAAAACATTATGACCACCTTCTTATTAGTGTGTTAGGAGCGCAATACAGCAGCGATTCGGCGTGGCATGGATTCGAAAAGTCCTTGTTAGGTTTCCGGAGTTGTCTGGCTCCAGATGTCTACGCACAGGTCACGCAATTCCCTTAAATTACGGGCCGATGGTTTGTGGGCGCGGCAACTGGGAACGAGCTTCACGGAAACGGCGAGGCTGGTCGGCTGTTCGCTTGCTACTGTAGTGAGCATCTATGCAGAGTGGTTAAAGGACGGTGAAACCACGACTGGGCGACAAGGTGGTGGACGTCCAAGGCACATCACAGAACGTGAAGGTCGGAGGCTTGCCCGCTCTGTAAAGCGGGTAAGGTGGCGATCTTTGGCAGAGGTGACAGCAGAGTGTGCTCCGAAACACTTGTGTCTGCACCATAAAGTTCTGTGATAAGGCGTGGACGTCCACCACCTTGTCGCCCATTAGTGACGAAAAACTAATCCAATGAGTTCAGAAAATTTTGTCAATTGAGATGAAACTCAAACTCTTGGATTTTTTACTTTGAAAGCTTTTGATTTGAAAAAAAACAATGGTTATTCATTTAACTTCAGTATGAAACATCGCAAATAGCGACTTTATCATTAAATCAACTTACTCAAAATTTCACGGAAAAATTAATGCAATATGAAAAAATACGTCTAATCTTTTTCTAGACCAATGAAGACTTAAATTATGTGCCAATCGCAGTGACGGGGAGAAGGTTGTTAGAAGAATAGAGGGTATATCCTCCGATAGTCTCCTTCCTTTGATTGCTCAGAGTTCAATTGTTGGTATTACTGTATTTGTGATGTATTTCCATGATGTTGTTTGTATTCAGTGCAGAGCATTTTTCGTGTCAAAGATACGGAATGAGCGGGAAAAAAATAGTTTCCAGCCTATTCAGACCTACTATTCCGAAAGATACCAAAAGACGGCCAAGCTTATTCGACGAACGAATCACCATCAACAGTGCGGTATGCCGTCACTCCATACGCACTGCGTATTTGTTTAACGCAGGAATTTGGTGCATAATCTGGTGATTAGGAATTATGCACAACCACCTCTGCACCCTGCTGACAATGTCAGGAATAACGAGAATTCCTTCCGCTACTGCCGGTGTTCGATCTAGCTAACACCGCATCAAGTGCCCACGTCATGTATGTCAGTAAAATCGGCCACCAAGGCGGGTTACATGGAACAAGATAAAAAAAGCGGTAATTACGAGTATTTCTCCTTCTGTTGTATGGTATCTAAAATTTATTATAAAATGTAGTCTTACAGACTGTTAGAATACCTGTATACTCGAAAAAATAAATAAATACGATCCTAATTTCCTCTATTCTTCAGCGATTCGCATAAATGTGAGTTGTGGAAACACAACACTCGAAATATGCGGTGTAGTTACTCAATAAGCGGTTTGGTATGTTTACAAAGATTGAAGACAAATTATAGTAGTTTCAACCTATACAGAATTACAGTATCTTCACACTTTAAAGTGAGGTAGCCAAATCTGTGTCTCTTGGTGCACGATTAGTTTGCAGGCTATGAAATTAGAGAAATATTTCTACTCCCGGGATGGACTTATCTTATGGTATTGAACTTATATTTCTCGCAGTTACTTTGCAAAACAGTACACATATACTCTCTTCGTAAAAGGTTTTTACTTTGATCTTCCAATTTCGAATCAATCCTTGCTACATCCAACCCTTTTGTTAAATAATAGTTGATGATTATCGATAGTGATAACAACATTTAATATTTCTGAGTGCTTTAAGTTTCGTCAACATCGTTAGAAGCTGGAAAGGATTTCGGCCGTCGAATTAACCTGATATTCGCCTGGAGTAACCACTGAAAACGGAACTGTTCGGACGGCGATTTGAATCCTTGTACTCCAGAATGCCCGTCCGCGTTTGATGACTTACTACCGGGGGCTTACGATAATGGTCATGAAGAATGTACAATTTCATGATGGTTCTATTTCGCTTCCACACGATGCCTGAAATGTCCATATTACTTCTAATTATATACTAAACCGAAAATAATTAAGAAAAAAGGGTAAGTGGTATTTCCAGTGCTACCGATATCTCATGTTATTAGTCTACAGTGGCCATTCCATTTCTGCCAGTCCTGAGCTTTATCTAGACGTTCCTTTCAACTTACATTCCCATTAACTTGATTCATATGCTGTGATTCGTGTTTACATCTGCAGTTCTTCCTTACTCATATAGTCCATTCACTATGTATTGCCAGTTTAAGGTAACATTCCCCGAGCATCACCATATTACTTGGTACTTGCAAATTAACTATAGAAAGGTAGTAAGATTTACTTAAGTTTGCTGATCTCTATGCGTGACAGAAATTAGAGGGACATAGTGTCATTCAGAGCAAACGAAAAATGATAACTTATTTTAAAAAATATCAAAGCCGATATCCAGATTTCAGTATCGAAATATCGATATATCGTCCTAAAAAATATCACTCATAAATATCGATATTTTCAAAAAATAATATCGATATATTATCAACAGTCCTAGAAGGTAATGGTTTGGAAGGGATATACGGGATATGACAGGAGGCGCCCTTCTTGTCTTGGGACACACTATCCCGCGCATGTAGGGTTTAGTGCAATGGAGAGGAGAAGAAACAGTGTGACCTTGAGTGGCCTATTAAAAATGAATAGACTACACTAACCAGCAGGACCGTTAATAATACTGTTCGTCTCTTAATAATATCGATATTTATGTTTCATATTTTTACAACGATATATAGACACTTTCATACTGAAATCTGGATATCGGCAGCTATATTAAAAAAAAAAAAAATAAGTTCCGTTTTACTCGTGGAAGCTTTCAAGTTATTTTTGGGGTATAAGAAAACGATTAAATATATAGCACATACAATATATTTAATCATATATATTATTTCAAAAATTACAAATTTTTGAAACCTGGCTTATCAAATAAAATCTGTTGAAACATATTTAAATTACTCACTTAGAGCTTATGTTAAGATCTGGCCAACAACCAAGAGGCGATAATAATGCTGATTCAAGCATTTAGCGGTTTCTTGTATGCACATGATTCAAAAGATTTCAAAAGTGACCCTCAACGGGTGCAAAAGTATTAGTATTAATATTATCAGCTCGAGCTGCCCTAGATGATGATGATGATGATGATTAACATTAATTATAAAAAATTCTGCTTCAGAAAGTGCAGTCTTGGTTCAGAACAATATATCACAACTTTTTATCAGAAAAAATATAGACGAGCTTTGTCTCCATTTTTACAAGATTTACTTTTGTGAGATTTTACGACAGATTGTACATAGACTCATACTTTTTTCGAGATATCGATACTGTTTTGATACATCGATAACAGGTATTGAATAATTTGAAAATGTCGATAGCTCGAAAACACGATATTTTTAGAAAAACATCGATAAATCGGAACTCAGATGTTTAAAAAAATAAATATCGATAAGTCACAAATCCTATATATATAAAAATATCGACAGTCCTAATAAGAAATTGAGGATTCCTGTATCTCTCAAAGAGTCACCCACTGCCAACCTCTCTCTTCTTTTTATTACACTCTGATTCAACAAACTTCTTCCTAGCTCCTTTTTGTTTCCAGGCCGTGTACTCTGTCTGCCCGTTTTTGTGTATTTGGACGACACTAGGCGCGTCGTTGTAAGAGGTATCGACTTGCTGCGTTGCTTGTGTTGAGTCGCGGATCTGGTTGCTGCGGCTGTTCCCAGCCCAATTACCGCAGGCGCTGCGTGTCTGGGGGTCACGCTAGGCCCTGCGGGTCATTATACACGCCACAGGCCTCAGGTAGTCTCCACACGAACTCGCCTACCGACCAACACATACAGATCTCCAGCTTTCCTACATCCTCCTGCGAGGGAATTACTGACAGACGTAGATCACTGGCTATAACTACTAGAAACGTTCCCAACCGTCTATGCAAAGAGTTTCAACGAAGACGAATATCTTGACGACCTCGACGCCAGACTACTCACATCTGCCTCCCAAGCAAAGAGGACGGGCATTCAACCATCCCGAAATTAGTAAAGAGTGCCGCAACGCCGAGAAGCGATGTAGTCGAGACAACCAGGAATGACGACCATGCAGTCGCCACTGAAGCAGTCCTGGGCCATCTACTCCAAGCCACCTAGCCGCGACACCAGGCCGCCATGTCCGAGATACTCCACCTGATGACAACCCTCCTGGAGGAAACACGGGCAGCACTGGCGACTTTCATCGCCAACTGCCCAATCCAGACAGCCATCGAGTCAGCCATCGACCAACTCGGTGGGCGAATAATCCAAGATGAGCCCAAGCAGCTCGACAGTCCGCAGCCAAGTGAGGAACAAGCAACCACGGACCAAGCAGCAACAGGAACCGTGGAACCCGAAGTTTCTCGGCGAGACGAAAAACACAAGCCTCCACCGGAAGCTGAACGGAGCCGATCCCAGACAGAACATCTAGGGGACGCCAAACCACAAGCCAGTAACTCCACCTCACGCCCAGTACCAGACAGGAGAGAGCTTACGGCAGTCAAGCACCACCGCCCCGGCCAGCAGGCAAGACAAGATCAGAAGCGGACAGGACTCCAAAAGGCGGCCACACACGGGCAGACCGATGAAACTAATACAACAATGCTACCGCTGCCAAGGCTCCGGACATAAAATATCGGACTGTCTGTCGCCAGCAAGTACGCTGCGTTCGCTGCGGAGGGAGCCACAACAACCTGGTTTGCTCACGTCCGCGTGAAGCAACACGGACGTGTCCAAATTGAGGTTCTGATCATGCCGCCAGTTACGGGGGATGCCCTGTGAGAAGAAAGCTAGAAACAGCCATCAACGCCCACACCACCCCGGCCACATGCAACCAGTGGAAGGATCGGGCGGACCACAGAAACGGACATAAAGCCACAGCAATAACCATCCGCCGACCAACTCAAATAACCAGCACATATACCTATGCTGCAACCAAGAGCCAATATAAGGGCGCCATTGGAGTCCATAGCCATTTTTTCCCCAAGGAGAAATAAAAATGTGTCCCCAAAACCACCCAACCTGAAACATAGCAGTTAAGTTGCTAATGGCAATGGGATTACACAGAAAATTGAGGCAGCGAGAAAAATAAGCAGGCTGACCGGTAACATGTAAAAAATAATTCGACGGACCACTAACACGTAAAGACATTTTTCTTAAAAGTAAATGTTACTATTAACCAAACATACCAAATTTTATTGGCACATACTGCGATCCTTTCCGATATATGACTCGTCGAGGTCATTAAAGCAGGCAGACGATGAGGGGCAAGAAACGGGAAGGAATTCGACCATGTCCTTTTGAAGAAATTCGCCCGAAAAATTAAAATCTTTATGCTCTGACTGGAATTTGATCCCGCATCCTCCCAAATTCCATGCTCGAGCATTATCATTCTCCCAACACGCTCTGTGGATACAAAAGGAAAACCTGTGAAAAAATAATTAAAGCAGTGTTTTGGATGGAGAGAGAAAGATGACGAAAATTAGTCAACACAAAGTGAATTAGAAAGGGACTGGATGATTATCTATGCAATAACTCTCAGTGACAAGATTATTCTGTCGTTTACAACTACTAATATTCGGGTAACTTCTTTTTTTCATGGGTGTTTCCCTTTTTCGCATCCTATCCCGGATTAACGGTACTAAGGGAGCGTGGAAAACAAATTTGCAGGATCCTACTTTGGTATCGACCTTAATTTTGGGACCTTCTTCAAGACATTAGTAGGCTTTGTAATACGTATAAACCTGCTGGGAGGCTTCTCTTTTTTCCTTTAATGGGTGTTTGGTCCCTTCAACTGAACAGCAAATCACAACTGTGTTTTTTTTTTCCAGACTGTATGTTGGTGCCAGTGTTACTGTACGGAATGGAAAAAAAACATGATCATAATAACACTTAATTGAAACCACTAATGCCCGAGGCAAGGTGACCTCGATCAAGATGTAGGTCGCGGGTCAGCTGATGCGCAGGCATCTGGGGAGGGGAACCAGTTGCCTGGTGGTGGCCGCAGGCAAGGCCGCAGCTTCGAACACCTGTTACAGTGGCAACACCAGCTCCGACAGAAATATCCTGCTTCACGGTCGCCATGTGAAACTACATAACAAATGATGCTACGTGAATAATCTTTCTCTATAATCCGAGCGTGGTGGGTGAGTGATAACGCTTGGATCTGGCATTCAGGAGGACGCAGGTTCGAATCCCCGTCAAGATTTCGATTTTCCATGGTTTCCCGAAATCACTACAGGCGAATGCAGGAATGTTTCCATGAAAATGTCATGGTTAAATTCCTTACCATGCCTTTTGCCTAAACTACTTCCTCCTCTAATGATCTCGAAGTCAACAAGGGGTAAAAGCTGCAAGGAAAAAAAAACTATTCCCGAACATGTTTGTGTTGTGGCAATGACGGACGAAGAAAGATAATTATAGAAGAGTTTCACTGAAAGAAAAGACAGAATGGCAGGTCGCGTTTTAAGAACTGTATGATTAATTAATGACTTCATATTTTCGAAACACTCTGGTCAATTTACTAGTAGAGGGAACAATAGAAACAGAAGAGCATTGTAATATATGAAGCAGGTATTTGAGGAATAAGGTTGTGGAAATGTTGAAAAGTTTAGGGCAACAGGAGATGGAGGAATGAATCAGACCAGTTGAAAGACTGATGACAGATAAAAAAATCTTTTTCTGTATATAGTTTCATGCAATACTCCATCCCTTGTTGCCCATGGCAAACCTTCTAAGTTTCGACAGTCCTCATTTTTTGATTAGAGCTTTACGCCTAATCGATGTCGTGGTCGTTAGTGGCGTGAAAGAACTGGGAACAAGTATCGGGAAGTAATTCTGTCATGGTCTTGTAAGAATCATTCCTGCATTCGCTTGGAGTGATTTTGGAAAACCACGGCAATCTAAATCTGGATGGTCGGACGGGTATTCGAAGCATTATTCAGAAATCTGTCATGGCATCAGCTGTCTGGTGGCTCAGTGGTTTTAAGGCGTCTGACAATGTCGAATGGTACCTGGTTGAAATTCCTGGATTTTCAAAGGCCCTTAACCCGACCTTCACCTCTGGCACAGCTTGCTGTGTAATGTGAAGTACGCCAGAACACTTCCGCGGTTACGATTCCACGTTAAACTGTAAGTCCTCTGTACCCGGTAGAATTACAGGGTTAAGTTAGGTGAGGTGGAAAGGAACTGGCCGTCCTACCTCCAATACCAGTCTATCTCCTTCGGAAAGGTACAACGTACCTTCGGGGTTAAAACCAAACTTCTTTCACCCTCCTCCTTGTTTAATCTCTTATTCACAATACAGAGTACACAAATACAGTCACAGTAATCCACTCTTGGTATCGTTTCTGCTACTTTTCATCACTTTTGTCTTTCTTTGGTTTATATATAGTCCAAAATCTTCTTTCAGTAATTTGTTCATGACAGTCAGTAACTTCTCAATAACCTCAACCTGTTCAGTTAACAAGACATCATCAGAAAATCGTAGCATACTGATTTTTTTATTCTTTGAACACTTATAGCTCATTCAAATCTTTCTTTCAGTTCCTTTCTAGTTGTGTTGTTTCCATTCCGTTTCGGGAGTGATACCGACAGAGAGAGGGAGATTTACAACAACTCTCTCTGCAGCCCGTGGTTCTGCTGCCTCCGCGGCCGATACAAGACGGATGGCCGACAAGCGCATTATCATGTAAATCAGGCGCGGGCGAGGCCTGTGAATGGATCGCGGCACATTCTTCGCCCGGCGGGGCTCCGTCAGCGACAGTCGCTTGTTAACAACACTCTCCCCCGCTCAGGGCAACTTCTCACCGCAGCGACGTCAACCAGCTCTCAGAAAACTCGTCTTCAAATCAAAGTACGAGGATTTTCCTTCAATACTACAGACAGCTGATGGCTCATACTATTATATCCTTTTCAAATTTCATCAATAACGGCTTGGCGGTTTAGTTGTGAAAATGTATCAGAGAGACATATTTACTTTTGCATTCATAATATTAGTGTAGATTAATGTATCTAATGTATGTTGTTATGTACATAGAGTCACACAGATCATATTAGCAGTGATTGTCTTAAGTTTGATCTATGGCTGTAGTAAAAGAGACTCTTTGTAGGAGAGAGAGACAAATTTTTATATGCTGACACTGAAAATGTTACTTTGATGGAGAAGTGAAATAAATATTGATTGCAACAGTTTATGTTGGTGATTGATATCTGCTGATTTAGATTTGTTGTTGCCGTACCGGAAACTCACGCCGCGGCTATGCGGCGCTGGCCCAAGGTGCGCGTAGAATGCAAAAAGAACAGCGCGCCCGCCCCGCGTTTGTTTCATCAGCGGCTAATGCGACTTTTTGTGCGTCCGACAACGGGCGAAATAGCGCCACGGCGGAGAGGCGATTGCCGCCGCGATTGCAGACACAAAAGAAAAGCTGTTTGCTCGTGAGAAGTACTCCACCGCCAAGGAGGGAACATGCCGGACGCGGAAGCACTGGAACATCTGTTCCTGAAGTGTAGATCATTAACTGGAGACGAAAGGGAAAAAGGATGAAATCAACTAACCTGTGACATCACCAACAAATAATAAACGGAAGACATCTCAATCTGGTCACCACTATATCTCTACTGATGATGCCCAGCACTACAAGTGCGAAACGCTTCTGAGGAATAAAAAATTATCTTTGGCCACTAGCTAATACTTGTTACCGCCAAGTAAAATAACAAAGATGAACAATAAATTAGATTATTTTCACTTGAAGTTTTCGGAAAATTTTGAAAAGTTCCTCCCTATTCCAGCTGGAGAGAAAGGAGACAACAAGAATTTTATAACAGTAGGTATTAAAACATGTTGCAGGCATAAAAGAGAACTTTTCGTACATGCTATGAAGACCGGCAATGTGTTTCTCAGATGGCATTACAAAACTTACTGTGGAATTTTAACAAAAGCAATTAAAAAAGCCAAGCATTTGGCTATAAACAAGGAGATCAGCAAATCAGATAATAAGATAAAAAAACTTCCCCTCCTCCCTCCCCTTTGTGTAAGAATATTTTGAATCCAATACAGATGTTTCACTACAATGAATAAACTAGTTCTTTCTTGCATTTCCAAAAATTTCGAGATCGGCTGCCTTCTGTGAGTTTAACCCATCGTTGTCATGGTCAAATTTGGATCTATGGCTTTACGACCACATTGCCCTTACAGATGCCAAGTATTTTATACATACTGCTAGGTCGTACTATGGAGGAGATAGATAGAAGGACAAAGGTGGGTTTATGAAGTAAATCCACTTAAGAAATAATAAAAACAAGAAATAGGGAAAAAGGTGCGAAGGAATATTACTACCAGGACACATATTCCGTTGTTGTTGTTGTTGTTGTTGTTGTTGTTGTTGTTGGTGCTTTTGGGGGCGTCGACGACTAGGTCATTAGCGCCCACACTCATTCCATAGCAGTAAAATTAAAATAATATTCTTATCCCTTAAAAACTTTAATTTCCTACCTGTTGCCAAAGGTTAAAACCAAGGCTGATTTAATCCGCCAAGTCAAACAAACAGTAAAGTCCTTGTTCCATGAAATACGTTTTCGAAAATCTACACTAATATTATAAATGTGAAAGTAACTCTCTTTCTGTGTAAGTTTGTTACTTTTTCACTACTAAACGACTAAATCGATCTTTATTGAATTTGAATGGGAAATACTATATATCATTTGGAAAGACATGGGACACCTTTTTTCTGGATAAATAACATATTTTGTTATAAATTTCGGAAACTAACAGAACGGAGACAGACAGACGGATAACGTGTGTTAGTTCTGTAATGTTATATCGGTCACTCAGGCTTTGTTTCTCTCGCTGTCAGTTTTTGGATGACGTGTTCATAGATTTCATGTAGACACAACTTATTATATAATATGTTTTATAGATGTGGATTTTCTCATAATGCTTTGACCATCAAAAATGGCGGGGGACAGACATTGAAAGTAGGAGGGGTCCGCTTAGAAAAGACGTGTCTTACCCGCGGGCAGTTATTTGTACCTAGCTCCCGGGTTTCCAAACACTCAAAGGTTATATACTTTAACAAAGGATAGCAATACCACAAACGCTTTGCACAAAACGATATTGATATAAGGTGTACCCGGAATGTGACATAATTTTAAAATACAAACAAAAATCTGCCACTGGAACTGTGGTAGATAGCCTCAACAGTTAACCCTCCCCCCTCCTTTAGTTTGTTGGTATATTTGAACATTTGTACATTTGTCACGAGACAGGTTGAATTGTAGGATGACATGGTATATTACACCGACTCCGTGTTTTTTGTGACCCCTGTTAGCTGTCTTACATCTTTCTATATCCAATTCTAGTAATAAAATTTTAAGTCCACGTGTGTGATGTCAGCTGGTTGTTTCATATGTGATTCCTAGCGGGGAGCTGCGGTTTGAAGGAGACACACTACACAGTTGCATATGTATCACTGGGAGGAGTGTAACGGCAAGTGGTGATTGTAATGGCAGCAGGGTGGAAGGGGAGGGGGAAGGTACGCCGCGATCTGCGCATGCGGCTGCTCGGCGGCGCTAGTTCGCCGTGGCGCCGCAGCGTGGCGCGGGCTTCGCTCCTGCCGACGTCGGCCCCGGGGCGTCGCTAGCGCCACACCTAGACGGTGTCGGACAGCGGCGTTACTAGGGGTGGTGGCGTACGTGTCGACCGCATAACATGTCCACGGCACAATGTTAATATGCACTAAAATCTCACACAGAAGACTTAAGTTTTTATCATAATTAACGGGCAGGTATTTCAGTGTCATCATCAATTTTTTTTTCCCTCCAGATCACTGCAGATGACTGTAGATTTTGCAGTGCTTGTAAACATTATAGCCTAAGATCCCGCCATGATTTATACGTCCAACCGTTATTTGATTTAAATGCAATTTTTATGCATAATTATTAATAGCGGAATACAATTATTAAAACTGTGGAATTTAAGTGGATAGTGGAAAGGTTGTTAGAATCCTAGGCCAATAATATTCATGGTACTAGAGTTTCGATACGAAGAATGTGATTTTTATAGATTTTTCCATCTAGTGCGTTGTCTGTTTGTAAAACTACTACATTAAATTTGTCCAAAATGATCGGCGCGGAAGAAACTCCAGTGGTATTCTATAGTGGAGTATTACCTGTAGCTAGTACTACGTTTAATCCAGACCGATCAAAATAATCACCCGCCTGTGTGGCTGGATGGGGAGGTACAACGGGACCGGGACCGGGACTGCTCCACGTACAACCCGTCCTGACTACGGTCTTTAGTTGGTTTTCCACAGTCACCGAGGCGAATGGTGGGACGATCTCCAATCTCCGCCTCATAAACTAAAACTAAACTAACTTGGTCCACAACCCGAAGGTTGGAGGGATCGAGCCGAAGGAGGTATACTAACCCATTGAGCACATTGCTTCATTTACCACCACTTTCACGCTACTTCACCCACGCTTACATTAAGGTGGGTAATAATGTGTTTTGTTTTTCTTCTATTCGCAAAGGATAAACATTTGTAATCTAGTATCTTTGCAGTAGCTACCATAAATTAAATTACACAAATTCATTACGCTTAACGAGGTGTTAATCTTTGACGTAGTGGTGTAATTATCTTATTCTATGTGTATTGTAACGTAATATGATTTTTTTTTTAAAACTGAAGAAATAAATAACCAAACTTAAAAAAAATAATAAAAAATAATAACTTAGTCTACAACCTGAAGGATGGTTGGATCCTCCCAAAGGAGGCATACTAAGGTATTGTGTCAAAGGTAGGACGGCCAGTTTATTTCCTCTGGGACCTACAGTTTAACGTGGAATCAGAACCACGGAGCGTCCTGGCATAGCTCATATGATCAAACACGACTATCAAAAATTCCTACGCCCACCGGGATTTGAACCTGGGATAACAATACACATATCACAGAAGACTAAAGTTACACGAATAGCAGACAGATGGCAACACTTAAGCTACCTCCATTATTCCAGAAACTCACAGTCCCTGATTCTAACCATTTAGAGAAAACATCAGAAAAATTCTTAATTAGAAGCAATGAAGAGAATCAACGCTTTGCGTGTCCCAATACGGTCCATTCACAAGTAATAACAATATTTCTTTTGTGAATGTTGGAAGCCAATCCCACTTGGCATTCCAAAAAACGACCTCTATATACCACACCTCGCCTTTGCGGATGATTTGGCAATATTAGCAGCGTATGAAGAGGCTGCCATCAAACAGCTTGAGACACTCAAAGAACGTGCAGTAAAATTAGGGCTACAAATCTCATTCGAAAAACTGAATTCCTATGATGAAAGACAGAAATTGTAAGTCTGAAATCAAAAGGGTTCCATACTTTAAATATCTCAGAGAATTCATCGATCCGACAGACCTTGAGAAAATCGCCTCCAAACAGTAAAAAAAAATAAAAAAATCGTTAGGGTTAGTCCAAAACCTCTACAACAAAAAATCCATGCCAAGACAGACCAAAATTCGGCACTACAACACAGCCATATAACCGACTATCCTCTATGCAAGTGAAACATTGACACTTAACAGTAAACGCGAACTCGAAGAAATCAAAAAAGAAACAAAAATCGTTAGGAAAATTCTTGGAGCAAGACACACTAAGGATCGTTACAGACTACAACCAATCAAAACAATACAAAAGTTTTCAAACATCTAAATTGACATCAGAATGAATTTCTTTTGCCACCTTAACAGATTATCAGAAAATCGATTGACAAAAAAGATATTAGATTATGTAACCTCACTTATAAGTGCAACACCTTGGCTCAACGAAACTCAAAAAGATCTCAAAAAAGCAAACATAAAATCTACAGACATTTTAGAAAGAGACACCTTCAAATACAAAGTAGACAAATGTTACAACTGAGCAACAAAAACAATACAGACCAAAGTGGTCGGAAGAACGCAAACAATCTTTTTCCGAAAGAATGAAAGCCTATTGGAGAAACAAGAGAAACCCAAAGAAAACTTCATTGGGTCATTTGTTTAATGTCTTCCATTTATTGGGAGAATTCGCGACTAATAATAATAATAATAATTCTTTTTCTGCTATACCCAAAAATAGTAACGGAATAGAAGAAACCGAATCAGGTGAAAGAGTAGTGAAGATAAAGTTTGGAATGACGCCGGAATTTCCGTTTTCCTTTAATCCAGAAATCGGACCAGGCAAGTGCCATGGCCGAATTGCTTCCCATTCTTTGTCCTCCATCCTCTTCCTCGAATTCACTCGACGACAACGATGCATATGGCCTTAATCAGAAAGGGAGGTGATAAGCATTGAGAGGCCTAGGCTCTCTCCCCTGTGAACTACTAGAGAGTAGAGACGGCTGACCTGAGGTGGCAGGTATCGCAGTGTGCCCATCGCAATCACTGCGCGAGTGGCGACGCGCCAGCAAATAGATCGCGCGGAGAAAGCTGGCCATAGTGCGCCCGCAGCACAGAGAAAACGCGTTTCCCTCCGCCTGGCGTGCCATCGCCGGACCGGTATGCACAATCTCGACTACGAATCGTTCCCTAGACTCATACGGAACGCGTGACCTGCAGTAGCGTCAGTGAGAATCACGGAAAAACAACTTGGTTGGGGACTGCACGATTTTCTCTACCTACCCGAAAATGATACTAACATTTTGAAATTTGCATAAATCGCTTTGATATAACGGCCTCTTCATGGTCCTTACTCTCATTTTACGTAAAAGACGCCATACTGCATCGAAGCAGTTAATCCAGATTTCAATAAGTTACTGCTGCATAAAGTCGTGCAGTCCCCATTTGCATTAAAGAACTATAGTTAAAACGTGTGATATAAATGAAAATCCAGTGCTTCCCGGAGTACTGCTAGCTACTACATAGAGATAATGGGCTTTCTGCTAGAAAATGTCCCCAAAACCTGACGATGACAGCAGCGAAAGCTGTCGAAACGACGTGTCTTCAAGAATTTATCGGGAAGAACTCTATGGTTCACGGCGTTTTTAGGGCTTTATGGGTTCTCGGCGTGGCGATTATTTGACGTTATTTTTCTTTAAAATCTATGGTTAAGACCTTTCGAAATAATTTTCATTATTCAGTAAATACAATAAATATCGTTTTCCTTATTCGATTATTTTGCGTCAAATGACAACAAACGAGGTCATCAAATTCCTAACACACGTATTTCGAAGTCATCCCAACATTCTGTATTAGCTGGTTCTCCATCTGAACATATAAAATTTTCTTTTTCCAAAGAAGGAGTTTATACCACACAGGATAAATTGTTGACGCACTCAACTTGCATAGAAAACGTACCTTACCTTTCATTTTTCACTATCAAAAACTTCAGTTTCATCAAAAAATTAGAAACAGGATAATCAGCTAATATACTCGCAGTGCTTGCTGTGACTATTGCGTTATCCTTGCTATTATAAAACGGTAAGCGGCCTGCGTCTTTCTTTTCCTATGTCCAGGATTACGGAAAACTACAGAATCAACTTTGGATAGCGCGTTGACAGTCTGAAAACTTAGAGTCTAGCTTAAAATCTGCGGCATTTCTTATTACTCTAAGAGCCGGGCCACGGAGCAAGAAATGGTAATTCCTTCGTTTCGAGAACAGATAGGCGCCACAGATCACATTGCATCTCAGATTAATATAATTTTCAGAGATATCCACCAAAGATCACACTACAACACAGATAGATACTCCATCCTTTGAATTATGTCAACTCAATTCAATTATTCAGTTTTCTAAAGTGTAGAACGGTAAAATCCACCAAAAACGTTAATGACACCACTACATCAAAGATTAACATCCCAATTAAGAGTAATGAAATTGTGTGATTTAATTTACGGTAACTATTGCAAGGATCCTCATCAAAGATCATGCTACAACCAGATAAACACTCCACCCTTTGAATTCAGTGAATATTGTTTTATGACTAAATAACTTTGGTCTGGTAGCTCAGTGGTTAAGGCGCTTGGTTACAAAAGTTTACTGCTCCTGTCCTGGGTTCAAATCCCAGGTGGTGGAGGAATTTAATCAAAGAAGCTATGCCAGGTCGTTCCGTGGTTCGGATTCCACGTTAAAATGCAACTCTCAGATGAAAGGAACTGGCCGTCGTACTTCTGACACAATGGCCTAATATCCGACCAAACAATCGATTGTGGACCCAATTCGTATTTTTTTTAACTTTGGTTATTTATTTCTTCAGTTTTTTAAATCATATTACGTTACAATACACACACAAAAGTTAATGACACCACTTAGTCAAAGATTAACACCCTATTAACCGCAATGAATTTTTTCATTTAATTTATGGTAACTATTCCAAAGACTACAAATTTACAAGATTACAAATGTTTATTCTTTGCGAATAGAAGAAAAACAAAACGCATTATTACCCACCCGAATGCAAGCGCGAGTGAAGTGGCGGAAAAATGGTGGTAAATAAAGCAATGTGAATGCCGCCTATATTTATTGGGTGACTTTTGATGCGATACCGAAGTGGTCGCAGCAATGATTCATTCCTGTGCAGTGGTCTAGCGGCCTGTCGCCGCACAGTGTTTGGGTTTCGCGGGCGGCCTACCTGCCAGGCGGCATGGGTCGCCCCGCGGAGGCTAATAGAAACTAATATTGCCGGCGGAAATTATCTGTGGTATCGGCCGAGCGCATCTATCGGCCACTCCATTGTTCCCCCGCCGCGGGTCTTGGGGAGGCCACAGTCGGACAAACGCTGCCGCGCTATGGTCTGCAACGGCAGAATACCGCACAGTGCTCATTAACCGCTGCGTATAGTCTTAGTAGGCCTACTTGCTTACTTATTTACTTCGTCTTCTCGGATAGGCCAAAAGCCTGTTCCGACCTTAATTTTGTGACTATATCTTCATGCGTCTACGAATATCCCTTCTTCTATAGGATGGTACTGCAGGGCATGCTTCTGAGATACGTCACTGACTTGGTGGCTTTGAATATCATTATTAATTTCTGAATCAGCATTACAGGTAAGACGGAGCTAAGTAATAATGTGAGAATTGAGTCTTTACCATTACAGAGTTGACAAAAATTCTTCACGTGTGTTCTTCCGGATAAGTTCTGCCATACACGACGGTCCTCATATACTCTAGGCATTTCTATGAGGCAGGATCGCGAGGCATTCACAGTCGGTGATGTATTGTCGCAGTAGCAACTTCGACCTGCGATTTCACCTGATGAAGACAGCCGAGACAGCTGTCGAAACGTCGTGTACGGCAGAACTTATTATAAGTAACAATGTCACTACCGTCCTGACAGTTATTCAGACAAATTATTTTAAAAAAAAGTCTATATAATTATATGGTTAGTGCCACTTCATTCCTTGCGAGTTATTCGTCAAAAAGTTATTAAACTCATATCACTACCATAGAAAGAAGAGATTAAACATAAAGAATAATGATTTGCCACGTTTTAAGAAATATGAGACTCGTTACTTGAGGGAATATTTGAGGGCACGAATTATAGATGAAGACAAAGGTTACAACTCGTGAAGCGGATAATTGAGGCCGTAGGTTGTGATCGATATGTTGAGATGAAGAGGTTGACTCAAGATGGGGAGAAGTAGAGGATTACATTAAACCAGTCGAGAGATTGATGGCACTAATAATAATAAAATAATTATAATATTAATTATAATGAGCGACGCTATAATAGTGGCATGATTATGAACTCCTTCAATAATGCAACAATATTAACTTAACATAGTCCACAACCCGAAGGTTGGTTGGATCCTCCCGAAGGAGGCATACTAAGCCATTGTGTCAGAGGTAGGACGGCCAGTTCCTTTCCTCTGGGACCTACAGTTTAACGTGGAATCCGAACCACGGAGCAACAATATTACTGGCTCAGAAATCTTATAAAAATGTCCTTTCGGATTAACAGTGCGGTTTTTCATGTGAAACTACTTGTACAAAACATCAAGTAACCTAAAATAATCTGAATTCATTGAATCCTACTAAACTAACACACTTCCAGGTTTCCACCGATCTGATTATAGAAGCAAGGTAATGCGAAAATAATTTAGACGACATTATTTCTTCCTTTTCGATCATAGAATCATCTAGTTCAGCTTGTCTACCCATGAAATCAGTTTCAAGCATCGCTTTAGCACAAATTTCTCTCGTTTTTCCGATAAATAACAATCGAATTAGTTGCTGTTCGTTGTATTCTCTACACTAGCATATTCCTATTGCATCGCGCGCGTACCTTGGTGTTAGCAGTATTCTGTATGACTTTTGTTTCTCTTATAGTAGAAATTCATAAGAGTTTGTAAAGTAGTTACTTTATAACCTTTACTGTAAATCAAATTCTACAATTTCGTTACGGCTATTAGAGTGTTAATCTATAATGTACTGTCTTCATTAACGTTTCCGTATATTGTTACGAACTATGTTCGAGGAAACTGAAGAAATAAATCACCAAACTCACGGACTAAAAACCCATAATAACAGAATCCAAAGATTGTAGTGTTTATCTGTATTGAGGTGTGATCCTTGGTAGCTATCTCAAAAATGTGTGTTCATCTGTGATACAAAATGATCTCTGACGCTTCCCTGTTCTCGTAAGCAAAGAATTATCATTACTTCCTCGGTTCCCCAGTCATGTAGTGTCGAGGGTATACTTCAGGTTTTAACCTAGACCATAATTTTTCAAACTGCGAGAACCCTATGAAAATTGGTTTGTTGGTTTTTCGTGATGCCTGATAAAGGGGAGAGACTGGCCACACTTTGGTGTTCACAGTTACCACACAGGGTACCTCGGCATGAAGTGGCCCGTGATGATAGCCACCCCTGCCTGACCTGGATGTTTTGTGGCCGCTCCACCCGCCTACAACCCTCGGGGCCCTTGGCCGCAGGTAGAAAGGATTCAATGCAGGACAATGGACTGAAGGGCTCGGCCCGTATCATCAGCCGGCTCGCTGTCAAACCAGACCCATTAAGCGCTCCACACCGACGAAGTAGGAGTACATGATTTTTGAAGCAACGAGACAATTATCTGCGGGGACAGAGCTTACAGCTACAGGTGGAGAAGGTGATTAGCTAGAAATACCTGGGAAGTGTGACAGAATAAGTGGACAGTACGATGGCGAGATAAGTACCATAAAAGAGGAAGACAGGCAGAAGTATTTTTAAGAAACGTAAAAAGCCTGGTGTGGAACAAGGTTGGGATGACCTGGAACACCGAAGCCTTTGCTCTCGACAGAAGCTAATTGAAAAATTCACTACTGATTTATTTCTGAATGACAGCAAACAAATATTGCTACCAGCAACATTCATATCTAGGAATGACCGCGAAAATAAGATAAGAGAAATCAGGGCCAGGACCGATTCATTTCTGCACTCATTTTTCCACGAGAGGTTAGGGAATGGAAAACAAAGGATTTACCTGTCGAGTAAACTTAAAATCCGACAGGAGTAGCTCTCGATAAATCACTCCGGCCATCCTGACCTGGGTTTTCCATGGTTTTCCTGGATCCCTCCAGGCGAATGCCGGGATGGTTCCTCACAATAGCCCATGGGCGCCTCCTGCCACATCCCGTATATCCCATCCAAACTGTAATAACTAAAAACAAAAAAATAAAAATAAATAAAAATATCCCACAGAAAAGTAGGGGACTAAATTTTGCCATTATGAGATCCAAGAGAGTGAAACGAAATTTCTAAGAAACAGAATCTGGCATTGCTAACGCTCTCTCTTCTGCAAGTCTCAGCAAAAAGTAAAAATCTTAAATTTCGAACGAATACTTGTTTGTAACTGCCTTATCTCATATTTTTGCTGGAAGTGCAACCTCTTCCGTAGCGGACTTGCATAAATGATCAATAGCTATTAGTCTAATTGTTCTGTTTTCTCGAAGTCTTTACCGTCTATAAAAACTTCTAAATAATTGCAAGAACTCTTATATGTAATTTGTTTCTACAGTAGTAGTCATTTGTCTGTTGTAGGAAGTCTTACAAATGACGTAGTATAAGGACGATATCGGCAATACTAGACAGGTAGTCGAAGAGACAATAAAATATTGCTGCAAGAAAACTGAAGCTTATTCTGATGGCGCGATATTGTATTGTAGCTGACTGTATTGCCTTGATTCTCAGGGTGGAGTCGCATCAACCTATTAAAACCTAAAGATTCAGCCGTCCTACTGTGGCTTTCATCACAAGACTCCTCCCGAAGAACCAACATAAATAAAGCTTATTCTGTTGCAACGTCGCAGTATGGCGTCCTTAGCTTGCCCCTCCTCCACCATACACCTAATCCCCACCTAAAAGAGCATCAGCCTCCTTAAACAACGCCGCTAACTCTATTTACGAGATGCCGTAAGCTCCAGAACATTCTAGGTGCGGCTTACCTGGATAACCTCTTGATAAGGACTCAAGGAGACAACTTACTACACCTTACAGAATTTCACTTTTATTTCGCAAAAAAACACGTTTCAGTTTTTTTTTTATTTGTCATCAGTGTCACGAATAATTTCTTGGAGGTCCAATTTTCCACCTCTTTCCATCTTGCGCTAATCCGTTAAACGTAACATATGCTTTTTCTTACGTTTCATTCGTAATTTTATACCGTAGGCTCCTTAAAAAAATACAAAATCAAATCTTATTATACAAACCAACAAAACTATTGAGATAAAGTCAGTAATAAATGCAATTATTATTTTTTTACTTAATTCGATTAGGGATAAAACTAAATTATTTGTATCGATTGTTAAATGTCAATCTAGCGCAAGTGAAAATACTTTGACGGTAAAAATTGGAAAAAGGAAATGTCTATATATTTAAAACGTTATACACATCACATCCTTCCGAGTCTCCGTTATTACCCTATATATTTTATAACTTTAATCGTCTTTTAAAAAGGTGCTGGGATGTTTTTTACTTTTAAATTCTTATTTCTCTATCGAATTATACAAGACAATCTGTTATAGAAACAGGATGCAGAAGATAACAAAATTATACACATTTTGTATCCAACTACACCATCTGGCAGCCCCGTCGGGGACCATTTCAGCCTAGCTAACCCAAGGGGAGGGAATGGAGAGGATTTCGGCTGTGGCCTTTGAATGGAACCATCCTGGCATTGGCCTGGAAGGGTTGTGGAAAACCACAGACAGGATAACCGGACAGGGATTTGAATTCCAGACACGACAGCGAATTCACCCCCCTCCTGACCCGGTCAGTCTACGAGAAGCGCAGCTTCTGCCAATGCCGAGCTTTTTTTTTTTTTTTTTTTTTTATTTTTACAAGTTTCATTCCTCCAAGGAAAAGCTAGGAAGGGGAATGGAAGTCGACCATGGCCTTGTAGGGAACCATCCCGGCTTTCACCTTGAGGTACTGAGGAAAACCACGGAAAAGCGCAGTCAGGATGGCCGGACGAGATTTACCCCAGTCCTCCCTAATGTAAGGTAGGAGGTCAAATTATTTTCCCTCCTATCTAACTAGGTGTTAATGCCGAGGCAATAATAACAATTCAATTCAGCTAAGTGACTGCGAGAAAACGAATAACCAGTACACTGCGTCCAAACTGCCATTTTAGCGGCTTTACAAGCTATTTGAAAACGTAATTGGCCCAAGTGGGAATCATACTCCCTTCTCGAATTTCAGCTGCGTTTCCATATCATCCTTTCCATATCTTAATGACAGCAAAATAAGAGTGAAGATGAGGAATAAATTTAATTAAGAAGGATATTGGTGTGGACAGCTTGTCGCGCTAGTGTTTCCCCCGCTTATTGACACCGTCCATCGATCAGGCAGAGAGGTTGCTTCTCCAGCGATAATGTTACACACCGCGCTTGTTATTAGACAAACACCGCCACAGTGGAGTACAGTCGAGTGGAACTGCGCTCATTAACGTCCGCGGACATCACTCAGGCCTCGCACGACCGGACCTGCCAGCGAGTTATCGATCTATCGATCCCTGCACCCCCGCATTATAATCACATCCGCGTTTATGTGCGCGGGCGCGGACCTCGCAATAACACCCAATTTCCGCCATCGCCACCCCCTCCCCCATCCCCCACTCGCAAAAATGTACATCATCGTGATTGGTGGACGCTGTGTTGGAGGGGGGAGCTCGGAGTGTAAATATTTCAGGCGGCCACTTGTGCGGGGAATCATTATCGTCCCCCCGACCGCTAATAACAGTCCCGTGCCATCACCCCGCAGGCATGTTTATTAGCGCAACACAGTGTCGGCGTGTTGAAGAAGGACTCCCTGCTGAAGGCCGAAACGATAATGGAGCCCCTGTTAGCATCCGGCTGACAGCTTACCAGTTTGGAAACGCACATTATGAGACATGAGTGATCGCATTTCTGTCTCGTTTCGATCTACGGAAGCATTGGTAATTAAAGCAACGACATTAATGTTCACAACTGCTCTGACTTCATTTAACACTGTGAGTGATAATATTTGGAAGAGTGTTCGATTCTCCCTATGGGAATCCAGATTTAGATTTGGCAGTGTTTCGCAAAAATCAAGATGGATAAATATAGGAACGAAGTCTTTCTCGGCGTTGAGAATGGATGTAGTCTTCTCGGGAGACTAGCCGAGTAAACAAGGTGTTCCCACACGATATTTCGGCGATCTCAGACTCCGTAGCCATCTTCTGGTGACTTCACTTGAAGATGGCGACGGAGTCTGAGATCGCCGAAATATCGTGTGGAAACACCTTGTTTACTCGGCTAGTCTCCCGAGAAGACTACATCCAAGATGGATAAATGTCAGACAATGCGTTGTGGATGAGCGATAATGCTCTAGCTTGGCATCGGGAGGACGTGGGTTCGAATCCCAGTCCGTCTATCCAGATTTCGGTTTTCCAAGGTTTTCCGAAATCACTCCAGGCGAATTCCGGTAAGGTTTCTTCAAGAGACCACGGCTGAATTCCTTCGCGTTGCTTGTCCCACTCCTTTCCTTCCTCGTCGACCAAGGGTGAAGCCCTATGCAAAAAAAAAAAAAAAAATGATGACACGACGGTTCCTTCAAAAGCCTACGGCCGAATTTCTTCCTAGCCCAGAATCCTATCTCAGCTCTAATCATCTAAACGTCGCTGTAGCAACTAAATGTTTATTTTACGACACCAATAATGGGCTACTGGTTGGAAGATCCCGAAAGTAAGTTTGTATTCCCTGCTCTCAACTACCAACGCTACCAAAAGATTATTTCAATCTGCCGTGTCACAGATCTACCAACCATCGAGCAGATAACGCACTTTCTCTAATCCATTTATCATTTAAGGGCGTGAATTTTCTGTTTGTATACAAGGGAATGTTAGAAAGCAGTTGACATATTTTATCATGCAATAATACCACAAGTTCATAAATTGTTACAAAAGCTAGTCAAACATGCGCTGTTGCAAATCTGGCATCCTTTGTGATCACACAATAAAGTTATCGGCAAGATTAACGGGAGAGGACCCTTCGCTTTTCGTCAATGGAAACGAGACAAACGTCCCACGGACCTTTGCCAACATACCTGGACGCGGTGGGGCTGCTGAGCCGGTAGTGACCCTGCCCGCCGAGGTCGCCGCGCTTGACCACGACTGCTCGGGACGTCCCGTACAGGGGGTCCTTCCCACGGTCGCCACTCAACAACCATTACTCAGCCCTTTCAGCGCGCGCCGAAAACCAGCGCTAATCGCACCCCGTCAAAATCCACCCTGGAATAACAAACAACCCTCCACCAGCCGCATGAATCACGATTAACGTCTGCGCGACCCCACCTTGTGCGGGATCTCCGAACCCAGGTGATGGGAAATCGGTGTAGATGGCGACACGGTAACAGGACTGGCAGCAGAAATACGAGTGCTGGCGTTTATTACAGAGGGAGAACAGGCCAAAGTAGGTGCAGCCACTTGATATACAAGTGGGGAATAATACGAAATCTTTCTTGTAACCGTGTAAACCTGCAGCAAACCATCCATCACATCACCACGGAACACCCTCGTTGGAGATTAAGTTGAACCATCCAGCAACTTTATGAAGAAACCACAACTGAATGGCTGCAACCTTTTGACATCAATCTGTCGAAACAGTCGTCTCATTTCATCAACTGTAATTTAATATAATTACTATTTTTTAATCCTTGCACCATACGCAATAAATGTCCACCAGGTACTAACATTAATCCTTGTATAAGAGGAATGTTTAGGCAATATGCGGTTCGTTAATTTTTCCCGGGAGACGAAGAGTCTTTACTGAAGTTAGAGATGGTTTTTCCTTATCACTCCAGGCGAATATCGGGATGGTTCCTTCAAAAGTCCATGGTCGAATTCCTTTCCATCCCCTCCCCCCAGTTATTTGGCGCATCTAATGATCTCGACGTTGGCGAGGTGTAAAACCCTAAGCATAATTCCAAGTAAATAGCAGATCTTACACTGTTGTACATCCAGTCGAAAGGTGATTATTTAGATTATTCGTCGATTAGAGACGAGGTCAGTCTGGAGTGATGCAGAATACCAAGCCTGCATGAGCTCGACAAGTAGTTGGTTAGAGAGAACCCAGGCGGAGTCTACACTTACCTCCTTTCCGCTAACGAGTGTACCTACTTGTCGGATGCGAGATACGTCATAAATCGCAGGAGACCAGCTCGGTGAAAGTCCTGCCACGGGGATGAGCGGCAAAGATACAAAACGGCACTTCCGTGTGAGACAACACTGCCATAAACGCTCAGGGTTCATTGCGGGGTCAATTAACAGCTGTTTGGCGAGATGCGGTCCAGGCAACAAATTTTTCAATTCAATTTAATTGCGCTGGTGCGCAAGCTCCGGTAACAATTTACTCACACACCCATTTTACACCTTTCTTTTTTTTTCTTTTATTCTAAATTCTTCCTACGTTTTTTCTAAATTAACCATCACTTACCTTGGTAGTTTATTCAAATCCCCGTCTCCCTTACCTACAATTGAAAATTTTCACACTACTTTATGTCTGAAATAGAATGAAAGTTTGTGGTCATAGTAATCTTTTCCCTTCCATTCACTACTCCCGATTCCTCTACCAATATACTTGGAAGTCCCATCACCTTCATACGTCTTATACCCTCCCAGTACTCTCTTCACCCTCCTCCTTTCCTCCAATGACTCCCAACCCAACTCCTTTATCGTATCATTTACAGATTGTGTTCTGCAGTAATTTGCACAAACAAATCTATTTTCCATCTTTTGCACCCACAGCAACGTCTGTATTTTATACGCAAAATCTGAGTCTCCCACTACACCAATGTATTCAAGCAATTCTATGACCAACTGTTTGATTTATATACAGTATGACACTCCAGAGAAGACTGTATTCTACCTGTCAAGGGATTGATTTTTTAAGTGTTTACTGTAGCAGCATCAAAAAGAGAAAGAGAGAGAGAGAGGAGGAAAGAGATGGTGTAATGCAAAAACATAAACATCACAAAGTAAATTCATGTAAATAGTTAAGATAGTTTAATTCATACTTGACATTCATGAAAGTTATGTGGCGATGTTACTGAACTCCTATATTTTGCATGAGTCCACATCACGAAATACAATTTATTGAATTGAAGAGGGAGGATGTATTTACCAAAGGATCAATTGGTACTTTCTGTGCCACTGTTTAAAGAAACATTTTCAATATTTTTCGGATTTCTTAGCAAATAATTTCTATGTAATATAATTAAATATAGGATGGTAAAATAAAAATATGATTGACGGTTTTTAGTTGGATCTCTATGTTCCCGAAGTTTATTTAAGTATCGTACTGGGGAAAAAAATAATCCTTATTATCTATCTTAAATCCAAGGCATACAACCTTGTAATAGACTGGAATTTTCGGGGTGTAAACAACCTTTTCCGCCTATCAGATTGTAAACAGACATAAAGCTTTGACATTTAAGCATTGTTATAGCTGCCTGCCATAAAATTTCCCTCTCCCCTTCTGAACCGTCCTTCATGCTCCGTTGCAGTAGTCGACTTAAAGTCGTCTAAGACAATAGCGAGGTTCACTACAGAGGAGATGTTGGAGCATCAAGGACGAGTGTGGGTTAAGCTGGTTGTGTCCTGACAAAGGTCGAGGATTTAGTTGGTTGTCGGCATTCCTTGTGTCGTGTTGGGGTCAACACTTCACTCCCTGAGTGGTATTCAAGGCCCCTGAATTTCGTAACAGTACTTACACAAATATTTTTTTCCAGTGCTGTGCACATAATACGGACCCAAAATTAATCCGCGAGGAAACACTTTAAATTAGTTGGAAACCTACACAGAAAATAAATTTTCAAAAACTGCCAATTGTACAAAGGAAAGATATCACGCAGGATGAATAAAGCTAGTGAGTGAGACAATGAGCCACGACGTAGTTGGGTAAATTCTAGTTTCATTACTGTAGTGTTTGACTTTAGTTTTCCTTGAGACTTTCTTCTTATTGTACGTACCTTCACTCAGTTGGTATGCTAGTTCCAACAGAAATAAAACATTTTTTAAAAAAAAGCATGTTAACGAAGTTTTTGGGCAACAGATCGTCATCAACATGTGCCTTATACTATCCCAGCACTCCCTTCACCTGCCTCTGATCATTCAACGACTGCCAACCCAGGTCCGTCATCATGACGATGTGGGCAATGGCGGCGCAGGATATACCGACTACCTCTCGTCTTTTAACGAGGCTCATCTCGTTGGAACGCCGCGCACGAAGTAGCTCCATCACTCCGCCAAAGGGCCCGTCGTAACGGAAATCCGAGGGAATTAGATTAATAACTCGATTATGCATCCTCACAATATCCCCGCGACGAGGCGGAAGGTATCGGAGGAGGCAGCTTATACGGCGGGGCCCTTTGTTTTTTGCCTGCTCGAACCCCCGTGACGAAAGCGGGTGTTTGATTTTGGCTTAGGAATTACCATAATCCCTACCTGGTCCCCCCCGTCGCTAAGGATGCTCGCCCCATTCAAAGGCGAGCGGGACAATGAGGCACGACGTCGTTGGGTAAATTCTTGTAAACTAATGTCCGGTAATGGCATCCATCAGTCTTAAGGTTTTTTTACCCCGGGACGCACGCACACCTTTCGCAGTGTCGGAGGGCGTGGGCCAGTGAACCCTGGGCGGAGCGCGGGGCCCTTCTTGTTTGCAGGTTGGCCGTAGAGACAGCGGTCCCTTTGTGCTGGTCCGCTACTTAGCGGAGGTCATCTAATCCGCAGAGCTGAGTAATGTGAGAACGCACCAACTCGCCTTCCGGTTGTTTCTCGTCCTCGGTAATTACGCGAGGAGAGGGGAGGGCAGGTAGACATTCGCACTGTGCATCGTAATCCTTAGATAACATGGCCACCTCCATGCCACTGTTTTGAGCAGCAGGATAGGCAGAACGAGAAACCGGGAAGCGCTCGAACGCGAAAGCAAATTGAGAAAAGAGATGATACATAAGACCCAAGTTTCTCTCGGCGTTGAAAAATTATAAAACGCTCTCGGGTAACTAGGCGATCACATTCACTGCCGCCATCTCCTGGTCAAAAAGAGATGATGTTGCCAGTTACCAATAACTAGCTGATACGCGAGAATTAGTACGCGTAGACTTAAAATATTATTCCTAGACTTGGGAATAGAAAGCTGTAATTTACGTAAAAGATGTCCCAAAAACTACATCGTAGGATAATACGAAGGTGATGCCATCACCATACCACTCTGCCTGTCTCATCAATAGAACCAGTTTGCTTAAAAATAGTAACAAACTAAAAGGGGGGGGGAGGAGTTTAACTGTTGGAGACTACCTACGACAGTTCCTGCAGCAGATATAAGCCTATATTTTTTTTATTACCATTTCATTCCTCCCAGGTGAGCCTGGCCTACTAAGGGGAGAGAGGGGATGGAAGTCGGCAGTGGCCTTGTAGGGAACTATCCCAGCATTCGCCTAGAGTGACTAAGGATAACCACGGATAGCCCCAGTCAGGATGGCCGAACGGGGTTTGACCCCGTCCTCCTGAATAGCAGGTAGTATTGCGAATTCGCACCACTGTATATGAAATTTATGAGGAGATCATACACAAACTGACTGCGAGAGAAGCAAAGCCTGAGTGACCGATATAACATTACAGAGACTATACACGCTATCCGTCTGTCTGTCACCATTCTGTTAGTTTTTCAAAATTTCGTGACAAAATGTGTTATTTATCCAGAAAAATTTATCCCGTGTCCTTTGTACTGATACGTTTTATTTCCTTGTCAAAATTTGTCTCGATCGATTTAGCTGTTTAGTCGTGAAAATGTAACAAATATAAATAGAGACAGAGTAACTTTCTCATTTATAATGTTACTGTAGGTAATGAACGGGCAGTTGGGGTTATATTGCCTGTTACGTGATACACTGACCAGCCCATACTTCGTCGACGGGTCAGTGACGCTTGGTGAGATTTTCGCTGACTGCCCATAGCTGTCGCGGTTATCACGAGCTAAGAACGGGGGAAACTTAATGTTTGTGTAAGGGTTTAGTATGCTTTAAACTTAAATTAAAATTGCAAGCCAACCATAAAGAAAGGTACTTACTTCATTTAAATCTACAGCTTTATTATAATGATGTTCGGTCATTTCCGGATGTTTTCGCTGTCTATAGATTGCGCAGCTGTAGCAAGTTAAATATGAAGGTTAGCTGTTTATCTTTACGTAATATATTACACTCAGCATCATGATTTAATATATTTTACATATGTAAACTAACAATAAAGAAAGGTATTATTTCTTTAAAATCTACATGGTACTTTTTTCCGCTCTAGTCTCTATAGCCATTACTGGAACCAGGACAGAAAGTAAACTTGGCTTTTTTTTTTATTTATTTTTTTTTTTTTTTTGCAGAAGTTGAGAAACAAGAAAGTAGATTATACATGAGAACGAAATTTCTTTCGGCGTTGAGAATTTATAAAATGCTATCGGTTAACAATCCGATATAACGAAGTGTTATCATACGATACTTCAGCGACCACTTCTCTGTGGCCATCTTAAATACCTACACCTGTTACAAATTAATGACATGCAGTTTGACGTTTTGCTAGACACTACGAAGCACAAAAGTTAATTACAACCATATATGTATTAAGGCACTGAAAAAGCCTAAATACGTATTTTATTATCTTTTAAAAGTTCGGCACAGCTGTGGAGATCAGCCACCACGTTGGTGGTGATAAAGACGAATGTTATTTTATTTTTACGGCAAGGCCAATGTTCTGAGTGAAGGACAGTGATAATATATCTCAGTGGACGATGGACCGTTTCTCGACATCGTTAGAGCTGTTTCAAATAGTGCTACCGAATTTTATTTAAATCTCATAAATTTTCGATATTTATTTGACTACAGTATAACATATCCTGTTTGAACCGTGTTGACGATATTTATCACAAAAGACTGACCTGCAGTGCACAGTAGACTTGCTACAGAGATAGCTGGCACGTTTTGTGTCACCTTAGTACAGCCGCTGCATATGTATCACAATATATATACAGCGGTTGCTTTGGAATAACTTAACAGACAGATGGTATAATACCAATCTAAATTTACTGGGTAAAAAGCAAATACTTGCAATCACTTCCGACTGAAACAAAATACTTTTCTAATCTACGTTTTAGGCTGCAAAGTCAAGAAGGATAAGATGACGGATGTAAGTTTCCATGCCTCGTTTTATCTCCCTTGCACCTCTACTAGATAATCTCTCTGTCTCTTACTTTTTATTTCTAATAAATTATTATAATGAAGTCACTAACACTTGGACCGAATAAGCGATTATTGTTTTAGCTACCATTGCAGCTTACGGGAACAAATAACAATTGAACTGTATAATACACTTAGTTGAATTGTCTGACTTTATTATATTTAAGTTAGATAAACATTTCGGCTGCGAGAAATCTAGCTCCATGTAATATTAAATTGATAGGACGCTTTTTAGCAGAGAGGGCTGAGGATATTGAGAAGTTACTGAATAGCATGAACAAAATACTGAACGAAGATTTTTGACTGAATATAAATCAAAGCAAGACTAAAGTGATTAAATGTAGCAGAAATGATACCAATACTAGTAGATTAAATAAAAAAATAGGATCGCATGCAATAGGAGAAGTAAGTGAATTCTGTTACTTGGGAAGTAAAATTACAACCGATGGCCGAAGCAGGAATGATGTTAAAAGCAGAATAGCGTCAGCAAAAAGAGCCTTCATGAAAAAGAGAAACCTTTTAGTTTCAAATATTGGTCTAGGAATTAGAAAAAACTTTTTAAAACTCTATGTTTCGAGTACAGCATTTTATGGTAGCGAAACATGGACTTTAGTAATACCGGAAAGAAGGAAAATTGAAGCATTTGAAATGTGTTGCTACAGAAGAATGTTGAAAATTAAGTGGGCAGACAAAGTAAGAAATGAACGGGTTTTGGAAACGATGGGTGAGAAAAGAAGTTTGTGGAAAAAGCTTACAGAAAGAAGAGACAGGCTGGTAGGTCATATTTTGAGACATGCTGGATTGGTTAATTTGTTAGTGGAGGGAACAGTCGAAGGTAAGAACTGTAGAGGAAGACAGAGATTAGAATATATGAAGCAGATAATTGAGGACGTGGGCTGTAAGGGATATGTAGAAATGAAGAGGTTAGCACAGGATAGGAAGGGATTGAGGATTGCATCAAACCAGTTGAAAGACTGACGACAGAAAAAAAGGACGCTTTTTATTTTTAATTTTATCAACGTCGCAGTAAACTATAAGATAAGTTATCAATAACATAAGTTAGTTTTTGTACGTGTTGGTTTGTTGAAATGCATGCCTTGGTTTTTGCATCCATGTCTTGGAGAATCGTGTTCCTAATGTGAATAGGAGTATTGCCTATGACATATACTATAATTACATACGATTTTGCAAGCGTCCGTTAATTAATTATTGTGCAGTGCCCGGGGAGACGAACGGACATACAGACAAAAATTAGAAAGATTTTTTCCCTGTAGTGCATATTGTCCATTACACATTGTGAAATAAATTTCATGTATGGGCTTAATATTTCCACAATTATATTGCGTTGTAGAGAAGTGCGTTGGTGGTTAAAATTGTTTTTGGCTTTACTCCTCGTCGACGTCGAGGCAGGATATGACTGTGCCAAATAATGGGAAGGAATTCGGCCATGGCCCTTTGAATTACTCATCCCGGCATTCGCTTGGAGTGATTTGGATAAACCGCGGAAAACTCAAATCAGGATCACGGGACGGGGATTAGAACTCGCTTCCTGCCGACTGCAAGGCCAAATCGTAATTCTCCCCCGCCCCCCTCCAAAAAAAAATAAAAAATAAAAAAATAAATAAATAATAAAAATTTAAAAAAAAATCACCAAGCTGATAAAAACTAGAGAACTGTATATTTTCGGAGAAACGGGTACGTTGGTTTTTTGCTTAATCCGTCCACATGGAAACAAAAGAATTAATATCTCTGCTTCTGGCATCTTACTAATCTGGGTGAATTGTACCCGTATATGTTATACAACTGGTGATATATGCTATCGCTACGCCCAGATTCGTTAAAATATGTTTGTTAATTTTTAGCTGACTCACTAACAAACAGACAGACAAAGAATAAATTCAATGAATAAACTCTTATCGGGGTTCCAGTCGCATAAAAAAGATCACATTTATGGGACGTTTCGAAGTTGTCTATCTCAGTCCTCATTTTCAACCTCAGATGTCACTGAATAACGCCTCCGAAACGTCCCACAAGTGTGATCTTTTTTACGTGGCTGGAAGCCCGATAAGAGATTATTTATTTACAACACCGTGAAAAGCTGTGAGCTTCAAAATTCAATATTTTGCAGCGTAGTTTGGAATTACAAGTTTTGAAACAAATTTCATATATAGATACAACTTTTTTTACGATTTTTTTTACTCAGTATTGTGTTGCTAGTTACTTTTTATAAATAAATATGAAATAAGTTAAGCCATTGAGATAATTGTACATCTTATAGCTTTCGGCGTTTCATTATGCAAGTACAGACACCTGTTGAAATGCTATAGGCACTACTGCGAGAAATGTGCCTGCAAGCTACTCTTGTGTAGTTCGCGAAAGAACTATTTAGGAACAGCGCTCCCACAGACAAACTACGCGAACTAGTTCACAGATCCCTCGCTCCTTAACTCTTTCGATCCTTTTCAGAAGACCGACTTGTAACAGAGAGAGTGAGTCACATCACCGCAGATGCGTTTCTTATAGTTCATTTCAGTTCAATTAGTATGTGTATGACCCGTGGTTAGTGGCAGCACTGTCGAGTTTTGGCGCGGCGTCGTGAATGTTGTTTAATATGGTTTATAATAATAATACACTGCTAACAACTAACTACCTTATATCTGTAATAAAAATCGACTATCAAAATATTATGTGACTTCTACAGTGCGATGATGTGTAGTGTAATGTATATCAGTATGATTATAGGGTTAGTATGTTTTGTATTAGGTTATTTATTACGATGTCATCAAGAAGGAAACATAGTTCCCTGTGGACAAATTTCACTAAAGACACAGATCTAAAAAAAATTTAAAAAAAAACTGTTCAAAATTAATACTTCCCGGGTTTTATGCCGGATTATATCTTTGTTTAACTCTTTATACAACGTTTCGGCAATTACCTCCGTTGCATTCATCAGGATAGCTTTCATATACAGTTACAAGACAGCAAATGCCTCGTGAGCGAATCCTGGCTACTGTAAGTGGCCCGCTACCGGAGAAGCTATCCTGATGACGGCAACGGAGGTAATTGCCGAAACGTTGTATAAAAAGTTAAATAAAGATATAATCCAGCAGAAAACCCGAGAAGTAGTCATTTCATCCATAGGCCTGGAAAAACGTAATTCTCACAATATACAAATTATTTGTGGCGCATTGTCCATAATAACCGAGGCATTGGCAACACTGATCATTAAAAGAAACCTGCTATAATAATCGAAAGACCGCGTGCAGTAGCGGTAGCAAAGCGAGCGAACGATCTGTCTTTCTGGAATTAGAGATAGGAACTAAGCAACTAAGGGAGCGACCTAGTTCGCTAAGGAGCTGCGAACTAACCCGAACGCTCGCGGTCGCGAACGATTATGCTCGAGTCGAGGTTCAAGCCCCCATCCTGTAGTGACGTCACAGAGTGGTGGTGACCTCTGGCCCAGCAAGTGTTCCGACGGAGCGGCAGTTAGGTTCGAGTTAACACGCCGTATTGGCGACCGCTTTAGGAGGCATTACCTCGGGCTGTAATCTTTGCCCCGGGCGAGCGCAGCCTAACAGGTGTCTCCAATTAAGATAAACCAGCTCCATCTATCATTACACACAAATAATAGGCGAACGAGAGCGAGGGCGCGGGGGTAATGCGTGGAATTAACCCACGGTCGGTTTTCATAAAGTGTTAATGACGCGATGGCCCTGCGGATAGCGCTGCTATCGCAATTACGGCGGCTCCGTCCGTACAGCCTCTCTCATTTACCCGCGCACCTGACAACACCACCGCTGTACCCGCAAGTCGCCTTCGACCACATGCGATAACAGTCTGGAGGACGTGGGACAGTACTTATAATTCATAACAGACTAATACTAGGTGGCCCATGTGGAAACTGTTCGTCATATATCACTGGCGAAATTTTGGGAGCGTGCATAAACCACGTATCTCCATTTTTGCCTCCTGTGAACCGCCCCTCCCGCCCACATAGCTCTACGTGGCTTTTGCCTGTAACCCCCCCCCCCCCCCGCCCCCCCCCACGTAGCTTGTAGCTTTTTCCCCTTTTGATTCCAGAAGACATTTTGTACTGTTTTCTCTTGGGAGACTATCGTAAATTACATACGGAGATAATTAAATAGCGAAATTAATATTAATATGCTGTTGTGTGTTCTGTACCTAATTTTAACTGTAACAAATAAATTGATTGAAAAGCTACGTGGCTTGGCTCGGAACCCATTCCCCCCCCCCCCCCCTCGACCGAGCCACGTAGTTTACGGACGCTTCCAAAATTTCTCGAATGATGTACCAGCTTGTGAAAATGGTCATCTTTTCCCTTCCAAGCATTACTTTCAATTCGTATACCAATGTCCTTCCATGCCTAATTCACAATATACGCCTTTTACACTCACATGACCCTCTTCACCCTCCTTCTGTCTTCCAATGAGTTCCATTCCAGCTCTTTTATCTGTTACTGACTGCATTCTGCTGTAATTTCCAGAGACAAATCTAGGAGCCCTTCTTTGCACCCCCTCCTGTATTTGATACCTAAAATGTGGGTCCCATACTACAATACTAGTGGTCTGACCATAGTTTTGTAACCCAGTTCCTTTACTTCTCTCGTATATCACCTCATCCCTTATCACAAAGGTCTCTAGGAACCACTTTGTGTGGATTTTGTGTATCAGACTTCATGGTATGAAGGCCATCACAATCAGTATTCGAAACTATTCGTCCTCCGAACCACACTACGTATAACGTAAACTCCGTTCTCAGTGTATCACATGGGTATCTAGGAACCATTCTGCTTGGATTTCTCTACCGTAATCCGAGGGATGAAAGTCTCCATAATCAACACCTGTTCCTCTGGACCATACTATGAAAGATCTAACCACTGCTCGGGGTTATAGGGAGTGGCCTTCGTTCCAGAGTATGAGGGATGAAAGTACCACAGTAATCGTTTTGAACTAATAAGCGAGGCCTTCCGCAACAGACTATGCTGTTACCGCAACCATTAATCGAAAACACTGGCAAAGTGATCACGAGAGAGTATGGTGAGTATGAAGGCTGACAGCACCACAGTGGTATTCCGGGGTATACTGAAGAAGTTTACTTAGCAGGAACAGTGTTTCGATCACTTGGCCTGCAGTGATCTTCCGCTGAAGGTGATCAGCGTGCTGTCACAGCAACTGGTTGTCTGTTCAAACTCTTTTATCAGCATCTCCTGAAGATGACCATCGAGGAAGTGATCGAAACGTTGTGTTTAGAAACTAAAATTCAGCAGTATTCTTGCGAAGACAGTCACATAACTATGCGCCGTGAAGATGTGGTTCTCGCAATACCATAAATGACTCTTGGAACTGCTTTGCATGGATTGCTTTATCAGACTCTAAGGGATGATTGGGATCTAATGGAACACCCAGCGACCACTCGTGGTTGTGGTGAGTGGTTAGCCGGCAGGCCTGTGCCAGGTGGTCAGTGGTGGCGGCGACCTTCCGCGCGAAGTGTACGCGCGCGGTCCCGCGGAATCAATACGCAATTCCGTAACCACATTACGGCATTGTGATGGAGAGCAAAAGCCTTCGACCAAAAAATGATTGAACCGCACGCATTTGGATAATCTAATATGGCCTTTGGGCGTTATTAAATTGCCTTTTATTTAAATCGGGTCGTCCAGCGCTCTACATGGGACGTGGACTGACTCTGGGGTGCGAGGGATTTCGGAACAAGGATCGCGCTGTGACAGAATTGCTCTGCGACGTCACAGAGTAGCGTGCACAGCAATTACCTGCGTCAACTATGTGAGTTGTTAAGACCATTTAGCTGTGAATATACAATCAATGGTACTGTCCTTAGAATGGTAGATTTCGCTAAATACCTAGGGGAAACAATTCGTAATAATTTGTCGTGGAACGAGCGTATCGTGAATGTAATTGGGAAAACAAATCGTATGCTCCGATTTCTAGGTCGTAATTTAAAACAATGCACTCCGGAACTTAAATCGATTGCATATAAGTCACTAGTGAGGCCTCACTTAGAATATTGTTGTTCTGTATGGTGTCCACTTCAAAATGGGTTAGTGGAGGCATTAGAGATGGTCCAAAGAAGAGCCGCCGATTCGTGACAGGTATATATAGTTGGAGGGAAAGCGTAAGTGCGATGCTGAAGGAGTTAGGTTGGGAAGACCTGGGACACTGAAGGCGTTGCTCTCGACAGAAGCTAATTGAAAAATTGACGATTGACGTATTTCGGAATGACAGCAAGCAAATATTGCTATCAGCAACATTCATATCCCGGAATGACCGCGAAAATAAGATAAGAGAAATCAGGGCCAGAGCCGATTCATTTCTGCACTCATTTTTTCCACGAGTGATTAGGGGATTTGAAAGAAATGATTTACCGAGTGAGTAAACTTAAAATCCGACAGGAGAAGCTTTCGATAAAGCTCTCCGGCCATCCTGATCTGGGTTTTCCATGGTTTCCCCAGATCGCTCCAGGCGAATGCTGGGATGGTTCCTCTCAATAGCCCATGGGCGCCTCCTGCCATATCCCGTATATCCCTTCCAAACTATTACCCTTTCTGATAGGTGCAACGCATCCTCCGCCACACACTTTTAGTGAATCGCGGAGTAATATATTTATCAGCGTCAACTGTCTTAGGAGATACTACCGACTTTGAATGAAACATGAAATTTCACAAAAATTTAATTATTACCGATTAGGGAAAAAAGCTTCCGGGTATGCTGTGCAAAATTTATCTCATTGCCACTTGAAGTACATGTCCAATACCATCTATAATTAGTGACTTAAACAAACCTAAAACTCGCTTAAAATGGGACTAAAACGTTCCTCAAACTACTTGAAACTGAAAAAGGGACTAAAAATGGCCTTAAGTATGTCTCAAACTAACTGGCCTAAAACTATCCGGATAAACACTCACACTGTTGTCTGGAAGATACTCGTCATCCATGTTTAAGTTACAGTATATGATAGCGCTTAAAGATATATCGGAGAATATAGACAAGTCTACCACAGCAAAATACAGACCCTATTTCTAGTAAAAATAAATTATTTCCTGATTTTTAGTAATATAATCACACGAAGTAACGGTGAAGACATAACATAGACATAAAAATCGCGGTTTTGCCCTTTCAAATGAACATTTGACTAGTACTTTACAATAAAAACTTTATTTTCAGTGACAGTGGTGCTGAAAGAGACGTTAACAGAAGTTTATTTTAAAATACTTGTAACGCTTTAATGTTTTATTGCGTATGGCTATTGAAAGTGAGAAGTAGTTAGAAAGTACTTTTCAGCACGAACAAATGAAATAGTTGCCAAGACTGAATACGTTCACAATTTTCCACTCATAATTCAGCAGCGAACGGTGGTCGGAAGGTGAAAGACATTTTTCGAAAAACCATCTCTAAAATCCTGATGGTCAGTTGTATGAACCCAAGCGTCAGGTTCCACAAAATTTATACTTGAAAGAAAGTCTGTAAAATTTACAATTACAACATAGAGTAAATTTCCATTAGCATACATATTTGGAACCTAAAAACGGGAGTAAAACTAGCCTGAAACTGGCCTAAAACGCGCATAAAATTGGTCTAAATCAGGTCTGAGATTGGCCTAATATGCGATTAAAATTTGCCTGAAACGCGTTTAAAATTGGCCTAAAACTTGTAATACGCGCCTAAAACGGTCCCAAAACTCTCATAAATAGGCCTTAAAACTAACCTAAAACGGGATTATAATTTTGAAAATAATGCAACACGGTTAGCTGCATGCTCTAATCATACTTAATTTACGATATATAATAGTACCTAAAAGTAATCCGAAAATAACCTAATCAATTCTACTACAACAGCAAATACACTCTACTTTTGGGAAAGGCAGTCTCGTGAGATCGTAAGGACCTGGTAACAAGGTTTTTATTGGCTGTGAAACCATGCCAGATTATCCTTCCGGGTATAGGAGACCTTCAGTTAAACGTGGAATCTGTACCATGGAAGCTTCATCACACAGCAAGCTGTGCAAGGCCGGGTTAAGGGCGTTTGAAAATCATCGCTGAGATAGTGATTCAAACCGACGTCTTAACCATCGAGCCACCAGACCATTCAACTCTGGTAAGAATAACTTATTTTCTGACTTTTAGTAACTGTTTTACTCCAGGGCTGTGAAAGGAAATAGTTCCCAGGACAGAACTCGTTCACAATTTTCCAGCTATAATTCACGAGGGAACGGCCAGTGGAAGGTCAAAGACACTTGTCGAAAAAAAAACAACCGTCTCTAAATCCCTGAAGGCCAGTTGAACGAACCCATACGTCAAAGCCGAGAACGCTTTTAGCGTGAAGAGCCTCGACTTTCGGTGTGAAAAAGGGAAACCGATTTGGGCTCCGAACAAGAGGCGTTTCGGCCGCACCCCCGCAGTGACCGGGTCCAAACAAGACGACACTTTGCGAGGGAGGCGCCTTGAGTTATGTGACGCAGGGCTGAAAGCAGCGCGCGGGGAGCCGTTGACCCTGGCGTATATTGTCTGCGGCCCAAGGGTTGCTTCTAATGACGGGGAGGCTGTAAATACCGACCACCCTCGGCTAGGGTCTGCCTCGGGTGTTTTTTGCCCCGTGGCTGTTGTCTGCTTGTTTGCCTCGGGCTGTTGTTGTTGTAACCTGCAGCTGAGAGCTCAAACCAAAGCGTCCTCACTTTCCGCTGTCGTCACTCGTCACCGCGAGACTTGCCCGAATTTGACGCAACGCGACGTTCATTAACATCAACCTCGTTACTGGCTGACAGGTCATCCCACATCGTGTTACTGCGGCAGCTGGTACAGAGGTCGTCAGCCAAAAACGATGGAAACTCGGAGAAATCCATTCCACTAGGTCTAAAATATTGAGATTGAAGAATACTCTATAAACCATACAAGAATCAAGTGGCTATAATAAAAGTAGAGAATCACGAGAGCCATGGGTCAGTTAAAAATGGTGTGAGACAAGGTTGTAGTCTATCCCCCTTAATAGTCAACTTGTATGTAGAACAAGCATTGAAGAAAGTCAAACAAAAATGTTCATGTGGCATAAGTTTTCAGGGAGAAAAAATCAGTATGCTACGATTTGCTGATGACATTTTCTTGTTAGCAGAGAGGGCTGAGGATATTGAGAAGTTACTGATTGGAATGAAAAAAATACTGAAGAAAGATTTTGGACTGATTATAAATCAAAGCAAGACAAAAGTGATGAAATGTAGCAGAAATGATACCAATACTAGTAGATTAAATATAAAAATAGGATCTGATGCAATAGGAGAAGTAAGTGAATTCTGTTACTTGGGAAGTAAAATTACAACCGATGGCCGAAGCAGGAATGATGTTAAAAGCAGAATAGCGTCAGCAAAAAGAGCCTTCATAAAAAAGATAAACCTTTTAGTTTCAAATATTGATCTAGGAATTAGAAAAAAAACTTTTTAAAACTCTAGGTGTGGAGCGCAACACTTTATTGTAGCGAAACATGGATTTTGGTAATACCGGAAAGAAGGAAAATTGAAGCATTTGAAATGTGGTGCTACAGAAGAATGTTGATAATTAAGTGGACAGACAAAGTAAAAAATGAACGAGTTTTGCAAATGATGGGTGAAGAAGAAGTTTGTGGAAGAAGCTTACAGAAAGAAGAGACAGGCTGGTAGGTCATATTTTGAGACATGCAGGATTTTTTTAATTTGTCATGGAGGGAACAGTCGAAAGTAAGAACTGTAGAGGAAGACAGAGATTAGAATATATGGAACAGATAATTGAGGACGTGGGCTGTAAGGGATATATAGAGATGTAGAGGTTAGCACAAGATAGGAAGGGATGGAGGATTGCATCAAACCAGTTGAAAAACTGACAACAGCAAAAAAAAAAAAAAAATTCTTATCATCTGTTATTGGTCTTTAGATTGCTTTCATGGAATCCATCATCTCTTCCTACCTTTCCTCTTTGCCTCTACGTACCCATTACAACCTAAGTCACCAACTATCTGCTTCATTTATTCTAATCTGCGCAGTTAGTTCCCCTGGTGCTCCCTCCATTAACAAATTAACCAATCCCGCATGTCTCAAAATATTACCAACCATCTTCCTCGCCATATTTTCCAAAGTGCGTACTTTTCGTACTTTTAACTGCCCACTTAAATTTCGACTTCCCTTTATACAACACGTTTCATATGCCTCAATTTTCCTCTTTCTTGTATTCCTATACACCATTGTTCGCCACCATACTGTGCTTAGGTCCACATACACAGTTTTTGAAAGTTCTTTCTCATTTCTAGATCAGTATTTAAAACTGAAACGTTTCTCCTTTACAAGAAAGCTATTTACGCTACTGTTATTCTGCTTTTAACATCATTCCTACTTCTACCATCAGCTGTAAATTTTTTAAAAAACCTTTTTATAGTTTAAGACAAACTGATAAACATTTTACCAGATCGAAATGTATAACTGGCATAAAAGTTGATTGGGCAGGACGCGTTGGGAAGGTTCTGGGGGAATGTTTCTGAATCCTTCATCTATAGAGAGGATTTACCAGAGAAGTGGGGGTTCTGGGTTACGAAACTCTGGTCAGACCATTGCTTGAATATCTTAGAGTAGTATAGGACCCACATTTTGAGTATCGAGTACAATAGTTGGAGAGGGTGCTAGTTAGATTTGCTTGTGAAAATTACCGCAGAACACAATCGGTAACTGATATGATAAAGGAGCTGGAATGGGAGTGATCTGAAGACGGGATGAGGATAAAGAGAGTGCTGGGAGAGTACAAAGCGTATATTAGTGAAGGTGCCTGGAAATGTAGAAGAATTAGGAGGTGTGCGTTGCTGGGAAGAGATGACCTTTACATTTCAGGGAGCAGGAAAATTTCTGTTTTGTAGGTAAGGAAGTCAAGGACTGAAGTAAATTACTAAGGCAAAAGGTGAACAATTTATCAGAAACACTTTAACATTACAATTCGTGAAGGAGAAGTATGTGGGTGGTGATGCCATACTGAAAGAATTTTAAGATTAAGCGAGAATAAAATCATTAAATTGGAAAACAGGCGTCTAGGAAAATTACCACAGAAGTATAAGCTTCACGGCAACTAAATTAAATGTGAACTGTCTTCAATAAAAGTAGACTTTCACACACTGCTTTTCATACTTGACAGATGCTGGTTTCTAGATATCTGAGAAGACCGTTTGGGAGATTACAAGGACGAATTATTTTTTCTCTTAACACGAAATTACCCGTAGCCGATTTTTTCCCCCTTGTCATGCACGAATCTTAATGAGTCTTGCGTGATGATTTGTGGATACGTATCCCATACACGCGTCTTGCGAATGCTTTTAAATTACCTCAGATGCAATATATATTATCTCGCCATTAATTACGGAGGTTGGCAAGGATCGCGTATCGGAGGTGTAGTGAAGAGAACCAGCCTTGTGCTCCGCAAGTTCACGTATCATTACGCAACACAAAAAATATTACCGCACCATTAGCAGTAACGCCATTACAAAACATTTGTGAAGGGAAGGAATAAAAACGCACTCAGCATGCTTCTTGTATATGACAATTGTATTTCACAATCACAATAAGTGATGACGTTCTTCACAGTTACCTGTACAGGAAAATAAGTTTTGTTTTCTGTTGTCTTATATCTTAGTCGGTTTTTTTACTTCATCTGCACTAATATTATAAATTCGAAATTAACTTTGTCTATTACGTTTTCACTGCTAAACCGATATCAATAAAATTTGACACTGAAATACTACGTATAATTAGGCAGGACATTCGATACTATTTTCGGGATAAATAACATATTTTGTAACAAAATTTTGAAAACTAACCGAGCGGTGACAGACAGACGGATAGCGTGTGTAGTCTCTGTAATGTTATATCGGTCACTCAGGCTTTGTTTCTCTCGCAGTCAGTCTGTGTATGTTTTCGTTTATAAATTTCACTTACAGACACAATGTGTTAATAGATTTTAGTGGTAAATTTAATTTGTACCTCTGACATTATATCACAATATTTACATAGCTTAAAGTTTAATATATCCAATTGTAGCAATAAAACTATAAGTTCAGGCATATAAAGTTGGGGGTGACATTCCTTTGACAAAAAAAAAAAAAATAAATGTACTACAGTACTGCTTGAGAATAATCTTACCGTTAACTAAACTATGATGCACCTACCTTTTAGTTTCAAATATTGAACTGGGACTAAAAAATAGCTTTTTAAAACTCCATATGTGGAGCACAGCACTTTATGGCAGCGAAGCATGGACTTAAAAAATACCAGAAAGTAAGAAAATTGAAACATTTGAAATGTGATGCTGCAGAACGATGGTGAAAATTAAGTGGACGGATAAAATACAAAAGGAAAGAGTTTTGGAAGTGATGGGAGAGCAAAGAAGTTTCTGGAAGAATCTTACAGAAAGAAGAGACTGGATGGTAGGTCATATTTTGAGACATGCGGGATTGGTTAATTTGTTAGTGAGGGGAACAGTCGAAGGTAAGAACTGCAGAGGAAGACAGAGGTTAGAATATATGAAGCAGATAATTGGGAACGTGGGTTGTAAGTGGCATGTTTGGATAAAAAATTTTAAAAAATAGAACTAATTCTGGAAAAGCGATATATCTCAGAACTTGAATTAGTTTCTAACAAAGGTTTATTGCTTTCTTGAAATACTCAACACGGAATGTATCCTAAATCCTTTCTTTACTGATTTCCAAGTTTTCCTGGCGAACTGTGGATTAACAATGAATACTCTAGGGTATCTGGTGTGAATGAATGTGATTGTGGAGTAGCGCGTTTGAGACCGCGTAGCGGTGGGTGCCGCCCGGTGATTCGTCCAATTAGGGCAAGCCGCGTGCCTCGTGCGTGCCTAATATCGATAATCGATTAAGAGCTGCGGTCAGCAAGGCGTGTAGTGCCAGTATGCCGTGTAATGCGACGCGGAACAACCAACAGGGAAGGTCGACGCATTCGGGGAATATGTAAGGGAACTAGATTTGCACTGGGACATTGCTGCGCATTTAACGTCAAAATTTTGTATCTCCAATGCATGTTTCGAACGTCTTTAATGTCATCACATATAGTACATATTATAAAACATTTCGTCACCAAATTTTTATCAAGTAGGTTGCTTGGATCCTCCCGAAGGAGGCACGCTAAACCATTGTGTCCGAGGTAGGACGGCCAGTTCCTTTCCTCTAGGACCTACAGGTTAATGAATCCGAATTACGGAACACATTGGCATCGGTCTTATGATAACAGATTTAAAAATTCCAGTAACCACCTGGATTTTAACCGACCACCGGACCCCAAACTTTTGAATGTAAGCACCATAACCACTATGCCACCAGACCTCTCGAAGCATAGCTAAGAAACTCACTTAAAAATTACTAAAATCGCTGTAAGATTTACCGGTTGTGCTTCCTAGTAATATTCACTCACACCCTGGTATCTTCGAGAAAGCTGTAATACATAGAGAAAAACTGAAATAGGACTCGAAAGACAACAAAACGGGTCAACGGTTTAAAATTCCAGTTTTTAATTTGACCCGCTATTGCGGGAACCGGTCAGTCACAGAACTGTGAGAAAAATCAGTGGCCAGCGATCCTGCCTCCATTGGGCACTGCCCATTAGATGAACACACCGTTATGTCATCTGTAAACAACTTAACTCGTGATAGCAATTCACGAAACAATCATTCATTAAACGACGAATAGCGATGGTCCCAACACACTACCCTGCGGCATTCCCATTTTCACGTTTTCTTCTTTTTATACTGCATTTCCTACCCAAACATCCACTCTTGTATCTTCAAGAAAGCTTCAATACAAAAAAAAAGTCCACACCAAACTGAACGGCGACTCGAAAGACAACAAAACGGGTCAACGGTTTAAAATCCCAGTTTTTCTTCTGTCCCGCTATTGAGGGAACCGGTCAGTCGCAGAACTGTGACAAAAATCGGTGGACGACGACCCAGTCTCCTCTGGGCCCATTAGATGACCACACCATTATGTCATCTGTGAACAACCTAACTCGTGACAGAAATCCACAAAACAATCATTCATTAAAATGACGAATAGCGATGGTCTCAACATACTACCCTGTGGAATTCCCATTTTCACGTGTTCTTCTTTTGATACTGCATTTCCTACCCAAACATCCACCCTTGTATCTTCAAGAAACCTGCGGTACAAAGAAAGTCCACACCTAACTTAACTGCGACTCGAAAGACAACAAACGGGTCAACGGTTTAAAATCCCAGTTTTTCGTCCGTCCCGCTATTGCGGGAACCGGTCAGTCGCCGAACTGTGAGAAAAATCGGTGGAAGACGACCAAGCCTCCTCTGGGCAGTGCCCATTAGCGGGTCACAGCTGTCCCTATGAGCCATCCTTGCCGGCCAAACAGCGGAGGGGCCCACAGACCGACAATTAAGATATGCAGATTGCCGGCGCTGAATGCGCGTCCTCGCTCAACAGGGGTCTAACGGTAGTGTTCGTGGGAGCCACTAATGATATGCGGGTCTCGTCCGCCGAGGAGGCAATATCTCAGCAGTGTCCGGCTACGGGCCGGCCGCTGACCAGCCGGACAGGGTTCGCCAACGGTCAAGCGCTGTCCACAATGCCTTTCCCACTGTCCCGATCAGGAAACGGGACCCGCGGACTCGAAGTCCCGAGTCCGGTAGACCCTCCACCTGTGGGCAAGGTAGTTTCTGGTGGGGGACCCCGGGAACGGTGCCAAACTCGTCCGCTGTGGCACACGTTATTCCGGAACTGACGTCGGAAGATGACCTACCTGACCTCGACTGACCGCACCGTGACCTGCCCTCACAGATTCTGGTTCTCCGTGGTGTAGTGTCTCGATCAGAAATCTTGCTCCCTGTCCAGACAGGATAGTGAGTCCATTCTCAGAAGTTGTTGTCGCTCTTAGAGTAGATACAAGTCGTAGAAAGGTAGGTTGTGGGTAACGTCTCTTATCGGTCGGAACTTCTTCCACACAATGAAGCATCTTCCCAAGATATATGCTGCTACAACGATCATACCAGTTTTTCAACTCACACAGATCTTTGTAAGCTATACTGACCGTTGGTGGATTGTCTTTCTCTGCTTTGACAAGGCAGTCTCCGTAAATTTCTGCCTGCTTGAACCAACGAAAAAATATCCAGAGATCTTTGTAAACTTAACTGGCCGTTGGTGGAATGTATTTCTATCCCTTTGACCACGCGATTGAACCAATGAAGAAATATGCAATGATCTTTGAAAGCTTTACTGACCGTTGGTGAAATGTCTTTCTCTCTTGACTACGTGATTAAACCAATGAAAAAATATTTTGAGATCTTTGTAAGCATTACTGACCGTTGGTGGAATATCTTTCTCTATCTTTGATTACGTCATTGAATCAGCGGGAAAAAAAATCCAGAGATCTTTGTAAGCTTTACTAATTGTTGGTGGAATGCATTTCTCTATCTTTGACTAGGTGATTAAACCAACGAAAAAAATATCCAGAGATCTCTGTAAGCATTACTGACCGTTGGTGGAATTTCTCTCTTTTTGACTACGTGACTAACCCAATGGAAAAAAATATATCCAGAGATCTTTGTAAGCTTTACGGAACCATTCATGTAATGCCTTTTTCTCTTGACTACGTCGTTAAATCACTCAAAAAATATTCAGCGATCTTTGTAAGCTTTACTGATCGTTGGTGGAATGTATTTCTCTATTTTTGACTAAGTGATTGAACCAATGAAAAAAAATATCCACAGATTTTTGTAAAATATTTCTCTCTCTCTTCGACTACGTGAACCCCGTATGTTACGCGACATTAAAAAACTGAAAAAAGTATCAAACAACTGCCTGCAGCTTTGAAATATCAAATGTTTTTTCCGCTGAAGTGCAGGCATACGGTAGAGTTACTTGCAGAACAAGTGAAGTTATAAATCAAAATATTATTAAAATGACAGCTGACATACGTACCGGACGGTCATATCACTGGCTCAGAAAGGCTGAAGCAAAAGTGAAAACAAGTTATTCAGAGTAACGATTAAACCATTGAGATGATAGCCGAAGCACGTTGCCTTGACCATATCTTGGCACTGCAGACAGATTCTTTTGCAACAATTAAACAGCTTCAACTTAAACAAAATATATGTACTATTCAGTCTCGTTGATTTCTACGTATCAAACGTTTCCTCAGATCTATGTGAAAAGAAATAAGGCTACAAACAGACAAACTAAAATATACAGAAATAAGAGAAATTAATTACCGGCATGCACTATCCCAGATAATAGCAGAAATTCTCAACCAAAGAGCAAATTAAAAAGTATCCAGCCTGTTACAATAAATCAGCAGTCGATGTGTGATGTAAAGATCTGTTCAAAAATATTGCAAAAAATATTTTTAAAAATTATAACTGTTAAGCAACGATCAGGTATTTGATTATTTTATTTAAATCAGCTTATTGCTGCAAAAAGAAAGATAAGTCTAAAAAAAACAAAATGTCAAACGTACGAGAAGAGATCTTGCGCCGTTTCTCTTGAGCTGTTGGGTTGAGAAATTCCGCAGGTGCAGGTGCTAAAAGTTTACAGGACAGCTAGGAGGAACTTGCTATAAGAAGTGTCTCAAGTTGGCTGTAAGAAAGACAGATAGGTTAGAGGACTAGGAGATGTCTAATAAGTCACAATCCAGTTCATCCGAATTCGTAATTACGAATTGTATTTCATTTAAACAGAATTAACATAATTTTATACAAGCTTAAGTAGTGAGGTCCTGGACAATGGTCGCCATACCTCTCGACATTTACATGGCAGTTGCCGGTACGTCCAGAGAACGTACTTTTGTTTTTCGGCGTGCGAACTCGATTGCAGGGGAAGAAGGTTAGCGCAGCCGGAATTGGGAAAGGATGGTTGGTACCCACCTTCTCTCCTCATGCCCATCTTGAGACACTTCTTGAGGCGGCAATATTGGCACTGGTTGCGATGGTGTTGGTCGATTGGGCAGTTCCGGCTCCCTCGACACGAGTACGTTAGGTTCCGTCGAACGCTTCTCTTGAAAAAGCTTTTGCAACCTGCAATCATGGAAGACCTGCAGATATTAACACGAACCGCCAGCGAGTGTCGCGCGAGCTGCTGCACTAGGAACTACTGAGAATGAAGATGGTGGCCTGAAGTGTGACCGAAACGTTAGTAAGAATTACTTCAAAGAAGAACCCTTAATCACCTGCCAGGAAATACGTTTCCCACTAATGGTTACCTTTCTGTTTGGAAGAGAAATTATTTACTTCAAATTCGTTTAACAATCACCTGTACCGAAGAAAACCCTTGCCTCATGATAATGTTTGTGGTGACTATGCATTCGCACCACAATAAATTTAAGTTTACAGCAAGGGAAAAATAAGAAGACAATGCCCTTAAATCTCTGTCAATATGTGTAATGTTATGCAATCTGTAAATCTTCCTCAGCATACGCAATACATTAGTAATGATTTTTATGATAATTATATTATAATTATATTATATTGTATATTATTTTTGTTTCTAATGTTTGTACACAAAAACATTCTCTGCCAATACATTCTGCAATTTTATATCCTTCTTATTTATATTTAAGCTGCAAATCTACTGAAATTATGTTTTGGGCATAGTGATGAGAATAACAATATCTGCACCCAAATAGGATCATAAATCCTATAACTTTCCTAGACTGGAACATATTTAAAATAGATGGCCCATAATGTTAAATAACTGCTCATAAATTTTCATATAATTCCAAACAAAGTAACTATTTAATTGACTGTTTTAGAGAAATTTCAACCGATTTGTGATAGCAATGTTCTTACCATACATTACAAAATCATTAGCTGTTATTTGTATCATGGTTACAGCTACCAAACCAGTTAAAAATAACTGGAACGGTAAAGACTCGAGTTCAGAAATCTAAGAAATTTCTCCTTTCCCCATCTTTTCATAGGCTGTATAAGCTAAGATTTAACAAATTCTTTCGTTATAGAACAATTATAATTAAACAAATGACAAAATATATTACAGATGAAGTCAATAACGTATGATAAAAAAATTTCACACTAATACCAAGATAGATAAATTTTATGGAAAGCAAAGTCTACGCCGAAAACTTGAACAAACTTTCATAACCATTTCCAATTTCTTTCTTATAGTATAGCACAAAAAACACATAATAAATCTCATACTTGAAAGAGCAAATTTTGAAGCTGTAAAACATTATAGATACCAGGGGAAAGCATTTTTTTGCAAATTTAAAAACATCTGTATATTATTGTCATGTGCTAATGACAGCCTGTGTCACTGCTACAATATGTTTATGTTTTATTGAGCATTGTTACTAAAATTATTAAGTTAACACTTTATTGTTTATTAATGTAGGTATTCAAGTTTAACAATTTAAATTAAACATCGTTTCTAAACTGACTTTTTTTCGAAAAATAATTCCCAGATTTAGAGAGCCGAGCTCTAAAATTCAAAACGTAACGTTATTTCGGTTTGGGAATTTGGGCTGGCGTAAACACGCTCATTGCTAAAAGAAAAAATCAATTGAAAGATTTGTTTTAAAGTTAGGAGAACAGACTTTGAGGCAATAAATTTTCTTTATGCAGAAAAGTACTTTCACAAACGATTTAGCTACAAATACAAAAAGGGATTGCGGTGTGTGTAATGATATTTCGACCTCATGCCGCAAATATTATCCTCATATACATCGTGCCTTGATTTTCAAAATTTCCGTATTACATGGATGCTTAACGTTTCAGGAAATTGTAAGTTAACTTTCTTCCTATACTGCAAGTTCCGCTGTCCGAACGATTAATCCCAAACAAATCGAAAAGAAACGTCGAGACTATTCTGGATTATCAGGAGTCGATCGACACTTACATTCGAGTTCATAGCTTCTCCGATAACGAGCAATCCAACGATTATATTGTTATCAATCGTTGGAAAAGTTCCTACATGCTGTAGTTGTCATTCTATTAATGTCTGCGCTTTAAGAAAGGTATTGAATGCAAATATATCAGTCTACTGCAGTTAGGAAGCTACACAATGAAAGGCTAGAAAACAAACGTAAGCATTAGCATCGCAGTTCCACCTGGAAGCATTCCGTCGGTCAGATATCAATTGTCAGTGTTTACTCATCGCTGACTCCGCAGTTTATTAAAGTAACTTGTATCCAGAGTGTTAATACAAACGCGCGAGTTTTCCAATAAACACTTAACTAAGAGATGAGTTTTGTTTTGTTTTTGTTTTTTTTTTGTTTGTTTTTTTTGTTTTAAAAAAGCTGGATTGGAAGGCAGTTGTTGCGTTCGTCCTGTAATTGGCCAATAAGCGCCGCTACTTCCTGCAGCTCGAACGCGAAACAAATGGCAAACTTCGTTACGTCCTGGTTTGCGGTCGCCAATCGATTCGTCAGCCAATCCGAACAACTGACTGACTGATGGAGGGATTCAAGACGCGGGCCGGGCTCCTCCCGGGGCGAACACGCGGTTAATTGCGTTGCCCGCGGCCCGGTAAATAATTGAAACACAAAAGTGCAATCAGTTTTCGGCGGTCGGCAAATGACGTCAGAGCCACGGGGGCCGGCCGACCTGGGGGCCCGCGGCGACCGATATTCATTCACTTGTTGAGCGCTATAGGAAATTGATCCATCAATATGTTTTTACCGGCGGCAAATGCGGCCCGCAAACAGTCGCTGATTACTTCCGACTGTCGACGAGTTCGCTCGCGCGCGACATGGCGACCGTCAGGCCCGCAGGTGTCAGGCGGCCCCACGTGACCTGGCGGACAGGTCGACACGCTGCGGGTCCAGGCTTCAGACCTCCTCTAGACACTTGCTACCAGAACAGACACTTTTATCACGGCCGAACGAATTTCTTTTAATTAATTTAATTATTAGTCAAAAATCCATACAGCCATAAACAGCAGTGCAAGGTACAAAGGTGACACGTGTAGATTCTAAATCTCTCCCCCAAACACAAAAAACAAACATACACAAACACACTTATATACAAACATACACACTAACAGACGCTAACATACATAAGCAAGATCTAACTCGGCCTCCCCCATACGCACAAACTCACAGACACACACACATACTCGAACACGCTCATAATCAAACGCACACATACTAACACACACAAATAAATGTTGTAACTCTCTCCATCTACAAAATGCCGGGATGCTTCCTTCAAAAGGCCATGGCCGAATTCCTTCCCATTCCGTGCCCCCCATCCTTTCCCGTCTCTAAAGACCTCGCTGTTAGAGAGACGTTAAGCAAATAATAATAAAAAAATCCATCTACAAACCAATACACACACACAGAAAACATGCCAAATACATACACAGAACATAGGAAACGTACAAACATGCACAATCGCATGGGAACAAACTCACACGTACACACAAACACGCATGCTGGAACAAACAAAAATAAACTAACACACACACACACACACACACAAACATACACGTTCTAACCTTGCTCTCTGGCCCACACACAAACTCACAGATACACACATACTCAAATACACACAACGCACAAATCGAAGTTTTAACTTTCTCTCTCACTGCCCAGACACAAACTCACAGAACACACATACAAAAGACACACAAATACACATACAAACACGCACACATCCACACAGAGTAACACACTCAAACGAACCTACACACATTCTGACTCTTCTCGGCATATACAAAGAAACACGCATACAGATACACACAACATGTAACTCAAACACACATAAACTCCGTCCACAGGCAAATACCTACTAACTCAAGTATACAAACACATAAGCACAGACACACACAAAGAGCAACAGTATATAATGGTATTGTATAAAAGCTGGTATATGTTATGATAACGTATTTATGAAGATAGTCCTACGCGTAGTCCACTGAGTACTGGTCCTAGCTCGAGGTTTAAATCCTCAGATGCGTTGCTACTACACTGTCTTACAATACTGTATCCGTGACAACAGGTGTGGCTGTTTAGTGACATCTGGTGCCTTTCAGTAACTTCGGTCTCAGTAGCGAGTGGTTGGTATACGAGACGTTGTTGAACCTCTCCACATTCACAGCAAGTACAACGTTTTTATTTACTTAACCAGTACAAAGTATCCGATATTTTTATTTTTCCGCTAACCCTCAAGTAGTATAAACCCGGGGTCGTATATTGTGAATATTCACGGGTCTAGAATAGTAGTCAGTTGGTGGACAGGTTTGGGTTTGTAAACGCCTACTTTCACTTGGGACTTGTGAATTGCCATTGCAAATGCCAGCATGGCAGGCAACTGCTTGCTTTCCATTTGATAAGCAAGGTCGCCAAACTGCATCATAATGATGGCCAATGTTCAATACTGTGTTACAAGTGTTTGGATTTTTGTGTAAACAAATGTATCTCTGAAATGTATCTCTGAAAGCCAAAGACCATTCATTACAATAAAAAAAAAAGCAAGGTCGCCACCTCCATTGGTTGGTCGGAACATTATGCGAGGAATAAACGCAAAATCACCAGTAGCGAGCCCACTCAACAATTTAGTATTACTCAAGTTTGGAAGTTTTTACTGACAAAAAATGAGCATTTTGAATATTTCGGCCGTTCTCCTTAGCCGCTGTACTAATAATGGGTTTCCATCCAAATAAAGCAGTTACAAAATAAAATTTCGTTTTGGCATACGCAATTCCGTTTATAATACCATCACAGGTACCAGTTTTTGTATATTATATTATAGTTGGGAACTGCTCCTTAACGAAAGAATACTAAACGGTCGTTTAGAAGACACAAGTTGAAAATCGTAATGTGTGTAAACATGTTTCGTATACCGAAAATGCACACTGGGTGTTGCGTAATTCAAGAGGCAAGAAAAATAAAATTGATACGGAGCAGTTCCCAAGTATAACGTAGTACACCAAACCTGGTACCGATGATGATAGCCTATACTAAACCGAAAACGCTTATACCAGAACAAAGTTTTATTTTGTAAATGCAATAGACGGATGAAAACTCATTATATATATATTTAAAAAAATAATTTTTAGGTCGAAACATCATGACCGTCTGATCAATTTCTTGAGATTGATCATTGTTCGACCTCATGATGTCAATTCAAACCAAAAATTTATTGAAAATTGCTAAAAAATAATTAAAAAATAGTTATTAGGTACAAAAATTCAGTAATGAGGGTCAGAAAAATGCGTTATTAGGCGCAAAAAAATGAGGTTTAGTGTCAAATGCCAAACCGCATTACCTGATATGGTTGAAATTTCATCTTGACCAGTGTTTAACTTCATGGGATCGCTCTACAAAATTTGAAGATTTTCTGCCAAGTGTGACGAGAGAGAGGTAATTTCACTATTTAGAAAAAAAACGTTTTTTTTTATTATGGCTTTACGCCTCGTCGACGAATAGGAGGACTTGGGACAAGGAACGGGAAGGAATTTCGACACGGTCTTTTGAAGGAAGCATCCCGGCACTCGCATGTAGGGATTTGGGGAAACCTTGGAAAACCCAAATCTGTCTGTCCGCACGAGGATTCGAACCTGCGTCCTCCCGAATACGAGGCCAGAGCGTTAACGCTCACCCACCACCATCGGTATAAAAAATAAAAAGATGATATGTAGACTTTTAACTTTCCAATTTTCTTTGATTCGTCCTAATCGGTATGTTAATTCCGCCCTCCAGCGATGTAAGTGAGGTTAGAAGGTAGCCATTTGGAAACCTGTTTACCAGTACAGTAGAATGTTGTTCTAATTGATATCTATGAAGGGTTAAGAAGTTACTCTGCCCATTACAGTTTCAGAGGCCGACTTTCTACAATGTTAACTATTTTTCAAATGTCGTAAGGCTTCTTATTTACAGTCATAGGTCTTCCGTCAAGTGTGAAATGAACCTTTCGAATGCGACATAAGTGCTAATCGCACTTACACGATTGACTTTCGCTCGAAGAGGTGAAAGTAACTAAGTTGTGACGTCTGCCTTTTATGGAGGTAGCTTTCTACCGGGTTCGACCCTCGGCACATACCACGCACCACGCAGGAGAGATATGCTCCGTCAAACACCAGGTAACGATTTCTGCTTGTGCGTGTTATCGCTGCAATACCGTTCCGTTTCCAAATATAGGAAAGTAACGAAATCCAGACTCGGATTCCATTTAATAGTCCTCCGAAGGGATAAAGTAACAACGTGCTCACTCAAGTATCTTCGACAAATGTTATTCTGTATCTCTACATCATTATTATTTTCTTTTTCTTTGATATCTACCAAAGATCATTTTTAAATGTCCGAAATTGCCAAATCAAAGATGTCCTACATAGGACTCCTCGGCGTTCCCTAAGTTGAACCTCTCCAATAGAAATTAATATTTCGTCAATTTAGTAAATTTTTTTCAGTGCTGTTTCAGATGGACAAAACAAAAAGAAACATTGGTGAGAATAAGTGGTGAATTTTTTCGTTAAAGGAAGAATTTATTATCGTAGAAACGTACCATTATTTTTAGATGGTAAATCATCTATTATTATAAATGTTAAACAAGCTAAATTATTTGTATCACATGGTCAAATGTTAAAATCAAACGCTTTCATATTGTTTTTCATTTTAATTAACTTTTCTTGTCATTTTTTGTAATTTTTTTACAGGAGTCCAATTTTGGCTACCTTTTTCTCAGAGAATTTTTTTTTCTAAAATATAAATGTGAAGATTATCACCACATATTTACTGATTTCTGCAGTGAAGGCTATTTGAAAACATACCAAAGAACGTTTTACACTAAAATTAAAATAAACTTAACTCAAATCAAAGACGAGACAGGTAAGAAACCATATGCGTGTCTGACTTGGGCTCCTTTAATTTTTTCCCCCTTGGTTTTTAATTATTGCAGAGTATTAACATTTAGAACTAACTGTGATGTTGCTGAAATGTTAGGAACTTCATTGTTAAATATTTTGATCAGTCTGTTTGGTTACACTACTAATAAATTTTCCGTCTTGATAATACTGCATGCCTCAAATTTCTATTATACGTAGATATCAGCAAGCTTAGTAGACACATTAAATTTTGTTTTGTTCGTGTTCTTAGTTTGGAAGTTTTCCGTATGTAAATTTCACTGATTTTCTCACTCATCGACAAACGTCAAAACTCTAAGGGTAAAGTGTTTCCTCCAAAATCATAGGTAAAGACTAAATTTCGTAAATTTCTGTATTTTTTCGCCCTACTTACGCCAAAAGGTAGAATTTATTCCTATTCTCGTGTTCTTTAATCGAACGAATACTCTTAAACAATCGTAGTTCACGTTAACAAGTAATTAAGAATCAAATACCACAGGATGAACTGTATCATATAATCATCGATACAGCGGAAGATACTCTAAATGTAGAAAAAACCGCGTCATTCACCTGCGAGAAGGGTTGGGTTACGCTATCAGCTTGCGTTAACAGTTCAGCACGATCCAGAGGCCGCTTCCAGGCGACCGGGCTAAGCGTCCAGCCACTCCAGGGGGGTTCACGCTGGAGAGGTGCAGCGCACAAAAGGTGAAGGCGGCCAAGTGGCCGCGGGGGAGGGGGTGGCGTGGGGGGGTGCGGGGTCGAGTAATTGGCCCCCGAACTTGCTGATGCATCGCTCGTGCCATGCACAATGGGTGCCCCCGAGATCCTCCTCTTGACACGGTCTCCTACCAGCAGGTAGGACTACACCCACCGACGGTGCCGAGCACTCTGCCTCCGAAACGATTCGGCTAGGATATCAAATCAAAACGCGATATGTGACGAAACCTCTACAGTTCTACTCGCCAAAAGATTCCAGGACATATAGCGAAATTGTGATCTACAGAACAGGAAGCCAAAGTTGCAAGGTCGACGAAATATAAGTTAGCTCAAGACCTGTAACAAGTTTCGCTGGATGGTGAAGACATTGAGCAAGTGGATTCGTTCTGCTACCTTGCACAAGACTGAAGAGCCATTCAGATATTCACAGCCCTATGAACAAACCAATGGGCACCTTAACACCTGTCGAGACTTCGCCAAAGCACCGACCTGGGGATATTTAACAGCAGAATTCGAATTGTGGAAAGTGACCAGATTGTTGACCAGCAAAACTCCAGAGACCTTCTTAAATCGATGATTTTTTTTTTTTCTTCCGGTTTTACGCCTCAATAATGTCGAACTCATTATAGATGGGAGAGAATAGGGACCAAGAAAGGGGAAGTAATTTGTGCATAGCTTTACTGCTGCATAAAAAGAAAAAGTTTTCGTACATTGCACAGACTTTAAGGTCATTGTCAACAATGTTGTTAAAGTAGAATGGGAGAAAAGATGGCTTGCCGACTGCCAGAGAAAGGGACTAAATTACTAAAAGCACCGACGGAAACCTGAGCCAAGGACAAAGGAAATTACGTTGATGAAAATACTTCGGACAGGGCACAATCTACTTAGCAACAAAAAATACGTCAAGTGATTTCTAGATTCACCTGCGATTCTGTGGATGATATTTACGATTTCATGTTGAATTGTAAGCCACTTTGAATAACAAGAAAGCAATTATTAGAAGATGGTCTAGATATAAATGATATATACTCTCTGATGCCATGTCTATTAATTCTGAACAAGAAAGTGGCCAATATATTATCCATGCATGTTATACGAAATAAAGGAGTAATCAAGAAATTGAACACATACACTGCGATGTTACTGACTTATTTAACTTTTGTCTAAAGCCATAAATAAATAAAAATAAACAATGATACAAATACTCGCTACTTGCCTACGAAATTATAAGGCCGTGTGAAATTGTAAGAGAAAACGGATAGAAATAAGATACTCGACCTTGAATTTCTGCAACTCAGAAGTCTGCCCTTGGTATTAAATTTACATCTGTTACCTGGTGACGTCACATCAAGGTGGCAAATGGACCGTGCCAAATGAAAAGCGAGATCACCGCCTTAATTAAATATTGCGGCTGCAGTCGAAGAATCTCGTTTTTGTTCCGCGGTATAGTTTTTGCCCGCGCTCCGCCTTGATATGCTCGCGAGACCTTCCTTCTCTTTTAATGGTGATTTGATTACCGTTAATGGGCGGCCTTCAACTTCACTCAGGCAAGTCGGTGACGCCAAGGTCGATCGGGTGATGCGGGGCACAGATCCCTTCACCCAACAAGTGTCAGCCGTCCTCTCCGCAACGCTTCCAGATCACTGTGTAAGTAATACGGGGCTTAATTCATGGCTTTACGCTTCGACGACGTCGGGGTCATTAGAGGCGGGAAGGACTAGGAACAAGGACCGGGAAGGAGTTTGCCCATGGCCTTTTGAAGGAAGCATCCCGGCATTCGCCTGGAGTGATTTGGGGGATTAACCCAAACTTGGGCTCCCTGACGGGGATGCGAACCTGCGTCCTCTCGAATGCAAGGCCACAGCAATAACAGCTCACCCACAACGCTCGGTTGAGTCCGTCAGTTTTTTTTTTTTTTTTTTAAATAAGTTAACCTGGGAGGCTGGCTGCTTGTGGGTCTCAAGGATCCTTTTCACCCAACTTAACCTTAAAGGGATAGAAGTCAGCGGTGGGCTTGTAGGAAACCATCCCGGCATTCGCATGGAGTGATTGAGGAAAACAACGGAAAAACCTAGGCAGGGTGATCGGATGGGATTTGACCCCCGTCCTCCCGAATGTTAAGTAGGAGGGCAAATTTTCCCTTCTCCTAACTCGGTGACTCAGTCATTTATTTTTTAATTTCATTCCTTCCAGATGAAGGCCGGGGGCCGGGCTGCTGGAGAGTCACGAAGACTCTTTTCAGGCTAACTAACCTACGGGGAGGGAAGGGGGATGGAAGTCCGCCGTGGCCTTGTAGGGAACCATCCCGGCATTCGCCTTGAGTGACTGCGGATAACTATGGCAAACCCCAGTCAGTATGGCCGGACGGGATTTGACCCCGTCCTCCCGCATGTTAGGTAGGAGGGCAAATTAGCTCCCCCTCTTCTAGAAGACATTTTGTACTGTGTTCTCTTGTCAGACTACCGTATGACGGAAATAAATATTCACTTGCTGTTGCGTGTTCTGTACGAAATTTTAATTGGGGCAAATAATATTAGTTGAAAGCTACGTGGCTTGGCTCGGAAACTCCCCCCCCCACGTAGCCCAGCGTAGCTCTCCAGCCAACCCATACCCCCCCTTTTTTTCCCCTCTATTCCACCGAGTCACGTAGTTTATGGACGATCCCTTAGTATAGGAATCGTTCCGGTTTCTGATTCCTGGAAGTGAGGAAGTCGTCGGCAGCCAAGGTGGAGATAAGGGGAGTTGTGCCCAGCTGATGCGACCACTTTCTCGTCGGCTGGTTGGAGTCCTTGACCACGGAGGCCTCTGGCGTGACGCTTCAGCCCCGGCATTGACCCACAGATCTCGAGTCTGCAGGCGAGGACATTGGCCCGGTGCATCTGCCCCAGGGGTCAGCCATACTCGGTCCCCCACGCGCGCCCAGTACAGGTGACGAGACATTCAGACCGCGGCTGGTGCAGGGGATGCTTGCTTCCTGGTTCCAACAAGTAGTTTTATAGCCAGGACTTTAAACACTGCTACCAACACTACGACCCAGGTAGCGTAGTGGGACCGTGGTTGCTTCACTTTGAAGAGATCTTCGGTTCAATTCCTCCCTCGGGCATTGGTTTTAACTAACTGTTGTGACGAATTTGCGTTGCCTGTACTTTGTGTAACTAATATCCTAAGGAAAAATCGACGCATATCAACTTGTAAAGAATCAAAATACTAAACATTTATCGAGCGTTGTTGTTGAGCCGGAACGCTCTGGCCTCCTGTTCGGAAGAACGTGTGTTGGAATCCCTTTCCGGGCATCCAGATTTGGGTTTACTGTGGTTTCTACAAATCATTGCAGGCGAGTACCAACATGGTTTCTTTAATAGGCCATGGTTGAATTCCTTTACGTTTTTTTGCCCCCAGACGCCTGATAGAGATGACAACGCGGGCTGTAGAAATGTCGTGTTTTGCAATGTCTGTGGACTTCTGTCTTTACAAATCTGCTGTCAAATACCTCGACACTATCATCAGGGGTTATGTGCCTGTCACACTATGTACCAACAACAATTTTACAAGACTATAAGCACGTTACGAAGGCGACAATGCTGGCTGTACAAACGACATGTTTTGCAATGCCATTCGAGTTCTGTCTTCGCGAATTTGCTGTCAAATGCCTCAACACGTTTATCAGATAATGTGTGCTTTTCACACTGTGTACCAACTGCAATATGGCAAGAACATGAGCACCTAATGAAGATGACAATGCTACATGTACCAACGTCACGTTTTCCAGTGCCATTCGAGTTTTGTCTTTGCAAATTTGCTGTCATATACCTCGACGCTTTCATCAGGTATTATGTGGCTCTCGAAATGTGTACCAACTACTACATGGCAAAACCATGAGCACCGAATGAAGGCGACAAAGCGAGGTGTAGAAATGTCGTGTTTTGTAATGCTAATCGAGCTCTATCTTTGCAAATCTCCTCTCATATATCTCGACAGTTTCATCAGAGATTATGTGTTTAGTCCTCATTCTGTCTATCTTTGCAAATCTCCTGTCATATACCTCGACAATTTCATCAGAGATTATGTGTTTAATCCTCATTCTGTCTATCTTTGCAAATCTCCTGTCATATACCACGACAATTTCATCAGAGATTATGTGTTTAGTCCTCATTCTATCTTTGCAAATCTCCTGTCATATACCTCGACAATTTCATCAGAGATTATGTGTTTAGTCCTCATTCTGTGTATCAACTACAACATGACAAGACTATAGACACCTAATGAAGGTGAGAGCGCGAGCTGAAAATAGTCATGTTTTGCGACGCAAGTCGAGCTCTGTCTTTGCAAATCTACTGTCACATACCAAGACACTTTCATCAGGGATTATGTACTCCTCATACTGTGTACCAACAACATTGGAAGAACGAGAGAAGTTAATGAAGATGGCGATACGAGATGTCGAAACGTCGTGTTCTGTGCTGCGGACTAGCACAGTGTCTGTGGCGCCAGGAGACGGAGCGGTCTGATGTCCGCCGAAAGCCTCGGCCGACCTCCGCGCGGCTGTCACATGTTTCACAGGGCCGGATTCCTCGCCCGTGCAGTCATCGCGGAGAGAAGAGAACGTAAAACGGGACTAAAAAAAGAATCGCCACTAAAACCCCGGCGTGCTGTACCACCACCAGGGCGGCCCGCGGCGGAGAAATTTATCGCGCCGGCTTTAATTGTTCAATAAAACTAATAAGCGGTTGCATCAGGAGGAGTCGGTTTGGGCCGGCCTCTTCATTACCCCGCTCGCTCACTCGCAGAGCCAAACAGGTTAGACCTCAGTGCCCGCCGCGCCGATGTTTTTTTCTTCGGTGCGCTTTTGTTGTGCTGCTTTGCTCGCACCTCAAACCGGCCTCGGGGCCTCACTTTCACCGGCTTCGGGCGGCTCACCATTACGACTGCCGAAACGCACGTTCAAGACCCTTTGCAGCAGCAGCGGCCTCGGAATACACCTGTTACGTTTACTCCCAGAAAGCACAGAGGAAACAGAGATATTAGAAAATGTTCCTCAAGGATCTATACTGTGTCCAGCGCTATTTGACTGATATTCTCAATCCATTGTTCAAACTACTTTAGGAGAAGTAGACAGAAGAATTTTATTATACTAGAGTCACAAACATCAAATGCACGGCTAAACATTGTACGAGTTACCGACCAGAAATTCACAACATCAAGTGCGTTCGGTCTTGCTCGAAAATGATCACATTCGTAGCAGAATAATGGTAACATAGGAGACTGGAGCATGTGTTAATGTCGGTAGCATCAATATAACTCCATTCAGACAGATTTTCCTTGGACACAGAGTGAGTATATAAAACAATAACATAAATTACTAAACGACATAAACTATGTAGATCACCCATCATAAACGCAACGTATACCTTGTGAAGCATTCGGTAATCTTATGACAAAAAGTTCAGTTTCTTTTGGAGTATGAAAGTCAGTAAAGAGTATACAACACCATCAGTTTACAGAGAACAATGGTCATCGTTATCAACAAGATGACAGACAACTTTGTGATCGCCTTGGATGGAAATATGCATGTAGAAGTGGTCAAATTTGTTTGTTTGGGACATTGAATCCCAACCAACCTGCCAACAGTTTCTATGGTATACTACGAAGTTAAAAACAGCCTGATTTTATATCAGGTCTCTAGTAGATTCCACAGGATTGCACCCAGAAGAAGACTGAAGATTACAACCGAAACGCGAGAAGGAAAGGGGTACATCATAAAGACAACGCGTATTTTCGAAGTATTTTTCAAAATTATGACGACTGCAAAAACCAGTAAACATTTTACAGTAAACAGTCTAGCTAATATCCACCATCTTAATTCCGCGCATTCCGCGAGGAAAGAAAGAATAGATAAAAGCATCAGTACGGCATCTTATTTCTCGAATCTTATCCCTCCGGTCATTGCGACCCAAATATGTTGGCGGAAGAAGTATCTCACTGCATTATATATTACAACATATTTGCATAGAAGTATCAATATATTTCGTTGGAATACTAGCATACGTTATTGAAACGCAGTGCAGTTTCTTCTAAGAGTTTCAGAAAGCTATGCGAAAGAAGTTCCACTTAAAAAAGAGAGAGAGATCTTTGGTAGTAAGAACGTCAACAAGGAAAGGCCGCGTTATAAAAAGAAAGGTATTCGCGTGGTTAACATAAATTTTGTGCGTGGCATCTTTCTCGCAGCCACTCCAAAAATTCTTTCACATATATTTAGGAGAAAAAGAACGTAAGTATTGGGGTCGCAAGGTGGCTGCTATTTCGGGGGAGTTCAGATCGTTTGGCTCTTGTTGGCACGCTCGGGGAATGCCACGCAGTGCAGCGTAATTAGGAGGGGTCGTGGTGCACTTCAAGCGCTTGTGGGACAAACGGACTTTTGACTTAAGCACTGCGAAGGAATAGTAATGGCAACTTAGTCAAATGCGTGGACCGGAATGCTCATGTGTGAGTTCTGTAGATCGTGATACTTAACTTGAAAAATCTCGAGGAATGTTTAGTAAACCAATTAAAAAAAATAATAATGTATGATCCAAACGTCTTTTAAGTGTAAAGAATTGATCTTGTGCGATGTTAAGTGTTGCGTACGCTGATAGCGTTTTAAGCTAAATCCATTAAAACTATTTTTTTGTAAAAATCGATAGAAATGTGTATTTTAATATAATTTGTCAAGTTTGTCTTTTGTATGTATAAATGAAATATTAAAAAATAAGTTATAAGAAGTTATGAATAATCCATTTGGAAAGTTTGTCTTTCGTATCTATACATGAAACAATTTTTAAAAAATCTAGTACACGAAGTTATGCATTTAAGAATTATTTTGAATAGATTACATTAAAGGGCTTTCTCGACATATTTATCAACCGATTCAATAAATTCTTCGTCGAGTGATATATATATGATATTTCATGGAAAATAATATGTACTGATGAATTAAATTTGTTACCACACTTTATTTGTGAACTTCAGAAAAATCGATACACTTTTCTCGTTATCTTTAGAATATTACACATCACCGCAAATATTTATCAATGAATTTTATGATTATTATTGTAAGTTTATCTACACATATCTATTACCGTATTTTAGTGTTTGCGCCTCAAACGCCATCTATGATCAACGATGATTCTTTACGGCGATTAACGCATTATATAAGCCCGGAACAGACATGCTTACACAGAACATAAAGTGGTCAGTATCAGATACGAAAATAAAAAATTGAAACAAAGATATTTCATATCTAGACAGAAACAATAATAGTGAAGAAATGTCTCGGTAATTGTTTTTAGTGACATCACTACTGGAATTTATTCAGCCGTTAAGACGTAGTGACTGCAGTTGATTTTGAAAGCAAATGATTATTTTTGTATTTACATGCTATAATTTATTCACGAACGTCAAAAAATAGGCTACTTATGTCAATTCGTCGATTGGTCTGATATGGGTGGCATTCACTTCAAAACACTGGCCCTGTATCGTACTGTAATTTCATAACGCGTCAAATGAAGCGTAATTGATAGAAGATCTAATGGTTTAGGTGTAATATATACCAGAGGCATATAAAGTACAAGCTATATATTGCGCAGTTTGCCGTAGACTCTGTTATGTAATATTTACTGCCATTCTTTTATCAGTTTCAGTGGAAGCAAAGAGACTGAATTTGTCCCAGCGGTTTGAGGAAGCCGTCCGCCATTGTTCAGAAGACCAGCAAGTGTCCCTTGTACCTCCCCTCCTTAAGTACCTCAACAACAGACACAGAATGCATAAAGACGTCTCTAGTAAAGGTCCAAAGGGAACGAGGAATGAGTTCTTGACAGTTTGAATCAAACGATAAATATGATACATTAAGCTGAAGCACTGTTTTACTATTTCAAATTTCTATCCCTTCCATCCAACCCTACACCTTACCACCAACTCACAAAAAGCAAAAGAAAAAAAGAACCGTTAACGTAATGTTTTTATAAATGTTTCTTCGATTTTATTAAAAATGAGGTTTTATATTAATGTTTGACGATAACATATGAGTACTGATAAAACGTAGTGTGTGAGATGTCGTAATTTAAAAGAGAAGTAATAGCACAAACAGATGTCACACATTGTAAAGAAGCCATAGAAACTGGAAGCTATGAGGACAAGGCGCTTTTACAGTGATGCGTCAAATCGTATCTGCAATCACTGTTGGTTGTGTTCCTTATAAAATAAGCAAAATACTAGCACTGAACAAAGTTTCTGACAAAATTTTCAAATTTTTATAGTTCTTTGGCGAATAAAAATTATAATCTAGATTGAGTAGGCCTACTATTCAAATGGTGCCAGTTTACTTGTATTAGCTAGGAAGGTAAACATCATAACAGAGTTATTCTTCCCTTTACAACGTTGCATATTTTTTTTATTTTTTTTTTTATTTTTTTAAATAAACGAAAGCAAATTCCATGCTTCCTGTAACAGAGTTATAGATACATGTGCACGCAACAATTGCTGATAAGATGATATTAGCACAAAGACGAAATATCTTGGAAGGGTTAAGAAAATAACTTTGGACTATGACTTTGATATCATCTTCCGGGGATAAAAAGTCATGAACCATGGATCCAGTTCACCGGTGGTCAAAGTAAATTGAAATTAGTAAATGATTCTATTAACTATAGATCTACTATCTACGCCTTAGAAAGTTGTTAGGAAAACATAAGGAGACAAATGAGTTCGCGGAAATTACCATGAACAGGCCTGCCAACACTTGACAGAAAAAGGAAATAACAAATTTAAAAAAATTAAGATAAACTGTTTGTAAAAAAGCAAAAAAAGTGACAAAATCAGATTCCACTTTCATGTCTATATGTATGTATCGCTGTGTTTGTATTCGAGTATATACAGTATAATACATACTTGCACCAATATATATATATATATGCCTGTGTGCATATGTGTATTTATATGTAAACTGTATGCATATATACGTTTCTAACCACCTACTGTGGTGGATAAGTGGTAAAGCTCTAGCCTCGTATTTGGGAGGACTCCCTGTCCGGTCACCCAGATTTTGGTTTTCCATTTTTTTTCCCAAAATCACTTCATGTGGAAGCCAGAATGGTTCTTTGAAAATACCATGGCCGAATTCCTTCCCGTTCGTTTTCCCCAGTCCTTCTCTGCCCTTAATGGCCTCGACGTCGATCAGACGTAACGATAAAAGAAAAAAGATTTAAGAATTAGTAAATTATGTAATATATATATGTATACAACAGGAGCTGATATATAACTGTACATGAGTAGTAAATTTTGAAAATTAGTGAGAGCTGAGAGTTTGGGCATGAATACCAATTTCGTTTAAAACAAAGTATTTGCTTGAAAACAAAGTCTCGGAATGTTTGGATCTGTTCCAGTTGTCTCTGACTGTTATGCAATACCGGGACGAATGCCTGGCGAAGCCCTGCGAGGCTGACCTAAGACTTCTGATCCTGTAAGGGCCTGAACTGCGACTGCCAGACACAGGGTTAAGAACATGAAGCTCCTGGCTGCGTGTGGCCCTCCAAAACCCAGTCAATACGCACTTGCGTAACAATAGCTGCTCATAAAACTGTTAGTGTAAAGTGGAAAATACCCGAGACCAATTACTGGGAACTGTGTGTCTTGCGTCCTTGCTATTAGTTACTGGCGACCGTGGTTTGGAAATTTCTAGGTCTAGGATAATACATTATTCTAAACATTTTTCTTCTTCCGTTCCAATTTAGTCATCTAAGAACCGTTGCTGCTATTAATTACTGGCGACCTTGGTCTGGAAATTTCTAGGTCTGGATAAAAGATTATTCTTTGACCGTTTCTTCTTCTCTTTGATCTCGATCATCTAAGAACCACGAAAAGTAATCCTGTGCATTTATCTGGATGCTCCTTTTATTCATCCTTTCACCTTTTCTGTTTCCTCCTTTTTTGGATCCAGGTGTTATTACCTTTCCTCTTCTCCTTCTCCGGGAAACCCTTGAAATTTTGTGTCAACCTTCTAGAAGTTGCTCTGCCTTCTGTTACATATTCTATTATTACCGTTCCTTCCTCCCAGTCCCATCCCACCTCTAATGACATCGATGTCGACGAAGCGTAAAGCCATAAACAGAAGAAAGAGAAAAAGATGATATTAGTAAAATGTTAGGCATTGCAAGGTAGTTACTGAAAGCGGGTACCATATATCGTGTTTTTGTTTTGAGGTTTTTTTGGAGTTTTTGTGTGTGTGTGCAAAAAGAAGGTGAAGGACGGTGTGAAGCGGATATGTTCACTGCTGTAAAGAGAAACTCCTCGCGGTGCACAACAATATAAATAATAAAATCTCGACGGAAGATTGCAAGAAGATAGCGGGGCAACCCGAGCTTCCTGGAGGACGTGCCGACTGCAATACAAATGAGTCTGCCTCAGCTGCCCAGCCCTGCTCAGACGCGCTGGCGAAATCCGGGTAGTGTTACCGAGCCTCGTCGACCCGGCTTTCGGGAGGACGTGGGTTCGGATACCACTCCGACCAAATCAGATTTCTGTATTCCAAGTTTTACCCAAATCACTCTAGGCAAGTGTTTGTCAACCTTTTTGAATACGCCAGCAAGTACAAACTAGTTTCACTGCGAATTAGCATACAATAAAGTTCTCAAAAGATCCGCGCAACCCTCCCCGTCTGCTATAAGTGGCAATGGCGGAAGCAAATCAAACCCGAAAAAAAAATACTTTTTGACGACAAATAGCTGAAATATGATTGAAAGAAGAGCAACAGGCTCCACTGAGAAAATTAATTGGTTACGAGGGCTATCCAGAAAGTAACAGACGTTTTGAAATAAAAAGTAAACAAAGTGAAATTTTTTTTTATTATATACATTTTGGAGGTAAACTCTTAGGCTATTTTTCTACATAATCGCCATTTAATTTAAGGCATTTATCATAACGTGGTACAAACTTTTCAATACCCGCTCTGTAGAAATCTGCCGCCTGCGAGCTCAACCACTGGTTTACACCGGCATGCAGTTCAGCGTCAGTGGTAAAGCGTTGCGTCGCGAGCCACGTCTTCATCGCTGGGAACTGGTGGTAGTCGCTCGGTGCCAAATCCGGGCTGTACGGCGGATGATTGAAAACTTACCATCCAAAAACCATCCAACAGCACTTGGGTACGAATGGCTGTGTGTGGACGAGCGTTGTCGTGGAGAAACAAAACTTTCTGGCAGAGTTTTACCCGATGCTTGTTTTGTATCGCGCGTCTCTGAGTTGATTGTGGTAACCAACCACAATTTCATGAACTAAACTCCATGAAATTTGGGGGAATTGTTCTGAGAGTTCCGTAATCATGAAACGGCGATTTTCACGGATTTTTTCGTTGATTTTCGGCACCAATTCATCACTCACAAGACTAGGCCTACCACTGCGATCCTCGTCGTCTACATTGGTTCGGCCATTTTTAAAATCAATGCACCACTGCCTCACTCGGCTTTCACTCATTATTGCTTGGCCGTACACATCACAAATCTGGCGATAAATTTCAATTGGTTTGTGATTTTTTGCCAACAAAAACCTTATCACAGCTCGCACTTCACAACTGGCGGGATTTTCTATTGAAGCGCTCATTTTAAAATTCCACTGTATACAAAGTACGACAGGCACGATGCACAAACTACCACGGCTGGTTGCGTGCTGAGTGTAGGGACACACTGACTTCAAGATGGTGGCGCTAGCCCCTCCCATTGCCGCACCAGATCAAAACGTCTGTTACTTTCTGGATAGCCCTCGTATTTGAGTCCCAAAAATACAGCCACGAATCAAAAATTTATTAAAAAGTAAACAGGCCAGACTTTTCGCTGAGAAGTTTGTATTATTATTGTAGTAAGACTTGGCGACTCCCCTGGGGTCGCTTTTCACAGGTTGAATAACACTGCTCTAGTCGAATGACGGATATTTATTCTCGTGTTAGAATTATATTGGAAAAAACGTGGGACCATAAGTGCATATTCCCAGGCCTCATATAGTCGTATTCCCTGCGGGATGTTGGACACTATATATGATGAACAGTCTGATCTTCTCCGCAGTCGCACTTGATGTTGTGGTCCTGAGCACAGCCTCATCTTGCTAACCTTAGATCTGCCCACTCCTAATCTCAGTCTGTTCAGGGACTTCCATATCGGCCATCCCTTGTCAAAGCCAGGTTGTAAAAAAGCAGACAATCATTCCCAGCAAGAGTGGAACCTTAGCTCTGCACAATTGTAAGCTGGCTTTCTGACTTGTAGTAGATAATTCCTTTGATGTTAATGGGAAACTTTTCATGAACTTCAGTCTTTGTCTGTGCTATAAATGCTCATACTATGGACTAGCTGTTGTCCACGTGGACTTAGAATCTTATAGCTATGACTGGGTAAAGAAAGCTGTAAGTTTCGTAAAAAGTGTACCAAAAAACACGGAGTTGTGATAATATGACGGGGAAGTGACTGCGAGAGAAACAAAGCCTGAGTGACCGATACAACATTACAGAGACTCACACACGCTATCCGTCTGTCTCTCACCGTTTCTGTAGATTTTAAAATTTCAGGGCAAAATATATTATTTATCAAAACAAAAAAATATCCGATTTCGTGGCTAAATGTACATAGTTTCTCTTTTCCAAATTTAATCAAGATCGGTTTAGTTGTGAAAACGTAACAAATGGACAGAGAGATAAAGTTACTTTCGCATTTAAAATATTAGTTAAAATGAATTCTTTCATGATACACTTTCTTACTTCCTTTCTCTGCTGCGATTTTTCTTCGAACTGAATTCGATTTTAAACATCATCTCGTGATTCTGCAGGTGTCACTGATCCCTTGAACATCCCAGAGCCCAGTTCATTCCTAGTGCTTGGTTCACACCCTCTCCAGCCTTCAACGACGTCGACAAGACGTAGAGTCGTAGCCAAAAAGGAAAAAGAATCGAACAGATTGCTCGACCTTCTCTTCTGATCATAATCTCTGATAGTCAGCCAAGGACTCACTTAACAATTAGTGCACGCGTCACTCCGTCTGCTCTCGTAACAGGTCAGATCTGTTGGGCAGTTTACGAAGGTTCCACAATTTGGAACAGTGACTTTCTTTACTGCCAGCCCCCATTTTGGAACATTGAACAGTGATCAGCTGTTAATACTTCCATGTGGATATCACTTTCCCCATTTCGGTTTTTTAGCGCGATTCCACAATAAATCTGACGAGAAAGTTTCTCCGCTCCACTGTCAGCAATGACGATCACAAGAACAGAAAGCAATCAACGCTAATAAAGCCTTCATCATTTTAAAAAGTTTATCTAAGAGGAATCGCTTTAAGGCGACATCATAAGGAATCGGGGAGGTTCAAGCAGAAAAGATTCGATTCCTGAAGCCCGCGTATCGTCCATCATCATTGCTGTTTTTAGATGGTTTTCCTCAGTCAACCTAGTCGAATGCTGGGACACTTCCCAATCTTCGCCTCATAAACCACACAGTTCACAAAAAAAAATACACATATCACAGAAAACATAAGTTACGCAAACCAAAGACAGATGGCAGAACATAAGCTTCCCCATTCTTCCAGGAACTAACAATCCCTGGTTTTAACCCAACTGGAAGCTCTGGACAAATTCTTAATCACAAGCCATGATAAGAATCAAGTCTTTCCATGATCGGCTAAGATCCATTCTCATATACAGGGTGAGCCAAAAATGACTATACAACTTTGGAAAGATATAGAAATTTACTGAGATAACTTTCAGAATCTGTGGATGTGTCATTTTGTAGCAAACAACCTCAAGTTTGACATAAAAGTGTCAAGTGTTATTTTGGATCCATGTGACTACCATGTGTCATGCGGCAGATATCCAGCGGCAATCAATTTCTCGTTGCAGCAAATCGAGCATAACTTGTGCAACGGCAGCGTAGATTCAATTTTTCAGGTAGGCCAAATTTTTTGGTAGGGGAAGAACATACACACATTCTTTAATGAAACCCCAGAGAAAGAAATCCAGTGGTGTCAAGTCTGGGGAGCGAGGTGACCACGTGATTGGCCCTTCACGGGCAATCCTCCAACCTGGGAAGCGATGATAGAGGAAACCTAGAACTTCCGTGAGGAAATGAGGTGGTGCATCGTCTTGCTGGTAGTAAACCATCCCATCTCGGCCATCTTCATCGATCTTGTTGCAGAGTTCGTTTCATTAAATCAAAACACACAGCGAGCACGCTCCGCACCAGTGAAAGTAGCCATTTTAACTGTGCACTACGCTGGCGCTCCTGGTGGCGGAATGGTGTACTGATGCACTACGTGGTTCAAACTAGAGTTGGTTTGCTACAAAATTACACACCTACCTATTCTATAATTTATCTCAACAAATTTCTATATCATTTCAAAGTTTGACTCACCTTGTATAATGACTCGGCAAACTTACATTTGTCTGTAGGGTATACATTTACAGCTAATATATTGCAGAGAAATTAATTGGATGGAACCAGATGATGCTGATTATGGTACTGGAAGGAACCACAAGGCTTCACCAAAGTTTGACTATGTACTCCAAGGGCACCATATAACATTACAAGACAAATTGCTCTCTGAAATATCCTTTCCTTCATTTCTGCAACATTTTTATTTCGTTAAAAATTATATTAAAATTATGCTTAAGGAAAATTTTAAGTTTTTACAGCTGTTGATAAGGGAAAAATTATTGACGAATGTATTTAGTTTTCTTAAAAAAAAAAAAAAGCTATAAACTGTTTAAAGAATAGAGATAGAATTCTGAAAACATGATAACGTGGTACGGAACAAGCACGCATCTTAAATAATATACGTGGTTCCTCGAACTACTGTTAACAGAACGAAAATTGAAGTTGCTACAATCACTGTTTTTAGTAAGGTGTTTATGTTCGTATTTGAGCAATCGTCAAAGGAATGCTGTTACACGTTGAGAAATCGTTGGTTCATTGCAAATAATTTGCCAGTCGCCTTGTCTCCTGTTCCGGGCACTGTGCTAATTGGCGCCGGATTTTTAATTGGCCGCAGAGAAGACCTCGGCCGCAGCAGGGGTGTCCAGGAGCAGCTACTACCGAAGAAGTGACATCAACGGCGAACCAGACGGCTTACGAACTTCTGAAGCGATTTCAGTGGCACTCCTATCAAAACTTCATTGACTCGTTGCTCCAAAACAACGGAACTTCACAGAGATTTGTGTTCTTCTCCAGTCGCTGAAACCACGTACATTACGTGAAGGTCGGTGACCATGTTTTGGCGCAAAGAAAACAGGAGACTGCAGTCCCGAAAAGCAACAGAGAAAATGTCTAACCTTGCAGAAGACATCAAAGAACAAAGATTAAAGTTTTATGGATACGTTCGAAGGCTCCCAACAATAAGACTTACACACAAGATCATGACATACACTGGAAAGTATACAGTGGATCCGACAAGTCAAAAAGGACCCAAAGAGGGCCCAAGTAGACACTTGGGAAGTTTTAGACAGGAGCCTAGTAGATCACATGTTAACAGATGGGTAGTGTAGCCAGAGATAGAAGATCTAACGAGACCAGGAACCTAGTGGACCGAGGAAAGAAAGAGAGATCATGGAGAGAAAATGAGAGTCATATGGAAGATCAGAAAGGCGAATCATGAAACTACTGCGTGATCCAACTGGGTCATAATAAAAGTAGTACCCTATATACAGAGCTCTGAAAAATCGTCAATCTGGAAGTGAATTCCATGTTTCAGCAAAATAAACAGAATTTCTCCAACAAAAAAAATTGATTGTCGGTCCAGTAAACCACATTCTGAAACAGTTTTATAATTCAAACATACAGTAAGTACTACATACTAGAGGCTCAGAACTTTTCAAACGTTTTTTTTTTTCACTTATTGCTTTACGTTTGGTCGACGTCGAAGTCATTAGAGGCGGGATAGGATTGGGGACAAGGAACGGGAAGGAATTCGGCAACGGACTTTTTGAAGGAAGCATCCCGGCATTCGCCTGGAGCGATTTGGGGAAACCATAGAAAACCGAAATCTTGATGCCCGGACGGGGATTAGAACCGCCGTCCTCCCGAATGCGAGGCCAGAGCGTTAGCCACTTTTCGAACCGCCCTCGTGCTACAGTAACGTAGTATTGAAGGAAAATTTTACAGTTTTCTTAGGGATTCTACTTGCCTCTCTCTCCTTTGAGAAGTACATAATTTATGAATGTACCTACTTACAATATACTTTACGACAGAATAGTGAGATATCATCGCAAAACACAATTTTGACATAAGCTCCCGTTAAGCGGACAAATTTTCAGCCTCTTATTTTTTACGAGTCAATATCACGTGGTCTTCTTGGATTCATGAAAATCTCGTGAATTCTTAATGATGTGAAACTTTTTTAATCACCATGCCGGCTTCAGTGACGAATTTGTGGCTGGCGTGGTGGGTGAACGGTTAGCGTTCTGGCCTCGCATTCGGGAGGACGGCGGTTCGAATCCCCGTCCGGGCATCCAGATTTGGGTTTTCCATGGTTTCCCCAAATCACTCCAGGTGAATGCCGGGATGCTTCCTTTAAAAAGGCCATGTCCGAATTCCTTCCCTTTCATTGTCACCAGTCCCATCCCGCCTCTAATGACCTTAGCCGTCGACGAGGCGTAAAGCAATAAGTTAAAGAAAACGTATTTGTGATCTTACTGTAATAGGGGAAACTTAATGGAGTCATCAGTATGTGGAAGGTGTAACTTGTGTTTTGTTTGATAAGTGTATTTTTGTTTGTGAAATGTGTAGTTTATGAGGCAGAAGTTGGTTATCGTCCCCACATTCGCTTAGGTTATTGCACGAAACCGCTTAAAAGCCGCAGTAGGCACGGCCGGTACACGGGTCTGAGGTTTGAACCTGAACCTAATCACGTGTCCGATCCATTGCTGGTGGAGCCACGTAGGCGCACCCAAGTTATGGCTAAGCAAAAATATTGGTTACGTTTCACCGTAATAAAATCATCATCATCAAGGGTTTTGTGCAAATCAACAGGTCCATGCACAGTGACAGCCTTCCAAGCCTCCCTCTGTTCCGCCATTCTCTTAGTCTCTATATATTTCCTATTCACCATGATGTCATCAATCATTTCCTTCCTTCGCCGACCTCTTCTTTTCCCTCCGTTTACAATCCCCTCCAGAGCAGTTCTAAGCAGGCACTCATTCCTCAACACATGGCCAATCCAGTTCCTTTTTCTATTCCTTATTGTTTTTATAAGGGACCTTTCCTCTCCTACTCGTTCCAGCGCTTCATCATTCCTTACTTTATCTTTCCAACTTATTTTCTCCATCCTTCTCCATATCCACATTTCGAAAGCTTCCAACCTCTTTAGATCTTCTTTGTGTAGCGTCCATGTTTCTGCTCCATACAGTTCTACACTCCATACAAAACAGTTAGCTAGTTTTTTCCTCAGATTTTTAGCCAGCCTTCCGCATAATAAATTTTTCTTTTTATTGAAAGCTTCCTTTGCCATTGCTATTCTAGTTTGCACCTCCTTCTTGCAACCCATATCACCACTCACAATACTTCCGAGATATCTGAAAGACTCAACTTGTTCAATCATTTCTCCTTGTACCGTTATCATCATTTCTTTGTTACTCCTTTCCACCATCATACATTTAGTACCGAGCGTGGTGGTGTAACGGTTAGCGTTCTGGTCTCGCATTCGGGAGGACGGCGGTTCGAATCCCCGTCCAGGCATCCAGATTTGAGTTTTCCATGGTTTCCCCAAATCACTCCAGGTGAACGCCGGGATGCTTCCTTCAAAAAGGCCATGGCCGAATTCCTTCCCATTCCTTGCCCCCGATCCTTTCCCGTCTCTAAAGACTTCGTTGTTAAGAGACGTTAAGCAGTTTAAAAAAAATACATTTAGTTTTATTCCTATTGATTCTCATTCGGAATTCCGTACCCAGCGCAATAAAACAGATGTTATTGTAGAAGATAAAGTGTCAGTTAAGATCGCTAGGATTGTACCGCCAAAGAGGTGTGACTTTCAGGGTCAGGAATCTCGTCGGAACGGTCCATGTTTCGTGCGTGTGGCTAGTGGGTTGCGTGCGGTTTCGTGAAGGGGCGTTTGCTCACACAACCACAGTCACGTGTAGTCTGTAGCATTGCTCCTTTCAACTGAAGGTCCTAGAATCCAGACAGACCCCTGCAAAGGTATTCTGTAAATTACAAGAATCAAAAAAGACACCTACAGCATTCGGTATATACGAGTTCAGAAAATACTCTTCTGATCATGGAGGGGCCCAAACCGAGCGTGCTGGATGAGCGGTAACGTTCTGCCTCACATTCGAAAGGAAACGGTTTCGAATCCCCGCTTGGCCATCCAGATTTTGGTTTTCCATGGATTCCCCAAATCACTCCAGGCGAATGCCGGGATGATTCTTTCAAAAGGTAATGGCCGTATTCCTTCCGTAACAAGCCACCAGTTATTTTCCGCCTGTAATGACTTCGAAGTCGATGAGGCGTAAAACCATAAGCAAAAAAATAAAAAAAGTAAAGTACAATTTTATTTCACGTTTTTTTTTTTTTTTTTCAACCGTAAAGTTATACAGATTAACTAAATTGAAGCATTTAATTTAAAGTGAAATGATACAAACAGCTGACTTAACGAAAGTATTCTCGCAATTTATTTCTACGCAGTTGTTTAGCTTTCAAATTGCCCTCATAACACAGAATTTCTAGCAACATTTTTGGCCACTATTAATTTGCCAACGAAGGCCGAGTACGTGACGTCAGCGACAGATCCTGCCAATAGCTATCGAAACGAGTGCGGAGCGCTGTGTCACTACTGAGGTTGTTACCCCTAGAGGCGACCTATATTTTAACGTGGAATCCGAAAGCTCGGAAGCGTCCTGGCGTTATTAATACTTACACAGCAGGCTGTTACAGAGGTGAGTGTCAAGATCAGGGCATTCTGAAAATCGCAGCTTAGACCAGGATTCGAACCTGGGGTCTTTCGGAATCCAGTCAGACACCTAAAGTTGGCTTAGTACTAGAGGCGCTATGTAGTGAAAATGATTTACAGATTACGTTACGAAAATTAACCATCACTTACTTAAGATGACGGATGTGTGGTGCGAACACATAAAAACAAACAAAAACACAACTGATAGAATTTTCAGTTTTATCCCTTTATCAACTATTTTTTTTTTTTTTGTTTTTTTTTTTTTTTTTTTGCTCGTGGCTTTACAACTCGTTGACGTCGAGGCATTGGAGATGGGGAAGGACTAAGGACAAGGAACAGAAAGTAATTTGGTCATGGCCTTTTTAAGGAAGCATTCCGGGATTCACCTGGAGTCATTTGATTTGGGGAAACCATGGAAAATCCAAATCTGGATGCCCAGACGAGTATTCGAACACGCGTCCTTCCGAATGAGAGGCCAGAGCTTTAACCGCTCACCCACGACGCTCGATTTTGTGAACTAGAGAACATTGTAGAGACAACAATCTTCTAAGATATTTAGTAGTTCATTTCTCTATCCTAATCTGCATATAGTCCTATATAATTGAATAATAATAAATAAATAATGGGGCAATAAACACACAAATGATAAAAAATAAATACAGTCATGAGTTTATTGATAGGGTGTTATCGGAGGTTTTGTATATATATTACTACCTTCTGACAGTAATAGATTACTGGCAGGCACAGTGTATTCACGGGTCGGATACTACAATCCAGTCCAGATCATTGTTTGCACTGGACAAGTCTTCCTGCTATCAGTAAGACATACGAGCAGCCGTACAACTGCTCGCCGAGGTATTGACTGGTTAACCGCAAACCGCGTCGCTGCACACAATGGGATCTACCTGTCGGTCTCTAAACTGGGAATTCAATTACTGAACAGAAAATCAACTCCTCCCCGAAAATAACCGCAACGTCTGTCTCCAAGAATGTCTGTGGAGAGCCCACTCGTAAATAAATACTTCAGCCGCACGCAACTCATCTCGGAGCCGCACGTACTAGCAGTGACTTGCCACAAATTTAATTCCCTTGTACCAAAGGTGATATGAGAGAACGATACGATGGCAATGGAAAATATTACGTGCATTCATATGAGCCTACAACTTTTCGCGGTTCTGTATTGTTTGTAAGACTCCAGCGATACGGACACATGAAAAGGATCAGTGATGAAAGAATACCAATGGTCGAAATCTGAAGGATTTTTGGCTTTACGGCTCATCGACGTCGTTGGAGGCGGCAAAGTAGTGGGAACGGGAAGGAATTCGTCCATTAATAAAGAACGCACCTGTTTTTATTTGTCAAAACAGTAATAACTTAAATTTTAGTAAAGAAACCAATGAAACTGCTTTTATATAAGTATATAATGCTGTAAGCGTTTCGTCTCCCATCACCAGGCGTCATCAGCGACGAATTGTTTACAATGCTGTTATTAGGGTTTGAAGCCCCATATCATATTCTCGCGAAAGCCATTTGTCTAACGTTACCAACTTGATAATCATAACTTAGTTCTCAGAAATAGCTTGCCCCTGATAAGTGAATATATGGGTGTTGTCATCTTGTTATTCCACTCAACTTCAGCCAACTTTGGTCCCCGGGAAATATTTTTTTTGTTTTTTATTCTTTGCTGCAGTTTCTTCATACTTTCACTTTTCTTTCTTCTGTATAAACTGTTTATGATGGTTTCTGTACTTTCACTTACTTTTATTATTTATTATTATTATTATTATTTTGACATCAAGAGACACCTTATCAGTAAAATCCTTTGTTGACTGTGGAGGTACTGCTGTTCCGGGTATTATTAGACACTATCATATGGCTTTCAGTGACGCACTGTCATTACAAGTTCCTGGGTAAATTTCAAACTGACCTTGTGTACCACCCAGTCGCCCTAGTGTAAACCTTAATGCGGCAGTTGAATTATTTGTGTTGATAAGATTCTGGCGCTATAGTTGCTGTGCTCAGAGCACCCACGTGATGACGTCGGGCCCCGTCCCATGTCACATGGGACAGTCGGTATCTGAAGGCTGTCTCGGAAATCGCTACCACAAATTGAATTAATGAATACTTCTACAACTGAATAAAAATTCGGTGCATTTTTCGAATTGTTTTACGATTATTCATTTCCAATTTTTTTAAATTTTCGTCCGGAATTACATCCAAGTCCAAGTACAGTAATTATGGGTGTTTTTATGTTCGTTGGTAGCGAACCAGTCCAAGTCAAGCTTTCTCGCATTAGGCGGCGGCTTCCTTTGGGTCCAGAAGTCCTTCATTCGTTTTGAGTAGGCCTTCGTTCTTTAAACTAATGATTCGCACAGTGGACTCTTTTTTGCTTTACGCCTCGTCGGCGGCTAAGGTCGCTAGAGGCGGGATGGGACTGGGGACAAGAAACGGGAAGGAATTCGGCCATGGCCTTTTTGAAGGAAGCATCCCGGCATTGGCCTGGAGTGATTTGGAGAAACTATGGAAAGCCCAAATCTGGATGCCCGGACGAGGATTCGATCCCGCGTCCTCCTGAATGGGAGGTCGCACAGTGAAGAAATTTGTCCAGTTGAGAAGAGCTTGATGGACCTTGAGATAAGAATGCAGAATACGAATAACGAAATGTCATTGATCTGTTGCACTTCAGTTCACTAAACATGTACTTTGCCCAAATAATAGTGACTACAGAGAAGCTTGATGAAAATATGCTAATCTACACTTAATATTATAAATGCGAGAGTCTGATTGTTAACATTTCTCTACTAAATAGCTAAACCGATATTAATGAAATCTGACATGGAAACACTATGTATCATTAGGAAACACACTGGATACATTTTTCAGGATAAATAATATATTTTGTCACGAGATTTTCGAAACTAACCAAATAAGAAATAGATTTCTATATGACAGTGACAGATACACTAACAGCATGTGTAAGTCTATGTAATGTTATATCGGTCACTCAGACTTTGTTTGTCTCGCAGTCAATTTGTGTTTGACGTTTATAAGCTTCACGTACAGACATAACTCATAATACCAACTCCGTGCTTTTTGAGACTCTTTTACGTAACTTACAGTCTTTCATTTCCAATTCGGGAAATAAAATACTGGGTCCATGCGTACAATGTCACGAGTGCCAGCTAATAATGAAATACAGAGTTCATAGTTGTTAACGGAATAAACAAACGGAGCAAAGTCAGAATAGCTTCACATTTGGTAACAGAAAGTGAGAGCCTCTTCTAACATTGGTGGCGTGTATTGAGTACTCAGGTAATTAAGGAGAGAGGCGGAGCGAAGGACTGTTAATCCTGCAGGATAAGCCGGGAGAGCTAACTGGGATTTACGAGCATTGTCTGTGTGAGAGAGAGCTCCCGGACTGACGAATGACGGGCGGCAAATCACAAACAGACAGAGGAGAGGCGAGAGAGGAACTGTGAATCAGGAGAGCAAAGTGAGACTGAGCTTATTGTAAAAATACGGACAAGAAGTGCGGGGGATTGTTAGGAGAAAGTATTCTCACAGAAGGAAATTCATTATGAAAAATAAACTGCGGGCAAAAGTGTTCTTCATACGTCACATGCCAGGTCTGTTGTTTTCTAATCAGAATTTCATAGGACTCTTCTGTGAGAACTCGAGAAATTCCAAAACACATAAATCAATTTTCGCTTCTATGATTGTAAGGGTTCCAGTAATACCCTGAAAAGATTATTGAAGCAATGCAAGAACGACGGTTGTATTTCTATAGACGTCTAGTACGAATTGAGAGAAACTCAAAACCATTATTCAATACGATCAACAGAGACATGAAAGTGGTTAAAGGAGACCAAAGAGAACCAGTAAAGATTGGAATAACAGCAGAAATGGTCCATAACAAAAAGGGAGTAAAAAATCCAAATAAAACAGCCAAAAAGGAGACCGAAATGATAATATCTGAGAACCAGAGACAGATAAAGAGCTGAAGAAGGAAGAACTTCTGGAAAGATGAAGGACTGACCAAAAACTTCAAATTTTTGACGGTCTCAGCTGTGAAGGTCGGGTTAAGGGCCAATGAAAATTCCCGTCGAGTCAGGGATTCGAAATGGAGACTTTTCGTTCTCCACTCAGACGCCTTAATCACTCAACCACCAAACCGCTCATGCACAGAACTAAACTTATGAAATTAAACACAGTAATTACAATTCACCAAATTTACCAGTAGTTTGCATCACGAAGTTCGTTGTTGAAAGCAGCTAATTTTCGTTGCAAGATGATGAGTACATAGGACATGGATGGTGTGTTTCATAATTTTATCTTCATTGCATTCAAACTTAATGCTGTCAGCACCAATACAGCGGCATTTCGCTGGATTAGCTGTGGATCTGTCTGCTCCTGTTTATTAACAGGTACAGCGCATTTCACTGGCGGGTACTTAGAAACCGTCTCTGATAACAAATAATCTCAGGAAGCTGCGTAAAAATGAAATCTGATTTGAGTCCTGTACCACGTCCGCCAACTAGCAGCAGTCTGGTCGACTGTCGACGGGTTGTCTGGTAATGAAGTGGCGCCCTCAGTACTGTCTATTTATCTGCCGAGCAGACGCGCACGTCGACGCAGTCCCATTTCCATGCGTTGAATATTTATTTATTCTGCCGGCGCGGCGGACCGACTTCCTCGGTTTTTGTCGCCCGCGAGGACGCCTTTTATCAGTTCCGTCTGAGACAGCAGCGCGCGGCTATGATAATGAGCCTGCTGAACTTTTTAACCCCCGGCAGCCACTGCGGGTTATTATCATTGTGATAACGGCGACTTGCCCCTGTTGCCATACCGCTCTACACAAGGATCTTCCAATTCTTAGACTCGTTCCTAAATCTTGTAAGTAAGAGATGAGACGAATAAGCAACTACAGACGTATAACTACTCGCTTGGTTCAACACGTTTTTTTTTGTTTGGGCTTTACGCCTCGTCGACAGCATGGTCATTAGAGGCGGGATGCGATGGGGGACAAGGAACGGGAAGGAATTCGGCCATGGCCTTTTTGAAGGAAGCATCCCGGCATTCACCTGGAGTGATCTGGGGAAACCATGGAAAACCCAAATCTGGATGCCCGGACGGGGATTTGAAGCCGCGTCCTCCCGAATGCGAGGCCAGTTCAACATGATGAAGTGATCTACATAAACCAACTTGAGTTCAATTAAATTATCTTAAAGTCACTTCAACTGAACGTGATGGGTGAGCGGTAACACTCTGGCCTCACATTCGAGAAGACACAGGTTCGAATCTCCATTCACAGGCATCCAAATTTCGGTTTTACTTTATTTTTCGAAATCACTCCTACAAAAGGCGATGTCCGAATTTCTTCCTTTGCCACCAACGTTCTCCTGATTTTTAAATATACATATATATTTCTGGCCTTTGGATTTACGCTTTGTCAACGTTGAAGTCATTATAGTGGGGAAAGGACTGGAAGCACAGAACGGCAATGAATTCGACCATGGCCTTTTAAAGAAACCATCCCGGCATTCACATGGAGTAATTTGGGGAAACCATGGAAAACCCAAATCTGGATGGCCGGACCATCTCTAATCATGTCGACGTCGACGAAGCAAAAAGTCGGAAGGAAAACAAAAGCAAAAAATACTCAGTTGCTGGTCCCTCTTCTGCTGTTGCTTCCTAAATGTTTGTTAATCAAACAGAGTCGGTTCACTTACAAAACTCGCAATATCTAAAAGACTAGATTCCACTAAAATATGAAATAAGGTACGCATCAGTAGTTTTTTTAAATAACAGGAGGAAGGGTAAATAGAATTTTAATGTTTATTTGTCAAAGACTCACAAAAAGGTGGAATAAAATTTAAAAATGTATACATTTTCAGAGTCGTTATGTTCACAGGTTCCATTTGAAGCTCAAAGATTATCTTAAAAATGTTTTTCATGCAATATCCTGCAAAACCCAATTATTTTTCCAAATTTTACAATATGATTGTACTTAGGGTGGCGATAACCAAAAAAAGAGTAAATTACGTACAGTATTTCTGAGTTAAAGGTTTCGGATTTCTCGAATCTGTAACACTTATGTGAGTAATACGATTAGGCATTTTTATTTCTGTAGTTTTTTTTTTTTTTTTGTAACAGTTTAACGTCCCTTTTTAACAACGTGGTCTTTAGAGACGGGAAAGGATGGGGGCAAGGAATGGGAAGGAATTCGGCCATGGCCTTTTTGAAGGAAGCATCCCGGCATTCACCTGGAGTGATTTGGGGAAACCATGGAAAACCCAAATCTGGATGCCCGGACGGGGATTCGAACCGCCGTCCTCCCGAATGCGAGGCCAGAACGCTATCCGTTACACCACCACGCTCGGTATTTCTGTAGTTAACGGTAACAAAACCGTAATAACAAATCTCAAGTTAACTTTCATAATTAACAGGCAACTGCACTGGCGTTTACTTATTGACGGTTAACAAATCAAGCGACTGCGAGAGAAGTGCTTTCAGTTGTTCATTCAGAAATAACCACTGATTTTTACTAGCCGCTCAAATCTTCCATGTTTCATCTCAAACAGGGCGTCATGCAGAGACACTAAATTGAAATCATCTCTGTTCTCAGACGAATTCTAACAACCTCTTTGGTTGCGCCGCTGACATACCTGAGCATTTAACTACGGTGACCAAGGTCACTGCATTTCCCTTTTTGATGAAGGGAAAAATAATGAATCTCTGGTTAGTGACTTCACAGGCTCCACTAAGGCTGTTGTTTCTTTTTTACGTGTGGTTCAAATCGTTATAACGCAGTTATCACAAGGGAAATGGATTTAAAACAGTGCTGGATGGTTTCGGCAAGATCCTTGTTGACGTCAAGGTCATAAGAGGCGGCAAAACGTTAGGGACAAGGTGCAGAAATATTTCGGCCATGACCTTTTGAAGGAACAAACCTGGCATTTACCTGAAGTGCATTTACCTGAATGGCTGGACAGGGATTCCTGCCGAATGCGAGACCAGAGCGTTACCTCCCATACACCTTACCCGTTCCGCTATTTAGTGTTTAGTCACTTAATTACTATTGAAATTATAGTGTCTATGTGCAGTAGCATAAATAATTAGCATGAATTGTTAAGGGATAAGTTGTTACGACAATATGCGCTGTTTTCTATGAGGGGAATGTTTCCAAGCTAACTTTTCTCTGCTTCTGAATAGTACCAATGATCATCACCCTTTTTCTGGCCTCTAATGACTCCCAATCCAGCTCCATCATCATATCAGATATTGACTGGGTCTTGCGATAATTTCCACAAACGAATCTAGTTGCTCTTGTTTGCACAACCCCCCCCCCCCCCCCCGTTCTAACAATGTTCTCAATTAATTACAGTCGTCCGTGTCCTTGAGGTTGGTAACACTGACTGTTTCTACCTGCAGTCCAGCGACCACTGTTTTGGTGCTGTGATGCTCCAGCCTGGAGAGAGAACAGTTTGTGCGGACATTAACATGCCGGGGAGGCGTTCCGGGAGCTTCGGAGTTTCGCCACCAGGTGGCAGCGCGGTCGAACCGGCAGGAGCGACAACTGATGAATCCTAATGGCGCCCAGCTAATGGCTCTATTACCGGCCATCTAGGAAGTCTTCATTAAAAATTCGCACACTCCAACCGGCCTCCAAGCGGAGATAGTGCCGGCAACTGCTGCGCCTACTCGCTAACCTTACAAGTTCCATGTTTTCTTGAGAGCTTCACATTATTCTCTCACGTCGATAGCCGGAGGACTGCACCACCTAGATCCCCATCACAAATTATTAGGGATGCGTTTCTCTCGCAGTCTTTTTGGGAGGCAAATGATATAATACGTAGTGGAGGTAAAATTAAATCACCCCGAGTCTGAAGTAATGCTAATTAGCACTATTACCTGTTATTCGGGAGGAGGGGGGTCAAATCCCGTGCGGCCATCCTGACTGTGGTTTCCGTGGTTTTCCCCAGACACTCTAAGCGAATGCTGGGATGGTTCCCTACAAGGCCACGGCCGACTTCCATCCTTCTCTCCCCGTAGTTTAGTTCGGTTGAAAAGCGTTGCCGAGACTCTCCAGCAGTTGTAATAAAATAAAATAAAATTGAATCAATCACCGAGTTGAGAGGACGGCACCTTCACCCCCCTACCATCCTGACTGTGGATTTCGTGTCTTCCCACAGTCCCTGTAGGCAAATTTCGGGAAGGTTCCTATTGAACAGCCACGGCCGATTTTCTTCCCCATTCCCTTCCCGTACATTAGTTCGGCTGAAAAGAGTCTTCGAGACACTCGCCTTCAGATAGGGGGAATACATTAAAAAAAAAAAAAACTGAAACAATCTGGTTCATAAGAAATGAGTAATCAACTAATTATTATATTTGGGTAAATGATTATCAGAGAACTGTTCGGTACAAAATAATTTATGCCTTAGGAATAGAGTGTAGATGATGATGCACTTGGCTACAAACAGGTACATAGTTATTTACCTTGCCCATAGACTTGTATCTAAAACTATGTGTGTGAGACGAAATGCAGCGTAAATACAAACAATTACTACAAAAACTAAATTAAATACATTGCTTTAGTAAATCTTTGCCTTAAACCATTCATTATACCGTAAGTTTATAACTTCGCTAGCCCAATTAACATAAGTCAAATGCATCAGTCTAAACATAACAATTTTTTTTAACCAAACTAAAACATGATTTTCAGCATCAAATGTTTATCTGTTGTGATGATTGACAATTGGGTCGTCACATTCAAAACAAGGATTCACTTCCGCCATTGACATCATCCTAAATTAATACGACGTGACAAGCAATAAAGTGTTTTTATTATTATTTAATGAGAAATCAACTTGCGCTGTCGTATTCTAAAACTATAGTGAAGTCTAAGAGTACAAGAAAGGCAGTGATTTATTTATTTACTTTTAGTGCTTATTCAACAAGCTCCACAATTTGTATATTGTATGTGGATTTGTCAAATTTGTATTTATTCTGTAAATGTATTGACTGTTACTCGCAAGCGTGGACTTAAAATATTGTTCCTAGAATTAGATACAGAAAACTGTATGTTAAGTATAAACAAATTGACTGCGAGAAAAACGAAGCCTGAGCGACCGATATTACAGAGAGTTACACAAGCTATCCATCTGTTTGCCACCGTTCGGTTAGTTTTCTAAATTTAATTTAAAAAAGGCTATTTATCCCGAAAAAAGTATCCTATGTGCTTCCTAATGATATATAGATATTTCTTCATAAAATTTAATCAAACGCTCATATACGAAGTCGGACTCGAACGCAAAACCTTTCAACTGACAGCTCTCAGGTTAGCCTCTACGCTGCCGGGGCGGCAGGGCAGAGTATTTATAACAGGAAGTGAGACCACTGACCAGAGATCTTCAAGCGAAGAAGAGGCGCTAACAAACCTTCCGTTCGCAGCGTATCAGAGGAAATGAGAGCTGCGATAGGCAGGACGCGCGAGTTTATTAACGAGGTGCCAACAGCCGGGTTCATTAGCGGGGCACCCACCTACCCGCCGGTGCGTAATTTTTTTTAATAAACCCATTCCTCGCGTCGTAATCAGATACACGGAGAGCGCAGTCTCTCGTAATTTGAGCGGCAACTCCGGAGACGCTGTTTGTACTGAAAACAAGCAATTAGCTCCGGAGTAATAAGAGCGGGGGAGGGGGTGATATCCCATCTGCATACATTACACTCGACTCTGAACCTCTAATGGAATAATCTGCTTTCCCGCTGGAACCGACCACTGTGCGAGATGGTCCGTCTTCCTGCCCGTAACGACGCACTCTTAATACGTGACGGGGCAGTTTTGCGGTCCGTGACCGAGGAAAACCGATGTTCGCCATTTCATGGATAAGTGCGAGTACTTACAAGGTAGACTACCCGGACCTAAATCTCCATATCAACTTCCTGGGGAGATGTGTTTATTTTTCTTATAGCTTTACAATTAAAAAGGATGTGACACTAGATTGTAGTCTGTCACCATTAATGTTCAAGTTGTATGCACAGGAAACAGTAAAGGAAGTGAAAGAAAAATTAGAATGTGGCATGAGTGTTCAGGGAGAGAAAACTCAGTTTGCTGCAATTTGCTGATGACATTGACTTGATAGCAGAACAGGATGAGGATATTGAGAAGTTACTGAATGGCATGGACAAAATACTGTAGGAAGAATTTGGACCAAATAAACCAAATAAAGACAAAAGTAATTACATGCAGCAGAAAAGGTAGTAGTAGATTAAATATAACAAAAGAATCGGATTCTATAGAAGTAAGTCAATTCTGCTAATTGGAAAGTAAAATTACAACTGATGGCCGAAGCAGGAATAATTTTAAAAGCGGAACAGGAATAACAAAAAGAGCCTAAGAAAAAAAAAAGAAATCTTTTAGTTTCAAATATTGATCTAGGACTTAGGATGAACTTTTTAAAATTCTGTGTGTGGAGTGCAGCACTTTATGGTAGCGAAGGTTTTAAGAATAACAGAAAGAAGGAAAATTGAAGCACTAGAGATATGATGCTATGGAACGATGCTGAAAATTGGAAATGATGGGTGAGGAAAGAAATTTGTTGAAGAGATTTACAGAAAGAAGAGACAGGGTGGTAGATCATATTCTGAGACTTGCGTGATTGTTTAACTTGTTATAGAAGTGAAAACTCGAAGGTAAGAACGGTAGAGGAAGACAGAGATTAGAATTTATGAAGCAGAATCATAGCCGGACATAGACTTTTTCATTTAAATCGCTGTTAGAATTTAAAACTGTTACAATCTTCGTATAGAAAATACAACGAGAATAATAATCAACGGAAATATTTACAAAATCCAAAGATCAAAATCGAAAGTCCGTTACCACGAAAAACCAGAGTTTAATCTGATGATTCTGAACACCCGTGCAAAAGTTCTTTTAATAATCTTCATTTTTATTGTTGTGTTTATCATTGATGCGGTGAGTGGCCTATGAATTGTACAAAAAATTCTGTGATACGTAAGATGTAGCATGCAACCTCTGAATTGTATTAAGAATCTTTGGTTCATATCATGTGAGGTTAAGTACATATTACCATTTCTTGCTCCAGTGCCCGTTCAGATAGCCTTAGGACATAAGGCAGAGCTTAAGCTAAATGCTAAGCTTTTAAACGGTAGCACTCGCAGGAATACCTGTTCAATGTTTTTTGTTTTTTTACGTGATACCCAAACAAATATAACAACAAGCACAGCCCCATTTTCAACACACACAGCCCTTTCATATTTATATACTGTATTTGTATACACGATTGTAATCCTTAATAAAGCGGTTGTGTATTTTTGCTACACGTTAAGTAACACTAATCGGCTGGATGTGAATCACTTTGTATCCGCTTTGTAGTCGGCGGCGTATTTCACAAGCGGGAGACGTCTTGGGTCCCCACACAGACTCGAGCCTTTTATTACTCGCTGGGCTGTTGTGTTGCGCAAGCTCTTATCAGCCGCCTCCAACGGAAACTTACTGCGACGCCATATCCACAATAAGGGCCACCCTCCACACTTAAATCACCTCCACTGACAAATAGTAGCCTTGCCGACAGAGAGAAAATACTCCAACTGCTTACGAAAATAAGCTACCACACCATATCTTCTACCACATTGCTCTTCGTCCAATGTAAAAAGATCTAAAACATTTTTAACACTTTAATAATAAGGAAAATATTCGCTTATTACAAGACTAAATTTTTATTACTGAAGATTTCACAGACATGATGATCGAAACGTTTCTGATATAAAATTGCCACTGAACAGTATTAGAACGTAATTATTTTTTTGGATGTTCAGCCAAAAGGAAAGGGATTGGAAATTTGAACTTGAAGGTGTTCGGCAATGGCCTTTAAGAGGAACCATCCCGGCATTCGCCTAGAAAAAAAAAAAAAGATTGTCTTCGCCGATTCGCGATGCAATTGATACGGGTGTACAACCTTCCGAAGATCAACCCCTTAACACCCTCCCACTAAAAAAAGTTGCAGGGGTAATTCAACCTATTGAACCGAGTCATGCACGCCTTCCTCGGTCTGCAGTGTACACCTAGGGGAAGGTAGACGTATTTTTTTAATTTTTCAAAATCATTTCTCCAAGCCTTCAGCTGGGCTGCTGGAGGGTCCCGGTGACCCTTTCCAGCCGAACTTAACTAAACTAAGGGTAGGGAAGCAGGATGGAAGTCGGGAGTGGCCTTGTGGGGTACCATCCCAGCATTCGCCTGGCGTGACTGAGGAAAACCACGGAAAACCCAAGTCAGGATGGCCGGACGGGATTTGAACCCCGTCCTCCGGAATGATAAATAGGAGGGCAGCGAGTAAATTTTGCGTCATTAATCCAAAGCAGTCCCGTACCCATAATAAAAACAGATTTTGCAATTTGATGTCGAACGGCTTTATAACTGCTGCCTGAAAAAAAATAAGGATTTTCAACGCCAAAGTACGAGATTCGTAAACACGTTGTGGTCGAACCTAGTACTGGCAACAGATGACGTAAAGGATGGCGATATCCCTCTCCCTAATCAAGTTTTTTTTTATGTTCTCCAGAGATGATACTTCCTAATAATGTCAAAAGTGTGTAGCGTTAGTGGATATGGCATATTGATTTGTAAACGTAACTTGCTGCACAACGTTTCGACCATCGTATTTGCACATTCTTCAGTCACTGAAATTTATTGCCAATCTACATTATAACACGATAGTAACCATTCGTAGATGTCAAAGTAATATAAAAGAATAGGGAGTTGGAAGTAGTTTGTAGCGTTTGTTCCGTGGAGCGCAGTGGAATGGGTGAGTATACTGTGAGCGACTGGGCGGTGGCTGTGTAGGCGGACCCCGTGGACGGCAGTAAGTTTCGCAAGCAGCGCCTTGGATGAGTGCTCCGCCCAGGAGATAGCGCGCGCTATCTGCAAAGTGCCAACATGGCGGCCACGCCTCGGGCGCGTGCAGAATACTACAGGGGAGGGGGAAGCCACACTATCTGCGGCTCATGCCGCTCTCGCCTCGCATTCGAATCCCCATCCGGACATCCAGATTTGGGTTTTTTCATGGTTTCGCCAAATTACTCTAGTCTAAGGAAGGGACGGTTCCTTTGAAAGCCTATGACTGAATTCCTTCCCCTTAGTCCTTTCCCGCATCTAATGACCTCGACGTCGACAAGGCGTAAAGCTAAAAAAAAAAAAAAACACTCGGGCGATTCATTCGGGAGGCCGTGGGTTTGATACCCGGTCAGATAATCCAGATATCGGTTTTGCATGATTCTTCCAAAACCACTTACGACGAATACTGGGAAAGATTATTCAGATTACTTCTTGTTCCTTATCTCCAATACTTTCCAACCTTAATGATCTTGAGGTCGATGAGCTGCAAAGAGTTAGGAAAAATAGTTTAAGTGATTCAGTTCTGAAATACATGTCAGTGTATGGATGTACAAATATTTGGAACTATGTTCGTTTGGGACAACATTTTGTGCGCCAGTCTCAAAATCGTTTACAGAATTTTAGGTTTGTAAAATGTTATTACTACATCATATATAGTTCTCAGAAAGAGAACAAAGCTGTGATTTCGACTGTTAGGTAACCAAACATTATCAATTTTCATATTAAGTAAATGTAAAGTCAAATATTTTTCAGGTGTTTCCATCGCGAAACGCAATCAGCGTTAATGCGCCACCGAAGGTTTGTCTTGAGAGTTCATATTGTATTTGTTGGCACACTCTTTATATTAATGGGTCACATGTATGGAGATACAAGAAACAGTCGAACAAAATGACTCATGCGTGGAACAAGACTCCGTGAAACATTCTCAACATCCAACACAGATCAGAACCGATGAAGAAACATTCAACTGATCTAATAACACGTTCTGTGATCAGCTCTGCGCAATATCCAAGCAAAATGACAATCAAAATTTGATCTTGACACAACTACCTATTGAAGCACCTGATACACCATTATCAAATTTCGTTTTTTCCGTTTATTTCCCAGAAAAATTAATCAAATGTACGACTCCAACTCAACGACTTTTTAACAGTCGATTTTTTATATTTTATGTGAATAAAATTTTCGACTGCGAGAAACAATTAACTTTACCTAATTATGACTAATTAATTGAATAATTAATAAAAATAGTAATATAATGATTGAATTGAGAGGGACCTACAATGGATCAACATAGAAAATCTCGAAGACCGCATTGAGTGTCATAAGAAGATCACAAATGCTAATTTTGAGCAAGGAAACAACACTACAACCTGGAAAGAAATGGACAGATAAACGGAAGAGAGAGCACTCCGAGAGGATGAAGAGATTTCGGGAAGAAAAGAGGAAAAACAGCTGAAGATTAAATCGTGATTTCAAGTTTAATCGCTCTCCTAAAGGGGAATAATCGCAAATAATAATAATAATAATGATTGAATACTGTAGTGCCACTGAGAACGAGAATGAACGCAAAGTTTCTATTCAACCAGACACTGGGAAGTTCGTGAAAGATCGGTTGCAAGTTTTCCATCATACAACACAGGCGAAAATAATATAAGCGCGGTAGAATTGCTCCTACTTCAAATGTCAGATCGTATCACGGCGGAGTATTTTCGCTTACGCATCCTAAAGAAGGAATCAGATAAAGAACTTGGTGTTTGATAACTTACCCAAGACTTTCATGTTGATGCGAGAAACGAATGACGTCTGCGCCTGGTGCGATAACAGATGAGGCATTGTTACAACATGTTGACACGTCTTGTGTTGCAACGGTACAGACTTTAATCAAAACGGAGGACTTTGATTTGTGGTCACATCCCGTGAACGGTTTAATCTCTTCCGCTAGCAGTGTTAATCACCAAGTATGTGATCCAAGCGTACGGCACCTTCCTCTCAGAAAAGCGACAATAGCAACTTAGGCCCACATCACAAGAAGAGCCTGAAAAGAAACGGAACTGGTTGGTGTCTGGAGTTACTAACTAGTTAGTGACGCGGCTGCACACACGAGGCAACTCAAAACAGATTGAAATCACTGGTTTCTTCTACGCAGAACCATTGTCCCTATCTGTGCCCATCTCTGCTACCATCCACAGTGATGGTGCCAGTGAAGATTCTGGCGACGGAACTGTCATACTGCTGTTTTAGGGACCGTGCACAAACTACGTGGTTTGGTCCAGGGGGGGATGAGGAGGGGGGGAGGGGGGTTGGCTGGAAGGCTACGCTGGGCTACGTGGGGGGAGGGGGGTTCCGAGCCAGGCCACGTAGCTTTCCTTTCATAACATTTTACACAGTTACAATGAGGAACAGAACTCACAACAGCATGTGAATATTTGTTTCCCTCAGTTAATTATCTCCGTATGTAATTTACAATCGTCTGACAAGAGAAAACAGTACAAAATGTCTTCTGAAAACAAAAGGGAAAAGAGCTACGTGCTACGTGGGGAAGGGGGGATAGAGGCAAAAGCCACGTAGGGCTACGTGGAGGGAGAGGGGGGGGGGGGGTTCATAGGAGGCCAAAATGGAGCTACGTGGTTTATGCACGCTCCCTTATCATCGGTACAGAATTGAAAAAATGTGCAGAAGATCACGCATGGGCTCTTCTGAATCTGCAAAACAATTTCCACCACCGATTATTTCTTTTTGCTAAAGAACACCAACTTTCAGATGCTAAATTTTTATCATTTTACCGTATGTCTAAAGAAAGTTATTGGGAACTGGTGTAAATAATTTGCCCTGCCGTTCAGAAAAAAAGGCCATAGCGGAATGCGTGGATGCTGAGGCAAAGATATCGATTACTCTCTGGTAAGAAATCTTATTTAAATACAATATACGTCATTGTTTACAGAACACTTCCTCTTTAGATGTGATGATGGTTAAGGCAGTGCTCCTCTCGGATGAGAAATTTCAGCAGTTTGGAGAGTAGTGTTTGCGTTGGTGCTGGTTCTTGTATCTCTTGGGGCGATGGAGGAATTTGTGGCATATACAGTCAGAATCGTTATCTTCACTAATTGTACATTCATAAATCAATATTCTTCAGGTATAACATCAATATCAAATAAAAAGTATGTAAAAATAAGAAATGTGTATTGCATTTTGCAAACAGAAAATGTTTGAAAAATATTTCAAATAAAATATAAAATGCCTTCCACATCACGGTATTTTAAGTATATATTGAAAATACGTATTTTGTATTTTCATTTTAAATAGATGTATTTCAAATAATACACAACTCTACACGTAATGTTACATTTCACAGCTTTGTATGTTTTTCAACTTCCTCCACGAATATAATATTCTGGTGATGTTCGTTCTTACCGTAAAATCACCTGGCAACTAGCAACTCAAATCAATGCATTGTTGCCTGGAACTGATTACCAACTGGTTGGTAACTAGTTGTGCCGTCTGTGGCGCTCCGTTCAGTAACACTGGAAGTGACTGGTTGGTAACTCGAGTCACTAATCAGCACTTTTTGAGTTGCTTCGTGTGAAGACGGCCTTATTCTCTAAACGAAATTGAACCCATGAGCGATGGTATCATCAGTTTTCTGCCCTCGGGAAAGTTTTCACTTGGCTGCTGTCCATGCTCTTCTGTCTTCTGCCTCTCTCTTAAGGTCCATGTATTTGCCATTTTCCTTGATGTTGTCTGCAATTTTGCACCTTCTTCTTCCTCTTATTCTCTTTCCACAAACTAAACCTTCCAACGCGTCTTTAAACAAGCACTCCCCTCTCAACAAGTGCCCCATCCAGTTCTTCTTCCTCTCTTTTATGTCTTGGAGCATTTTTGTCCTTTCACTAACCCTATCCAGCACTTCATAATTACTTATTTTATCTACCTAGCTTATCCTCTCCATTCTCCTCCACATCCACATCTCAAACGCTTCTAACCGGTTTTCATCCTCTCACCTCAGTGTCCACGTCTCTGCCCCATAAAGAGCCACAATCCATACAAAACATTGTCCAAGTCTTTTCCTGAGTCTATTTTAAACGCAGTGATTTGAGCAGAAATCACCGTAGAACTGATTGGGTAGTGGTTTCATAAAAGAGTTGGGTTGAAAGTCATTGGAGTCGTAAATCTGGATGGCCGGCCGGGGATTCAAATCCGCGTCCTCCGGAATGTAAAGCCACCGTCTGTAGATTACCTGTTAAAGTGACTGAATTGTGGATAACTGGTCTAGTAACGCTGTAGTCTTGGTACCACTGTCAGATGATTGTGCAATTATAAACAGCACGTTTCGCTTGGATTATTAAATTGGAGGCAGAGTTTGGTTGGCGGATAACTCCCCTTAATGAAGTGCCGGGAAGTGCTAGAGTGAAGTGGTAAGGTTAGTGCGTACAGGTGCCGCTACTAGAATAGAAGGTGACCCACCGTGTTCAGCCCCCGGCTGCGAAACCCGTTCACTCACAATGCGATTGAAGTGGGCGAACTTCCTCCCCCCTGAGGGCTTCAACACTCGCGCCTGCTATCACAGACTGCACAACTTGACCGCCCGTATACAATGTTCAAACTGCATCTGGCTGCACAGGAAACAATTACGCATATACCTGCCTCAAAGTCAAAGATATAATCGCTTTCACTTTGGACTAAACAATATTCATCCATTATAAACATATTAGCCATAAACAGGCAAACTATACGCAGATAAAACAACGCCAGTTTTTATTTTTTTTATGTGGTCTCTTTGAATTATTATCAAAGCGTCAGAAATAGATTCACTCTATGTTAGAGTTACCAGACGTCCCCGTTTGCCGGGGACAGTCCCCGTATTTAACTCTCTGTCCCCGGACAGATTTCGTCCCCGCAATGTCCCCGGATTTTTACTGTTGTCCTCAGATTTTTTTTTTTTTAATCAAGCGAGAATTCTTTAAAAGCCTGATTTGCTAATGCGTTCGTTTAAAGCAAGATATGTGAAGCGCACTTCTTTCCTTGCACATGCCTAGGATTAACAGCTTTGAAAAATCAAGTCTCCTTGCTGTGTGCAACATGGCTGTCTGTGATCCTCATTTAAAATACAAAATTAACACAGAATGCAATCAGTGACGGATATGATAAAGAAGCTGGAATGGGATTAATTTTAAGACAGGAGGAGGGTGAGGAGGGTTATGGGAGTGTACAGGGCGTATACTTGCGATGGGACATGGAAAGATATTGGAGTAGGTATAAAAAGTAGTGCATGGAAGGGAAAAGATGACCATGACCACAAGCTGGCACTCGATTTCAGGCACAAGGGTGTAGGACGATTCTCTTTTTTAAGTAAGGGTGTCAGGGATTGGAATGAGGTACCAAGAGAAATGATGAATAATTTACCGAAAACGCTGAAAGAATTTAAAGATAAAATTTGTAAAGGGCAAATGTAGGTAGGTGCAGGGTAGGGGGAAGATGGGGCTGTAGGGAAATTGCCAACGGAGCCTGTGCTCCATTGCAATTAAATTAAATTAATTAAATAAAAATATAAATAATATGTAGCTTTTAAGTTAATCCAACCTTTAATCATATAACTTATAAAAGTACAACGCATTAATTAAGACAAATGTCGAAAGCGTCCCCGGATTTTGGTGAAAAACTTGTGAAGCGTCCCCGGATTTGGAGAAAAAATTCTGGTAACCCTAGTCTATGTACATTTAAAATAAATAAATCTTAATTGTGGACAATAACTTGGCAAAGCATTTTTTAGGTTGCTAGGTGTATGGACACAATGGACAGAGGAGTACGTGATTATCTTCCAAGGTACTTTAATGATATTTGCTGAGCAAATCGTCTTAAACACAAGAAGAATCTGAAGTTAAAAGTTTCAATAATTCTGAAGTAGGTTTCTGGCGACATTGCCTATGGAGACAATTACTGCATAGCAATTAATTTAGTTAAGAACAATAATTCAATCATAATATATTGCGAGAACGTCTCTCAGCTTCTTTAATATTTACCCTAAAAACTTTTACCTGTCACTATGAACAAAACCCGTTTTTTTGTCACTTTCAGACTCATTTGAGTGCATTTTTTGATTTAAATATACCTTACGAGATGCAAAAATGTTACGAGCTCATGACCCGTGACTCACGTTTTATCTCTAAAAAAAAATCTTTTTATCGACCTCAAGAAGTGTAACAGCCATTAAACTCAAGAAAAAGATCAGATCGTACAACTCTGTTAGAAACGATTATTAAAACGCAGAGAGAAAAGTTATTTTACATCAATGAATTGAAATTCTGTAAACCTATTTATTATTTTTGTTAGCTATTGGTATTTGTGTTAACACTAAACACTATTATTATTTTTTTCTGCTAACTGCATCTGTAGTAACAAAACGTTTGACTATTTAACCTATAGAAGTCCAACAATGTTCAGACTCAAGAAACAGATTATATCGCTAAAAACTAAAACTATCGACAAAGTAGGCATTTATCAACTTGTGTGATTTTCTGGCAACTCCGTACCCATTCAAGCCAGAGAACATTAAGCATGAAATCCGAGAAGCAGGGAAAATATACGAAAGTGCAGTTAGAATCATATTCACAACATAAATAACGCTGTATCATTTCGAAAATACCTCAGAGAAATCAAACGTGATGTGAAATTTATTTTATTTCACCTTTATCATTTATCGATAAATTCAGATTAATCGCAGTAATAAAAAAATGAGATTTCGTTACTATGGAATCGAATGTAAACAATGTTATTTCGTAAAAATTACTGGAGTGTAAATAAATGAATTATTTCGGAACTTATCACAACGCTGCACATACGTTTTGAAAACTGCACATTATTAATAAATTAATTTGGGTACACGTGTTTTCAATATGTATAATTCAGTTGGAAACGTTTATTAAAACGACGAGAGGAAAATTAATTTCAAACAGAGAATTGAAATCCTGTCGACCTGTTATTTATGTCAGCTATTATTGTTTGTTCAAACCGTAAGTACTTTATTTCTGGTAAATGTATCTGTAGTAACAAAACGCTCAATAATTTAAAGTTACTAATAAAAGAAATATTGGTTTACGACTTTTATTTGGCATTCTGGAAGCATTTATTGCAACACCATAAAACAGTCAGAAGTCAACATTGAGCACTGCTAATTTCACTTGGTCCCTCCACCTTGCCCGATGTCTTCCAACTGGTCCCCTTCCCGCTGTTCAGCAGTGTTACTTTTGTCATCCTCCCTTCCTCCATCCTCATAACATGACCAAACCACTGCAGTCTTTTCCTTGTTAGCATCTCTTCTAATGCCTCCACTTGTAGTCTCTCCCTGATGTTTTCATTTCTGATTTTATCTTTCCATGTGACATTCTCTATCCCTTTCAGAAAAATCTCTGCCGCCTGCAATCTGCTAATATCTCTCTTTGTCAAAGCCCATGTTTCAGAACCATAAGTCAATGTGGGCTGGTAATATACTTTATAGAGCAAGTCCAACCCCCCTCCATGTGGTGGGAGACGGGCAAGGGCATGAAGTAGGGGACTGTGTGTGGGGGCGATGTACAGTAGGGACCTAGTGTGCCCCGGGACCGATACGGTAGCTGTGAAGACCCTACAGGAACCCTGAAAAAATGACGGCCAACCGAGATCTGGTGAAGCTACGACAGATCTAGCAAGCCGGTAGTGGATGAAGCTTGATTTCGAAACTAAGCACAGCCTCGCAAAATGAAAATATCATTTCATAAAGAATTCCTAGAGAGTAATCTATCATATATATACTATATGCCTATCTTGACTTATGCTGCTGAAACGTGGACAGTGAAAAAGCGGGACATCAGAAAGGTTACAAGCAGATGAAATGAAGTTTTTAAGAGGTAGAATAGGGGTTACTAAAATGGAAAGAATAAGGAATGAAGGAGAATGGAGGCTCAGAGAATCCCAAGGAAAATCCATGAAATTAAGATGCTTGGTAAACGACCCAGAGGAAGACCAAGAGATGGATGGCTGAAAGGAGTGGAGGAGGGTGTACGGAAGATTTTTTTTAACTGCTTAACGTCTCCTATAACAACTAGGTCTTTACAGACGGGAAAGGATGGTGAGCAAGGATTGGGAAGGAATTCGGCCATGGCCTTTTTGAAGGAAGCATCCCGGCATTCACCTGGAGTGATTTGGGGAAACCATGAAAAACCCAAATCTGGATGCCCGGACGGGGATTCGAACCGCCGTCCTCCCGAATGCGAGGCCAGAACGCTAGCCGTTACACCACCACGCTCGGTGTGTACGGAAGAGAGGAGAGGACTGGAACAAAGTGGTGACAGAGAGGTGGTGGGATGAAAGAAGCAAATGGAGAGCGTTGTGCTTAAAACAGACCCGGCCAGAGGCTGGAAACTGTTGAGGATGATGATGATGACCTAGTTGGGCAGGTGTTAGCGAGATGTTTCAAAGTAGGCATACTCCTGGTGTTAGAGAGAGAGATTATGGGGTATACTGCGGAAAGTGAAGGGGTTGAGACGGTAAAATTGGGTCAGATCATTGGTGCGGTAGTATGGGACCCACATTATTTGTATCAGATTCAGGAGTTGCGGCAGGTGCATTGTAGGACGGCTAGTATTGTTTTGGAAATTATCTCAGAACACAGTTACTGATATGATCAAGAAGCACAAGACGCTTGTGAATAAAGTATTTACCGTATTGCACATTAAAGCGTGGATTCCTGACTACGCCTGGATAATATGAGGAAGGGGAGAGATGCCCATGATCATAAGTTAGTATTGAAATTGCAGAGTGTGCGAAAGATTTCGTCTATTGGCGTGAAGAGAACAATTTACGTCAATCACTGATAGGTTTCAAATTAAAAATTTTGCGCCGCAGCGGCATAACTACAGATGAGGGGGAGAGTGTATGCGAAAATGCACAGCTGGCTTTAAAACATATGTATGGCCACCACGAACAACATAATAGACTGACACTTTGTACACTTACTGTAATATGTTAACTCCCTCCTAACAGAGAAACTGCCACTTCTGCAGTCACTAGCTCCACTGCCAATAGTTATGATTTGTCCCTATTGAGGTTCCTGGGCATTCAACGATAACCGTGGCGCCGCAATTTGATGATGGATTCTTATGTAACTCGACGAGACAAATTGAAAGTAACGAATAAAATTTTTTGATACCTCGCTTAGTACTGGAGATATTGTATCTCAAAATTGACGTAGTTATGTTAAAATGCGACCTCGACCAGAAGAAAAGTTTCACCACCGCTAATTTTTTGATGAAATCGTATGTATCTCGACGAGACAAATCGAAAATAAAGAATACATTTTTTAAAATAAATCTCCCTTAGTTCTAGAGATATTGTATATCAAAAGAGAGGAGGTTAGGGTGAGATCCGAACTGGGCCAGATTTTTTTTCCCCCGAAACCATTATATCTACACGGTGGAAATACACTATAGGTGCTTTATTTTCTTCCTAGTGGTTGTTGTTACATTGAAATACGGCCTGGACCAGAAGAATCGCCACCATAAGCACAAGGAACTATACCTATAACTGATTTTTTAACATGCTATATCTCCAAGCGAGATATTAAAAAGAAAATTATTCTTTATTTCCAATTTGTTTCGTCGAGTTCTACAAGAATTCATCATCATATTGTGGCCTCACGGTAATGATAGAACTGCCAGGTACCTGTTTCAGCAAAGTATGATAGAAAATGTTCTAATTATTTTCCACTATTAAATGTATATAACTATCTCTAACTATATGAATAACGGAAAAATACAAGTAAAAATAAAAATTTATACCTTAATTTTAATTTTTGTAGCAGTAAACTGTTGTAAAAAGGTCGATATAATTATCCTTAAAACTACAAATGAATAAAAGGACGCACAATTCTTTGTAAATATTTGTCACTGCAATCTATAAGCCCTCCCTGAAAATTTCAGCTCTGTGATCCTAATAGGTGTTGAGAAGATTGTTCCTACGTATTAAAAAATAGACATATGAGAATATGGTACTAAAAGAAAAATCCTTTCACATAATACTGATAAAAATACTTCAAAGTTATAAGCTTAAAACTTCAACACAATACAGATAAAAATATTTCAAATTTATAAGCTTAAAACTGCCACACTTTAGAGATAAACGATATAACTGGAAAAAATAATTTTCGTAAAAAAAAAAAAACAATTTTTCGAGCTCTGATCGGTTAAATCACGCTTTAGGAATGATGATCTTCGAAACACGAAGCAACGGCTATAAAAGGAACAGCACCGCAAGCACACGCACGGCTCCGGAGAATTAGGATAGGCACTAGAATTGTTTACCGGGAAAAAAACCCAGGCGGTTACGTAAGGCGGTATTATTAAGGAACGCGGAACCTGGATCTAGGAGGCGACGCAATGAGAGGGTAATTGCATGCGAGTGCGCATTCTCTGTCTCCACAGCGCGCACAAGAAACGTCGACTGCCACTCCGAGCCAGTGGAAAAACTGCTGAACGCCGCCATCATGCTACTTAATACGCTGCAACGAAACAATTGATGCCGCTGTCCATGAACGCTACAGCGCAATACCATGTCATGCTCGCCCATTTATTTTTTTACTAGCTGGTCGATGCGAAAATTTCGCGAGTAAAATCGACTCATTTCTAGCAATAAACTGCAATAAGAACGTAGTAAAACACTTGCAATGCAGGGGCGTAGCTTTTGGAGGGCTAAGCGGGTTGATAGAGCTAAAATAAAGGGTCGCCATCTGACCCGAGGGCCAAAAATATGTTTTGCACCGGGACCATTGTTAACCTAGCTACGCCACCGTTGTTGCAATGTCTTACAAAACAAGTAAAAATTATGAAATGTTTCCCTAACACAAACAAAAATATCCGAATAGCTCCGTACTCTTGAAAACACGCACAGCTAATCAATATATTTAATCACTCCTTATCGACGCCAGCACAGCCTAGCGGCTTGACTCTGAACTATCGCTTACTCGCGACCTTGATTGTTTATAATTTTGCCATTTACGGGGTAAGTTGCGAAAAATTCGTTTCTTAAATCAATGACGTTACCAAAGCGGAGAACTTCATCATTAAATTAATACCACATTTATCGATTTTGGTTTAGTATGAAAAGAGAAAGATGGCTTGTCACAACAAAAAAAAAACACCTTACAGAAATAATATATATGTTTTAAAATTTTTGCACATGATATTCTGCTAAGTTGACCCAAACCAAAATACAGTATCAAAAATTTGGTAAAATTGTAGCGGTTTAAAAATTTATTTAGTTTGGCCAGATCAAGCTATAAAATCCTCTCTCCCATCGTATTAGATGTTTATGTAAATTTGCCCCTGACATAAATTAAACTTTTATGATACTTATTTCACATTTTACTTACATTAAGTTATTAATAACTAAAATACTGCCAACAAATTTAATAACATTGATGAATCAGTACGTAAAATGGAAAAAAGGCACAATCTAGTACCTAACAAGGCTAAGATCAATGGAAGTTACATAAAAATGAAGGTTTTTTTTTTTAAATAAAAAAGAGGGAAAAAAAATAAGAATAGTGTCGCCCAAATTAATCCATTTTAGATCTTTTTTCATATTTGGTATATCTCTAATATGCTATTACCTAGGTACTTCGAACTGCCAATTGCAAAATAGCGGTTATTTTTGTTATCATAATCAAATAAACGTTGTGATTCAGTTTAGCCTTTATATTCACTTTACTGCCTACCGTCTTCCATATATATTAGCGGCTTCACCTGAAACGCGAAGCAATTTTGTTCGTTCATTATTTCGTTTTATTCGTTCCTCTGCTGATCCGTTCAATGCGAATTGCGTGATGCTAACGCGGTTGTGATTGGCTGTCTGCCCTCCGACAAGGAACGCCTGTCATCTCTGAGCAATTTTTAATGGTCTTTGACATTCAGAAAAGGCGGAGAAAAAAAATCGATATAGAAGGCGGTGGGAGAGAAAATTCGAATTGTGCCTGTCTGATGATAGCGGAATAATTGCAGCGGCAGCAAAACTGTTATCGCAGAGAAATGCTTCGTTTTTAAAACTCGATTTGCGCGACTGCGGGTATGTTAATCGTCGTGGATCGGTTTATTTACGATAATCTCGCAGCAGATCGACAAATAATAAAGTTCGATAGCGCATTACTCCTACGCAAGTCTGTTTAAATATTTTTTTCCACGCAGATACAGATTCGTATTTTAGAATAATGAACTAGTTTCTCGCATCTCATTTAGTAGTCAGTTGATGTTATCTCGTAATTTTATGATATTTCAAAGCACCGACTGTTTTTGCCAGTTCTGCTATCGAAACTCCAGACGCGTTTCCAATCGATACTGAATTATTACGCTAGCTAATTTACACACATTTTATTTTATTTGCGAATGTTGCAAGCTTGTAATAAAAGCTGAACACACGTGTGCTGTTCTTGCGTCGTTAATCATGCCACATGTAACTCCATGTCAGAGAACTTTTTCACAGCACAAAGAGTAAACAACTGGTTTGACAGGTAGATGAAAGCCAACCAAGAATAAACGTAAAATTGATTGCTGCCTCTCGTATTCCTTTTTAAATTAGTAGGCAATGTGTACCCTTTCCATTAATGTATGTCTTTAAAATAAAGATAATAATAGTCATTAGATTATGTTTCGAAATACTGGAGAAATATCGACAGTGCTCTGGCTTAGAAGGAAAAATAATTAAATTCTTTTTTCTTTTTTTTGCTGAAGAACTAGGACATGTCACAACTGACATTGATTAAAAGAAAGGGTATTCGGTTTATATGAAGATGAAAAAAAAGAAGCGATAAATCAGTTAATACTATCGAAAAATTCTCTCTCTTTTTGTTCTTATATAAAAACAGTTGAATGATATCATGATTATGTGAACAATACTGAAATATACATATAATGTTTGGAACGAACATCACTCAATCATGGGTTAAAAAATTAATAAATAAGCAATCAATAAAAAATTAATATGTTTATGCAACAGCTCGAGCGTAATTGGCAAGATACTCCCATTAATACAGTAAGCAAACAAGATTGTTATTTCGGCAAGTAGCAGATAAGTTAGTGACATTGTTTCAAACGAAATATCTGAACAGTCCTTTTGAAAATAAACTAAATATGTAGAAAAACGAATAATCCCACTGAACTGAAGAATTCCAAAAAGATTTATGAGATAGTATACAGTCAATAAATCACGGATGCATTTATAGCCACGTGAATCTTTAAAAAAAAAAAAAAAAAAAAAAAAAAAAAAAAAAAAAAAAAAAAAAAAGAAGAAGAAGAAGAAGAAGAAGAAGCTTTTGATAATTTCAGGAGGAACAATTTGTCAAAAGTTCAGGTATGAAATTTGAAATATCGAGGATAAGAATAATTTATACAAGTATCGGATGACTATAATAAAAATGGAGAATCATATCATACAAGGATCAGTTGAAAAGAGTGAGAAGCAAAATTTTATTCTGTCTCCGCCCTTATTTAATTTGTTTGTGGACGAAGAAAAAATTTGAATGCGATATAAATGATCAAGAAGAAACAATCAGCATACTGCAATTTGTTGCCGACATCTCCCGTTAGCAGACAACAGTTCGGACAGTGAATGGATACTGAATAGCATGAAGAAAATACTAAAATGAAAACTTGAACCAAATATAATCCAAATCAACACAATGGAATTTAACAGAATGAGAAATACCAAAACAGGGTCAAATGCAGCATAGGACTTAAATAAGTCTGCTGTTTAGAAACAATTGACTATCTTGAAAGCAGAAAAGGTTTAGTGTAACATACTTATTTAAAAAAAAAAAATAATCTTTTATTTTCAGACATTACCCTAGAAGTCAGCTAGAACTTTCTAAATCTTTATTATAGAGCACAGCAGTACATGGATGTAATGGGAGAGGAAGAAGTTGATACTTATAATTATTTATAAACGATGAGTGAGGGAAGATGTTTATGGAAGAGTTTCATTGAAAGAAGAAACAGTATGGTTTGTAGCATTTTAAGATGTTAATTGTCAGTGGAGGAGAGAATAACTGTAGCCAAAGATATACGTTAGAACATACATAGCAGATAGTTCAGGACATTAGATTTAATGTCTATGTTGCAATGAAGAGATTGGTTGAGAGAAGTAAGTGATAGAGGTTTGCATTAAAGTTGTCAACAAATCGTTGACAAAGAAAAAAGCCAATAGATTATGTTACAATATTATTCAGAAATATTTGTGTTAATTTTCTTATTTGTTTTATAATGCAGTAGTTTTGTTCTATACAGTATTACAAATTAATTTACACTTGTAAAGGATATGCCACGAGAAGGACAGTGTGATTTGTAAATATATAATTTTGTCATGGTTTAATGTAGTAATTTGAAGTTGATGGTAACGGCTTACTCGTATTTTTCTTGTTATAAATAACAACACAATGTCGATATTGATTTTAGTTTATTGAGAAATGTTTGAAGAGTTTTTTTTTATCTGCGACCCAGAAAATGAGAAGATTGGTAGCATCTCTGGCACAGATAATAGTAGACCAGAGAAAGCAAATGTGCATGGAAATAATAGACTAGTAATAATAATACCTTTTAAGCTGACAATTCTGCATATGAGTAGATTTGAATTGCGAGAAGGAAAAAAAATGTATTCGGTGTAAAATCGGAGCGACCCAAGAACTGTTAAAAGGAATAGAAAAACTGTTAACGTCTTATACAAAATTACGATAAGTAAGAAGCATGTATGATAATATCGCTGTGAAACTACGTTTTGTCAACCAGTTGTTTTGTAAAAGAGAAGCGATGCAAAAGATTTTAGTTTCGACTAAGTTAATTAGCAGAAGACTCTTACCATTTCCAGAGATAAATTGATGAATAGAATAATAAATAATTTTTAATATATATAATTTAATAATTTATATAATAAAACGCTACCCTCCCAGTCTGTTGCCGTCGGCAACTTGCTCGGTCAGTCAAGCCAGCAGTTTCCGCCACACGGCACCGTGAATCACCGCACTGTTTAACACCTCCGCTGCCCCAACAGTGCAGTGCAGTGACCCTTACATTGTTAAGAACGGTTTCTTTGCATTGTAGATAGTTTGTGACTTCAGTCTCTTATTAATCAGTGTTGTGAATAAACGTTTCTTTGCGGTTTGGCTGGTTTGGGGCTTCATACTCTTATTAATCTGTACCGTGTTTGAGTGTGAGTAAAATTATGGTACGTTACAGTTTGCAACAAAGAATATTTCTCTATGATACATATGTGAAGAAGAAGTCGTTTAAAAAGTGTCTCAAGTAAATTTCGTCGCGAATTTCCTGGCGCTTTACTGCCAGTTAAATCAACAATTCTGCGTCTGGTTAAAAAAGTAAGAGAAACGGGTTCATTTTTTAACAAAAAGAGACTGTCGGTCAACCGTATTCTCACAGAGGAGAAAATTGATGATATCGCTTTTCGACTAGAACAGTCACCCAAAAAATCATTAAGTCAGTTAGGGCAGCGTGTGTCTCGAAATATGTTCAGAAGATGTGAAATGTGCATTACACAAGAGGGTCAACACTTCCAGCATCTTTTATAAGGTAAGCTAATGAATTACGTCACATTTAAATGCTTAGCACACAAGTTTATGAAGTTTATGAAGCGTAATTATTATGAAATAGTCCGCGGCCGACGGTCGAACAATGCCGGAAACTGAGCGCTCGCTCGCCGGGAGCAGTTTCTTCCTTGTAGCGCTAACAGTGGGTTGCGTTTCCCGGCGAACGCCCTGTATGTGGGACATTTTATTTTCATGTGGGCCTTTTATGTATCTATTATTACGCTCAGCCAGTGTAGCAAAGTTATTTACAGCAATGGGGATAAAAGAAAGACTGTGTATTATTATCATTAATTTAATTGCGATGATGCACACGCTCTGGTGGCAATTTGATATGATCCAATTACTCCTTTTTATTTAATTTTTAATTATATAGCTCAAGTGTTAAATTCCTCTCCCATCTACTTTTGCGATTTACAAATTTTAATTTTAAATTCCTTCAGCGTTTTTAGTAAATTATTCATCAGCTCATTTGGCAATTTGTTTCAATCCCTGACTCCCTTACGCATAAAAGAAAATTTCCCCACTCCCTTAAGCATGAAATGTAGTGCCATCTTGTGGTCATGGTTATCTTTCCCCTTCCATGCACTATTCCTACCTCTTTAACTAATATCTGTGGACGATCAGGTTGATTCACAAACTCGAGTAATATAAACAGGAAAGGGAGCGCTATACACTCGGGTATTGGTGGATTCCTACACATTATAACGATATAATCGTTATCTCTCTGTATTTCCTGTATCTGATGTTCTGTAAAGCGAGGTTCCACGGTGAGTAGTTTGTAATTTAGCTACTGAATTGTTCAAGTTGGTAGAATACGATTTTCAATGTTGCAGTTGGTAATACTGCCTCAGTTGTGGAGACGCAAAGATATGGCGGCAATGTGCGTGTGATGTGATAATGTTTCGCAGGGCATACTGATTGTTGGCATTAACGCCCCTGAACCGTGACTGACAAAAAGTAGCGGTATATTTGTTGTTGTCTTTGAAATAATGTTTACCGAAGAGTTAATATTGTAAAAGCATGAGGAAAAACTGACTACGAAATACGTATCGTGAATAATATTGAAGATGGATTTTTTGGTAGATCATTATTTTCAGACTGTTTCCCATTAGCAATTGAAGTTTCGTGTTTTATTATTAAATTTCATCGTCAAAGATACCATGGCCAAATGGTTTATCAAAATCAACGACGGACTCTCCCTTGCGTTAATATGTTGAGGAGTTTGCAAATAGCTCAGCAAATGACAACATCGGGTTTGCAGCGGGATTTTATTAAAAAGCGACAACCTTTCGGCAACTAGCTCAGCAACCATCTTCAGGTCAATTATGTACCGGCGATCTTGCCGTTACGAATACCAGGCGTTTACTGGTGTCGCTTAGCAACCTCACGACGTTTTTTATAAAAATCCGGCTGCAAACCCGAGAAGATTTGTTGTCACTTATTCACCGGGGAAGACTACACTCACAGCTCAGCAAATGTTGTCTAGCTTGAATGGTAAGAAGACACGGAAACACTAAGGGCTTACGTTACAGCATGTAACTGATACAACATCCCTACCTATTCCAGTCGTTTTGAATACCTTTAACTGATTTTGGGGGGAAAATCTTTTCGAGATACCAGCAGCTAACTCATTTCTGCACTGAGAATCCATAGGGGGCGAACTATAGGTGGGGGGAGGGCAATTAACACCGATTTACATGTAATTACACATTTAATTGGATTAATTAGCCGGTGCTAATTCGAGCCGGAGTGTAATTACGCGTCGTAATTGTCTCGGCAGGTGTGTTCGCACGCAGTGTACGCACGGCCGGTGCTTCCGCAGTTCTCCCCAGTCGGGGCGACACCTGCCCCGCTCTGATTGGGAAAATCTCGGTCGGCCGCACGCCTCGACGGGTCCGGCTGCCGGAAAACAGCAAGTAGCGCTTCCGCAGTGCCCACTAGTCCGGCACGCGGCGTTCAGGTCGGATCTCAGGGGTAATGGGCAACCCCATCCATCCGTGATTTGTCGCAGACACGAGCTACATGTCGTCCTCAGCACCAGGTAAAGAACTAACTGCTTATTGAAGACTTGAAATGTAAATATCTTGGCATAACAACCTCAACTAGACAGGACACATTGGACAGGTGGTAGGAAAAGGGTCCTTTTTTTTTAACTGTTTTACGTCTTTCAACAGCTAGGTCTTTAGAGACGGGAAAGGATGGGGGGCAAGGAATGGGAAGGAATTCGGCCATGGCCTTTTTAAGGAAGCATCCGAACCACCGTCCTCCCGAATGCGAGGCCAGAAAAGGTTTCAAAATTCTGCACTTGTTGGAGAGAGTAATGAGGGAATGTACGAGAGAAGTAAAGGAACTGGGTTACAAAACTTTCGTCAGACCATTGCTCAAATATGGTAGTGTACTATGGGACCCACATTTTGAGTATCAAATACAGGAGTTGGAAAGGGTGCAAAAAAAAAAAAAAAAAAAAAAAAAAAAAAAAAAAAAAAAAAAAAAGTCTGCTAGATTTGTTTCGGGAAATTATCGCAGAACGCAATCAGTAACAGGTATGATAAAAGAGCTGGAATGAGATTCATTGCAAGACAGGAGGAGGGTTAAGAGGTTCATGGGAGTGTGCAAGGCATATACTGGCGATGAGGCATCGAAAGATATTGGTGTAAGAATTAAAAGTAATGCATGGAAGGGAAAAGGTGACCATGAACACAAGCTGGCACTCGATTTCAGGCACAACGGTGTAGGAAGATTCTCTTTTCTGGGTAAGGGTGTCAGGGGCTGGAATAAGTTACCAAGAGAAATGATAAATAATTTACCAAAAAGGTGAAGAAATCTAAAATTTAAATTTGCAGAGGGCAAATGTAGGTGGGTGCAGGAAATGGGGAAATTGCCACCGGAGCGTTCGCCCCATTACAATTAAAATTAAATCTAAGATGAAACACTAGCCTATACTTAATTGTCCTAAGCTAAATATTTTGTTCTGGAATATTTATGTACAGATGATTTGATGACGGATATTACACCTACTTACTAACTAATGGAGGTTTTTTTTGGCGGGGGGGGGGGAGATCTAAATAATATTTTTTACCAACTCCTACTTATTACTGGTGTAGGATGAGTTTATATTACTGGTTGGCTATGTACACGGGGCCTGATAGAAACTAGAAGGGGCCTATTAACAATTATTGGAGGACATGATGGTCACAAGTGGAACTGCCGGTTTAAAGTTTGTTTGGGATGCCGAGGAGGTATTATGTTGGTATGGGGGTATGTTACGAATGGCTGCTATTTCAGGGTAATTGGAATTTTCACAACGGAAATAGAACTCTTGGAAATTTTTAAACATAACTTAAAAAAAAAAAAATACATATGATCATTTGAAGGAGGCATTTGAAGTTTGGAATTACAGACGAATGTTGTAGATAAGCTGGATGGATCATGTCTCTAATGACGATGTATTCAGAAGAGTTTCAGAGGAACGAAGTTTCTGGAAGGACTTACGGAAGAGACAAGATGATAGGCCACTGGTTTGGTTGAAGTAAGGGTAGAGGAAATAAAACCAAGGAGGAAGATTAACTTATATGAACTAAATTATGAATGACATGAAATACAGCAGCTATGCAGAATTAAAAAGGAAGGTAAAGAAGCGGCATACACGGAAATTGATACAACTGAGACCAACTGAAAACTTTTGTTCATAGGATTCATTTCCGCGAGCGATATCTTCTTTACTTCAGAAAACAAACCCGTTTGTGTTTTGGAGTTATTAACGAAATAATAAAATTGTCTTTTCCATAACCTTCCTACATAATTCATCATAGAGATTCAATTAAGACACCATTCGAAAAAATTTCACTACCTAAATAAGATTATTTATTATTTGATTTCTTCTATTATTTTCCGTTAATTTTTAGACCACGATTAACTTTTTTCAAACAAATTACCCCCTTTATTCATGATTTCTCAATTTATTCTTCCTTTTTTGTATAAGTAAAGCCATTACTCTTTGTAGAGACATTTTGGTATTTTAAATGTCTTGCATGGTTATTTTTTTATTTTAATAATAGTGATTTGTAATAAACAGCCTGAACTCGAAAACGTTATTCGTAGTGCAGATGCTGATATCGTAATAGGCACAGAAAGTTGGTTAAAACCGGATATAAGTTCCGGCGAAATTTTTAATAGTAACATGAACATTTTCCGTAAGGATAGGTTGCATTCCCAAGGAGGTGGTGTATTTATAGCTGTTAGTAAGTACCTCCCATGTAGCGAAATAGATGTCCATACTGTCTGCGAAATCATATGGATCAAGCTCAACGTAGCTAGGACAAAACTTATGATAGGCTCGTTCTATCGTCCACCCGATGCAAGCGTAAATATTGCCGAGGCCTTGAGAAATAATGTAAATAATATAGCACGGCAATTTCCGGACCATACAATAATGCTAGGAGGTGACTTTAACTTGCCTGATATCGACTGGACTAATTACGTTCACTTTACTGGGGGTAGGGATAAAGCAGCTTGCGAAATCATTCTAGACCTCTTCTCAGATCACCATCTTGAACAGCTCGTAACTGAACCAACGCGGTGCCTCAACGGTAACGAGAATATTTTAGATATAGTTGTTACAAATAGGCCCGAACTATTCACGGATATTTCTACCACCGCAGGAATAAGTGATCACAAAGCTGTAATTGCTACAGTAAAACTAACAACCACGCGCAGAAAGAGAAAAGAGAGGATCGTTTACAGATTCGAAAAGGCTTCAAAAGAATGTTTTAGAGCGTATTTGAGGCATAATTACCAAACCTTCTTAGTAGCAGGAGGCACCGTTGAAGAGAGGTGGCATCGATTCCTACATATAGTTGGGGAAGGTATGACCTTGCATATACCGAAACGGACAATCAGGGAAGAGAACGATCCCCCATGGTACACACGGGAGGTTAAAAGGTTACTCAAGAAGCAAAGGAAGATACATGCACGATCAAAAAGGACGATGCATCGGACTGATTTAGATAAGTTAGAGGAGATAAGGGGACGTGTTAAGAATGCAATGCGTGAGGCATTTAATAACTTTCGTGAAAATTCTCTCTCTAAGAGCCTCACTGAAAACCCTAAGAAATTTTGGTCGTATGTAAAAAAAGTTAGTTGTAGTGGGAACAATAAGCCAGTTCTAATAAAAGATGGACGGGAGGTTGAAGACAGCCGCGACAAGGCTACCTTATTTAACGCCGAATTCAAAAATTCATTCACGCAAGAAAACTTGGAAAACGTCCCCACTTTACCACATCGTGTGGAATTAGAGATGGATCCGATAGAAATTGATAGCGTAGGAATTGTAAAGCAATTAAAACTCCTGAAGTGGGGTAAAGCGCCGGGTCCCGATGGTATACCGGTAAGAGTATTTTCTGAATACGCGGAGGATATTGAACCATTTCTGTCAGATATATTCCGTAAATCACTAGAAGAGAGAAAAGTACCTTCTAGCTGGAAAATAGCCCAGGTAATTCCCGTTTTTAAGAAAGGAGATCGGAGTGATCCTAGGAATTATCGACCCATATCTCTAACATCGGTCTGCAGCAGAATTCTGGAACATGTCATATGCTCGAACATAATGAAGTTTCTAGATGAGAACGAGTTACTTACACCATGTCAACACGGATTTCGGAAGAAGCGATCGTGTGAAACACAATTGGCCCTATTTTCCCACGACATAATGAAAGTTATCGATGCAGGTTCGCAAGTTGATGCGGTTTTTTTGGATTTTCAGAAAGCTTTTGATTCTGTGCCACACAACCGACTTTTAGCGAAGATTCGAGCTTACGGTATTTCGGCTCAGATTTGCGAGTGGATAAGTGATTTTCTAACTGGTCGATCACAATATGTCGTTGTTGACGGGGAAGCCTCTTCTAAGATAAATGTTACTTCGGGCGTTCCTCAAGGAAGTGTAATAGGTCCACTTCTTTTCTTAATATTTATAAACGATCTAGGTGACAACGTCAAATGCTGGTTGCGATTGTTTGCCGACGATGCGGTTATCTATAGGGAAATAAGGTGCTCCGACGACTGCTTGGAAATTCAGCGTGATTTGGATGCTATTTTCGATTGGTGCCGTAAATGGCAGCTTACACTTAATTGCAAAAAGTGCAAGGCAATGCGGATAAGTAACAAGAAGAATCAGGTTGTTCACGAGTACAAAATAAACAATTCACCTGTTGACACGGTTGATTCCGTGAAGTATCTGGGGGTGATAGTACAAAGCAACATGAAATGGGACATGCACATAACTTCCGTCGTAGGCAAGGCCAATTCTAAATTACGATTCATAGGTCGTATTTTGAGGAATTGTAATGCTCAAACAAAGGAGATAGCGTATAAAACACTAGTGCGTCCGCATCTGGATTACTGTTGTGGGGTTTGGGATCCGTATCGCAAGGTTCTGATTGACTCAGTTGAGAGGGTGCAGAGGAGAGCCGCTAGATTCGTGACTTGTTGTTACAGCCCTTATGAAAGCGTCACAGAATTGATACATAGATTGGGCTGGGATAGTTTGGAAGACAGACGACGTAGCTTGCGTTCTAATTTATTGGAGAATATGCGAAAAAATTTAAATTTCGAGTGCAATGAAATACTTCTTCCGCCAACCTATTTAGGTCGCAATGACCGGAGGGATAAGATTAGAGAAATAAGATGCCGTACTGATACTTATATGTATTCCTTCTTTCCTCGCACTATTCGGGATTGGAATGGGCGGGTTTAGGATTGGTGCTTAGCACCCTCTGCCACCCACAATGTTTGTGATTAGCAGAGTATGGATGTAGATGTAGTAGATGTAGATTTTTATTGTGAATACCGTATTTTAATTGATAGAATGGTTCCATTTTTCGAGGTCTTCAGGTTTTATCGCAGTAGGAAGTCATTGCTTCGCTCTATGAAGAATCATATTTTATAACTAGACAAAAAGAAAACTTGGCTGTTAGTTTAATGAACTCACTAAACAAAGTACGGTTTTAATTTCATCATTTTTCTATTTGGAACTAACTTCAGAATCTCCCGTAAGTCTCGTGATGTAAAAAGTTTAATGTGAGAGGTTAGATTTCAGAGATACAGATTATATGGTATTACTATGATATACTAAATAATAATTGGAGGCTATAGCAATTATTGCAGTCATATTGAAATACTTTCGCAAAACAAAATAAAATTAGCATTTAGTTTCAAAGTTTGCAGCTCTTCATTCCATTGTTGACTTTTCGATAACATACATAATTCGCTTAGTTATTAAATAACGCATTTTATAAAACTAATGTGTGAATTTGGCTGAAAATAACGATTACATAGTTGCCACACCATAGGGCGAAAAGAATACACATAATACCGAAATGTTGCGCAATTTGTAAAACCGGCTAAAACATTATATGTGAGCTGGCCGGATGGGAAAATGTCTAGTTAGTTTTCAATACGTTTGTACAAATTGAAGTCATTCATATAATTTAGATCTAAACCATTTTTATTCTTTGTTGCTCCTGAGCTGCCATGCCGTTTTCTAGCAATACCTTGGGTAATATCTTTGCTTTGTTAACACAAACGGTTAATATTTATTTAGTTTTCAGTATGTTTGTGCAATTTGAAGTTATTCATATCTTTCAGATCCAAACAATTTTTATTCTTTGTTGCTCCTGAGCTGCCATGCCGTTTTCTAGCAATACCTTGTGTAATATCTTTAATTTGTTAACACAAACGGTTTTATTTGGTTTAATTCAACCTTATCGAAAGGATTTAAAATTAGATACGTTTTCAAGTGCACAGTTTAAGGTTGCGTCATTGGTACATCATAAATTCATTTACCTCGGATTTATCTACAATGGAAATGTAATCATAAGATTTCGCACGAATGTTTTTTAAATGAGATTTAAATTGACTGTAGGTATCACTTCCACACGACGACGCGGTCTCTGGAATTGTCAGTTTGACGGAAAAACACAGCTGACGTCTCAACAAATTGCGTGGTTAGCGACGGGAATTTGCGGTTAGTAATTTGTCCATTAGATCCCCCCTCGTTTCAACTATGTAGTTTACATCAAGGTCAAGGAACATACGCCGAAGACCGTCCCCCGTATTTATCTCAGAGTAGGTAATGGGCCACTTTAAGTGAAATGCCCCATTAGATCGTGATTAATGTGATTATTAGAGTTTAGCGACCGCCGCCATAGCAAACGAAACGCCACGAAACAAGATTTTTATCTTGTAAATATGCCTGATGCGAAATTTTGGTGTTTTTGGTACAACGGTTAGGAAAATTGAAGAGTTATTTCTTTCGCTGATCAACCGGCTTTCGAAAATACTCAGTTTTACCGCATAGTAATGAGCGTGTAAGTTGGGTAATTATCTTTGGTTTCATACGTTTGGTTCCGACAGGATAATAATTTTTCAGGTTTAAGGCAACGTATACTTGGGTAAGGGTTAACTAAGCATGTTTAACAAGGGGAGTATTCTGTTCCGGTTTGTAGTTTGTTCCGCAGAGTTGCTAGTTTAATTACGGAGGTAAATGGGAAAAATTGCGCCTGATTTACAAATTGCGACTTCGTCTTGGTTATAATGAGGATGCACCCGTCTCACAAACGAGCTTTCAGCGTCTGCGCTTGATATGCAATCACCGAATGTATGAATATGTAATGCGGACGTAAGAAGTGTATTAAGGAGGTTATAAACGCAATTACCATTGTGTTTTGGCTCCAGTTACAACCTTAACTGCTCGGGAAGCACAGTAATTGTGAACAAAGTGTTCGATATAGTTTGAATTAACATTAAGTTAATTCTGTATTTTTTTTATTTTTTTTTCGCAGCCAATTTTAATCACGAAATAGGTGGCCTCTTTTAGTTATGTAAATATACCAGTAACTCATTGTGGTGTGTAGACCGAATCACTTGTTGTTCAAAGAGCACAGAACATTTTGACGACATGCCATTTTCTCTGTTGGAGAAGGCATTCAAGACATGTATCTAAGAAAGTTGTAGATCCTTTGCAATGCGTGCCTGCAGCAAAAGGAAACAAACAAAAAAGAAACATACAGTCTCACAAACAATATTGTGTATATAATAGAGTTAACCAAGAGACTGAAGAACCATAGAGGAATCGAAATGCCCAGATTTTGAGCACGTATAAAACTTGTGAATTTCTACTTTTAAAAAAGTGGACCAAATGCAGAAAAAATTTAGGCTAAGCCAACCAAGACCATAATTTTCGGAAGCTATTATTTTTGTTGTAGTCGAACTTTACTATAGTTTGTCGAATCAAAACTTTCCAAGTGAACCAGATAATAACATACGTCATGATTATATGGAGCGAATCACCAAACTGAGAATGCGTTCGTAAATTGCTAGATTAATATCTCACTGACAAAACGCAATTGATTTGTCAACAAAAAAAGAGATCATACATTTATGCAGGGAGTCAACAGATCAAAACAGGCACGAGCAACTCCACTTTCGGAAAGGCAGCCATATATATTCAACTGAAGAGCCTCCTGAAGATTCTTGTATAGGTGGCTACCGAAACGATGCAGTCTAATATAGTCTACATCTACACTCTGCAATTCAGAAAATTGTGGATGACAGAGGATGCTTTGCACTAGAACTGATGTCTTCTCTGTGTAGTCCAATCGCGAATAGAAGCAGGGAAAGGGAGGTATTCGTATAAGCACCAGTGCGACATCTTATTCTTCTATCTTATCTCTCCTGTCGTAGGTTGTTCATTTCATCGCAGTCGTAAGTGACAGGGGATGCTAGCTTATCGCTTCAAATATCATCCGGCGGAATGGCAGTGAAGCATGAAGCATACCAGTTTGATTACTTGTGCATAGTCCAGTCGAGAGTTTGAGTACTCGGTGCGAGTGATTTCCTTCTGGGAAGTGGACAGTTAGCATGTCTCGGGTGCGACAGAGCGTTGCGATCCGTCTCGGAAAATCGTGTATTTGACCAGAAAGACGTAAAAAACTGCTGTCTCGGAATAACCCACTAGGAAAGAGGTTTCCGCACTTTCGTGCCTTCACGCCAAGCGAATATCTCGTGTCACAGCTTCTGACCTCTCTACATAGATCACAAGATGCGACTGTGCTCTAATATTACGGACCCCCAGGATCAGACATTTAACCTGTGACACGTGGAAAGTGGGGCACATTTAAATTTATGGAAACAGCTGAAGCAATTTTCCGAAAGTCATTTTGTTTAACTCAGAATAAGATTAAGTGGACAGACAAAGTAAGAAATGAACGAGTTTTGGAAATGATGGGTGGGGAAAGAACTTTGTGGAAGAAGCTTACAGAAAGAAGAGACAGGCTGGTAGGTCATATTTTGAGACATGCTGGATTGGTTAATTTGCTGGCGGAGGGAATAGTCGAAGGTAAGAACTGTAGAGGAAGACAGAGATTAGAATATTTGAAGCAGATAATTGAGGACGTGGGTTGTGAGGGATATGTAGAGAAAAAAAAAAGACAGATTAAAAATGCATCAGCCAGAATTGTGATGAAAAAACTGCGTTAACCGAAAGCTTGTTCACTTTAACTTAATCCAACAACCAAAGTCTAGTTGGTTTCTACCCAAAGAGGCAAACTACATCAGTTAGTTCCTTTCCTAGAGGACCTACAGTTTAACACACAATAGATATCAGTAAAACGTCAATGTGTGGATACTGAGAGTAAATGAGTGGAACTCAAGAAAAGATTCTAATAACAGGTTCAACACAAGCGTTTATGTTTCAATTCACTGAGGTTATTGCCACAAATTATAGATCAGCCGCAGATATTATGTTGCTGGAAAGACCGGTATGGCAGTGGTCTGAAAAGGTCTCTTTCTGAAATATACACAGCGGGCGTATATTGCAGACCTAACGGGTAACGGCTTCTGGGACTTATTAACAGCGTTAAAACATTGCTATACTGAAAGAATCTGAAATTATAATCTTTTCCTACTTTTCAAGATGACTTTTTTTTTTTTTTTTTTTTTTTTACTTATTGTTTTAGGCCTCGTCGACGGCTAAGGTCATTAGAGGCGGGATGGGACTGGGGACAAGGAAGGTGAAGGTATTCGGCCATGGCCTTTTTGAAGGAAGCATCCCGGCTTCAAGATGTCAATATATACATATGTTTTAATCGTCAAAAGAATTACTCTGCAGTTTATGAGAGAATGTTAGCTCATTGTGTTTCTTGTTTATTTGGTTAGTATTGTGTTTTGATAACTGTTTTTGAAGGTCCTGTTCCGGTACAACTTACTGTATTCCACTTTATCTACCGTCGGTAGCGAGATTGCTGGTGTTTTTACGAAATTCGTTCCGTTAAACGTATTCATTCATTCGATTTTTCAGTCGAGATTTTCCGGTTGCCGTCTAGTAAACGTATCAGAATGAATGTACTGACTTGAAGGCAGCGGACAATGGGTTCGTTTTCTGTATCTCGAGGATGACTTTGCAGTTCCCACAGAGCTTCATTCACACTGGCCCCAGTTGAACAGACCTCAGTCATCGGCTGGTTACATTTTAAAAGACACACACAGTCCTAAGGTAGAATTACTGAGCAAGAAAAAATATCAATATATGAAAATTACATGTTTGGAGGCTGTAAAGTGTGCATGTGACTTTTTTCTGTCACTAAAGAAATAAATTAACTCTTCTAATCTACCAAGTCGAAACACCAAGACAATTTTCGTCCTCTTTCATTAATTCCTTTAAATCAAAAAACGAAGATTACGTACATCTAGTCTACACACCCAGCGATATCACCACACTTCATTAATATAACGTCATATTTTGTTTAAGACTTTTTTATAGCTAAACAAATAAATCAACACTTCTAATATAATTCAGTAAGTCGGAAGAAAATATCCGCACTTTTTCATTAATTCTGTTTAATGCAAAAACAAAGATTACTTACATCTGTACTACACTCAACGATATTAACAAACTTCACGACTGTAACTTCATGGTATGTTACTATTAATTTTTGTCACTAAAGGAATAAACACCTCTTCCAATTCATAATTCGGCAGTTCTATCATTACCGTGGTGCCACAATCTGATAATGAATTCTTGTAGAACTCGACGAAACGAAACGAACATAAAGAATAAAAAATTTTTATATCTCGCTTGGTTTTCGAGATATAGCATGTTAAAAATCAATTATAGGTATAGTTCCTTGTGCTTTTGGTGACGTTTCTTCTGGTCCAGGCCGTATTTTGACCTAACAACAGCCACTAGGAAGAAAATAAAACACATATAGTGCATTTCCACCGTGTAGATATAGTGGTTTTGGTGAATTTGTTTTTTCCTTCTAGTCCTGCCCGGATTTCACCTTAACCTCCTTACTTTTGAGACAGGCCTACAGTATCTGGAGAACTAAGCGAGATATCGAAAAATTTTATTCTTTACTTTAAATTTGTCTCGTCGAGTTACATAAGAATCTATCATCAAATTGCGCCGCCACGGTTATCGTTCTGTCACTAAAGACATACATTAGCTAATCTACAGTATGCTAATATATAGTTCAGTAAGTCCAAACAGGACGACAATGTTAGTCCTTTTTCTTTAATTCCCTTAAATCTAAAAACAAAGATTATGTACGTCTGCGCTATAGATCCAAAGATATTAACACACTTCATGACTGTAACATCATGGTGTGTACACGACTTGTTTTTATCACCAAAGAAATAAATTATTCTTCTAATACACAATTCAGTGAGTGGAACATCACGACATAGATCGCCATTTTAAAATAATTCCTTTAAATATAAAGACAAAGATAACATACAACTGTGCTATACATCCAAAGACAGTAAGAAACTTCATTCTTTCTTGACGTTGTTATTTTATGTAAAATTGTTCGCAGTTAATAAACAAAACCGTATTTCTTTTTAACGACTCCTTAAACAGATTCAGTTATATTACTTCTCTCTTTTATTTCCGCTTACAGCCAAAGATTTTCATTATATATTTTCTTCGTTCTCTGGCCGACCTCTATGTATAGGAAACGGCTCATACTTCAACATACACTTCATATTAAATGAATTATTATTTTCAATTCTTTCACTGTTTAGCTAAATTGTTCATCACTCCCAACCATAACTACTAAAGAAAGCGCTCAAATCCCCTCGCACCTAAACCCAAGCCCTACTTCACTGAAATATCCTCATATTACCGCAACATGGCTTTCCTCATAAGAAAAGTCATTTGAATAATTCTTTCATACATCATTATTACATTCACAGCTGCTCGGAGGGTTATTGTTTTCGTGAGCAACGCCCATCTCTGCAACTTGTTCCAGAGATGCTCTTCCACCCACGCCTGTAGGACGTACCTGTTCCACTTTGCGGTAGGCAATTACGTTTTTATTTTTTCCTTTAAAAAAAAATCGGAATGAACGGTCCCTTAAGACATGAGGCACCGAGCGTAGTGGGTGAGCTGCAACGCTCTGGCCTCGCATTCGGGAATACATTAGTTCAAATCCCCGTCCCGCCATTCAGACTTCGATTTTCCATGGTTTCCCTAAATCACTCTAGGCAAATGCCGGGGTTATTCCATCAAAAGGCCATGGCCGAATTCCTTCGCATTCCCTGCCCACCCCCCACCCCCCGTCAAATCTCCCCTCTAATGACCTCGACGTTACGAAGAGTAAAGCCATAAGTAAAGAAGAAAAAGACCTGAGGCACTCAGACAATCTGGGAACAGGGACACCTGCGCTGAGCGTTCCTGTATAATATCGTTTAAGTTGGTATGTGGGGAGCGCCGTGATTTTAAGCTATGCTCTACACTTGGATGTTTACTGTACTCATTCCTGCGAGAGATAACGAAAATCTGGCTTCTCAGCGCACGTGTACGCCGCTATACCGCTTGCTGAGCTCACGTGGACACTTAGTAAACGAGTACTTCTCATAAAAACCTTATCTCTCTAAGGGAACAGTTCAGTTTGCTCAAAATCTCTCTCTCTCTTACTATATACATAAATATATAAATGTAATAATACCTTTGTTACTGGACATGTCCTACATTTGTTGCTTAAATTTCCTAGCCTGTTAACAATTGCTTTATTAATTTTACACCAGACACGTTTCACCCCTTCAGTGTGGGGCATCGTCAGTTAGAAAATAATGATAGCTACGGTATAACTGTCAGTGCGGAACAGCACTTTCTGCAATTCTCTGGACTGGTATTTAATTCTGAAATTCACCATTTCAACTGTAATCTCTATATACACTTCACTTTACTAGCATTTATTTATTTATTCCTTGTCGAATCTGCCACAATACAAAAGACCGAAACGCGTCTGGCGAAAACATTAAAAAATGGTTGTTAATAGACGATGTTTATTTTAGAATATATATAAATACAAACTAGAATTCTGTCTTGCACTTTGAGAAGAATGTCTTATTTTCTTTACAGAAATGTGTTTCTCCAAGCGAATGGTATGCATAAGAACACAGATATAAATCTTACTATTTGTCCAGCATTCACGCCTCAACGCCAGCAGATTTTTACAGACACTTTTAATTTCTAGGTACCAGCTGTCAACGGGGAAAAAAATTAATTATTTCTCCCTTAAGGCAGTCAAATGCCACGTTATTAACATTATTGATGATAAAACCCAGAAAATTGTGTACAAAGATCTTCTCAGACCAACGTTAATCACAAGTTTAATTCCTGCGGTAATTCTGATGTGAATGAGTTTTTGACGTTTGCAATTGAAATAGTAATAATAATAACACTCCGGCCATCCTGATTTCGGCTTTCAATGGCCGAATTTCTTCCTGTTCCCAGCTAGACCCTAATGATCCTAACGTGGACGAGACGTAAATGGCGTAGCAGGAAAAAAAAGAATTTTGTCAGTTACGAAACGAGTTTTAATTAACAAGCAATACGTTTAAGAAATATGGATGTATCTTTTGAGTATACGTTACGATAATCAAGAAATCATTTAAGAGGAAGAAATTGTTGTTAATTTATAAACAGAAATTGGCACATGTTAACACAATGAAAGTAGAAGGATTGGCAAGAGACGGAAAAAAGTACGTTATGCGCTCCATAATATACATGAATAACATTCAAGTAAAACTTAAAGTTTGTTCTGGTAAAAAGCTGGGAAGTCATTCCGCATAATAAAACTGAGAAATATTATCCGAATAAATGGATGTGACAAATCTAACTTACTACCAGAGTGGGATGTACTTCACAACGCAAACATCAATTAACATTCATAAAACAATAAAAGAACTTAACAAATATTGCGTAAAAACCGTGCGTGGAGTCTACAGGTGCTTCGAAATGGCCGTTAACAACTTCACAGCAAATTACTGCTCGCTAATTTCCACAACCATAATAAAACAGAAGTTATACCGCCATTTCTAGCGGACAACCTTCACCATTGTCTTCCTTTATTACGCCATAAAGAATAGCTTACAACAACTCAGCTCTCCGGAGATAGCTATACAACACTTCACACTATGGAAGGGCGTTTTTGTAATTCAAAATCGGCTCAGGAAATTGGTGGTTTAGCTTTTAACACTATTACGACATTTCTGTAATCCATATGAAATTATTTGTAACTTCTTTGAAACAATTTCAGGGTTACTAAACTAATCGTTTTCAATAATTCTAATTGTAGGCATGTTATTAATCAAACTTGTAGAAGTGAAAATATGCGTAATTAATTTTTTAGCAACAGATAAAATACTGGAGAATACGGAATAATGGAATACGATCTAGATGCAAATTTCAAGAAGAAAACTAACTTCAGAAAGAAAGAAGGAAATATTGCGAAAAGGGTGAAGACAGAATGGTAGAAAAGCCAGAGACAATATATATGCCATTGGATAGAGCGAAATATGAAAGCCGTTAAAACGCTCGAAGGAGCGTTTCTCTACAACTTCAGAAGATAAATAAAAGAGAGTCAAAAAAAGGGACAGTCTATAGCTTACAAAGAAAAAGGGATGAGGAGAAGAAATAAACATTTATTATCAACGTTTATTTAGCATATGTATGCTTAAATGATGTACTTAAACCAGTGTAGACAAAATAGTACTAGCAACTTTAAGTTTTCTTTCTTTTTTCTTGTATATGCTAGTTTAATACCCAAAACGAGGAACGTCGTTCTGAAAATTTCAATAAGATTTCTAACAAAATTTCCACTATGCCTAAAAGCCAATGAGGATGAACATCTATGTAAGTTAGAAAGAAAGCTTTCCTGGTTGTTTTTTCTGCATTGACGATAGATAGAGATGTATATTATTTTAATTCGTAGAGAATAATTTCCAATATGTCTACGGAAACACAAGATTATCCTGAGTGATTGTAGCCTAATTTTCTCAAAATTCCATATTTCTAAATTTGCCGCTATCAAAACTATTACATTAATATTACATGGAATATGTAATAACTGAGAATGAAACAAACGAATAAAAACAATCTCTGAGTTTTCCCTTTTAACACTGGAGAGAAAAAAAATAATTACTTGGGTAAAAAAGAAAATTAAATGCTTAGCACGTAAGATGCTTATCGCAGTTGAATCATGGATGTAATGCAATATTAATTGCTGAACGCTTCACACGTTGTCAAAGATATATTAATTGCTAAGAATTCTTTCTACCAATCGAAATCGTAGAACATCTCATAAATTTATTTTTTGTTTTATTTAACTGAAGTAATAATTGTTATTTTCAATGTTAAAAGAGAAGTGGTCAAAAATATTTTATATTATTCTGTTTCGTGAATAGTTAAATAATGAGGGGAAAGAGATAGGTTAGACCTTCACCTAGGAAGAATTAAACCTTTAAAAGAAAGTTAAAACGAAAGTTTAAAATATATTATACGGGAAAGCAGACAGGCCAATAACCTCCCACCCGATCTTCCTTTTAGCAATGTTAGGCAAAATACCGGAAAGATATGTTGAAATTTTAATGAATTGTCTCTACTGCTGCGAGTTTGAAAGTTCCAAACCTACAGCAAATTAATTAATCAGAAACTTGGGGATGCATTTATACTATTCTTATGTAATTTACTTCCGTATTGAAATATAAATCGCATGGTTAAATAACTTCATCACCTCTGATAGATACATATCGAGATATTAATGCTGTAAATGTTGAGTTATTTTTATTTCGGTTACCTTCACAACCTTTTCTAGGGGAATAAACTAAATTATATAAGATGAAACAAGTATCATTTGTTTACATAAGTTCTTTTTGTTACATTCTGATTTGCAAATTTCGCAGTTGAAAGACTTTTTAAGCTAACGGTATTAGCCTCGTGTGGCTGAACATGTTACAACAAAATCGCTGCTACGAAAGTTTTGTTTGTTTTGCTAGCAGTGTGTAAATCCTGTAACTATTCTTGTTACTAAATTGTTAGTAATTCAGTAACGTATTACTGTGACATTGGCGTGGTTATATTCCAGAGTTTTCCCTTCTGGAACATATTTTTTTTTACAGAATACACTTCTATTGGTCAGTTTCGTCGTAAAGACGTTTTTAGATTTGCTAATGTATTCGCATACCTGAATTATGTGTTACACACAATCTCCAGCAGCCTATCGCGTTAACCAGTTGATCGTGTGTGCATTAGGACTGATGTGCCGTGTTAACTAAGCATTTTCTCACGAATCAACGAATACAGCTTATCAAGAAACACTGTTGGCTTGGAATATTTAAAAGCCTCAACAAACAAGAATTTATAATATGTTTTTTAATAATCATTTAAATTAATTCGTTCATTTAAGTGCCATAACTGGATCCTTTTATCTGGTCTCTGGATTTTTACAGGATCGCAACCATTAAGACTGCGAATTCCTCTAAGTAGGTGATTTAATCTTCAGCCAATAGTTAAAATAGGAAAATAACGTAAACTTCTCTTTACCACAATGAAGCTACGGAATATAATCAATTAGTCAGTTTAAATTTGAATAACAGATGTTTAGCATAATTATATGGTAGATTATGAATAATTTGTTGTTACCTACAATATTAATTTTTTTCTTGTGTTTTTTAAAATCATTTTATGATTTGCGACGTGGGAAGAAGTGTTTCATTAGATGGAAATGTATATGTGATAGAAAATATAACAGCAAAACTCCACACGGCAGAACAAATTAGGCAGGTGTTAATTAATTAAATAATTTAACTGCGATGGATCCGCACGCTCCGGTAGCAATTTCCCTACACCCATTTTTTCCCTCCTTTCCTGTACCCACCTACTTATGCCCTCTACAAATTTCAACTTTAAATTGTTTCAACGTTTTTGGTAAATCAGTCATCAATTATCTTGGTAACTTATTCCAATTCCCGACCCCCTTACCTACGAAAGAAAATTTTACCACTCCCTTGTGACTGAAATCGAGTGCCAGCTTGTGGTAACGGTCATCATTTCCCTTCCATGCATTACTTTTAATTCTTACACCAATATCTTTGCCTCATCACGCCTTGTACACTCCCATGACTCTCTTCAAAGACGAGGTTTCAAAATCCGTCGTTTAAGGGAGAGAGTGATGAAGAATGTACCAGAGAAATAAGAAAAATGGGTTATAAACCCTTGGTCAGACCATTGCTTGAGTATGGTAGCGCAATATGGGACTCACATCTTGGTTTTCAAATACAGTCGCTGGAAGGAATGCAAAAACAGTGCAGCAGCTGATAGTTGCTGCAGTTATTTTTAATTTCGATGGAGCGTGTGATCCGGTGGCAGTTTCAGCACATAACCATTTTTTCCTGTTTCTTGTACTCTCCTATTTTTGCCCTACTCGAATTTTAGTTTCTTTCAGTGTTTTGTGTAAATTATTCTTCACTTTCCTCGATACTTTATTCCATTCTCTGACACTTTTACCTACAAGAGGAAATTTTACCACCTCCATATGTCTGAAATCGAGTGCCAGCTTATACTCATGGTCATATTTTTCCTTCCATGCACTACTGTTGATTCTTCTATCAATATCCGTGCAAGCTTCATCGCCAATATACACTTCCTCTCTTCATCCTCCTCCTGTCTTCCAATTAATACCAAACCAGTTCCTTTATAATATCAGTTACTGATTGTGTTCTGTGGTAAATTAGGAGGTACGTAGGGAGTAGCTGGAAGACAGGAGGGGGATGAAAAGAGTGGTGGGAGTATACAAGGCGTGTATTGATGACGAGTCTGGGGAAGATGTTAGTAAAGTAATTAAGAAGAGTGCATGGATGAGGAAAGATTGCTACTATCACAAGATGACCCTCGTTTCAGCCAGAAATAGGAATTTTCTTTTATTGATAAAGAGTAAAGGATTAGACTAAGTCGCCAAAGAAATGCTAAACAAATTACTAGAAAAACTAAAAGAATTTAACATTAAAATTTGTAACGGAAAAAGCACGTCTGATGTGAAACTGCACTAAAAGAATTTAAAGATTATAAAAATTTCTTGCTGTTACCCTCGACTTCGTACGCGTGGACTTAGAATTTTATTGCTAGAATTGGTTATAGAAAGCTGTAAGCTACGTATAAGGTGTCACCCAAACCGACTGCGGGAGAAACAAAGCCCAAGTGGCCGATATAACACACGCTATCCGTCTGTCTATCACGGTTGCTTATTTCGAAAGAAAGTTTTCTTTGTCGTTCTTAATGATATTATTTCCTTGTCAAATTTCATCCAGATCAATTTTGTCGCAAAAACAAAACAAACAGAAAGAGTCACTTTCGTATTTATAATATCAGTCTAGATGAAGTAAGAATGCGGTTGTGCTAGAACGCAATTAAATTAAATAAATGTGAGCCGTCATATGCTGAGAATCAAGTGTTAGCGCGCTAACGGTTCCTGTGTGTAGGAATAACGGGACAGGTGGTAGCGGTACGAACTAAGGCGATTGTGTGGCGACAAAACCGCTTTTTTAACAAGTGGTCCACACACGCGGACGGTTGCCGCCACGCGCCAGGTGTGACAATCTGTAGGTCCTGGGCACTCAGCATCCCAGCGCGCGTGCGGGAACCTGTTTGGCGGGACGAAAGTCGCGTATGTGCGTTACAGCCCTCGTGGCACGCACCGCCTCCAGGGAAGCGTGAAATTAGCTGTGAAAGGAGAGCAGCTGCAGTGACAAGTGCTGCTGCGAGCGGGAATTACTTTAATTAACGCGCTAAATAGACTCTCTGGAAGGACGGCTACACAGACGATTTGCGCAATGCTGTTATCAAATCAAACAATCGGCACCTTTCCTCTAAGCTAGTAGTATAATTACATTACAGTGCTTAAGTCCATTATTTCACAGCTATATCGTCTCCATTGAATTTATCACAATATCGGCGATACTATTATCTTTTTAACGTGCGCTATGATCTAATAAGTAGGAAGACATGCTGTTTGTCGAAAATTTACTCTTAAAATTAACTAAAAAAAAAAGTGATATCGCATGGAAAAATGTAGTACTTTAGTGGAAATTGAGTGGGATAATATGATACCTGCATTAATAATATCACTGAGGCTGACTGAGTGTAGATTTAAAAAATAAAGTTAACCGCAAATTAACGGTGACAATAAATTGGGTTCAGGAGACGAGAAAAGATATGGAAAACATCGGGATCTGTACAGATGAGATAGAAAATCGAAAAGTGTTTCAAAGTAATATTGATAAAGTCAAGGGTTTCCAAGAACAATACACCTGGTCTGAAGAAAGAAGGAAAAAATTCTGGGAGGAGAAGAAAAGGCAAACCATTAAACCAGTTGTTTCTTGTCGCCGAAAGTAGGCCGAAATCGAAGAAGAATAATATCGTTACATGCATAAATTTGTAAACAGCCGTTTGCCGAGTCTATTTGGATGTGATTTTCGCAGTTTAAAAGTTAGGGTCTATCTTAAAAACTGACTGTACACGAACGGAGGACGGAGCAGTAAATAATAATCTGTTCATAAATTGATCAAACTGGCGCCTAAGGTGCCAAAGATGATCACACTGCATCAAAGATAAATACCTCACAGTTTGGGTTGATATTGTTGTTGAATAAGTAACTTCTTTTTTTTTTTTTTTTTTTTTTTTTTTTTTAAAAACATGACACTCGTGAAGGAAATTTAAACAATTAAAAATAAATTAATGTGTGGAAAACAGTAACGACGTTAGTAAGATGGTATTCCTGAAGGAAATTTAAATTATTAAAAACTAAATTCATCAGGTCTTATTCGGGCAGAACTTCACGAAATGGTGTTCCGGAAAATGATACTTCATACTAGACCAGTTTCGAAACTAAAAACGTTGTCATTATTATATCTTTTCTTCAATTTTGTTGGCTACCCTGTATAGGCCTAATTGCTACATTATATTTGTACAGAAGCAGTGGTGAGTAAGAAAGTGGTTCTACCCGTATCGTATAGTTCACTATTAGCGATAAATCCTCGACTTAAAATGGTAATTATAGCTTTCAAAAAGGCACTACTATATATACTTATTTCAGAAAACAGTCACTATTGTCTTTTTTCAACCAATCAACATCGTCAAACTAAGGCAGGTTTGTTAGTGGTTAACGATCGATCCTAGCGTTCAAAATGACGTGGTTTGTATTCCCAGCGGAACCATCAATATTTCTGCTTTCCATAAGCTCCCAAAATCAATCACGGTGAATATCGAGATAGTTTTTTCGTAAAAGTATCCCTGTTTTTTCCTCATTGCTTGCCCCACTCCTCTCTGAAGACCTCGTCGATTTTTTTTTCTGTTGTATCAATCACGTGTTTATTAGAGGGAGAGAAATTTTTACGCGATTTCTTTCGAACAGAGAAATATTTTTACAGGTCATATTCAAGCATGACTATATCGCGAACTTTTTTTTATCTTACACAATGTTAACTATGATTAGAAAAAGTTTTCGTATGACTGAAATCTTGATTTTTAAATCTATGCTAGGTCCTATATTATTTCTAACTTAAAAATTCCCCGCTACGTATTGTATAGTAGACAATGACTGCATTCGTTATGAAATCAGCTTGCTGTCAAGATTTTTCCTGGAACCTCAATCGTGCAGCGTAAATGATTGCCCAATCACAGCAGTAGCAACTAACTGGTGGTGACTTTCGCTTCTCCGTTCAATTACCATGCGCCATTAATCACTCGTTCTGTTGTTTTATGGTTGGTAGCTACATTTGGTTCTTATTTACTATTTTTTTTAAGCTGGCTGTCTCTCAGACTGGCTTGTTAACTGAAAGTTATAAACGCAATTACGAAGTTACGTGACGTCATTCACAGATAAAAGAAGAAATGTCACCGCCATCTAGAAATGTCACTGCTACCTAGAAATGCTCAAATTATTTGAGGAATAATTTAGTTAAAAAGCATGGAATTTTTTATTACAATGTATAACAGTTCCCAAAGAGGAGGATGTTTCCCAACCACATGTTACCTAATTATGGGTAACTATGTGCAACAAGCGGTTATTAAATCTGTTTCAACAAATAATACAAATTAAGTACCACATTGTATTTATGAAGACAAGTAACGGAAGTGGTGTTGGTGTGTAAGATTTGCACAGCTATGTTTTACGTAACAGTTTAACGTTGTATTGCGTCAGTTTCGGTGGAAACTACGTTGCTATCTAATCTCAACTGTGATGACAACTTAAGGCTACACATTCTTAAAATCTACTACGGGAAAGGAATGTGCAATTTGTAAATGCAATCAATAACCGTTACTTTGTATTTATTTGTCCATAAACGTTTCACTCCGTTTTATGCCGCATCTTCAGCGATTTTTCTGTATCGCATCGTTAGAGATTATTTAGTTTGTTACAGATTTCTGTTCAAATTTGTTATCTAAGCGAGAAAAACTTTTTTTACTTATTGCTTTACGCTTCATCGACGTCGAGATCATTAAAGGCGTAAAAGATAAAATAACAGGGGAAAGGTACGGGAAGGTATTTGGATATTACCTTTTGAAGGAACCATACCGTAATTCGACTGGAATGATTTCACGAAATCATGAAAAACCGAAGTCTAGATGACTGGATGAGGATTCAAATTCGTATCCTATGAATGCGATGCCATAGCTGTACCTCAAGTTAGTGCAGAAATTTTAAAGTCCATTAATTAAATAAGATGGGGTAATAAGATATTCTCCATATGTCACTTTTTGAAATGTTATACTACGAGAAAATGCATCCGCGTAACAACGAGAATTAACAGAATATTCCTGTTGTAAAAGTTATTTCTCAAGTTGTTTAATCAGAGATTCAAATACTGCTAAGTATAGTAACTAATCTTAATAAATCTTGATATTAATCCTTTTGTGTACTTACATATTGCCTTAGAGGAATGGTGGTGCAAATTACATGTAACGTTTTTAAACACATAAACAAAAGTGGGGAAAAAATTTCTACGTGATGTAATGTTCAATTTATCGCCTACTATAAAAATCTTTCAAGGTCAGTATTACGTAATAATATAAAAAATATCATTAGCACAACAATAAATCTCTTCTCATTTTTTATCTTGGTAACACTCCCGTCTGAGCAAATTAGCCGGGACATTCGCTCAGCGCAATAAAGTAGTGACGTGTTGAGTTTTGAAAGCGTTCTTTTTGCCCTTCAGAGGTCCTCTATTTTGGCACTACGTTCAAGACGGCTATTACATTTCAACTGACGAGACCGAACGAAATCGCAGAGTACTATGTTCTACATCTTTCTAGCTTCTGTGAACAAAGTGTTGCGTACTAAAATGGTTCATGCAATATCCAAAGGAAGCGAATACAGATTTTGTACTTCATCCACTTAGCGCAAACGTTATATGCCAAGATCTAATATGCGAGCAATTTAGAAATTCTTATAGCAACAGTTAATTTCGACTTTTCGAACAGTGATTTTATTCTGGAGATGTATCACTGTGAACTTCTTTAAATAAAATAAAATAGTTTAATACTCTGAGAATGTAGGATATAGTCCCACACTATTTTTCGTCGCGCCTGAAATGGACAGCAGTATTAGCGCAATGTTGCCACACGAATGATTACAATAAGTTTAACTGTGTTTTAAATTACTGCATTTAATAGAGCTAACATCTTATTACCAACACACTTTCGCTAAGAACTTAAGGACTCTAGGCGATTACTATATAATGCAACGACTTCTGAGTTTTTGCAGGGTCGTTAATTTATTAATTGCGTCTTTTTCAATGTTAAAAGCTGTCCATGTCCAGAGTCAATATTTAACGAGTGTGCATCTTTTATGAAATATTTTAGTACAATACAGAAATACTGTTTTATGTAGGTGATACAGTAAATACACAGCAAATCGCGAGCAACTTACCGGAAAAAAGTTATTCACGTAGAAAATTACGGGAAATAATGTGGATGTTATACACCGAGAATTTATCTTCGCCACGTTGGCACAGTAAAAGAAAACGTTAAATCGGTAGAAAATTGGCGTCTCTAAGGTTTTGTGAATATCCTAAATCAAAAGCATATTTTATTTATGATTCCTCTGCGTATACTGTACATGAATTTTAATATATAGGATGGCTTAAATTACTAAGCTGTTTTTTGTTCACGCTACTCGTCCAGAAAATTCTTTCTCTTTTTACTAACGTATAAAGTGATAAATAAAAATTATATCGAAGTATATCGAATTTCGTAAATTATGTATACGTATTAAATAAAATTCGCGACATCGTATTATGCAATAGTGTAGTAACTTCCAGTTTAAGGCTTGTCTTTCGCGGTTTGTGTTCTTAGAGACATCCACGTTACGAGTAATGTATTTTCTGGACGCGCAATTTCATGTATTCACAAACTGCGAATCCGTATTGCAATCTCTGTATCATCGTCCCCGCACGTATGTAATTAATGATTGATCACAAGCCTCAGTATCGACTTTAAGAAATAATAACGGTATATATTCGTGACCCTCTAAGAAGCACTAGCCGTATGCTAGAGTGCCATGTACGGATCATCCGTTTCCATGCGCATAAAATAATTCATTGTTATTTGAGCTCAAATTTTCGACCTGTTAATCATGGCAAAAATCTTTTCAAACCACGTTTCATTTAAAGAGTTTTTTTTCCGCTTTCATGATTCGGTACCTGATCACCAACGACATTCATGAAACGAAACGTACTTCCTCTTTAAAATACTTTAGTGACATCGTTTTAATTACTATCGGAAAAATATGCCTACGTCCAAAGATAATGAATTATGTGAATCAGATTGCAAATGAGGATAACGAAAGATACATACATTTTAAGTTTTCTGTAGAACAATAATGTTAAATCTGTTAGTTGCGTCCTGAACACAGAATGCGTTTTAACAGTGTGAATTTATGTCAAATCTGGATCTCTTTGAAACGTAATTCTTTCCAGTCTAGCTAGGAATGCAGATGAAATGTACAAATTTTCAGCTGATAAATTGTGAAAAATGCTTCCAAAACTGTCAAGCCAACCAGTGTCATGGCACATTATGCGCAGAAAATATATTGAACATTACATGAGTGCGCTTCTTAGGGCAGTTAGTTATAATTTTCCAAATAATGTTTGAAACCATAACTAAGTCTCATAATAAGCAGCATTTTGCCGTATATAACATTTGTTTCATCGCAATTCATAAGATCACTCGATGACAGGATCATCAAATCGAATTTCAATCATAACAACGCTTTCATGAAATAATTAACGGTAACATTGTTTCAAGTATTGTTCAAATTTTGCAATCATTGCGGAATTATTAATTGGATGGCAAATTCTATGCGTACTAGTATTTTTTGGCTGATACGCTTTAAGAGATTACTTCAACTTCGTACATAACATTTAGAATCACGATACAATAAATATACGTACAAGAGATATTACTGAACTGTATAATGCTGCAAGAATTAGTTTCTTCCTCCCAAATACTTTTGGACAAAGATAATGTTACAATTCTACACAAGAACCAGCACTTTAAATGAAGATCCGTTTCTCCTACCCAAACAGATAAAGAACGAATATTACTATTCCGGGTAAATATCATACTACGCACTTAAATGTTGCAGTTTTGTGTAAATGTTGCGTTTTAATTTAATTTGAAGCATATTTTTTTTTCTCCGACAAACAGCATGTCCTTTTACGTTAGCATTTACCCGTATCGTGAACTTCAACATGATCAAAGAAGGGCTGTAGCAGTTTAATTTGCAAATAGCAGGTCTTTCACATTTTTTTATGTTAGCATTTATGCCGATAAGCATGAATTATTGATATCGTAAGCTTCAGTACAACCAAACAAAGGCTGGAAGTGTAGTTTAACTGACGAAGGACATGTCTTCAACACTTATTACGTTGACATTTTACCCAATAAGCGTCTTTGACAAACAGCATGTCTTTCACACTTTCTACGTTAGCACTGACGCGATAAGCATAGATTACTGGTATCGTGAGCTTCAAAAGACCAAAGAAGGCTGGAGGTGTAATTTAAGTGTCAAACAGGACGTCTGTAGCACTTTTTTTCGGTAGTACTACGCATTTAGAATATATTACTTGCATGGTGAACTTCAGTAGAACAAGACAAGGGCTCGAGGTGTAGTTTAGAGAGACAAACGGCACGTCTTTCACACTCTTTTCTTTGTTATTACGCAATAAAAATAGATTACTAGAATCGCGAAGATCAGTACAGCCAAACAAGGGCTGGAGGTGTAGTTTACAGTGACAAACAAGTCAGTCACCACTTTTTTTCGTTAGTATTACGGAGTAAGAATAAATTGGAATAACAAACAGTACGCCTTTCACGCCTTTTTTTCGTCAGTATTACGTAATAACAATAGATTACCGGTATCGTGAGCTCAGCAGAGCCAACCAAGGGCTGTGATTGTAGTGCAGAGTGACAAAACAGAACGTCTTTCACACTCTTCTCGTAGTATTACGCTTTAAGGATACATTACTGGTATCGTGAACTTCAGTAAAGCCAATGAAGCGCTGGGGGTGTAATTTAGGTGCGAAACAGCACGTCTTTTACACACTTTTCTTTAGTTTTACGCAATAGTAATAGATTACTAGTATCGCGAACTTCAGTAGAGCCAAACAAGGGAGGAGTTTATAGTGACGAACACGTCCGTCACACTTTTTTCCTTAGCATTACGCTTTAAGGATATATGTCTGGTATCGTGAACTTCAGTTGAGCCTAAACAAGGGCCGGAGGTGTGGTGTAGAGTTACAAACAGAACGTCTTTCACACTCTTTTCGTTAGTTCTGCGCTTTAAGGATACATTACTGGTATCGTGTACTTCAGTAAAGCAAAACAACGGCCGGAGGAGTAGTGCAAACTGACAAACAGTACGCTTTCACACTCTTTTCGTTGGTATTACGCTTAAGGATACGTTACTGGTATCGTAAACTTCAGTAAGCCAAGCAATGGCCGGAGGTGTAGTGCAAAGTGATAACAGCACGTCCTTTCACACTCTTTTCGTTGGTATTACGCTTTAAGGATACATTACTGGTATCGTAAACTTCAGTAGACCAAACAAGGGCCGGAGGTGAAGTTCAAGATTCTAACGGCACGTAGGTATCAGACGGCACCAACATGAAGGTAGCGTCATTATGGGTCGGTCTGAGTGCTAGAGAAGGAGCTCGGGGTGTCACAGCACTGCACTCGCGACGCACTCACCTTCGCACGTGAACTGGCCGTAGTGCTTGCCGCTGGACTTGTCCCCGCACACGACGCACTCGATGTTCTGCCCCTTGTCGGAGGCGGAGGAGGACGAGCTCTGGACGAGGGCGCCGCCGCCGGGCGGGCCGCCCCCGGGGCCCGCCACCGTGGACACGGCGCCGGGCGTCGAGCTGAGCGCCAGGTCGTCGGGGGCGGGCGGGGGCAGCGAGGGGGCGGGCGCCGCCGCCGGGTGGTGCAGCACGACGCCGCTCGAGGGGTCGCGCCACGCCGAGCCGGCGCCCAGTGGCGGTGCGGCCACGAGCGCCATGGTGCGCGGGAAGCCTAGCTCCAACGTGGTGACCGCGTGTGCTTGGACGGCGAGCGAGCAACGGGCGGGCCGCGATGTGGTAGTCCGCTCGGCACGGCGGTCGCGCGCAGACTGGCGCGCCGCGGCGCGCTGCGCGACCGCCGACCCAGACCCCGCCGCGTGCCCCCCTCCACCGCGACCCCTGCCCCCTCCAGCGCGACCCGCGCGCGCCCCGCCCAGGTCGCGCCCCGCCAATGGCGAGGTGGTGGGCCGGGCCACGCGACCTGCCATCGCTCGGGAGCCGGGGCACCTGTTACGGGCCGGCGCGCGCCTCCGCGGGCCAGACCCGCAACCCGCCGGGGTCAGCGCCGGCATCAATACTCGCCGATCACGTGCGGCGCGTGGCGCGCGGCGCTTCCACCGTCAACAAGCCAAACGGCATCCCAAGCAGCTCCCACTCAAACACGCCAAAATGGCAAAAAACGCGATTCCTAGTCCCGACATACACGTAAGGTTTACCTGTGCCGTAGGGCCGCACACTCACGATACAGCAACCAAGGAAGATTCAATTCAGTATAATAATTTCGTGCGGTCGTAATGACCTGATGATAGGGATCTATTGGCTGCACATTCCATTCCTGTCGTAGCCATCTTAACCTAGCCCGGTGCAGGGAAGCGTTCTGGTGTACTTCACATCACACAGCATACTGTGCCAGAGGTGAAGGCCGGATTAGAGCCTACTAAAATCCCCGCTGAGGCAGGGATTCGAACGGAGACCTTTCGATCACAATCAGACCGATCATTCAATTCATTCAAGGAGATGGCGACCAAGCATGGTTCCTTCAAAAGGCAATGGCCAAATTCCTACCCGTTCGTTTGCCCCAGTCCTTTCCCGCCTCTAATGAGGTGGAACTCTACGTCGACAAGGCGTAAAGCCATAAGCGATAAATAACTTTGCTGCAGAGCCGGAACAAACTGGGGGCTTTCCCCGGGCGGCAACTTCAGGGGGGCGGCAATTTACTTCAAGCTGACCATTATTTTTTGGCTCCACTACTACCGTGGGTGGGAAAATAATGTTTGAAACAATGGCAATCCCGCAGTTTCTGCCCCGGCTCAGAAAATTCCTAGATTCCGCACCACTTTGTTAGGTTTACTAGCGGTGATTAACCAACAAAAAGCAAAGAAAAAATCGCGAAGCCTGCAGTAATAATTGGTTTTTGAAGATGAATGAATACATCCACACAAAACACTACAATAATCCAACAGAGAGTTAACAGAATAGCGCAACTAATTGCCGATGAGCGATGAAGTCTACCAGAAACTGCTGTCAATCGTAACTCCTTTGATACAAAATAACAATACAGTTATGAGAGCTGATACTTCTCCCCATGAATGATTGACAGCTACCTTTAGATTTCTTGCAACTGGTCGGTGACACGAATGTCTCGCTACAGACAAGATTCAGACATATTTCAAAAAACTCTTCTGTCATTTCATTATGACCCCGTGCTGACATTATGTGCACAACATTCAATAGGCCTTGTGATACAACATCAAATAAATTCGCTAAAAGTAAACAGCACAGACGCTTTGTGCAATAAAAACTGTTCAGCCTTTCGATAAGCCACACACACGATCCGGCGATCACGTTGAAAATATTATTTTTGGTTCTTCTCCAGTCGGCTGCGTAGTTTTGCCTGCCGAAGCTGTCATACGGCTGTGTATTGCCCGTACAGGTAAACTGTCCGGCAAACTGTTAAGTGTCTACCCGGTGTTAGAATCTCTTGTGTCACAGCATCGCAATTCCTCCATCTGAGCTTCACTTCTGATGAAATTTCACAGCAAGGTATGCTAAAAAAAAAATATCCCCTTTTCGTTTCATCCGTCTGTGGACTATGATAGGGCAACTTCATTTCCTCTTCTGAGTTTCCTTCCTCCGTCGCCAGTACTCCTTCATTCTCTGTCTCACTGTTGTTTTTTCTTCTAAGAACGCCCTCCTTTTCCTAACTGGTTTGATTTCGCACAGATCCCTTTCCTCCGCAGTTTTTTCTTCTCAACACTTCACTTTCTTTGATGTTTTCCCACTTGATTCTACGCCTTCACAGATCGAAATGGACTTCATTCGCCCTGGAACTTGGGTCTTCGGTTCCTTAAAAATTGAGGATTTTCTTTTCAATTTTTCCTGGTTCCATTCTCTTGATGCTAATCTCCTTTTGTTAATTGTATTTCAGACCTTTTCAAACTTATTATTTAATTCTTGGTTCGATCTCAAACGGAATTTAAATTCTCTTCCTGCCACTTCTTCGGTTCCAAATAATCCTCAGAAACTTCTTTTCTTTCTTTCTTACTTCTGTCAGTCTCTTTCTGGCTAGTGTTTCTGCTGCGTATGAACTTCTGGCTTCACAGCTGTACATCAGTGCTTATATTGCACGTGATGGAAGAGAAATTTGGATTTGTATGTCTTTTGACATATGCCATATTTATAATTTTTATTTATTTAAGGTATTTTCATCGATACACAGGTTTTCCTCCAAAATAACAATAAAACGCTCTCGGCGTTTAATCTGACTTTATCTTCTCAAAACTTTCTCGAGATACTTCTGTCCTGTGTATTTTACTCTTATACATCGGATCATCTCATTGCTGTCTGTACATTTTATAGCCATGTTGTCATGAATCATCCCTTCTTCTTCCTTTAACTTCCCACATCTCGACAAGTTTTAGTATTCTAGTATCTTCCGGTATCATTCGAATCTTTTCTTTCACTAGCTTCATACATTTCTTCTTTCACTTTAGCCTTATTATGTCGAAGGTATGTTATACTAATATAAACAGATTCGTATTATTTATTTATTTAAAAATTTTTAGCGTGACTCTATACTTGTCACAGATCTTTGATTTCTTTTTTTCCCCACAGTTTCACTATCGACTGTGGTATTGTTGAACTGGCATTTAAAAATACAATAAATTTTATTCTGGGACATTTTATCTATTTTTTGAACATTTTTCGAGATATGAAAGACAAAATTCGTTTGTTATATGTCCACCTCGCGTATTGAAATTTTCTGTTCACCCAATCATTATCGTTATAGCTGACTTAAATCATTCTTTAATACGATTCTGGGCAAAGGAGTTTACTCGTTTTAAAAATATTGTTGACGTTTCGTAGTAACGTTACGAGGTTAATTAATAGCCCAAACGACTGGGTAACAATGTTATTAAGGAAGGTGATGTTAAAATTTATCGAAGGTATTTCTTAACGCCAATAGCAGTGAGATTAAGAGGCGGAGATATGTATTGTCGTTGGACGGGTTTGATAAACGGGACGGTCTGTGCCTGGACCTGACCACGGGGAGACCGTTGGGACAGGACTGGATGGGACGGGACGAAACGGGCAACGGCCCAAAGGAAAACTGGACGGACACGATTTCAAGACATCAGAGTAAGCCAGAGTGAGAAAAAGAAAAACGTACTCAGATTATAACATATGCCACTATGAGGTCTGAAATAAATTTAAAAAAAGATCTAAAGATTACTGAAATGATGGAGTACTTTAGGTTGTGAAAGATCTATTTTTAATTAGAATGAAAAAATTAATTTATCATTGCAACGTATTTCGTTCTTTAAATCTCTATTGCAGGGAAATAGTTTTTGAAGGGCGATGAAGAATAATATACCGTACTAGTTACGGAGGATTTAAACTGTAGATATTTCTATAACCAACGTTGATATTAATTGGAAATACTATACCATTACAGGGAAGCTAAGTTCATACTTCATATATATATTAAACGTTAGTTTTCACACAATAAGAAATGGCTGACAGTGTCTCCTAAATGTTGATAAAAAAAGGGCCAAGTTGTAGCTATATGAATTTTATCGGTTGTATAGTTAAAAATTTCAGTCCTAGACAAGGATACTATAGTCCTGAAATGACCAATAAGCGATTTTTACTAAGAAATTGAAAATGGATGAATACAGAGAGTTCATTTTTATATTACGTGCTAAACTCACAAAAAAACTAGCATTTTAAACAAAAGAGTTTTGCTGAATTATACAATCGATAAGCTGCAGAGATAAAAAGAACAATAGTAACTCCCTAAATAATAAACGGAAGTACACAGTATGCCGATATATTGCTGTAGCAAATCAAAACAATCGTAAATCTTCAATTTCACAAATTTCTGCGATTCTTCTTTTTCAAGCCATTCCAGATATAGAAATTGGCCGTTACGAATTATTATATCTATTGTGAAATAAAGAAGATTTATAGATGGGCATGAATACAAAAATAAAATACGAAAACATAAAAGGTACTTCTGTGCTTTGTAATATGAAATTTGTTGCGAAAGCTATGTAAAGAAATAAAAAACTTCCCCGTTTGTCAACGACCAAAAATCGCTTAAGATGTCTGAAATTTTGAGAATTAGAAATAGCAATTTCTGATTGGGGGCTGTATCTGTTTAATAGTGTGGACAAAGGATTAAAGGGGAGGACGGGAATAACTCATATCAGCTTTGTCGTGTAAGACGGTGGACAAGGTTCGTCCGTTATCGACCTAAAGTGATCTCCAGGAGCCAGGAGCAACCGTTGATCACCTGGGAAGAACTGGCAGCGCTGCCACGAATCAGCCATTGCGCAACTTGAGCCAACTGCCACATCGGAGACGTCGAATACTTAAATTTTAAGAAAAAGACTGATAATTAAAGCAAAGACACTTCAAAATTGAGTAAAAGTTGTAGCTATTTATCGACAAAGATGTTGTTGCATTTCCTGAACAAGCAGTTGTCCTATATTAAGAATAAAATCGCATTATTCTAGTATCGCCTTCGAAGTATGACGGTTAACAAGATGCGTTCAGCTGGGTAATAGTTAATTCCCTCTAACGGTCGTTATTTTGTTGTCAGTTAAACATAACGGTCGAAACGAATTTTATATTTCATCAAGAGTGATGTTACTGAATTTAGCAAATCGACTTGTAACAAAGGAATTAAGTATGATTACATTCACATTGTAACTTTACTGATTGTGATATCAATGCAAGCAAACCGCATTAAAATCAGAAACATCTTTTTCATTTCACTGCACTTTGTGGACTAAAATTTGGATTACTTTCCAGTGTCGAATATGATCAACGTGGTGAAAGGTTACTTAAAGACACACTCACGTTATGTTGAGCTTTATGTAGGAAACGGGATGCCTTTCATGCTAGCAGATAGTTGTTGGTGCGTTAGTACACACAAGAAAGACAAATTAAAAATATGAAATATAAAAATTTATGAATGCAATGTTATTTCTACGAAACCTATTACAAGGTGTTGCGTCACATAAATCATATAGCTATCGAAAAAGTAGATGGTTGAAGAGATTTTAATACTCAAAGTATGTGTGATAATAATATGATAATACTAAGAAATGGGTAATCAGATGAACAGGAAAATTACCACCATCGCAATTAATAATTCAGTTCATTTAGAATTTAAAAATACAAATTTTAATATAATAACCTCGTTATAAAGCTAGAATTCTTGATATGTAATTACTTCAATCAGTATAATATCTTGAAAAATTAAAATTTCAGTAACTCGTAAACTGTGCCTTACTGGGAAAACAAAATGCATATTTGAAGCCCGGCCAAAAAGTGCAGTAAAAATCACAACCATTTTTCCAAGATTTTCTTTTTTTTCGCAGAACAGTGTAACCTGTTTCTGGTTTGGTTATTCGAATCTTACGCTTCGGCTACTAGTTTATGTAGATTTAATGGTAAGCAGATTTATACTTCCAACAAATTGTTCACTTTGATTTTCTTCAGTCACTTCTGCCTGCAAAGAGACAAATCTAAATTCCATTACTAATACTTAAAAAGCAATTAGATAGTCATATTTTTCAGAATTATACAAATAATAATATTTTCGCGAAGATAATCTCTGGTTATGAACAAGAGAAAGTGAAAAGAATCTTTGGTGACTGATTATTGTTCGCGGCAGTTTGTAAGAATTTGAAGACGAGGGCAAGGGTATCGAAACAAAAAATGAGACTAGAGATTTATAGTAAATTTATTAAAAGCTGCTATTTATACTATTTAGAATTTATAAATGTATTAATATGATTGATGATTGCGAAATGGGAATCTTTTATAAAATTATAATAAACGAAGCTCAATATAGAGGAAAGTTACTTTTTAATAGTAAACGGAGAAGTGCTTTAGTACTGGACAGAAATAATTAAATAAGAATTATTTATTCACTCAAATAGTTTGTTGTAAACGATGAGAATTCATTTCTTGAAGGGATACTTTTCATGTAATTACAGGTTTTACCTGCAGACGTAAAGCAAAGTGAATGCACTGCTTGAAAAACAAACACAGTGAACGAGGAAGGGGAAATAAAAAAGATTAAAGGAAACCGACATAACAAATAAAGCGGAAACCCAGAGGTCACAAGGTTCTTTCATAAATAAGAACGTCATGGATAAATATTAAGCTGTCCGACACGTTTTCGACCTCCTCCACACCTGAGATAGATTATTATAACGCCAAATAAGATTATGAGACGCCTGGATAAACTTATAAATTAATTGCCTACAAAGAGTGACAATCATTTGATTTTCTTACAATTCTGATTATTCTGAGCTGAACAGCAACTCCACGGTTGAATATATAAGCAAATTATACATTTATAGGGAAACAAAACTACCTAGAGTTTCCTAATTTTCAACTGATGCTTGTCTTTTACTGTTATTACAGCCAACGAATTGTCATCTACACTGACATTATAATTGCTAAAGTAAGTCTCTCTGTCTGTTTGTTAAGTGTTCACGTCTTCAACGGCTAAATCGACCTCGATAAAATTTGACAATGAAATACTATGTATCACTAAGAAGGACACAGGATACTTTTTTTCGGGATAAATAACATGTTTTGTCACGAAATTTAGAAAATTAACGCAAGATGATAGACAGACGGATGGCGGGTATAATTCCCTGTAATGTTATATCGGTCACTCAGGCTTTGTTTCTCGAGCAGTCGTTTTCTCTATGACCATTTCAAAAATTTCGTGTACAGACACAGCTTATTATATAGTATCGACATTTTGGCTTCCCTTTTATACTAACTCAATTCCGTATTTTTTGGGGCACCTTTTACGTAAGTTAGAGCTTTCTGTGTCCCAGTCCAGCAATACAATTTAAAGTTAATGTGTACGTAGCCGCGAGTAACAGCTAGTTATTTATTTAACATTTCTTCGCAGCTAAGGCCTTTAGAGAGTGTGGTTGTAGTGAGAGACGGGCCACCTGCCTCACAGGGCTCGCGTGGCCTGTCGATAGTGGCAGAGCGCGCTCTTTGCTACCGCCATTGTTCGCGGGACCGGGGGCTGATTAAAAAGCCGGCGGGGGCGGCTCGCCAGATTACCGGCACCTGCCTCCCGGGCGGCGAGTCCCTCTTTTTGGGGTGCGCCTGTTCCCGCGGGGCTTCATTCACAGGGCTCGACACTTCGCCCTGCCTCCCGGCCTACGCGCCGCAGCCTGATGAGGTGATATCGACCCTGTTTTGCTTTTACGCGCGGAATCGGTATTTGATGAACACACGCAGAAAGACTTTTGAATGCACGCGTATAAAGAGCTTTAGAATACTTTCAGGTCGTGTTCAACACTACGAAATGCAGTATTTCGTCTGTATAACACGAACTGTACGTATGTGTTGTAGCTAGATGAAGAGTATGGGTCATCTCCCACAAATTTTAAATATTTAATGTGATTTAATTTTTTACGAAATGGATGAAATAAATGGAATTTCATTTGTTTCGACCTGGAAGCGGAAGCACGCATGCAGCTGAGAGACCCGTGAAGCTGCGTTTCCACGACGTCTTTTAACGGAGACCTCTCGGGACGGATAGACGCAGCTACCCACTCTGTGTCGGTAAACATCAAAGGCGTGTGTAGTGGTGCGCTGTTGCCATCAGTTTGCAGCAGAGTTGCGCACCCCTTCTGTTGCTGTAAAGTGCTCTGTGCCAAACGACATTAGGCAACGTGGTGAGGAGGTTGTGGCGGGGTAGCGAGGGCTAACCTGTGGCGCGCGCTCATCCCTACACTTCGGCGTGCGACGTGCGACTTCCGTTACAAGACGTCGTGGGAACGCAGCTTTACTCTGGGGCGACGATTTGACGCTCCAGACGGTAGCAGGGAGTCTGCACAATCGAAAGAGCTTATCTCTAGCGAGGCGAGAGTAATTCCCTGTGAAGGAAAACTGGCCGCTAGAATTTTGCCAGAAAGTTTGGCACGGTCGTTTCGAAAGGTAAACACGTCCTCCCAAAAGATATCTGTAACAACCGAACAGTCTTAGCAAATGGCAGGTGAACGCTTTCGGCAGCAAAGGAGGGAGACTTTTGCGGAAGCAATCCTGTGTGTGTATTTCCCCACGTGATTGTTAATTTCAGATAATTTTGTGTTTGCGTGATACACGCCAAGAGAAAGTGGGCGTGGACTGCGAGAGAGGAATCTTTTTGTGAGGATGGTGGACTTGACTTCGCTCCGGGCTACAGTACTGGTAACTTCGTTCTGGCGACTTGGCCCCACTGATCGATGCTGTGACTGCGCTCTGCATATGCTTGCTGGGTGATGACTGCTTCACTGTACCTGACGGTGGGACGGGTGCTTGACTGAGGGACGGTACCGCCCCTTTGCTACGTTTTCACGCCGCCAATGCAGCCGAGCAGAAACGGTAACTATAGGTTATAGAGAGTATCGATTACAAGGAGGGGCTGGCTGCATAAGAGAATTGACGATGATAGAGTACCGAGACTGGTGGACGAGTGGTAACACTCTGGCCTCGCATTAGGGATGAGGCAGCTACGAATCCCCGTCGAACCATCCAGATTTCAGTTTTTTCTATGATTTTCTTAAATCACCCCAGACGAATGCCCACTACGCACCTTGTCAAAATATGCGGGAAATAGAAACAGAATAAGGATCTGACCACTAAGGGGGCGTCCATAAATTACGTAAGGTGAAATATGGGGGGGGGGTGTCGGGCGAAATATCACCAAGGGGAAGGGGGGGGTTAACGGAAATCTGTAAAAATGACGCGAAAGTGGATTTTAGGGGGTTTTTTCGTCGAAAAGTGGGGGTGTAACCGGCTTTGGAAGGGTGAGACCTAAAAAAAAAGGTATCAAAAGGTTTCGAGGGCAATTTCTAGGGGAGGGGTCTCACGGATCAGATCTGATCAGAGAGAGGGGGGGGACGAGATGGACCAGATCTCACGTAATTTATGGATGCCCCCTAACTAAAGAAAAAGTGAGACAGCCCTTAACGGCCTCATGAGCGAGTTTATAAACACTGAGCTAGGTGTGTCCCAAAGGCTGCATTGAAAGACAGATTTCCATGTTTGGAAATTTTCAATCACCGTTATTGGCGGAAACCAATGAATTCCCTGGCACCCTGAAATTTCCCGTTAAGTCTAACGGTTCTTGTAACTATTGCAAATACAAGAATCGTTCTCGATATGACTAAGAGAATTTTGCTTCAGTCGCATATGAAATCTGTGAATATTTTAAAAGCGTAACCGTGTCCATTTATTACGATTTCTCAGTTTGATGTCACTATGATTATTTGTTTGCTATTCCGCAACCGTAAGTCGAGCTATTGCGCTGATTAATTTTTGAACAGACAGATGTTAAGATTAAAGATAAATATGCCTCTGTCTGTAAGCATATAGGAGTATTGAAAGAATCGCAATTTTAGGGTCATTTTCAAATGATAAAAACAAAAGTAATGGCTTCACCTCTGTTTCCAGAAATTGATATATATGTTTTTCAGAAGGCAGTGAAAGGTGATAATTTTAAATTATGCAAGGTAAGCAATAAATCTTTCCATCCCGACATTCGCCTGGAGTGATTTGGAGAAACCATTGAAAACCGAAATCTGGATGCCCGGACGGGGATTCGAACCGACGTCCTCCCGAATGCGAGGTCAGAACATTAACCACTCACTCACCACGCTCGGTGTTGAGTTCTCCAGCAATGGCCAGTTCAGTTCCTCTACTCCGTATTTACTTTTTCTTTGTTTAGACAATCCGTTTGTATTCTTAATTAACTGCAGGAGTTCTAATTTTCAGGAAAAGTTTTTTCTTACTGACATTTCTCGGAAACAAAAAATTCCATTGCAGTACAAATGTAAATGTAGACAATGGAATGATCAACTTTATGAAACGATTGGTCAATAAGAGTATCTACGTTTGCTTGTGAGCTGTCTGAAGATCTATTATTAATTATAATGAATTGCGATGGATCGTGCGCTCCGGTGGCAATATCCCCAGACATCTAATTACACTTTTCTTATAATTTATTATTATTATCATCTTATACAATATCAGTATTTAAAATTCATCCCGCATCTACTTTTGTGACTTACCAGTTTTTGTTTTTAGATTCCTTCAGCGTTTTTTTTGTAGATTATTCATCACTTGATAGATAACTTATTCCAATCCTTGACGCTCTTATCCACAAATGAAAATTTTCCCTCTCCCTTGTGTATGAAATCGAGTGCCAGCCTGTCAGCATGGACATCTTTTCCCTAGTCCGAATTCTTAACCAACATCCGTCCAAGCTCTATAAACATCAAGCACATGGACAATTCCTTGAATAAGGGACTCTCATTTTGGGTATCAAATACAGGAGTTAGAGGGGGTGAAAACAAAGGCTGCTCGATTTGTCTCTGGAAATTACAGCAGAACACAACCAATAACCGACATAATAAAGGAGCTGGAATGGGATAAATTGGAATACAGGAAGAGGGTGAAGAGGCATGGGAGTGTACAAGGCGTATATTGGTGATGAGGCGTGGAAAGATATTGGTGTAAGAATTAAAAGCAATGCATGGAAGGGAAAAGATAGCCATGACCACAAGGTGGCACTCGATTTCAGGTACAAGGATGTGGGAAGATTTTCTTTCGCATAGTTAGGGGGTGAGTGATTGGAATAAGTTATCAGGAACTGATGAATAATTTACCAAAAACGCTGAAAGAATTTAAAGTTGAAATTTGTAGAGGGCAAAATAGATTGGTACAGTAAAGAGGAAAAATGGGGGTGTATGGAAATTGACACAGGAACGGGCGCTCCACCGAAATTACATTAAATTAAATTAAATTTGTACCTACTGGTAAAATAAGTCCAATTTGAATCGATTTTATTTGGTGTTGGTTGGTTATAATCAATGTTCTGTGATAATTATGAGTATACACGTCCATACTGTTATAAAATATTCGTAACAGAAGTAAAAAAATGTATTCGTGGATTACGGCTTTTAACAATGTATTTTTCTCAAATTTCGTGATGCGTTTCTAACTCTTTTGTTACCGAATTTAGAGTGTGAAGTGATAGTTATGTATGTCAAGGCAGGAGGATCACGGGAGATTTACTGCCGTGCCATCTAGCGGCAAATAGAGCCTAGAACTGCGACCTACGCGGCTGTGTGCACAGGGGAACTGAGCGTAACCCGAGCTACGAGTAGCGGGAAGCGCGCGCTGCAGGGGCTCTACTCGCGGTGGAGGGGAAAACGTGTCTAATAGGGTTCGGATCTTTATAACAAACAAAATAGAGAAATAACTAGACAAATATGACCTTAAAAATGGGTAAATATGACCTAAAAATGACAAAATATTACCAAACACTTAAATTTACTATACATCAAAACATACTCAATTATACATCATTTACTGTTGGTTTCATGCAGGCAGCATAAGTTGCTTCCGTGCATTCGCTCCACCATTGGGAAGTTAAATTTTAAACTGTGTTGTTGAAGTCGCTTTAATTTCAAAAAAAATTATAGAATTTAACTCTTTCATCTGTACCAAATTACTCGTCTCTAAATTCCCTTACGTAACTTCGCACTTCCAGAAAATTTTATTTTCGGCATGGCGGTAGTTCTACTCACTGATCCACTGCAGATTTAACGATGACTGAGGATATTTCACTGAGATACTGATTGACGCTGATCGACACAGGCATGCTGCTGCTGCATTGTCGAGATTAAGAGGCGGGCGGAACATTACGTTTAGAGAGTGACAATAATGTATAACTTTAATTCTTCACTGGTGATTTCTGATCGTAGTGAAAATTAGTCCCCCCCCCCTCCCTCATTCATAGCAGAAGTACAGTTCTGTGAATAATTATTTTAATTTCTTCTCATCTATATATAGTGAATTCCCGGTACTATTAAAAAACTACCAGATTTTTCCTCGAAATGTAACCAAATGACCATAAATATTATTGAAATATGAGCAAAACTAGGAAAATGGTCTGAATATGCATTTATATGCTATATGAAATACATTTAAATACAATCAGAAACGTTGAATCAGTGTATAATTCAGCATTTCAACTCAAAAGAAGGCAGGAAAAAAATATGACTTTTACTAAAGATCCGAACAAGACTAATAATTGTTAAAACATACAGGACGAGACAAGATTGCAACCACACGTATTTTGTTCGAAAGAAAAGATACAAGACATACGTAAGAAATACTACAAAATACGTTAAAACTACGTGAAAAATAATAAAGCTGTGTAAAGCAATGTTAAACGAATATTAGTTAAGGTTTAGATAAATACGAGCGACAAAGGGATAAATTCTACCCTTAAGATTAATGCTTGAAGGACGGATCAAGAAAAAAAAAAAAAAGGAAAACTTTTATGGTATTTGTGAACTCAGGAGAAGCTTTTGATACAATTAGAAGAAATAGATGTTCTTAATTTAAAAAAGGCGGTGTAACAGCCCTAATACCTGAATTTTGAATAATATTGTACTGTGTGAAATATTTGTAGTGAGCTAAAGTTTGCTTGAAAGTGATTTGATATGTTTATTTTGTAAATTCTTGTAAATAAGTGTATATAGACTTTGTTTTAGGTAAGAAAATTATTTAAAGACCATTTAATATGTTTAAGAACCGAATGATGCAAGAGAATTTATTAAAAGTTTGTAATTACTTGTATTAATGTAAGTTACGATGTCTACAGGACAATTTTCCACCATTTGAAAGGATTTCTGTAAATAATTTTGTATTTAAGTATCTCTAGCTACCATTTCTAATCATTTTGTAATCATATATATTATTTCTATAAGGTATTTTTTTGTCACAAGCCTGTATCTTCCTTCGTACTTAACCGAAATCAATAAATGAGGTGTCATTTTAAAGCTTATGGTCCCCACTTTGGGCACATCACATTATAAGAAAGGAATTTTCGGAATTCGATCCTTAAAGGGCAAAAATGTCAATATTTCTAAAATGCTGTTTTCTGTGTTACAAGTCATTTATCTCCCTGGATATCGATCTGAAATCGTTTAATGAAGTATCATTTTAAAGATTAAGATTTCCGCTTTAGTGAAGTCATATATTAAGACAGAAATTTTTCGGAATTCGACCCTTAAAGGGCAAAAGGATCAATATTTTTGCAATTCGTTATTGTGTCACGAGCGATTTATCTCCCTTAATATCTAACCGATATAAATAAATGAGATATCATATTAAAGAATAAGGTCTCCGCCATGGTAACATTATATTTTAAGAAAGGAATTTTTCGTAATTCGACCCTTATAGGGCAAAAATGTCACTTTTTCTAAAATGCGTTTTTTGTATCTCGAGCCACTTATCTCCCTGGATATCTAACCAAAATCGATAAATGAGGTAGTATTATGAGGAGTAATGTCTCAGCTTTGTGACATCATATTTTAAGAAAGAATGTTTTTGGAATTCAACCATTAAAGGAAAAAAGTATAAATTTTTCTATAACGCATTTTTGTGTCACGTGGCATTTATCTCACTTGATATCCAACCGATATAGATAAATGAGGTATTATACTAAAGATTAAGGTCTCCGCCGTGGTAACATTATAATTTAAGATAGGAATTTTTCCTAATTCGACCCTTAAAGGGCAAAAATGTCAATTTTCTAAAATGTGTTTTTTGTGTCTCTAGCCATTTACCTCCCTGGATATACAACCAAAATCGATAAATGAAGTAGGAGTATGAAGAGTAATGACTCCGCTTTGGTGACATCATATTCAACCTCACTTTTCACAGAATTTTTTTTTCGCGAAATTTTCGCATGGGTCGTCTAGTGTTATTAATTAATTTTGTATCAATTCCGATTGTTTTTAATATGTTTGATTGTTTGAGTGATTGTTAATGATCGAGAAATATCGGGCGGATGCCTTTGAAGAATTCTCGTAATTTCGATAGACTCTATATAAACAGATCGCCTGGACAGAGAGTTTTAGTTTGCATTAAGTATTAATTCAGTGTTACAGAGACATTCATGCAAGTTTTCATTCAAGTATTCAGTAAGTCAGTATTGCATCTTTGGATTGTAACGACTATGCTTGTGAATGTCGCAGACTTGTTTTGATTGAAAATAAACGAGCATCAACATACATTGTTTTTTGGTGGACTTTTTAATTAATAAATGCAGTAATTAAACCACCCAAAGAACCTTAACATGGCGACCGTTGACATGACGAGAAGTTCTTAAACATCTGTGGGATGTTTATCTTCTAAAAAGAATCTGCAGAAATTGCGACGGATTATCGGCGATAAGCGAAAATAACCTGCGAGAAAATTTCGACCGGCTACGCCACACGTAGAGCTTATATAGGCGACACGGATCTGACGGCAAGCGGACCTTCTTCGGCCTAAGGCGGAGATTTTTCCATCGGGAATCGGCTGTAATCTTCCGACGACGAGTGGATTTCCTTCGGCCTCAAAATCGTCTTCCTACAGTTAATTGTGAAAAGTGTGGTTAAGTGTTTGAAGTCAGTGTGGTGTTTAATGATTAATTAAGTGCTTCTAAGTGAAATTTAATGTGATACAAAAGTGAGGAATAACTGTAAGTACGGCATTGAATATTCAAGTGATTTATTTTGCATGTTAATGTGTGGCAGATTGGAAAGATTTTAATTTTCCTTAATTTTGTTTTTTATGTTGATTTTGATAATTACTAAAAATGGCTGATAATCAGAACCTGCAAGCAATTCTAGAGTCTTTTGTAGCCAGATTCGATAGCAAATTTTCTGAAATTAATTCTCAGTTTGCAGAAATCAATGGTAAATTCGATAATAAATTTTCTGAATTTAGGAATGAGTTAAAAAGTGATAATGACAACAAATTTTCTGAACTTGATGGTAAATTTGACAGCAAATTTTCTGAATTTAGGAGTGAGTTAAAAAGTGATAATGATAGCAAATTTTCTGAATTTAAAAATGAGTTAAATCTTGACAGCAAATTTTCTGAATTTAAAACTGAGTTGAATCTTGACAACAAATTTTCTGAAATTAAGTCTCAGTTTTCCGAAATTGATGGCAAATTTGATAATAAATTTTCCAAATTTGATAGCAAATTTTCTGAAATTAATTCTCAGTTTGCTGTAATCAATGATCAGTTTTCTCAACTGCAACAAAACAATGATAAAACATTCTCTGATTTGACTAAATGTTTTGATGTTAAAATCGCAGAGCAATTTCAGGGTTTTAGCTCTCAATTCAAGGAAGATATTAACAATTTAGATTCTAAATTGGGGAAGGTAGTAACAGAATGTAAGGAAAAATTTGAAAAGGTTACAGAAATTTGTGAACAGAATAAGACTGAATGTGTAAATTTGATTTATAAAGAAGTCAGTGAAAATTGTGATAAGATGAAGGAGGAATATGTTGCTTTATTCCAAGCCAGTGATAGTAAAGTTGCTCAAAGGGTCAATGAGTTGAGACAAGAGGTGGGATTAAATATTAATACATTGGTAAATCATCAGGAACAACTTACCCAGGGATTGGAGACAACCCAATCTAACGTTAATCAGTTAGAGAAAAAGGGTTACTGGGTTACAGATTCATTTAAGTCAGGTTCCCTTAACAGGTAATCCAAATTTCAGTGTCGATGTAAAAGAAGAATTTGAATTCTATGATGATAGTGGGAGGCTTCACCCTATTGAATTTATAGATAATTTTGAAAGATCAGACTATTTTAATTTGTTACCCGATAGTAAGAAAATTGCACTTGTGGGTAAACATCTAAAATCTTATGCTAGGGCATGGGGTGATAGACAAGCTAGGGAAGTGACTGACTACAAGCTGTTTAAAGAAAACTTTTTGAAACATTTTTGGTCGACAAGCAGGCAGATTCAAGAAAAGAGAGAGTTGATGACTGGTAGACCCTATAAACCTGGTAGGGAAACTCAACATGACTTTTTTCATAAATGTTGGATCCGTTGTAAGTATTTAGACCATCCTTATGGAGAGGAGGAATTTATTGATTTGATAGGAGCTAGGCTACCTCAGCAAACAAGAAATTTAATTGCCACTTTGGATGTAGTAAATGTGGATAGAGTTTCTGAATTGTTGAGACGCTTGGATGCCCAGGAGTCATTCAATGAACAACATTACCACCATCAACACCATAGGAGGGGCAGCAGGAGTCCCCCTAGAAGGGGTAATGGGTCAAGGGATGGTAGATCGAGGGGACGGGATCGTAATAATTATGCAAGAAGGAATGATAATGGGGGAGTGAGAGAACAGAACCCTCAATCTGAAAGGGAAAGGCAGCATGGGGGGCAGGCAAACTAAAGACCACCTCTGTGACTGGGCCCCGCAGTGGTGGTAAGAATGGTGGGTCCAGGTACCAACTGCTATAGCGTTAATACCATTTTTATGAATAATCCCCGAGAAGATTTATTGGAAGAGGTAGAGGGTAGCAGCAAGTGAATTTCAGGATAAGGTTATGATAGATGTAATTAATGATGTTGATGATTTAAAGACTTGATAATAAGATAAAGCGGGAAGGGGACCACCATAGTACCTTATCACTAGAATCAGTGTGCGAAAGTAATAATTTTCATGTAGAAGATTTTCGAAATGGTCACTGCTTAATTACAAAAAGGGGTGCAGAATTTATAGTGCATACTACAGTGTGGCTATCAGAAACTTGTAAGGTCCAGAATGGCATAGTTGGGACTATGTGTGCTAGGATAGGTGGTAATGAAGTTTGTAGAAGTGCTGAAATCGAGGAGTTTCTCAAATATCTTGAAGATGAAGGTGATACAGTGGTGTGGATAGGAGACCCAGATGAGGAGGAGAATTGTAAGTCAAAGTATTTGTCTTCTGAAGAAGAGAGAGGTTGAAAAGCCTTATGTACCAATCCCTAAGTTGGAAAAATGTCCTAATTTTGACCTAGCTGATACATTATTTAGCTCTGTATTTGGTGTAGATGATGACATTGAAGAAATGGGTGGGAGTAAGGATTTATTTGAACCAGTTTCTAATTTGGAAAATTGTACAGAATGTGACTTAGATGACACTATGTTTTGTACTCTCTTTGATGTGGAAGCTGATAGTGAAGTAGTAGTTGCTGAGAAAAATAATTATTTGGTGGATGAAGTCAGTAAGCCAGATGTTAAAACAGTTTTAGGTACTGATTCAGATAATTTGGTAAGTTTAAGTAGTAATCAGATGATGAAGAGTGGGGTTGGGAGTAATGATGGACTAAACTGTAGTAGTGAGAATAATAAATTTGTATTACCAGTTGAGTCAACAGCATTGCTTTTAAGTGACAATCAATTTGCTAAAACAGAACCATTGTATGTCTCAGCTGTTGCGTGGTTGTACCAAAGTCTGTTGTCTGAGATGATTGGAAGTTTGTGTTTCTGTATGTATATAATGAAGCTTTGTGAAAATAGAAATGTAATATTAAATGTGTATACAAAAGTTGAAGAAAACTGGAAGGTTAGGAAAAAGTAACTTACATGGTTCTGGGTTTCCAGGGAAATCCTGAAACCCACTTATGACTGAGAATTAATTGAAATGCATGGTTTGGGGAGGGGTCACTAGCCTGTAAATATCTAGTTTTGTAAATAAGTATGTCAATTGATGCATGTAAATAGTTTGTGTGAGTACTTAAGCTCAGATGCAGATGTAAGCATTTCAATGTATAATTTGTGACAGTTTTGTGTAGAGACTTTTGGTATTTTCATGATGTTGTGACTTTCTACATTTTGGTGACAAATTATCAGCTGTAAAATGTAAACAGACTGTTGTCATTAACAAGCAGACTATCAAGTGTGTAATTTGGAGTGAAAATAATTGTAACTTAAGGTGATGGACATGTAACGTTTGTTGTGTAAACACAGTAACTGATAAAAATGATTGGACCTGAGAAAAGACAATTATTGTAAAAATCAGTGTCATGGACTATGTGCAGATGTTGTATGTATGAAGAATTGTATTTGTTCATTGTAAAAGTCATTATGGTTGATTGATTGTAATCTGTTCGTGTCTGCATTATGTGTACATTCAACCTGCTTAGATTCGTGACGGATTCAATCAATTTTATCTGTGTAAAATTAAGTGAATCCTGGGGAGGGGTTGTAACAGCCCTAATACCTGAATTTTGAATAATATTGTACTGTGTGAAATATTTGTAGTGAGCTAAAGTTTGCTTGAAAGTGATTTGATATGTTTATTTTGTAAATTCTTGTAAATAAGTGTATATAGACTTTGTTTTAGGTAAGAAAATTATTTAAAGACCATTTAATATGTTTAAGAACCGAATGATGCAAGAGAATTTATTAAAAGTTTGTAATTACTTGTATTAATGTAAGTTACGATGTCTACAGGACAATTTTCCACCATTTGAAAGGATTTCTGTAAATAATTTTGTATTTAAGTATCTATAATTACCATTTCTAATCATTTTGTAATGTTATTAATTAATTTTGTATCAATTCCGATTGTTTTTAATATGTTTGATTGTTTGAGTGATTGTTAATGATCGAGAAATATCGGGCGGATGCCTTTGAAGAATTCTCGTAATTTCGATAGACTCTATATAAACAGATCGCCTGGACAGAGAGTTTTAGTTTGCATTAAGTATTAATTCAGTGTTACAGAGACATTCATGCAAGTTTTCATTCAAGTATTCAGTAAGTCAGTATTGCATCTTTGGATTGTAACAACTATGCTTGTGAATGTCGCAGACTTGTTTTGATTGAAAATAAACGAGCATCAACATACATTGTTTTTTTGGTGGACTTTATTAATTAATAAATGCAGTAATTAAACCACCCAAAGAACCTTAACAGCGGGTTTAAAATATCAAGGAATAATTCAGAATTTGTATAAGAATCAGGTAACTACAATTATAGTAGGGAATAAGGAGACACAAAAACCAATTAAAGTGTGTAAGACAAGGTTATAGACCTCCCCAATTAATATTCAAATTGTATAGAAAGGCAATAAAGTAAGAAAAATATTAAAACCGTAAATGTTCAAGAAAATCAGTTGTTTGTGTCGAAAGTAGGGCTGTCTTTTCATGAAACGGAGAGCAAAGAAAGAAAAGTACCAAAATACAGAAACCGAAAACGTGAAATGAGGATCTAAAAAAATCTATGAATCGTTGAGAATACTACTGATATAACAACAAACAAGATGGAACTTTTTAACAGTCATGGGAAGAGAACGTATGCTGAAAGATGGATACCAAGGCTGTTTGGCTATTTAGATAAAAAATAATAACCAAATAACAAGTCACTTGATCTCAATATGTCAACAAAAAAAAAAAAAAAAAAGAACTGAACTAAGGGAGAAGAAAAGGTAATATTGAGGATTCATAATAAAAGATGCATTTCGATAGAAGAGTGAAGATAACAAATGAGAGAATGACTCGGAAACATAGAAGAGAGAAACAAGGACGCACGAAACATTATTTTTGCATTATCTATTTTTTCCCAAAATTAAAATAAAAGTAGGCTTGACGTCATATTTTGTCACGCTGCGTGTTCCCATTAGCGTGAAAATAGTGACAGCACGTCATGGAGTGACACACGGTACTGATTATATAAAAAAAAGAGCATGCTACAGAACAATAGTGGTTACGACACAAGACGAATTCTGCCTATGAGCTGTATCCTTGGCCGTAATAACTCGTGATGCATAGTTACGTAATGATTGGTGCGTAGAGAAGAAGAGATTGTATCGGAATAGAAAGAGATGGAGGACTTGCAACATCACAAAAATGTGTTGTGCGTCGCGATAATTTTTTTATTTTTAACAGACGTGTTTGATATGATAAAATTAGCATCCTTGAGTGAGATTTTCTCTCGCGTTCTTGGCGTTCGCTTCTTTTCCTTTTCGGTATCGGCCATCTAAGGACCACGAAAAGTAATCCCGTTCATTCATTTCGATACTTCTTTTCTTGACTTCCAATAGTTCTTCATCCATTCACTTTGCTCTTTCTTCCTTTCTTCCGTCCATATGTTATTCCATTTCCTGGAATCCCTTGAAATTTTGGATCAATCTCCTGAAGGTTGCTCTATCTTGTATTACATCTTCTGTTATTCCGATCTCAATCATATCTTTGTTTACTCCTTGGATCCAATGGTAGTCGTTCTTACCATTGTAAACATGGTTGAAAATTCTTTTTGTAAAATCTGTTGTTGCCCATTCTCATTATGTGACCAAAAAAACCTTGATTCTCCTCTTTCTGATCGTATCTGACATCCTTTCAATCTCTTCCCTTTGTATAGATCTTTATTCCTCCGGTGTCTAAACTCTCCTTTTCCAATTTTTTTTGGTCCCCAAATTTTTCTCAAGATTTTCCTTTCCCCTTTTCTCTATCTCTCCCTATTTCTCCAATTTCATAGAGAACAGGCATTCTGAGGCGTACAGACCTTCTGGTTTGATTACTGTGCTGTAGTGTTTGATTTAGTATTGCTTAATTCTTCTTATTTGTCTGTATCTTTAGTCAGTTGGTTTGCTAGTTCTAGTTTCTTGCTCTTGATTTGTTTGCTTCCTTATCATGCCTATTAATCTAATTGCTTCACCTAAATATTTGATTTTGTTAATTTTTCTATACTCGGTGTTTAGTACTGTGCGTAAATCAACACACAAACAAAGAAAATACATTATTTCGAGTTAAAACCCTTTTCATGTTAACTGAAGTAAGTGGTTGGGCTTGTGCAAGACTTGCGTTCGACGCAGCCACTTATAGATACAGTATGTGTTTTCCTTCAAATGATAAAGAGGATATTTGTAGTTATAACCAAAGCGATAACATCTAAGCCTAAACGATGACAGGGAATGCCAAATTGATAGTGTAGCACTAGATCTTTCAAAGGCGTTTGAGACAGAGTAAGCCATAAAATGGTAGTAAATAAGGTAAAAGCTATTGGAGTGGATGAGAAAGTGATTTGCTGCGTAGAAGAATTTTTAAAAGGTAGAAAACAGAAAGTTAGGGTAGGAAATGCTGTACCAAAGGAAGTGGAAGTAAAAATGGTAGTGCCGCAGGGTAGCGTATTGCAAGACAGGATGGAGGATGAGGAGGGTCATGGGAGTGTACAGGGGTATACTGGCGATGAGGCATGTAAAGATATGCAGTAGGTAGAAAGTAGTTCATGGAAGGGAAAGATGACCATGACCACAAGCTGGCACTCGATTTCAGGCACAAGGGCGTGGGAAGATTTTATTTTGTAGGCAGGGTGTCAGGGATTGGAAGGAGTTACCAAGGAATGATGAATAACTTACCGAAAACGTTAAAGAATTTAAAGTTAAATTTGTAGAGGGCAAATGAAGGTGGGTGCAGGATGGGGGAAGTTGGATGTGTAGGGAAATTGCCACCGAGCGTGTGCTCCATTGCAATTAAATAAATTAAATTAAACAACACGATATGTAAAAAGGTAAAAAAAAAGGTAATTTATAATTATTTGAGATACTGTCAACGATGGTGACAATCGGTTGTTAATACAAAAGTAACGGTATGTACCTACCGAGTATTTAACGAGAAACGTGGAAAATAGAGAAACTGATGGAATTTGATTTCGTATAAATCACATTATAACACATACCAAGTGAGGAAACTTAAAAAAGAATTAATACAAATAAATTAATAACTGAGACAATAGAGGTGTAGTGATCTAGGCGATCACTTGCCCAAATACGTTCAAATTAATTTCTCAAGTCAGGTTATCCAGGGCGGGCGAGCATGAAAAAGTTAAGCAATAGAGCTATGACCTGGGAAGTAGCACGCATATCAGCAAGCCAGTTGCCAAGCGCTTGTCTTTACTGCAAGCTGTTACTATGACTTCATACAGCAGGTTAGCGAGGAGTATTGCCCTCTCCACATAGTGATGATAGGAAGGGGGAGTATCTATTTAAACCCTGGGAGCAGGGGTCTGGGGGTCTGTCTGTCTACGAAAGTCTTTCAACGAACCACATCGACGCCGAGGGCGTCGTCGCCGGCGCGGCGGCGGTTGCAGAGAAGAAGATGGCTGTCGTCTACTACTAAGGTGGGCTCTGCTGTGATAGTTGGGTGTGGACAGTTAAAGAGTAAATCATTTGGTCATATTCATATGGGCATAATCTTGTAGAGTTCTTATCAATATTCCAGTTAGTTTGGGCTGCGAGGTGCCCATAAGTTACATGCTCGCCCCGTCCTTGGCCGTATCTCTAATGCTTTGTTACAACTCCAATTAGACAATGTAAATGTTCACATATGCCATCAGTCATTGCTCATGTAAATAAATATGTAAATATGTAATTGCCGTTTACCGTAATTTATCCTAGCTTCCTCAGCCATTCCACTGTTATTATCTGAATGTACTGAGCATAATAACCTGTCAGGTGTTGCAGTAGGAACCTATGACGAATATTCATATCAGAACTATGGTCGATCTCCTATGGTCGACCCTTATCCACGGCTCCAGTGGAAGTTACCCTGTCTGCTCTTATCAATCAGCTTTCAGGGTCACTACAAGAAGGGGTTAAAAATTATGGTGTCATGTTGTGGGGTGCACTTGCACGGAGGGCGTGCAAGTGGTTCGCAAGATCACTGAATATTTCGTCCTATGTAGGTTCATGTCGTCAGTTCAGGTTTCTGTCCTTTGGCCAGCCCTGCGTCAAACAGACGTCACGGCTTGGGTATAGTTATGGTTAGAGTAAACGGCAATAGTTAATCCACATCCACTATCCAGTATCCCACAGAAGACGTCGTAGGAGGAGGAGATGGTTCGATTACGGAAGCGGCCGAGCGGAGTTGGAGGTAGCCATCACGCAGCATTCAGCAGGCAGGTCGACGACACGAGCCTTCGTCGCAACAGCAGGAAATCGCCGAGCGAGCAGTTTGGGTCAGCAATCTTAAGCAGGCCACAAGACGCAAGTAAGTTCGCAAGCAGTAGGCGGAAAAAAAATAACGCAAGCTCCAAGTATCAATGCCTCAAGGAAGCCCTATTGTTTAAATCAAGAAAGTGTTGTTGCCCTCAGAATTTAAAACGCAAAGAAACAGTGCAGCAGTATTAAATTTTAAAAGATGTGTAACGCTACTAGTTAAAGCGTAATTTCATGAAATTAGTTATGTAAAGAAGTTGAATTTGATGTCAAGAGTCCACCTTTAACTGCCAAATTATAAGTTATAAATATGATTATAAGAAAATTTAGTAGAAGCGAATCGGAAAATGCTATATCATAAAGGTAATTTCATTTAATTAAATTCCGAAGTGAGTGTGTAGTGTTTGTAACTGTCTGAGGAGCAGAAATAAATGTGAAAGGAGTTCTGTCAAAATTGATGCCAGAAAAAAATTGAATACGGTAAAATGTTAAATTGTTCATATATTTGTAATTAAACTCGCACATATTACGTATTCTCGAGAAAACCTATAGTTCAATGCCTTGCCAGTAACATGTAATTATTTTAGAAGTTTTGAAAGAGAAAATGTATTTATTCTGCAATCTTGAAATTATAACCTAAGGAGAAGTTAAGTTTAACTAGAATAAGATATTTCTTGATGTCGCGATGCTAATTGTTACAAGTACAATGAACCCTGAAACTAATGCGATAAGTTAAGACGGAGTAATTATTAGATTATTGAATCAATTTTAGTAGTTTGGTAAAAGTGTATACGAAATTATCAGTAATTAAATGTGGTTGAGCAGTACCTATTAATTAAGATTATAATAGTTAAAGAAGAACCGTTGGGAATGGAAATCTTTATAAATGTTTCAAGTTCATGTTAATGATTAAAAGAAAGTGTACAAAGAAGTTTATGTAATCGGGAGTTAGAATGATGATTTCATAAATAGGAGGACCATTGGAAATTAAAACATGCTAACAGTTACGCGTGATTTTGGCTACCTGACTTTGAAAGGTGTAATAACATAAGAGTTTCTTTATTAACAAAAATAGACAGCACCTCCGGGGAGAATAAAATTCGGAATGTTTAATGGTAAAATTCAAATGAAAACCAGAGTGTTAGTTAATCATAAGAAGTGAACGAGTGATCGTAAACTAAATGAAATTTTATTGGTGGTTAGGTAAAGACATTTCAATTGTAATGTAATACAAATGAACGTGTCAATTGAGAAAGTTAATCTTTGAGCTTTTAAAAAAGAGAAATTCACAAGAGACGAAAGTACAGAAACGTAATGAACGATGAATTAAGAAATTGCATATTCCAGTAACGTGAAGTATAACATGGTTGGTAACTAAAATATTGGTGTAAGTGTGTTCAACTGTTGTAAAGATTATCGTACGTGAGTTACATGGGTAATTGGTCATTATTAAGTCTAGACTGTATTATATAAGAATCGAATCACTTATAATAACATGTTATAAATGAAACTTCAAAATAAGGTGGGATAGTGTACTAACAGATCAATAAATGCGAGGACAACGCATCCATATTAAATAGATTATCAGTAAATTAAAGGGGCTTATCATGGTAGTATGGAACTAAAGAGCAGTAAAATAAATTAAAGGGTAGTTAATATGGCAGTATTCAAGTAAAGGGCAGTAAAAAAGATTAAAATAAGTAATGACAAGGCACAAATGTAATCATAATGCATAACCGAAGAACTGGGGCCGATGATTAATTATATGAGAAATTCTATAAGTGCTGTTCCTACGAGGTGGAACGAGAGACTGGTTGTGTGTTAAAGAAGTAGATAACAGATTATAAGGAGGGATCTAGAAAAATTGATCTCCATGTAAGGTGGAAGACGGGTAAATACCTTCCAAAAATTAGCGGTGGTTTGCGGGGTTAAACATAAACCTGGAGGGTTTAAATAGAGTCGCTCAGGGTGGCGAAAATTGCAATAGAGGGGAGTCGCCCGGGAGAGGCGAAAACTGGCGAGAGTTGAAGGGGTTACATGATGTCGCCGGGTGAGGCGAGATTTGAGGAGAATTGGGTGAAAATGAGGATGCCTGGTGCAACACACTTGAATCCACTTTAACGCGGGAAGTGTATGTCCAAGGTGCTGTGAGGAAATAGGAAAAGGTAAGTGAATTCGGTGACTAGGTGTTGCCAATGGTAGCATGGTGTCAGTGGACTTAAATGTCCCTATGCTGACGAAGGAATGGTGTTAAAGATGGAAGGTAGGTGGAGTGAAGCAATATTATACAGAGGGTGGAAGTAAGTTATATAAAATATAACGGGTAGAATTATTTGGCGGGTAGTCGGTAATTAAGGAGAGATGACGAAGGGGTCGTCATTGGAATTATGGAGGAGCTGGAGGTAATAGTAACAGAGTGGACGTTACTAGTTAAACTGGCGAAAGGAACGATTGGGGGTCGTCACAAGTAAATGGAGGGTGAAATAAAGGTATTGCAGAGGGATGCAGTATCTGGTAAAGGAGGGAGGTAAGGGAAAACCTCTAGGCGAATGGTGTTAGGGAGATTATGGGGAGGTAGGTGCGAAGTCTACCCTAAGAGGTGTATTAGGGAGGCAAGGAAATCCTAATGTTAATCCGTACTAGGTGAGGTACGAAGAATCCGTGAGGTTATAAAATAAAAAGTAAAGGGCAAAGGACTCCATACTATTAAGCCGTGCACGGGGAATGTGTCACGAAGAACCAAATAAGGTTGATGAAAGGGAGGTCAGGGGACTTCATAATTTTAAGACGTGAACCGCGGATGGTTACGCACAAAGGTCGAGGGGAGTTAATGTGGTAATTACCGAACTGTGGAGAGTTCGGGCTGGCGTTGAGTAGGTGCTCCTGTCAGCAGCGAAACTGTGTCGCTGACGAAGGATGACGTCAGGAGTCGAGCTGGTAGTGTAACGGCGGCGCAGTAGAAGCGCGTAAAAACTATATGGATTTGGAATATAAAGCTAAATTACATAATAAGTCATAGGGGAAGAAAAAAAATTGTAAGCATTAAATGGGGTGAATCAGATAAAATAGCCCTTATAATTATTGGTTGCTAAGGAGGAGTTGGAAATAATATAAATGTATATAATTATCATTCAGCATAACTGCCTATATACATAGAATAAGCAACAGAGATGTTATTAAAGGGAATTTAATTTATGGGAATTATTTAAAGTAGAGAGTAGAGAAAAAGGCGTAACTTTTATAAATTAAAGTAAAATAAAGGAGTAAAATGAAAAGTATTTTCTATAGTAGACACTAGATGCGCATTCTACGCATATGTAAGTATGTACAGCAAATGATGAGAATAAGCTAGTTCGTAAGTGTTAAATAATTGGAGTACTGGCGAAGAAGTTAAGAGTTGTGTTAAAAGAGATGAAATCATGTTATGCGTATAATTGTTGTACTCAATGTATTAAAATGTTTGGGGAGAATGTGATCTTAGTTCCCCGATGGGATATTGTGGAAGGTTAAATTAACCATTAAGTAGAAATAAGAGAAATTAAGTGGAGTTAATGAGCTAACCAGTCATGGTGCATTTTCGTAATAGCAGTCACTTGCATCAAGGAAATAAGATCATATTAAACTATTTTGGAGTGATTACATGGTCTCGAGTCATATGGTAGAAAAGTAATGTTAGAGAGTAAATCGACGTAAATCATAACGCAGCATTGAAAAATCAAATTAAAAGTCATCATTGTTGTTGTGTACAGTATCTTCATAATTACTGTGTAAACAGGGATTCTGAGACTATGTTAATGACTCAGAATTAGTTGAAAAAATACATTGTAGAAATAGAATCATTCATATAAGTCATTATGGAGTTGTGTGACTAAATGGTCATTAATAAATTGTTAATTAAAAAGCGCACGATCAACTCTGATATAATAAGATGGTACTAAATCACAATAGAAGTGGAAATGTAAATTGTTCTAGTGAGAATATGTTGAAGATTGTATATGGAAGTGTGAAGAATCATTGTATGTATAGAATTAAGAGGATGTTCCACTAATGCAAAATTTTACGAGTGTTCTAGTAACCTGTAACTTGGCTGGAGTGGTGAGTGAAAACAAGTAAGACGCTGAGCTGTCCTTACAACGCAGAGCTGACGTGACGTCCGCGAATCATGTCAACGGCTAACGCAGCCACGCGTAGTCTCAGCTGGCAGGGACGCCTGTATCTGCTGAGGTCACGCCAAACAAGAGTCGGCAAGGTCGACACCGCCACCACAACCAATCCAGTTCGAATCAAAGCAAAATAACACAGATAAACCATTCTAATTGTATTTAACAACACACCAACACTTCAGTAACACGAAGAAAAAGAAATTGTAATTAGTTATAAGAAAAACCTGTATTTAGTTTTAAGTAATTTTGCAAACTGCGTTTACAAACACGTCCTCCGTAGACTCCGGACGTGGCGAAGGGGGGGACATGTAGTGATCTAGGCGATCACTTGCCCATATACGTCAAATTAATTTCTCAAGTCAGTATCCAGGGCGGGCGAGCATGAAAAAGTTAAGCAATAGAGCTATGGCCTGGGAAGTAGCACGCATGTCAGCAAGCCAGTTGCTAAGCGCTTGTCTTTACTGCAAGCTGTTACTATGACTTCATACAGCAGGTTAGCGAGGAGTATTGCCCTCTCCACATAGTGATGATAGGAAGGGGGAGTATCTATTTAAACCCTGGGAGCAGGGGTCTGGGGGTCTGTCTACGAAAGTCTTTCAACGAACCACATCGACGCCGAGGGCGTCGTCGCCGGCGCCGCCGGGGCGGCGGCTGCAGAGAAGAATATGGCTGTCGTCTACTACTAAGGTGGGCTCTGCTGTGATAGTTGGGTGTGGACAGTTAAAGAGTAAATCATTTGGTCATATTCATATGGGCATAATCTTGTAGAGTTCTTATCAATATTCCAGTTAGTTTGGGCTGCGAGGTGCCCATAAGTTACATGCTCGTCCCGTCCTTGGCCGTATCTCTAATGCTTTGTTACAACTCCAATTAGACAATGTAAATGTTCACATATGCCATCAGTCATTGCTCATGTAAATAAATATGTAAATATATAATTGCCGTTTACCGTAATTTATCCTAGCTTCCTCAGCCATTCCACTGTTATTATCTGAATGTACTGAGCATAATAACCTGTCAGGTGTTGCAGTAGGAACCTATGACGAATATTCATATCAGAACTATGGTCGATCTCCTATGGTCGACCCTTATCCACGGCTCCAGGGGAAGTTCACCCTGTCGGCTCGTATCAATCAGCTGGCGGGGTCACTACAGAGGCTTCCTGGCTTATATTTTGTGTGTGTCATGCATTTTTCCTCCTTTCAGGCCTTATGCCTTGTCAACGTCGAGGTTATCCTAGGTGGGAGAAGAATGGGGACATTTTTTTTATTATCTTACATCCATCAGCCTAATATCTAAATACTAAATTAGGCCCCGTTACATTCATTTGTTTATTATTGATTAATGGTTCCGCCATCGTGAGTCGCTTGTTTCATTAGTAATTAATCTGGCCTCTCAGCTGTGTGGATAGTCTCCCATCCCCGGTAGGAGGCAGGCCAAACCTGTTTTTGACGGAACCATGTTAACAGTTTACAATTTACAGTGTAAGAAAGTTCTATGTAATGAAATAGCATATTATTCCACTTCATTTAGTTAATTGGTAACTGTTGTGTAATGTTTGATTATTAGATATTAAAACAATAAACGTTACAGATGGTAGTCGGTTAGTAGATACATAGCTATATTAGCATTGGTTATTATTTGACAGTTGCAGAGCACTTGCCACCTGATCATGCAGAGGACTGGAACGTCTGGCGGTCCTCAAATCGATTGCGAACAGGAGTGGGCAGGTCCAAGGAAAACCTAGTCAGATGGGGTTATACTGATGCTACAAATATTAAGTGCGAATGTGGTGAAGACCAAACTATGAATCATATGCTCGAGTGCCCTATGTGCCCATCATCCTGCAACAATGAAGACTTGTTTCAAGCAACACACAATGCAATTGAGGTTGCGAAGTACTGGGCTAAGTGTGTTTAAGGTTGTTGATTTGCACAATGTATTTAACTGTGTATTTTGATGTTTGTGATACGAGAAAAAAGTGCGAGCTTACAGTTGTTAGTTTGTCAGTGAACACATTAAATTACATAAACTTTTTTTTATAATGGAATAGGGACAACGAAGGGGAAAGCATTCGGCCATGGCCTTTTGAAGGAACCATCACGACATTCGCCTGCAGTGATTCCGGGAAATCATCTGAAAGGCAGGGCGAACCGCGTCGCTGGAGACACGACCAAGAAAAGTGTGGGGACAGCTACCTATATGGAGACACAGGAGGGGAAACTAGAGAAGCTTGAACCAAAATGTCAACATAACTGAAAACGTTAGCAGAAAATAGGTGGAAAGGTAGACAAAGATGCAGTTCAGAATGCTACCTACGTTCATTCATAATAGAGCTTCCACTTAAAAAGACAACTTTCCTCAGCTATTACAGTACATTATTACTTGTTGAGAGCTTAAGATTATACGTATGTCCGTAATGAATGACTACACAGTATGCAAATTTAACATTTTACATCTTTTACCAACGTAGTTTCCATTTATGGTGGAGGACGTGTAAGAAAGCATAGTTCCTTCCCATTTAGCTTTTATTTGATTTTTTTTAGTGTACACGGTCGTAATATGTTTAGTTCTTTCAAACTTATTAATGTGTAGCACGAATTGTTTTGTATAATAGAGAAAAAGTATTTGGATTAAGTTGGTACGCTGGACGTTTGCAGCACAGAGTAGTGCAAGTATCTTTGGAAAGTCAGTAAGTCATGGAGTATGATCATCTTTTTGAGAAAATGAGGGGCTGAGACTTGTTTTGGTTTACCACGCTAGGGTTATAAAGAGAGTATAATTTTTAAAGTGGATCAAAAAGAACATTGAGAGATCTGGATGAGATAGTGGTGACAAAAAAAGTGGTTGTATGAACAGTGTAAAAGATACCGAAGAAGTACACGTTGAATATATGGCAATTTAAATACGAGATAAGTATTTTGATTGTTACAATCCGATGAGGGCCTTAGCCTGGGTTTTCATTTCTCAAATCCAATCTTTCGGAATTGCAGGCGGAGTGTAACCAAATTAAATGAAAATAAGAGGGACACGTGTATCAGATAAACTTACATGTGGCTTGCGTGAAGAAGACAAGAGGAAGTGGTATTACATGTGGCATTCCGTGATGAGGACATAAAGCATATAAAGCAGTATAATTAAAACGATAATTTTTGAGGCCTATCTCGTAATTTAGTAATGAAACTTTGGTTAGTCCAAAACGAAATATCATCTTCTGCGGCTTAGATGTTCTTTCAACTTCATCTTCATGAATCGCAGAACAGGGGCACACACAGTGAATGATGGCACCCCATCCCCAAACACTGTGCCCATCCAACGTCTCGCTGATAAGCAGTATCTCTGGAGCTTATCTGACGTCATAACCACCCCTTTTCTGCTTCTTCTCTCGCCATCACGCCTGACGCCCGAAAACCCACAAAATGTCGAGTTAATTAAGACTAAGAATTAACGAGCGGGCCGCTAATTCATTAAGACGAAGACAAGGGAGATGGGAGGGGAGGAGATACGACGAGAAAAATGGCCGAGGTAGCGGTGAGACGGTGCCTACAAATCATCTCCGGCGAGCTGATAAGTGGCGGAGCACAGTGGCTACCGCCGCGGGATTCAGCCGTGCAGACACCGCAGCAGTGACAACCAGAGGACAAATCAACTCAGGGAGCCTGCTGGGAAAAATACCACTGCGAGGCAGCACACAAAATACCGAAACAGAAAACTCATAATAATATTTAATTAAATTACTATAGAGCGGACGCTCCGGTGGCAATTTTCCTACACACCCATCTTCCCCCTTTCCTGCACCCACCTACATTTGCCCTCTCCAAATTTTAACTTCAAATTCTTTCAACGTTTTTGGTAAATTATTCATCAATTCCCTTGCTAACTTATTCCAACCCTTTACACCCTTACCTAAAAAAGAGAATCTTCCCACATCCTTGAGCCTGAAATCGAGTGCCAGCTTGTGGTCATGGTCATCTTTTCCCTTCAATGTAATACTTTTCATACCTACACCAATATCTTTCTATCATCATTATCATCAGCCAGTTTAATCATTTCTGATGTGGTCTCTTAAAGTCATGAATTCAGATAGACCGTCAGCAGTCGTCTCCAGGACAGAAAGTCTGTATTATTAAAAATAGAGTACGGATCTCTATGACAATTTATATTTTTTTTTCCTGACTAGTTTTTGAGCTGTAATGCTGAATTAAACATTGATTAAACGTTTCCACTTGTAATTAAATGTATTTTATATAGCACATAAATAAATATTCAAGCCATTTTCCTAGTTTTAGTCATATTACGATAATATTTATAGTCACGTGGTCATATTTTCAAGAAAAATCTGGTAATTTTATAATAATACTGGGAATTTACTAGAAGTTACAGTTTTTGATCATAAACAAGCGAACCCTAGTGATAACCATAATTATCGACGGGCATTTTATTATTATTAATTTTAATTGCGATGGAGCTAAAGTTCCGATAGTCATTTAATTATACTTATATATATATACATATATATATATATATATATATATATATGCTCTTTCCAGCGAAGTATGGAAAGAGCAATGTAAGGGTTTACAAGTAGAGACAGGAAAAGGGCCGCGCACATTCGTTCAATAATTAAAGTGACAGACATCTTGAAAAGAGTCATGACGCAAAAATGGCAATGGTCTGGTCATATTGCTCGCAAAAGAGATTATTATTATTTCGTATCAGAAACATACAGTTACACAATCACAAACATCAAATTATACTGGGCCAGAACTTGGCCACTTCCAGTGCATTTTCTGAGGCCTCATACAGTTCAGCTGCCGAGCAGGATGCTGGACACAGTCGACACTGGAGCATGTGCTGGACAGTCTGGTCTTCACCGCAGTCACACTTGATATCATTGATCTCAGTATAGCCCTATCTTGCCAAGTTCACTTTGCATCTGCCTACTCCTGATCTCAGCCTATTCAAAGACTTCCACGTCAACCATCCCTTGTCATCACTAGGTGGCAAAGATTCAGACACTCTTCCCCAGCCATGCGGAAGTGGAGCCTTAGCTTCCCATAGTTGTAACCTAGCTTCTTCAGTTGCCGTTGTAAGTTCCTGAGATATTCTTAGGAAACTTTTTCTGGACTTCAGTCTTTGCCTGCGAAGGATATGCCCATATAGTGGATGAGATTTTTCATGGTTCACTTTCCTCCTTTCCTTGTTCACTGCTATTTCCCTTCGAACAGAAGGTGGTGCTATTCCTGCGAGACAGTGGAGCCATTCGACTGGAGTAGATTTTAAGCAGCCTCTTATGATTCGGCACGCGTCATTAAGTGTAATGACTACCAGCAAAGAGATGAAAGATGGACTACGGCAGTACTGGATTGAATACAAAGGAACCTGAAAGGAGCAAGAGGAAGACCTTCGGATCGTCGAGTTACAGGCGTGAACTGGAAGAGGGTGGCTCAAGATCGATCAGCCTGGAAAGAACTACAACAAAACTATGTAGAATTAAATTCTAATATATAGCTCATTAGACTTAAAGAGGCTACATCCTGAAATAAGGATTCATATAGCTGCAAATAATAATAATAATAATAAATATATATATATATATATATATATATATATATATATATATATATATACTTCGCACTGACCATAGTCTTTAATGAAAGCAAGAAGATAACTTTGCGATAATATCTGTTTTGCACTGTAAACAAATCTTGAAGTTTTCTTTCCTTTAATTCGTGATGTTCAATTTTTAAAGGCCATAGATGTCCGTAAAAACAACAGAGATTTTCTTTATATATATATATATAATTGGAATGTTAAACCACAGCCAAGATATTTGCACTTTAAATCTTAAACAAGCTATTCCTGTCCTACCCTATGATCATATAAAATCTTTTTTACCTGGCTACCTGACAAGCTGAGTGCCACGGTTTGTACGGTGACTGCTGGTAAAGCTGTGCCGACAGATGAGTCGGTGAATCACGGAGCGTCCGACGACAGGTCAATTAGGCGCATATGTCGAGACGGTAATGCGGTGTGGGCGGTACGCGACATGTGGTCAGCAGGTGGCTGGTCTAACGGGACGCCGCTCTGTTTTGTCTCCGCGCTTTACCGTTAGCGGGGGCGGACTCACCTTTTGTTCCGCCAATTACGCTCTCGGTACCACGACGTCACCGCACACGTGCGGGCTAGAGACCTGGACCACGGCGGTCAAATACATTGCAGTGACGACTCGTTCTTTTCCGACGTACTGCCAATATATATATTAGCAGAGTTCCCGGTGTTGCCCGGTATAGTTGGCATAGATTTACCCGTACCCTCTTTTTATTCCCGTAATGAGAATCATTTGTACAAAGTTTCATAAAATTCGCACCAACTTTCTTCGGAATTAAAGCAAACCTACATTCATCCGCCCCCTACCAAGAAACGTGTGGGTTGAAGTTTATTTGCATGTACACTATTTTCATTCGTCCGAAAAGATTAATGTATATCAAGCTTCGTTAATTTGTTTAAGAAATTGCATTACTACATTACTGAACAACGCTAGATTATGTTAGAAACTCACATTTGATTCAGTTGCGAGGTGAATGGATATATTTTTTGCTCGAAACGCCAGATGCTTTAACTCCGCAGATTCGGCCTTTTATACAGATATCAAAAATGAATCCGGAATAATATTATCGTAAACAGAAGACTAATGCTGAAGGACAGAGACATTGTCCAGAGATCATGCTTAAAGAAAATCTCTGTTGTTTTTACGGCTATCTATGGAGTTTAAAAATTGAATATCCTGAATTAAATGAAAGAATCCTTCTAGTTACGGCTATCTATTGTGTTTAAAAATTGAACATCCCGAATTATAGGAAAGAAAACTTAAAGATTTGTTTACAGTGCAAAACGGATATTATCGCAAAGTTATCTTCTTGCTTTCATTAAAGGCTATGGTCAGAGACATTGTAGTTGTGTGTTTAGTGCGAAGTATGCAACATCTAATCCTTCCATCTTAGGGATTTGTCATCATACGTTCAGAATTTCATTTAATGCCCCTGCGTTATTTAACGTTGAAACATAAGACATACCAAACAACTGAATTGAGATTCTAAGCTTTAAAACGGTGAAAACCCCTAGAAATCAGCTCCGTAGTTTCCGAGTTTTTATAGGACCAATATATTCGGTTTTGTTTATATATATTTATGTATTATAAGATCCAGAAATGCGAGGCATACACAGTCGATGAAATGTCATCGCAGTAGCAACTTCGACTTTCAGTTCATCTGATGAAGACAGCGGAGATAGCTGTAGAAACGTCGTCTATGGAAGACGAACTTATCAGGCGGAACCCCAGGGAAGAATTTTTATCAACTATATTGTAGATTTCTTTTTTTTGCTGTCATCAGTCTTTCGACTGATTTGATGCAATCCTCCATCCTTTCCTATCTTTCGCTAATCTCTTCACCTCAACAACCCCTTACAACCCACATCCTCAATTATCTGCTTCATATATTCTAATCTCTGTCTTCCTCTGCAGTTCTTACCTTCTACTGTTCCCTCCACTAACAAATTAACCAATCCTGCATGTCTTCCTGTTTCTTATTTCTGTAAGTCTCTTCCACAAACGTCCACCATTTTCGTAACTCGTTCATTTCGTATTTTATCTGTCCACTTAATTTTCACCATCCTTCTATAACACCACATTTCAAATGCTTCAATTTTCCTTCTTTCTGGTATTCCTAAAGTCCATGCTTCACTACCATAAAGTGCTGTGCTCCACACGTAGAGTTTTAAAAAGATCTTTCTAAGTCCTAGATCAATATTTGAAACTAAAAGATTCCTATTTTTCATGAAGGCTCTTTTTGCTAGTGCTATTCTGCTTTTAACATCATTCCCGCTTCGGCCATCGGTTGTAATTTTACTTCCCAAGTAACAGAATTCACTTACTTCTCCTATTGCATCCGATCCTATTTTTATACTTAATCTACTATTATTGGCATCATTTCTGCTAAATTTCATCACTTTTGTCATGCGTTGATTTATATTTAGTCCAAACTCTTCCTTCAGTATTTTGCTCAGCCATTCAGTAACTTTTCAATATCATGAGCATGTTCAGCTATCAAGATAATGTCATCAGAAAATCGTAGCATACTGATTTTTTTCTCGTTAAGACACTTATGCCGCTTACAATTTTTTCTTTTACTTCCTTTATTGCTTCTTCTACATACAAGATGAATATTAATGGGGATGGACTACATCTTGTCTCACATCCTTTTCAACTGATGCGTGTCTCTCGTGATTATCTACTTTTATTATAGCCACTTGGTTCTTATAAAGATTGTAAAATATTCTTCTATCTCCATATTTTAATCCTAACTTCTTTAAAATTTTGAACATCTCGTCCCACCTAACATTCCAAATTTTACTTTACAAATAGGGTATTTATTCGAAATAATCAAAGTTCTTCTTCTTTTTCGCGCAGAAGGGTTAGTCCTGTTGATGTGTTTCTTGTTTCAAGGACTATTCCCGTCTCTTCCTTGGTCTGCCTGTACTTCTTCTACCTTTAGGTCTATGTTGGTTTACTACTTCTGGTAATCGTGATTCATCCATTCTACACAGATGTTCCCTCCAGTTATTCCTATGTTCTTCTATCTTATCGTTTTTTTAACTGCTTTACGTCTCTTAACAGCGAGGTCTTTTAGAGACGGGAAAGGATTGGGGCAAGGAATTGGAAGGAATTCGGCCATGGCCTTTTGAAGGAAGCATCCTGGCATTTGCCTGGAGTGATTTGGGAAACCATGGAAAACTCAAATCTGGATGCCCGGACGGGGATTCTAATCGGCGTCCTCCCGAATGCGAGGTGAGAACGCTAACCGTTACACCACCACTCTCGTTATCTTATCGTTCATACTATATATTTTCGCCTCCTCTCTCATCTTCTCGTTTTTTGTTAGATCTAACCTCGTGTATTCTTTTGCAGATCTTAGAGAAACATCGCCTACTAATAAGCTTTACGGAGTAATAATCAAATTCATTAAACTGAAGTTAGTGCAGGATGACTGCTTGTGTTTCCAAATGTAATACGACGTTATTCAACCGTGAAATACTTTCCTGGCTGTGTCCAAAATCCCGCCAGTTGATAGACAACATTTTACCTTCAACTGAAGGGTGCCTACAGCTTTGTTCACGTATATTGACATTTTGGGAATAAATTTACTAATTTCATTAATCAGATGCAATGTACACCGATCAGCCAGAGCATTATGACCATCTACTTAATTGCCGGTCTGTCCGCCTTTGGCACGGATAACAGCGGCGACGCGCCTAGGCATGGAAGCAATGAGGCCTTGGTAGGTCGCTGGATAGAGTCGGCACCACATCTGCACACACAAGTCAAACAATTCCCGTAAATCCCGGGTAGAGGGGCGATGAGCTCTGACGCCACGTTCAGTCACATCCCAGATGTGTTCGATCGGGTTCAGTTCTGGCGAGTTGGGGGGCCAGCACATCAATTGCAACTCGCCACTGTGTTCCTCGAACCACTCCATCACACTCCTGGCCTTGTGACATGGCGCATTATATTGTTGAAAAATGTCAGTGCCGTTGGTAAACATAGTAATCATCAAAGGGTGTACGTGGTCTGCAACCAGTGTACGATACTTATTGGCCGCCATGGTGCCTTGCACGAGCTCCACTGGACCCATGGATGCGCGCGTGAATGTTCCACGGAGCATAACTGAGCCGCCGCCAGCTTGTCTCCATCCCGTAATACAGGTGTGAAAAAGTTGTTCCACTGGAAAACGACGGATTCGCACTCTCCCATCGGCCTGATGAAGAAGGTATCGGGATTCATCAGACCATGAAACTCTCAGCCACTGCACCAACGTCCAGTGACGATGGTCACGTGCCCATTTCAGTCATATTTTCCGATGCCGTGGTGTTAACATTGGCACATGCATGGGTCGTCTGCTGCGGAGGCCCATCGTTAGGAGGGTTCGGTGCACTGTGTGTTCAGACACACTTGTGCTCTGCCCTGCATTGAAGTCTGATGTTAATTCCGCCACAGTTCGCCGCCTGTCCTGTTTTACCAGTCTGCCCAGCCTACGACGTCCGTCATCTGTAATGAGGTGTGGTCGTCCAACCCCTCGACGTTTGGACGTGGTTTCACCTTGGTTTCGCCACTTGTTGAAGACACTCACCACAGCACACCCGACAAGTCGTGCAGTTTCCGAAATGCTCGTGCCGAGCCTCGGGGCCATCACAATCTGCTCTCGGTCAAACTCAGATAGATCGCGCGCCTTCCCCATTCTAAACACGGATAGCACGCTCACTGATACTACATGCAGCGTGCGTGTGTCTAACTAGCATCATTCCTCGTCATGTGACGTTGCTATCGCCTGACGGATTTATATCGATAGCAGGTAGGTAGTCATAATGTTCTGGCTTCGTACAGAAAATGACTAGTTAAGTAATGCCTAAGAATTTCAGTTTTTAAGTAAGGTCAGGACCCAGTCAACGAAACGCACGCTGTGGAAGCTACACTCGCACAGAAGCCGTGGACGCTAAATGCCGTAGCACTTTCTGCGGGTACCACGAGAGCCAGCAGGTCGTAAAGGAAGCGCTCCCGTGACGTCACATCACGACTACGCGGTGCCCGGCAGGTAGGAGGGTCGGCTGGCGGAGCACGGAGCGTGCTCGCTGTTATTTACTGTGTACGCTCAGCGAAGCACACGGGCTGTGTGGTCCGTGTCAACAGCGACAGAATAATAACTTATCGCGAGTCGGCGAGAGTTGTAAATTGTCGGAGAGGCGGCCTGGTAGCGGCGTGACAACGCGTGACCTCCACGTGACCTACAAAACGGTCACACCGTCCGCGATCTGCAGTCGTCGTCCCCGACGCGGAAGGATGGACGGGCACGTTCCCTCGAGCATTGTGGGCTGCTGACGACAGTGTCCTGCCGGCACAGTGTTTTTCAACCTGTGGATCGCTACCCCCAAGAAGGTCGCCAAGTCTTGATCTGGGGGTCGCAGGCCTGGTAAATGTAAAAAGCAAGTGTTGTACGTTTAATACAATAAAAATACAAAATTTGCAATGAGAAGGCTATGCCTGTTTATTTTCGAATCGTGGTTGAATTTTTGAGAAGAAAATAACCAAATAATAATAATCTCGCCTTTCATCAACACCATCCGGCAGTGAAACCGCAAAGATTAGCTATATTTTAGCAACACGCCGTTCATATTTGGGCGGTGTCAAAAGCTCGTCTTTCGTCAACATCATCCTGCAACGAACCCACGAAGATCCCAAAAGTTCCCGGAATTTCATTGTAACTCTTTATTAACAAAAGATAAGTACACATTTAATTAATCTCCTTCAAAGTAGGCTCCTTCTGAACACACACTTGCTCCACCGCTCCTGCCGTCGCTGGAAACAACGATGCAAATCTTGTTTTGGTATCTTCCAAAGGGCAGCCGTCGCTTTGGTTTTGATGTCTTCTACGGTGGCAAAACGGTTTTGGCAAGTTTTGAAAAGACTGAGGGAAGCAATCCGAAGAAACCGTCCTGGCAAATGGCAAGGGGGATGGTCACTGCATCACGACAATGCTCCCTTCCACACATCGATTATTGCGCAGACATGGTTTGCAGAAAAGAACATCCCAATCCACAACCAACCTCCCTACTCACCGGATTTAGCGCCATCGGATTTCTGGCTCTTTCCCAGGATGAAAATGGGCCTCAATGGTAACCGTTTTGCCACCGTAGAAGACATCGGAACCAAAGCGACGGCTGTACTTCGGAAGATACCAAAACAGGATTTTCATCGTTGTTTCCAGCAATGGCAGGAGTGGTGGAGCAAGTGTGTGTGCTCAGAAGGAGCCTTCATTGAAGGAGATTAGGTAAATGTGTACTTATCTTTTGTTAATAAAGAGTTACAATGAAATTCTGGGAACCGGGAAGTTTTTGACTGACCTTCGTTTTTCAGCGACACGCTGGGTTAGACTTCGTTGACACACTTGAGAGGTTGGCTGCCAAGTCCGATTATTAGCATCCCAGGCCGTGTTACAATGTCGCTGGTTCAGAACATGACACCGTATATCTCTGGCTAACATGACGCCGTCCAGTGGTGTTTGTTGATAAATATATTGCATGCCGTTACCGGTTCTCTACATGCCATTCAAATACGAAATTATTATTATTATTATTTTATCCAAGAATGAAGCCTAAATAACATCTGCGCAAAACTTCAACAGGTAATAACACGTTTTCGTGGATTATAACTTGTAGAGAACTACACATATTTCGAACGATTTTACCAGATAAATATGTATATGCTGGCTGTAATGTACAATTATTCGTAAATTATATCACCCAAGGAACGTGTGTACAAATTTTCATGCCAATACGACAATTCCTCCTAAGGTGGTTCGTATTGCGGTGGAGCAACTTTCACATCAAAAACTAAAAATCTAACTAAATTCATAACCCGAAGGTTGCTCGAATCTTCTCGAAGGAGCTGAATAGTACCAAGCTATTGTTTCAGAGGCAGGAAGGCCAATTCATTTCCTCAGGGGACTACAGTTTAACGTGAAATCAGAACCACGGAACGTACCGGCTCCTAAAAATTCCTGCGTTAATTTGATGTACACTTGGGATAAGTGGTTGTAGGTCCTGTGGTTTTTTCTGCGGCAATTTAGTCTAATAACAAAACTTTAGAACGTAATTCACTGAAAAATCAATGTACATAAGTTACGTGACCATATCGAATAAAGGAATAAATCCTCCCAATTGATTGCGAGATAACTGAAAAGTTGCTACTGGTGTATAAAATTGCACACCACTATCGACTTCGCACTGTAGTTTTCTATGTTCTACCAGCGGAGTAGAGGCGAGGATGGGATGGCCGTTGACCTATCAAATGTTTACTCAAAACAGCTGACGAAGTATTGCGTGGGAAAGACCTGCATCGGAGATAAGCCCGCCATCTTGCGTCACGAGTGCTGTCTGGGAAAATACCGCGATGAATACTCTATCAGAAATTAGCACCGTTTACCGAGACATTTTTAGATGTTTCACCAACTGTAGCAATGTGAATGGTTCCTCTTTCGTGATCAGAGATTCTTAATGCTAGTTTAGCGTGCGCGCTGCATCTTGTTTTTCTTTAATGCAAAAAATATCTCATATATATTATGTTTAGTGCGAATACAGGGTTTCATATCACAGAAGACAGACTTGCGAATTTTTATTTTTCTCTTGTTGACACTGAGTTATTTCGAGATGAGAAATGATTGGGAAACGGGAGTAAATGAAATAGATTTTTTTTTTTTTTTTTTTTTTTTTTTTTTTTACGAACAACTGCTTGAAAACATTAATGACGGAAGAGTAGCTTCTGGACAACCGAAGCCTAACCTTCAACATGTGCCTGCGATGATAAAATCAACTCGTCAAAATTCGATGTTTTAGTGCATATCATAAATGCGAGTCCGGGAAAAAGTATCTACATACATTTTTTAAAAAACAAATGGGTTTGTCGTTCTATGAATACGCTACAGATGATGAACATAGCTGTTTTTTTTTATTTTTTAAAAAAGATGGGCACGTTGGGCTGAACAAGAACCAAGCAAAAATTGCTGGTCGAATTTTGATGTGGTTTGACATTGTAAACAACAACTGGAGGCAAAATAGGGCATTTTTTATGATGTGTTGTTTAAAATATGAAAATTTAAGACAAAAGTGTAGATAAATGTGTATCAATTTTTTTAGTCCTAAGTTCATGAAGTCCTTCTTGACTAGACCCTTCCTCCTTATCAGTGGCGTAGCTAGGTCAACAAGGGCCCCGGTGCAAAAAATTTATTTTGGGCCCTCAGGCCAGATGGGCGGCCTTTTTTTAGCTGTGTGTTACTGGTAGGGGCCCCCTGAGCTGAGGATGGGGTCCCTTGAGTTGTGCTTAGGGGCCCCCTGAGCAGTGGGGGGCTTTCTGGTGTCTCAGGGGCCTCCTTAGACGACTGCAGAGCTAAAAAAAAAAAGATTCGCCAGTTCGCCATGAAGGCTCATGGACCTTCTCAATCGCGCTTGGGGGAGGTATGCTTGGGGGCCCATAGAGGTATGCTTGGGGGTCCCCTGAGCGTAGGGGCCCCGGTGCACTGCACCGCCTAGCCCCATAGTAGCTACGCCCCTGCTCCTTATCCTTGGTCTCCCTCTGGATCGTCTTCATCCCACAGACATCTTCCACGCTTCTTGATTGGCTCTTCTTCACCTCTTCCCACTACACGACCGTACCAGCTTAATCTTCACTCTCTGATGACTTCACTAATACTAGCCACTCCAGCTATTTTTTCTATATCTCCTTCTCGAAGCCTGTCCCTCGAAGAAATACCTAACAGCCACCTTAGCATCCTCATTTCATTTCTCTCCAGGAGGGCTTGCTTTTTTTTACATTAAGCCAATGTTTCTGACCTATAAAGCATAAATTGTCTTACCACAATCGTATACAATTTTACTTTAAGGATTTTAGGCATCCTTCTATCACATATCACTACAGCATCATCTCTCCATTTGCTCCATCCAGCTTTTACTCTCGCTCTCGGCTCTGGTTCACAGCCACCTACTCCACACAGCTATCTAAATGTATCTACTTGGGTCAGCTTCGTTCTCCTTGAATCTCTAATGTTAACTTCACACGTTTGTTTGCTGTTAAGCAGTACTTCATTATTCTGCCATGGCTTTTAGAAGGAAGCATCCCGGCAATCGTCTGGAGTGATTTGGGAGAACCATGGAAAACCCAAATCTGGATGCCCAGACGGGGATTCGAATCCGCGTCCTCCCGAATGCGAGGCCAGAACGTTAACCGTGCACCTACCACTCTCGGTTAAGATTACTTTTCTCCGGATGTGATTCAGATAAAAAATACTGGTCGGATTTTGATCCGGTTTCGATTAATGTATAACCCGCGTGTAAAATATGGTGTGTTTCTCTTAAATGTGAATTCGTTAAAGCAAAAATTTACGATAATTTTTTTGTTAATCTCGATTCTAATAAAAGCAGCTGATTCATTTTTGATAAGGTTTCGATTAATGTAGCACCTTTGCTTCCTTGAGTAGGGTAAGGCATGTTTTACTGTGATGTGACGTTAATTAATACAGAGGTGTCAACGAATTAGTGTCCATTTAAATGTAAGCTGATATTCGCAATCGATATGTTGATTATGACTTCCGCGTACGAACACATGATAATACTGTTCGGAAGAATTAAGTAACAGTTTGTTGTGGAGTCCCTTCATGCAGCAATAGATTGTGTTCAGTTCCATACAGGAGATCATGTTGCTTTTGATCATGTTGTTTTGAGATGATCGTGTTCAGAAATCACGCGAACGAACATGCGGGAAACTATAAGAATCCGTATTGTTGTAGCATAAGTTTCAGAGTAATTGTACTACCGTACATAGTATGTAAAATTCATTGTTTAAAATTTTGGTAATTATAATATTTTATTACGGAAACGAAAATCAATGGTTCTTTTAAGAATCCACAGAAAAAACTTACAAATAAAATAAATAAGATCATTGAGAAAATCTCGCAGCAAAATCGCCTCCAAAAAGCAAAAAAAGAGTTAGGGTTAGTCCAAAACCTCTACAACAAAATACCCATGTCAAGACGGACCAAAAGTCGGCTCTACAACACAGTTATAAAACCAACAGCGCGAACATGCGAAAGGTTGACACTCAACTGAAAACACGAACTTGAAGAAATCAAAAAATAAGAGAGAAAAATCATTAGGAAAATTCTAGGAGTAGGACGAACTAAAGATTGTTACAGACTACAATCAATCAAAATAACAGAAAAGTTTCCAAACATCAAAACTGGTATCAAGAAAAGGCGGATGAAATTCTTTGGTCATCGTAATAGATTAGTAGAAAATCGATTGACAAAAAAGATAATACATTATGCAGCCTTCCTTAAAAATTCAACACCTTGTCTTAAATAAATTTGAGAGGATCTTAAAAGCGCAAACAAGAGATCAACAGACATTTTAAAAAGAGACACCTTGAGATACATAGTAGACAAATGGAAAGTCATAACTGAGCAACCAAAACAAAAACAACCTACAGACCAAAGTGGTCGAAGGACGCAAACAAGCTTTCTCGGAAACAATTAAAGGAGGCGCGCATTAATGTCGTGAGGTGTTTTTTCCGGAATTCTGGACCCCCCCCCCCCCCCGTCAGACTTTGTGAGGTCTGGTCGGACTCCCCCCCCCCACCTTAAAATGACGTGAGATTTTGACGGAGAATTCCCCCCCCCCTACTAAGCGACCTCGTAACTTTTTGAGACCTTTATTTTAGGTCTCATGCTTTTAAAGTCGGTTACAACCCTCCCCCCCCTCCCCCCCGTAAAGTCGCATTTTTTGATCAAATACCACCCTTATAAGTCAACTTTTTCTCTTAGCCCTTACAGGCCTACTAAAATTTGAAAACCTCACGTGAGTTTTCCGTTGTTCCCCCCCTCCCCCTGGGTGAGGTTTCGTGAGATTTCTCCGGACCCCCCTCCACCCCATTTCATCTCACGTAATTAATGGTCACCCCCAAACCTATAGAAACCAAAGAAAACATGATTGGGTCATTTGTTTAATGTCTTCGATTTATCGGGAGAATTCGCCAATAATAATAATAGACTGAGGTCTGATTGCAGCTGGGGGGGGGGGGGAGGTCTAATATTGTGACGTCATCAGAGAGGGAGGATTATAGTGGAACGGTCGTGTCATTAGAAGAGGTGACGAAGAGCCGATAAAGAAAACGTGGGAATACCTGAGTGAGGAAAGAGATGCATAGAGATTCCTAGGATCAAGTGGAAGGGTCTAGTTAAGAAGGACCTCGCGAACACAGGTCCGAAAGACCGGTAAATGTGTAGGAAACTGATCAGGGTAGTCTGACCCTAATGTTAGGAAAAGTTGGTGGAGAGGAAGAGTAGTAAGATTTTATTGCAGAAAATCAATGAGGGTGCAACCACAGAGCTACTTTGTCAGCGCTCAGCCAATTTCTCAGCGCCTTTGGCTTTTCTGAAGTGGCTAAGGTATCACACGGAAGGTGATGAAGCTATTGTTTGTTCGAAGGCTGCCGCCTGGTTGGTACCTGCGTTGCCGACGAGGTCCTGGAACGCGCAAAAAGCGGTCCTTGGCTCCGTCCTCTGTGCAGGTCGAGACACTGCGTATTAATCACGGACGCGGTCTTACGCGACGGGCGACAAAAACACACAGCGAGACGTCACTGCTGCGATATCACGGCGATCAAAGATATGCCTCATCTCCCACAGGCGGAAGTGATTAATGGGGAAACAATACTTCCTGCTTCAGGATTTCAGTTATCATTTCCAAGAAAGCCTCCATTACGATGCACATTCGTGATGTATTGTAGGTCACTTCCTGGGTTTGTGTATATTTCAGTAAAACAGGTACTTGCATTATGCCTTTCACATTCTTTGTATAAAACGTAACACACTGAACTGTTGACCGAGCAGGAGAAAAAACCTTCCCACAATATGCGAAAATCTCTAATTTACGAGTGCAACGAAATACTTCTTCCGCCAACCTATTTAGGTCGCAATGACAGAAGGTATAAGATTCGAGAGATAAGATGCCGTACTGATAAATTTATGTATTCTTTCTTTCCTCGTTCTATTCGGGATTGGAATACTCTAAAATAGGATTGGTGCTTAGCACCCTCTGCCACCCACAGTAATTGTGAATTGCAGAGTATAGATGTAGATGTAGACTATCGCAACCAACACTGCCATCCCAGATACTAATGATCAGTTATCAGATAATCTGTTGCAATAATTATCGTCACGTCACTAATAATCTCGCTTTGCTACCGCAGTTATTTAGAAAAATAACCAGTTAAAGGAAACAGCCAAACAAAATGATTTTCCCGCTACTTGTATAACAAATTTTAACCTTTTTTCTTTAGTAGGCGTGCTGTTGTAGTGTTACAAAAACTCTTTTCAGTCAAAAGGGAAGGAAAGGAATAAGGAACGGGAAGGAGCTCTGCCACGGCCTTTAAGAGGAACCATCTTGGCCTTCGCGTGTAGTGATTTGGGGAAACCATGAAAAACCAAAGTCAGGATTTTATATTACTAGGTCAGATCTCACACTGACGATCAGAGATCCACACACACACACACACACACACACAAACCTAGACACAGGAGATGGTGGTCCTGACCGGTTCGCAACGCAATTGTCGCGGGGGCCAAACCTTCCGAAGAAAGTTGCGAGGTCCTTAGCTTTCGAACATGAATCCTGGAATCTTCTGATATATAATCGATAGTACGTTCCGGACGATATATGAGGCCCCAGGATATCGTCACACACGTTTTTTTACTATCACCTCACAGATGAAATTTAATTACATACTCTTTTCTTTAAAATCAACTGCTATTTATTAACACATCTTAATAAATTGAAATAATAACACTTCTCGTTAATACATCCATAAATCTCAGATTACAATCTCTGCTTCTCCTTGGCTTAAAAACAAAATAACACAACACAGCCTACCAACTTCAACATAACAAAACATACAAAAACTTAAATTTACCCATTTTTACACAGACTACTATACTGTATAGCCTTTTATTTAAAAAAAAAAAACCATTCATATGATGCTTAAGTTGTAAAATTATTACTATTATTATTATTTAAATGTCACATGGTTGACCCCTCCCCCGCAAAAAATTATAGGGATTACTTTATCTGCGATGGATAGTTCGACCCTACAAAACCGAGAACCCGACAGGTAAAGAAAAATTAAACTTAAATTCACAATACTAACACTAAGAGAATCTGTAGGAAATGCCAAATCGACAAAAACTTCAAAACAGAATTCATCGGCTCAACCACTGAGGAAGAAAACAGAAGGGTTTGTGTCAAGCACACCTCGCTCGGAACATGGCAGTGACACCGTAAAAGTATTTGCTACTGTTCCCTGGAAGTTATAATTACAAATTCATTCCTCCCAGCTGAGGGTTGCTGCAGGGTCTCGGCGACCCATTTCAGCCGACTAAACTACGGGGAGTGATGGGGGATGGAAACCGGCCGTGGCCTTGTAGGGAACCATCCCAGCGGTCGCGTTGAGTGACTGGGGAAAACCCCAGTCAGGATGGCCGGACGGGACTTGACCCCCACCATCCCGAATGTTAGGTAGGAGGGCAAGACGCCCGTCCTCCCTACTCGGTTAAGTTATAACAGTACACGGCTTTTTTTTTATATATATATTTATATATATATAACCAATAGGATAACACTTGACTGCGAAAAGCAACCTATGATACATTTAAAGCGATTTTTACTATCTGTTTGGATTAAATGGATTCACTGCTTGTATTTTATGTAATTTAATTTAATTGCGACGGAGTACACGCTCCGGTGACAATTTCCTTGGTCATCTAATACCCTTTTTTAATTATCTTATATTGTAATTAAATATTAAATTCCTCCTCCATCGATTTTATGATTTACCAATTTTAGTTTTAAAATCCTTCAGCGTTTTTGGTAATTTACTTGTTAATTCATCCCAGACACCCATACATAGTGTTGTAAAAAAAAAGTTTTTTCTGACTTGAAAAAAAAATGGAAAAATACTGTGAAAAAAAACATGTTTTTTTTTCTGGGACATGTTTGTTTTTCATAACCACTAAATTTCATATGCTTAAGGCATTTATCCTTTAATATGACTATTTTAAAGTTTATACTAAATACTTATCTTAATTTTTAAATCTACTTTATTTTTCTGGTTCAGTAGAAAAAAAATTACAAAAATATTGGCCACCTTGACTGAAGTATTCTTTTAAGAACTTGGATTTCCCGAATAGGCTAGGTTGCACGAGATGGAATCCCCGTTACCCGTTGTTTGCATTGATACTCACTATTTGAACTAGTGCTACCATGCCCTTCAAATTTATCTGTAGACCTAAGGATCTTTTTTTTTGAAAAGAAATAAATCTCCTATTTTGTATGATAATAGATTTAAATTCAAACTTAAAAGACCTTAATATGGAACTATCGGCGCAGTCTTTATGCACAGTGCGTACTTTGCTCACAATTTAAAATTGCAATCTTAAAATCTTTTGTGTACAATACAACCAGTAAAACTACTTCTGACGTTATGGATCTAGAGGAGACAGGAGAAGAAACAGAAAATTCCGACTCCGACCGCACTAGTGTTGGTAGTGCTGATGCTAGTGAATGTGGTACTGACATAGAGGATGGATAAAAAATTATGTTACCTATATAAATACATTTATGAATCATTAAGTAAGGCATTATATGATTTAGTAAGGTTTAAAACACACATATAAAATGTAACTTCCGTAAATAAAACTATAATTTATCAAATATATTGTTTTCTGAAGAAAAAAAACAGGGGAGCTAAGTTTTTTTTCATGTTTTTTTTTCACAAACCTGAAATTTTTTTTCAGTTTGCAACACTACCCGTACCATAAAAGAAAGATTTCCCACTCCCTTATGCGTAAATCGAGCGGATGCTTGTGGTAACGGTCGTCTTTCCTAATTCTTTGACCAATATCCTTCCAAGCGACATCACGAAAATATAACCTGTACATTCCCAGCACTCTCTTCACCCTCCTCCCGTCCTCCAATGACTCCCAATCCAGCTCCCTTATAATATCAGATACTGATTGGGTCCTGTGATAATTTCCACAAAGAAATCTGGCTGCTTTCCTTTGAACGCCTTCCATCTCCTGTATTTGACACCAAAATGTTGGTCCCCAACTACACCACCATATTCAGCGAACGGTGCGACCAGAGTTTTGTAACTCGGTTCTCTCACTTCTGTGGTTCATCCCCTGATCACGCTTTCCAACAAGTGAAGGATTTTGAAACCTTTTCCTACTACCTGTCCAATGTGTCCTGGCCAGATGAGATTACTATCAAATGTTATGCCAAATTTTTTAGTTGCTAGCTGTTTCCCGTGTTAGAGTACTGCCCTCCCTCTTAAACCAATTGCGTCACAGTTGAAAAAGAGAGGAAAAAACTATTACGCTCACATCACGACTGCCGAAAGTAGCTAAATTTGACCTCCAGGTGTTGCGTAGAACGAAAAATAGATACAAGAAGGAGTGAAAATTTTTATGTTTAATATTCACAGCTTTCCGACTCCATATGGAAATGAAACATTGCCTATTATTCCCCGAGACTATGCGCTATAAATTATTCATTTTTTAAAATCATTATAGCTTATGACTTTACGCGCCGTCGACGTCGTGGTCATTAGACGCGGGAATGGACTGAGCGGAAGGAACGGTAAGAAATTTAGACATGGCCGTTTGGTGGACTTTTAATCTGGATGGCCTACTGAGATTCGAACCCGCGTCCTCCCGAAAGCGACGCCTGAACGTTACCGTTCACTTATGACGCTCGGTCTACAGTATTCGAAACTACATCAAAACACTAACAGCAGTTTTTAGGTTAATCGCATCGAACAAAGAATGGATACCAATTCGTCGACATTTCTTCCAGAAATTTTTTAGCTTTTCGAATTCACATCAGAACGAAACATGCCCTACCTTACATGCGACATTCTACACATTATTTGGAATCTCATCAAAAATTTTACCAGTAGATTCTGCATGAATCGTGTATTTTATCAGCTTTTAGAATTCACACTAAAATAAAACTGTATATCATTCGAAACTTTTTTTTTTAATTTTATTTTATGGCTTTAGTTAAAGGCTAATACAGCCAATAACATCATACAATATATTCGAGTGAATTTTAAATTACACCTTTAGTATATTTAACATACAGGGAAATTATCTTGACCGATTTCTTGCTCGGAACTGAGAGAGATTGCATCAGAGAAGTTATATCAGTTATATTCAGACCATCATCTAGCAGTTGTTTCCTCGCTGATTGATGTTGCTTGCAGCTCAGCATGAAGTGATAAATATCCTCTACAGAATTACACGATGGGCACATCGGCGAATCCACCAACCGCATGACGTATTTTTTGTCACGTAATAAAGTGTGTCCTGTCCTGAGTCTGTTCATTAGAGTAATTTCTTTCCTGTTCAGTTCTAGTTGAGCGTACCATGGCTTGTTTACTATGTTGTTGCAGATAGCTCTATACCAAAGTCCCTTTCCCTGGCAGTCGGCAAACCATCTCTTCTCCCACTCAGTCCTAACCATGTCGGTAACAATGGCCTTGAAGTCTGTACAGGGTACCGAAACTTTTTCTGTTTCTGCAGCAGTAAGGTGGTGACGTGCTGTTCTATCCGCTGCCTCATTTCCCGACACCCCAACATGGCTCGGTACCCACTGGAACTGCACTTGTATTCCTTCTACCGATAACTTCTGAAGTTCCCTGGCTATGTCATAAACTAAATAGTTCCGGCATCTTCCTTTTGATACTTCCATTATTGCCTGTAGGGCACTTCTAGAATCTGTACAAATCACTGTATTTGAATGAGCTGTTGAATGAATGTATTGCAGTGCTTTTAGAATGGCATAAAGCTCTGAGGAGAACGTCGAAAACTGTCTTGGTAACCTGTAAGCTTCGTGAACGCAGCGACCAGGGTCTACAAATGCAGCAGCGGAAGCCTTTCCTTTTTCCTTTGAGCCGTCTGTAAAAATTTTGTGCCATGCATTCCATCTCGAGTTCAGTGCTTCTAGTGTGAGGCACTTCAGTTCTTTCTCACTGTGATCTTTTTTCATTAATCGGTCTGTCATGAGGTAAATGTGAACTAGAGGGGATAGATCTGACCGTTGCCATAGTTGTTCCTCACTATACGAGTCATTGATATCTGAACTGTAAATGGCCCACTGAGCTGTTGTTTGAAAGAAATCCACAAGTGAAGGTGTTTTGTGATAATTAGATAGGTTCCAAGATTGCTCATGAGCAAGAAGCTGCACTTTTCTTATTAGTGGATGTCGTTTGGTGGAACAAACTCTTATCCAAAAATTCATTCCCACTTTCTTTCTTCTTAGGTCTAATGGAGGAGTTGCTGTTTCTACCTCCATTGCAGCAACGGGAGTAGTTTTAAGGAAACCGCCTACCACCCTTAATCCTGCCGATTGAATGATGTCTAACTTTCTTAGGGTAATTGACGCAGTTTCGTAGAGAAATCCCCCATATTCGAGTCTGCTCCTCAGTAAGCTATAATAAATGTTTCTCAGGGGTCTGGGATCCGTGCCCCAGCTCAGAGCTGCTAGGGCCTTGAGGATATTTATTCGCTGAAGGGATGATTGTTTTAGTTCTGCTATATGTCTTCGCCATGAGAGTTTAGTGTCTAACCACATCCCCAGAAACTTTACTTCGGAGACTACTTCCATAGTAGATCCTCCTATTGTAATTTTAAAGTCATTATTCTGAAATTGTCTTTGTGAGAATACACATAACTTGCTTTTATCTACCGAAAGCTCTAGGCCTCTATCTTTCAGACAGATTTGTACTTCATTTACCTGAGTTTCGAGCAAATTTTTTGCTTTTTTGTTTGTCAGGATGAGAAACATAGACCACAAAATCATCAGCGTATTGAAGATAGGTTACAAATCCTCTCAGGCTATTTCAAACTTTCAAAGTATAAATGTCAAATAGAATAGGACTCATTGGGTCTCCCTGAGGCAAACCTTGGAATACATGTCGACTGAAGTAGTCACCGCATAAAGTAGAGATAATGTGTACTCGGTGCGCCAGGTAATGAAAACACCATGACGAAAGTTTTTTTCGAGAGTCCTATATTTTCCATTATTTCCCTAAGTATGTTGATCTGTACGTTATTGTAGGCTTCCTTGATATCAAGAAAAGCGGCAAGAAGGAAGTTTCTCCTAACAAAAGTCAGCTGAATGTCAGTAATTAAGGTACTTAAATTGTCCATGGTGCTATTACCCTTTGCGGAATCCCATCGTTCGATCACTAAGCAACCTATGATGTTCCATATGCCATTCAATTCTGTTTTTTATCATTGCACTCATCAGCTTTGCCAAACACTGTAGAAGAGATATAGGGCGGTAGGAGGAAACGTTATTTTTGTCCTTGTTAGTTTTTGCCACCGGTATAATTATAACATTTCTCCACTGTACTGGGACAAACGTAGCTGCCAGCATGTCATTGTATAGTTGTAGGAGCACCTCTTTCGCCTTTTGCGGCAGGTTGTAAATCATGGAGTAAGTGATCTTGTCCATTCCTGGTGCAGTGTCTTCCTTCTTCAAGGCACAGACCAATTCTGACATAAGAAATGGTGGTTCCCCCAATCCGGTGGAATCAGCGTTAGAATCGTTTCCTGATTCAGATTCCGTATTTAATGGGACGAACAGTGGCGCAGTCTTGCTAAGAAATACCATTATCAGTATTGACCCAGTTAGCAACCGTCCTGTCACCCTTGTACCAACGTATCTTCATCCACATCTCTTGGGAAGAGATACCATACGAAATGCTAGAGCAAAAATTTATCTAGCCTTCTCGTTTTGACCGTCGAATAATTGCTCTTGCCTCAGCTGACCTTCGTTTGAGCAATATAAAGTTTTCTAAGGTTGAGTCGTGTCTATAAGTTTTAATAGCGAGGCGTCTCAAAGCGACGGCTCTGGAGCAGTCGCTGTTCCACCAAGGTTTTCTGCTGTCAGGTCTCTTTATTCCGAAATTTGCCATTGGTATACACTCTTCTGCACTCCTGACTATAACATCCTCAAATTCATTGTAAGGGACCTGCAAGTCAGTTGAGGATTCAGAAATCCGACCCAGCCGCATGTTGACTGTTTCTTGATATAGTTTCCAGTTCGCTTTCTTGCAATTCCAGCGTCTCGTTTGAGTGTTAAAGTTTCGCAGTAATGATTTGTCAATAGTTGTTTTAAGAACGAAGTGATCGCTACCTAGAGTATCTTTTAAGATTTCCCACCTCGATCTCAGCAACAGATTAGATGATATTATTGAGATATCGGGGGAAGAGTGCCTCTGATATGGAGAACCGAGTCTTGTTCCATGTTGATTATTGAGCATTGATAATGTGGATGATGTAATAGCTTGAGCCAGCTCTTCTCCCTGCTTATATGCTTGAAAATCATGCCACAGTGGATGATGATCATTAAAGTCTCCTCCCACAAAGCTATTACGTGGAAGCTGATTAAATATCGCAGTCCAATTTTCTTCACTCATGTTAATTTGGGGCGGCTTGTAGATGACAGTAATTGTATTGATGTTGCTTCCTAGTCTAATGTTCACAGATAAAATTTCTAGTTCACTTATTGGTGCAACAATATTTCTAATACAACTGCTTATGTCCTTCCTGACCATAATGGCCACTCCTCCATATCCATTCTCTCTGTCATTCCTGTATATGTTGAAATTCCTGTGAGTGAGGATGGACGATTGACGAAGCCACGTTTCGGTAATCAGCACCAAAACAGTTTTATGTTCTTCCATTATCCTTTGGAGGTCATTCCACTTATAGTAGAGACTTCTAGAATTCCACTGTAGGATGATCATTTGTTTCTTCCTAGCCATTCTCAGTTGTTGTACAAAGCGTCTCCATGGTAGGCCCAACTAGGCTCACCTCACATATTTCCTGCAGTATGCTTTTAGTGGATACTTCTTGTATTTTTTTGAGTACTGTTGCTGACAGCTTTCCTTTGATATGTTGAGATATAACTTTGAGCACCGTTTTCACGATAACGCTGATCACATCCTCGTTAATTACTGTGCTGTCTGTTTCTTCTGTTTGAACCTCACAAGATATTTTTGTCACTGGAGGTTTTATTCTCTTGTATTGTTCACCGCTTGTGGAAGGTATTTTTTCCCTGGTGACTGAGCTGAAAGTTTTCCTCTGTAATGGAGGAAAATCACTATCTCTATAGTCATGTCTGGGTACCATGGGTGTCCTATTGTTTGATGCCTGTGTTTCTTTCATTTCTTCTTGGCGTTTTCTCGCCGGACATGTTCTGTCGTTTGCGACATGATCGCCGCTGCAATTTACGCATTTGAAGAAGTCGTTGTTGCAGTCAGACATTTTATGTTCTTCTCCACATCTTTCACATCTTTCTTTACCTCTGCAATTATTAGCAATATGGTTAAACCTCATACATTTGAAACATTGAATTACAGGGGAGATGTAGGGTGTTACCTTAAATCTTAAATAGAATATTTCCACTTGTTCAGGCAGGTATTGACTATCAAACGTTATCTGCACTGTTTGTAAAGGTTTCATTTCAATCTTGCCATCTAAGTGTACTCTTTTAGTAAAACGTCGCACGTCAATGATTGGTGCATCTGATTTTATATTTAGTTTGATTTCCTCGTCTGTCAGATCTAATGGTACAAACCTGATAACCCCTCTCCGTTGTACTCTGCTTGCCGGTATGAAAGCTTTTAAGCTGAGTGAATGTAATAAAGCATAGTTGTCTGTAAATTTGTTGGCTGATTCTGCTTCTAAGAATTCCAGAGACATTCTATTTTTACCTTGTTGGTTTATGCGTTTAAGACCAGGAATCTTATTGTACAAAATCTTTCCTATGTGAAGTGGGTGAGGCAAGTTTCCTCCAGCTGTTGGCTCTATTATAACTATATAGGGGCCTTCTGATTGTGCTTTATACAATCTATTAGGTTGTTTATTTTTGTTCTTATTGTCCTTACTTGAATCCCTAGTGTCCAGCTGTGACGTATAGTCACCCTTTTCCCCGCAGCGTAACATGTTCTCGCCTTCTAATTGGGGCGTTGACTGTAACAGGAATATACTCTCCTGATTGCTTCCATTATACTTAGTCGTGTTATAACTCAATTCAGATTGCAATAAATCATCTTTACTAGGTTTATAACACATGAGCTTACAAACAGATTTACGTTTCTTTTTGACTTTATGTTTCTCATCGTCCTCACTGTCATTGTTAGTACCATATTTCTTCTTAACAGGCTCTGACATATCTTGCTCATTCTGGTATACGAATGTATCCACACTTACCTCATCTCTTTGCATAGCGGCCCCTCCGCTAACCTCTGCCATGCCGCCTGACGCGTCACACACCAAAGCGGTTAAGCAATGGAGTTAGCACTAATTACACACTTTGAAGTCACTAAAAAAAAAACTTTCAACACACTCTCCTTAAGCACGAGATAGTTTTTTTTTTAATCAAAAAGGTTATTTAAATACGAGCGTAATAAACAAGCGTCGTTACTGTAAACAACCAAAGATGATCTCTCATTCGAAACTTCATAAAGGTCAGAGCGGTGTATCAGTTTCTTCGGAACTCAGTGACAGAATATATGTAAACAAAGTGAAGTTTTTTCTCGCAGTCAAATTATTAAAAATATGGAATATAAGAAAAATCTAGTTCTGTAGTTAATGACTTTTCATTTCACTTTTCCATTTGTCATTTGGTTACTTTGTTAATATGTTATTGTATATTGCCCCTTCAATGACCATAACACAAAAATTTATAACAAGTGTGTAAAATTAGCCTCAAGAAAATTAAATTTAAATAATAAAATGTAGGTGCCTTGGCTTTACAAGGCTGACGGGATTGCCCAACCAATTTGGTTGAACCAAACTGCTCACTGCGCAACACGTGACAGAACAAAAGCCATGTCCAAAAACCCGAAATCCAGACAATAGTAGGAACATCCTGGAGCTGTTAATGACATTGTAGCAATGCTAGCCAGATGACGCTGCTGCTGCTGCTTTAAGATCAAGAAGAGATATTCTTGTGTCACCACTCTATAATCTATTTGCCTTGTAGTACATACAATTGTTAATAACGAAATTTAGTTTGTACATTTTCACTTTGATTTACCCACGTTTATGTTGGAAGAAATTCGAGGCATGGGACGCAATGGATGTGAAACTAATTCCCCGTGAGATCAAATGATGTTGGACTATTATCATGATTAAAATACTGTCAGATGAACAGTTCTCTTCGTTTCTTGTTTATCTCATTGTATGCGATAAAAGCAGAAATTTTATTTTCATTTCTCTGAAAAAAAATGAGCCGTAGCTATTTTTAACGTGATGAGAAAAAAATGTCCAAATTCACTACATTATTTATAAATGAATTATGTAGATATGTAGATGCAAAAATGTTTGGCTGCTGCGGATCCTCCCACAGTAAATAATGCGGACAGGTAGTCAGGTTAAGGGAAAGTTGAGGTGGGGAACTCTTCGCAATAGCAGAAGTTAGTGTCGTCAACGCTGGAAACATGACAGTGGGCGGTGTGGCCCTGGCTGGAGACTGTAGAAAGCGGGATGTGTAAGTTGAGAGGTTACTGAGAAGGATTTTGTGAATAGGCAGGAAGCAAAGTTTGGCGCGTGAAACAAAGATTCGAGAAATAAACTGAGCAGCAATTTGAATATAGCAATAAGATTACGATACCAAATACATGTTGCCAATGTGATTATTCCTCTGTTTCTGGTTTTCACGGGTGGACGGAGAGGGAAACAAAGGCAGGAGGCCAGCGGTTGAAGACGGGGAGACGTGTGGTGGTTAACTTCTTTTTTTTTGTGTGTGTGTGTGTGCACAAGACCGCGCCACGCGACACCAACTTGCGCTAACTGCGCCGCGGACCACGCGGCCAGCTACGGGGGCTGCCCACTGAGGCGGAATGTGCAAGCGGCCATCGACAGGAGCCGCCCCCACACCAGCACAGTGATGATCACAACGCCACCAATATCGACGAAGGATAAGACCACTCACGGCCACCTGACCAATCGTAACAACCCGACCAGACACGATGAGCATCAACACAATCACGACCACGATGTCTATGCCAGCCACAAGAAAACCAACTAGGGATGGTCCTACAATTGCTCACGCAGTTGTTAACTACGCTCATCCCCACCAGGCGATAAGAATAAGCTAGGGTTTCCCTCATAGGTCATTATAAAATGGCCAAAGCCGGGTTTTTCCCTAATGAGTATACAAATGATCCCAAAACCAACCTATGTGATCCAGTAGATATATCTACAGACAGTAGCGGGGCTACATCACGCCGTTGAGGCAGCAGGGAAAAAAAATATGTCTCTGCCTTAACGGCGTGTTACTTAAAGTCCCGCTACCAAGGTAGCTTTACTTTACGTGTCTCTTTGTTTTGGATAGGTTAATTTTTGGGGACTCTTTGTACTACTCTTTGAGGGGAAAACATGGCTACGGTTCGTCAAAGACGATGTTATGTGAAAAACTCGTATAGTTCTCATATAATCATATCAGTTCCCTGCTGCCTGATATTTATTAATAATGGTACTTTATAGGCGTTCCAGTGCCATGTCACTGTTGTGCCTTTCGTCAGTTTGTCTGAATTTTTCTATCCTGTGATAAAAATATTCCGTAGTTCGATCCCATCACACGCGAAATTTGTTTCTATTTTTTTTTTTAAATTGTTATTCGATCTTGTAGCTTTAAAAATTTGTTTGAAAACAAATTCTACAAAATTTTTATTTTCCTTTGACAAATACGCAAATTGAAGGATGACACCGCGCACTATTAAAAAATATCCAGATTAGGCCTATCCTTCAAAATATGATCATTAATATTATCGTAATAAAAACAGGAAAACGGCGTGGATAAGCATTAATATGCTATATAAAATACATTTAAATTAAATTAGAAACGTTTAATCAGTGTGTAGTTCACAGTTACAACTCAAAAAGTAAGCTGGAGAAGGATGTGATTTGTCATAAAGATCGGAACTATACATTGACCTGAATAGGTTTAAGTGTTTTCCTTCGGCAGCAGCCGACTTGCCATCATAAGAAATAACAAAGATTTTCAAATTAGACCCTTGTCTCTAGTCGTAAAGACTGAAGACAGAAAAAAAAAACTTTTCCAACACCTAGGAAGTCGTAACATTTCTACAGAGCCTTATGGGTGTGCGGTCTGTCATTCGCGAGGACATGGGTTCATTTCCCCACCCTGTCATCCGTATTTCAGTTATTCATGGTATCCTGAAGTCACTGCAGGGTTAAGCTGGGATGGTTCCTTCAAGAAAGGCCATGGTGGAATTCATTCCCTTCCTTGCTCCAATCCTCTTGCGGCTCTTATAGCCCGGATGTCGTCCAGCCGTAAAGCTCGAAGGAAAATACTACATTTGAGATACCAATTAGATGTTTTCATTTTTTTTATATTTTTGCTTTACGCCTCGTCGTCGCCGAGGTGATTAGAGGCGATTAAGGGGCAAGGAACGGGAAGGAATTCGGCCATAGCCTTTTGAAGGAAGCATCCCGGCATTCGCCTGGAGTGATTTGGGGAAACCATGGGAAACCAAAGTCTGGACGGGGATTCGAAACCACGTCCTCCAGAATGCGAGGCCAGAACGCTAACCGCTCACCCACCACGCTCGTACACGGATAAATCAGAGTGAATAGTAAAGTATGCGTCGCATGGAGCCAGTAATAATTCTTCAATGTTTTGTTCATCTGATGCATTTCTGACCGATAGCGGTTAGTTCACTTGAGAATGACAGACAAACCAAAGAGCCTCATGATACTGCTTAAAGTCGCTCTCTTCTTCCGGCGCGGCTGTAAGAAGCTGTAGGAATAGCGAATTAATTAAAGCGGCGGCGCGGGGAGAAAGCGACACACGAGTAAAATCTGTAGCTTCGCCAAGTTGGTGGCTTGAAAGATTAGGGTCTGCGCCCGGTTAATTACGGAGGTAAGACTGAGCCCTGAGGACAAAGCCCTGGCGCTCGATACAGCGGCAGGGAGGCGTGTCTACACAGACCAACTACATCCGACTTTTTTTTATTACTTGTGGCTTTACGCCTCGTCGACGTCGAGGTCGTTAGAGGCGAGATGGGACGGGGGACAAGGATCGGGAAGGAATTCGGCCATGGCCTTTTGAAGGAAGACCACTACTCGTACTAAGCAGTGTGTTTGTCTACAAATACATTGGTTGGTGTCCCAAATAAAACCAGCAAGTAGGACGAAACAAGTGATTGTTACATAACGAAGAAATTTTATTATTTCTTACAATTTAGAAAAAAAAAATAATAGCCTGAGTATTATTACAATTGTTTTCCAACTATTTTCAAGTAGGATTTTTTCACGTTTGTTCTGCTTCAGTCTTTCGTTTAGATGCTGGCTGAATTTATCAAATTCGCTAAATGCTGTTCCCGCCGAGGAAGAAAACTATAGTTTTATTCTATTTGACGTGTTCCTAACTGTAATAAAATTAAAAATCTGATATGTTTATACAGTCAGAACACTTTTAACCTTATCTATTTGCCAACACCAAAACTATATCAATAACAAATTTGACTTCATGTTGCAAGCTCGCCTTAAATATGCTCGTAGAAAGGATTCACATATATAACCCATATGCAAATGTCATCAAATATTTCTTCATGCTTTACATAATCTTATAAATCGTTATGAATATCCATTTTGTAGCGAATATGATTAGTTGAGCAATTTCTGCATCTTCAAAAACAAGCTTACTAGCCAAGCACGTTAGTAGCCTTTCTTGTTGCTGTAAAACTCAAAATTCCTATTGAGAGTAAACAGCCTGGCCTTTAACCAAGGAAGTTAGAATTAAGCATTACTAAAACGCTAGATGTCATCAAAAGTAATATAATTACAAGATATCACACCTGTTATTCCACAGATTGTTACATAATGAATCATTTTTACTGTTGTTAATGTTTTAAATTTTTTTAAAAAAATTAAAGAGTATTCTTGTAGTCGAATTACCCACTTTCTTCAAATAAAACTGAATATTTGTCCGATCTAGGAGGAGGGCAAAATTGGCCCCCATACCTATCATTCTAGAGGACAGGGGGTCAAATCCCGTCCGGCCATCCTGACTGATGTTTTCCGTGGTTTTGCTGGCACTTAAGGCGAATGCTGGGATCTTTCCCTAAAAGGCCACGACCGACTTCCATCCCCCTTCTCTCCAGTTTAGATTAAGTCGGCTGAAAAAAATTATTAATAATTGGAAAACTCTAAAATATAGTTCTTTTCTCCACCCTCCCGACCAGTTCGATAGAGCCACAATTGAACACCTGTCCCCACTGAAAGTGCTGGCTTCATATGGCTACCGCCGACACATGAAGTAACTGTGAAGAGTCCTCGTCGACTGACAGCTGGCCTCTCGACTCCTGGCGCTGTTTAGTGCGCACTGTGTCCGCCAGAGTGCTCAGTGCTCGGCGCCGCTCACCCCTTTGTCCGCTAAGTCAACGGCTCGTCTGGCCCGCTTATTACTGCGGCTTTGACAACCAATATCACGCGCGTCGGGTCTGGCCTCAGGCGGATCACGTGTCAAAGGGCCGCGCAGTTCAGTAATCAGCGCATTGCACCGTCATTACCACCAAGAATGGTCGCCGCACACATCTTCCTTCCCGACACTAGTTTGTGTTGCGATTTTTAATGAGGACTTTTTAGTACGAGTATTTTTTCTGTCGTCAGTCCTTCGTCTTGATGCAATCCTCCATATCTTCCTAACTAGTGCCAACAACTTGTCGGAGAACAAATTGTATAGTCCCGGGATTGATAACAGTTGTTCCTTCCGACTCACAAATTATTCCCCTTTATAATTAATTTTGACCACCTAAGGTAAGGTCCATCAGACCTCGTTAATTAATTAATCTTGGTCGCCACCATTGTCTGGCTAGGGTACAAATCAATACGCATATAGCAAAAAGTTTCTTCAAATAACTCCACTTGTATGCAGAACACAAACCAAAGATTTATTCACAGTTTTGTACTGCACAAATGTACCCGGTCACCAATAGAAAAAAGTAATTAAAGCACATACAAGTAAAATTACTGGTAGTGACTATATAATCCTAAGATGCAGGTTCTTCAGAGTGTAAAAACAATTCTTTCCATCACTTTCACAAAAACCAGAGGAACGATACACGCGACGTTCTCTGCACGACTCCACACTCTCTCTGACCTACTCATCAACTGTCAGTCTCGCAAGTCACCGATACTCATAGCATTTGGTACTTGACATACACAGACGGAAAAAAAAAATCCCAACACCAAGAAAGACTTGTGTTAGATAAACGAAATTTGGTAGGCGTGTTTATACATCTGAAAGATGACATCGATTCAAATTTCACGCTTCGCGCATAAGTGTGGCGCTAGTAGCGCTACTCAGAGCTTGCAAATCAGGTTTGCTTTAAATACGCGCTGTAAAGTTTGTGAACGTTATTTACCGCTGAGATTTGACATAGTGAGTTGATGTTAGCCAAGAATGCCTTTAAGAAGACGAAGAAGCCATTATCAACAGCTCACCGAGTTTGAACGAGGTCGTGTAATAGGGCTACGAGAAGGTGGATTTTCTTTTCGCGATATTGCAGAAAGACTTGGCCGGAATGTATCCACTGTGCATGATTGTTGGGTGCAGTGGTCAAGGGATGGTACTGCCTCAAGAAGACCGGGTTCCGGGAGGCCACGTGGCACTACTGAGAGGGAAGACCGCCGTATTCGGCGTACAGCTGTGGCGCATCGTAATGCGTCTGCGGCAGAAATTCGAGCTGCAGTTGGTACCACAGTGACACAACGAACTGTTAGAAATCGGTTACTTCAAGGACAGCTCCGAGCCAGGCGCCCTGTAGCGTGCATTCCACTGACTACAAGCCATCGCCGTTTGCGACTCCAGTGGTGTCAAGCCAGAGCTCATTGGAGGACGGAGTGGAGATCTGTTGTGTTTTCTGATGAAAGCAGGTTCTGCCTTGGTGCCAGTGATGGCCGAGTGTTGGTCAGAAGGAGGCCAGGGGAACGCCTGCAACCAAACTGTCTGCGGCCTAGACACACTGGACCTACACCTGGAGTCATGGTCTGGGGAGCAATTTCCTATGACAGCAGGAGCACTCTTGTGGTTATACCAAACACACTGACTGCAAATTTGTACGTCAGTCTGGTAATTCAACCTGTAGTGCTGCCATTCATGAACAGCATTCAAGGGGGAGTTTTTCAACAGGATAACGCTCGCCCTCATACCGCTGTTGTCTCGCAACGTGCTCTACAGAGTGTCGACATGTTACCTTGGCCTGCGAGATCACCAGATCTGTCTCCAATTGAACACGTATGGGATATCATTGGACGACAACTCCAGCATCATCCACAGCCAGCACTGACCGTCCCAGTATTGACAGCACAAGTACAACAAGCATGGAACTCCATACCACAAAGTGACATTCGAAACCTGTATGACACAATGCATTCACGTTTGCAGGCTTGCATTCAAAATTCTGGAGGTTACACCGGCTATTAATTTAACAGTATTTCACATTTGAAATGCATTTTCTTGAGCTTAAATTAACCTGTGATCTTGAAAATTTAATCAATTAAACATGTTAACTTGACAAATGCATTGTCCAAATTTCATTACTCTACAATAATTTTTTCTTGGTGTTGGGATTTTTTTTTCCGTCTGTGTAGAATAAACATAATAATTAAAATAAGTTAATTACTGAAGGGGGCAAGCCTACTGTAATGTGACAAACTTCATCCCCACATACCACTTACATCCTACGTCCTCAATTGCCTGTTCCATTTATTCTAACCTCTGTCTCCCTCTGCAGTTATTTCATTCGACTGATCCCTCCACTAACAAGTTAATCAATCTCGTATGTTTTAAAATGTGACCCATCGTCTTGTTTCTTCTAACTGTAAGGCTCTTCCACAATCTTCTTTCCTCACCCATCATTTCCCTTTCTTTACAAGTTAACCAATCCTGCATGTCTCAGAATATGACCTACCATCCTGTCTCTTCAATGTGTTAGTCTGCAAACTTCTATCGACTCCCACCCTTTCCAAAACACATTCATTTCGATAATTAATTTTCAGCATCTTTCTATAGCGATACATTTAAAATGTTTCAATTTTACATCTTTTTGGTGTTTCTGAAGTCCACGTTTCGCTATTTCTTACTGAGTCTTGATTAATATTTGTACATCTACATGTATACTCTGCAATTCACAAAATTGTGGGTGGCAGAGGGTGCTCAGCGCCAAAGCTAATCTCTTTGTCATGCATTACAATCCCTAATGGTACGAGGGAAAAAAGAATTCATATAAGAATCATTGCAGCACCTTATTTCTCTAATCTTATCTTTCCTGTCATTCCGGCTCAAGTGGGTTGCTGGAAGAAATATTTCACTACACTCGTAAGTGAAAGTGGGAGTACACATGTTTACCAATAAGTTTAAACGAAACGTGCGTCGTCTATTTACCAGAGACTCCCACCCTAGTCTACTAATCAGTTCTGTGACGCTTTCATAAGGACTGTAGCAAGCGGTCACGAATCGAGTGGCTCTTCTCTGAACTTTCTCTATACTTTAAATCAACCCCTTACGAAACGGATCCCAAATGGCAGAACAATAGTCCAAATGTGGACGCACAAGAGATTTGTACGCTATCTCCTTTGTTTGTTCATTTCAATGTTTCAAGAATCGACCTAGGAATCGCAGCCTAGAATTAGCTCTACCTACTAACGAATTAATGTGTAAGTCCCATTTCATGTTCCTTTGTACTGTAGCTCCCAAATATTTCATAGAATCGACCATATCAATAACTGGATTGTTTAACTCGTATTTCTGAACAGTTGGATTCTTTTTGTTAGTTATGCTCATTGTCTTGCACTTTTTACATGAAACTAAAACTTTTTTATTTCTTTTTATTGCAATAATGCTCTTTTCATTAGTCATATTCTGCTTTTAATATAATTCCAGTCCTGTCGATCAGTTGCAGGTAGAATTCCTTCCCGTTGCAGGAGTCCAATTTTCTTCCAGCTCTAGAGACTGCGACTTTATCGAGCCGTAGAGACAGAAGCAAAAAGAAAACGAGATTTGTTGCCCACTTTGTACGTTTGTTTTGTGAGTGATGGGCGAGGTTGTTGCCAGTACTGATCTGTTGTCCAGCTTGGGATGCTACTTGCCAGGGAGCGCTCGTGGGCTGGACACGGATCGGCCATTTCCACCTCCTCGCATTTACAGCTGCCCAGTCCGCCATAAACCACGGACAAGCTTCTCCTCTTAGCGCCGCTTATCTACCTGCGCCGGGCTGTAAACGTATTGCCCCGGCAAGGCTCCACAACAATAGCCTGAGTCCAGCTCGCACTATACCAGATTTAGAAAGTAAATGTACTGAGGAGACATTTCATATTGCTAAACCTTAACCGGGCGCGTTAAAGCAATGGTGGGCCCTTTCACAATGAGAACGACCCTAAAGTCAATTGAACTTTTTATCTGACAATTTGCGCCCATGTTCCTTCTGCGAACACTGATGAGCAAAAACATTACCACCTATTTGACTTTTCTTTTGAGGTGCCGAGGCAATGACATCGTACCTCGTTTCGCTTCGGTGAAGCACTACATTGACAGCAGGGCCGCAAAGAAAATTACGTCGAGCTAGACTATAGGAGGTTCGACATGCGGCCAAGCCATTCCAGACAGAGATAGTCTGTTGAGAACATATCGAAGATACCTGATGAAGACAGCAGAGTCAGCTGTCGAAACGTCGTGTTTTTACACCACCATCCGGCTGGACACCAGTGAAGATTTTGTTGAATTACCACCTGGTTTGTAACTATTACTATTACTATTACTCCGCGATTCAATAAAAGTGTGTGGCGGAGGGTGCATTGCACCTATGCGAAAGGGTAATACTTTGGAAGGGATTTATGGTATATGGCAGCAGGTTCTCGATACGATTGTTCGTTTGCATCAGCTGGCTGCATGCCGAATCAACCAAAAAAATTAAATGGCTCAATGTAGGACAAGTAATTCTTCGGTTGTGATTGGGTAATATAAAGTCAGTATTGGAAAGTGGTAACTATTTTTCAGTACACATATACAAGTGTAGATTCTTGATATGACAGTTTGCAGCAATTGCTTGCTTGCGAAATCAAGCAAATAAATAAATGGCCCAATGTCTGACAAGTAGTACTGCGGCCGTGATCAAATTAAATCAGAAAAGGGAAGAGGTAAATATTTTCCTGTACACGTGTGGGAGTGTAGGTTCTTGATGTTCAGTCGCTGGCTGCACACGGAATCAAGCAAATAAAGAATTGGCCGAATGTCGGACAAGTAGTTTTGTGGTCGTGATCGGGCAAAGAACAGTCAGAATTGGGAAGAAGTGAATAATTTCCTATACACGAGTGGGAGTGTAGGTTCTTGATACGATTATTGGTTTGCAGCAGCTGGTTGCATGCGGATCTAAGCAAATAAAGGAGCGGCGAATGTCGGGCAAGCAGTTCTCCCCGGGCCAGGTTGTGGAGTGGCGAGTAGTTAGGCTCGCTTGTGGCGGCCGATGCGAGGACCGGAGTAAAAAGTGAGCGGTTCGCCCGAGGTCGCTGATGGATGCGCCATTGTCCGCGCAGCTCGAGATGGCAATTTGGGAGGCGGCGATCACTCTATCGGGCGGCCATTGTTTGACACCACTTTTCCGAACTGCGCTGATGATGCCATCTCGCGTTACAATGGAGCCCGCACGTAATGTGCTCTGGAGGAGCAGCTGCCGGAAGTCCAGATACTCCGCTCAAAAAGGCTCCATCGGCGATGCTCTTCAGATGACCCGAAAACTTGCAGCCGCAAAGTACTAAAGCAGAAACAGCTACGTCCTACCTCGAGTCAGTTCATAATTGCTACCTTTATCTACAATTCCGTACGCATGGACTTCGAATTTTACTGCTAGAATCTGATACAGAAAGCTGTACGTTACGTAAAAGGTGTCCCTAAACCCTACTGCGAGAGAAACAAAGCCTGAGTGACCGATATAACACACACTATCCGTCTGTCTTTCACCAATCGGTTAGTTTTCCAAATTTCTTTAAAAGATTTTTTTATTTATCTCGAAAAAGTTATCCTATGTCCTTTGTAATGACATATAGTATTTCTTTGTCAAATTTCATCAACATAGGTTTAGCCGGATAGTCTCAAATTGATTGTATCTGATAGATATTTATTTGACATTTCGTATAATTCAACTATTTGTGTTGCGTGTCTGCCAGGTTTCACTCTTTTGATGTGTTTGTAAAATTTTATTCTGCATTTTTTTAATAGCGCTGTGAATTTCTGTATATTGTAAGATTTGTGGATTACTTCTGAGCCTGTACTGATTTTATTTGAGTTTCTGGCCAGAAATATTGCTTGTAACCTTGTGCATTTTCCTGAATGTTCCTTATATCTGTTTTCCTGCTTAAAATGCGCGTTTCTGATCCATAGAGATATGCTGGTACAAAATTTGTATTGTGACGTATCAGTTTTGTGTGTTTAGAGATACTATTTTTGATGTAGATGTTTTGTATTAAGCGATGCGTTGTTTCAATCTTTTGAAATGTAATTTCATTGGATTATGTTTCATTTACATTCTTCTGGATTGTTCCACATAGATATCTGAAGCATGGAACTGGTTTGATTCTTCCGTATTTTGTTTCGACCTGTAGACAAACTTTTTCCTCTGTTTCTTTCAGGAGTTCTATCTATTTTTGGGCTATTTTGTAAAACATTTGGTTTCGCCACACTCCCTAAATTTTTACGATGGACAATATTCTTCAAAACTTTTTTATTTTAATCTTTACAGCAGCTCTTGCTGAAACTTGACTCTCCACATACGTGTTGATGTGTGAAAGATAATTTGGATCAACCGTCACGCATTCGTAATTCAAGATTTTCTGAGCTGGCTCTCCGAAAGCTGCAAACTCTATTCTCACTCCTGCAATCGACACCTCGGAGCATTTCCGGATGGTTTCATCATGAAGGACGTTGTTATGTAATTCGCAGCTATCATGTTTTGATTCGTCCTGTCACAAGTCGACATATGAGGCTACTCGGAACAAATTTTGCTTGAGAAATCTTATAAAATTTGAGTAATACTTGAGGTTACCCACCAGTAAAAATTTTAGTAACAATTATTAAGATCTACCTGGTGTCCACGACTTAGTAATGAATTTTGATTCATAGCTACCGACATGAAACCACCATTGTTCAGTCTGCCAGTAAAGGCCCCTGCCAGGCAGACCTCACACACAACGCGCCCGCACGCCGGGATACATATACGACTCCAAACAGGCGCAGAGGCATCAAAACAAACCAGGAAAACAAATAGAATCATCTAGAAGCTAAGTGGGACTATTTCTTACAGAGGTCGCCGTACTACCACACAACGGAATTCCTGCGCCAGGCCGCCTATATAAGCGTAGCCGGCCGCTCCACCGCCAGTTCCAGTCTGACCGCTGAACCAGCGTCAACTACAGAAGACCACCGGAAGTTCGCGAGAAGTAGAAGCCGTCACTCTACCCCGGATCAGGACCAGGCTGAAATTCTCGACGGTCTTCTGATAACTGTACCCACATTTGTTTATGGTTTACCCGTTGTATTGTGTACCGAGTAATAAACTTCAAGGAACCGTTAAGTGTAGTTCACTTCAGTGGCGACAAGGTTGGGATAAGAACTCTCGACCATCATGGCTACGCCAGCAGCACCTACGGAATGGCAACAGTTCCTCCAAGGACTTCTACATCAGTTCTTCGAATCTCAGAGACAACTGATTGCGGAAGTCAGGAATCTCCGCCAACCCACGGCCCCGCCTCCGTTCCCAGCATTCAACGACGACGTCGAGGAATGGGAGACCTACGAGAAGCGCATAAGACAACACTTCGCAATTCATCACATAACCAAAGAAGAAGACCAACGTGCATATTTCCTTTCCTGGAACCAATCGAAGATGTATGTCTTGCTCACCAAACTTCAGCCACAAGACCCCGACACCCTCACCTTCACGACCATCTGTACGACACTGAATGCATACTACAGACGCCGGTACCATGTCGTCGCGGCCCGCGTCGAATTCTATCAATGCCGGAAGAAGCCCGATCAGACGTATCGCCAGTGGGCGGCCGAACTCCAAGGCCTTAGCAGAAAATGTAAGTTTCAAACTCGTTGTTCCCACGAATCCTACGCCGACGACATGGTGCGTGATCACATCATACAGGCTGCACCAGATGCCGCACTCCGGCATGACGCCCTCAAGTTAGAGGACCCATCCCTGGAGCAGGTCATCGAACTTGCCTACAAATTCGAAATATCTACGGCCGCAGATCGCCGCCTGGAGTCCTGGGCGGATGTGGCCGCAATCCGAACCGACGTAGAGGACACACAGGACGTCGCCGCCATCCAGAGCTCCCAGTCGCGCTCCTCCCGACACCACAACCGGGGACCGCTTCCTCAGAAGGACATCGAACCGGCCCGTTCCGGCAGGGGCACCAAGTCTCGGCAGCAGCAGCGGATCCCGCAGCGCCGACGCCGCAGCCCGCTCCGCCTACCCTCCTGCCCCGCCTGTTATTCAGCACATGAGAGGGAAAATTGTCCGGATCGTTGGGCTGAATGCTCACGTTGCGGCAAGGAAGGACACCTGGCGTCCGTCTGCCGCACCAACACCACCAATGCCAATCCCGGCTCTCGCCGCCCAGGGTCTTACCAAGACAGGTTGAGCGGCGCACCTATGGATATCAATCAGGTAGACACTTCCACAGCATCCAAACTTTTTATTGACGTTACGGTCAATGGCAAGCCTCTGCGCCTACAAGTCGACACAGGAGCAGCAGTCTCATTGCTTAATTATACTACTTATGTGCAAATTGGCTCGCCCCCCCTCTCGCCGGCCCCCAAGCGCCTCCTGACATACAACAAACAGGAAATAGCACTCCTGGGACAATTCACAGCAAACGTCATGTATAAGTCTGTACATCGTTCAGTCCCCTTTTTAGTAGTTAACAGTTCTCTCACAGCAGACTTATTTGGACTGGACGCTTTCCGCTTATTCGGATTTTCAATTGAGGATAACATACACCTCGTATCTCAGCATGTTCCTTTTCCTGAAGTGGACGCCCTTTGCACCGAGTTTCAGGACCTGTTCTCACCAGGCGTCGGCTGTGCAAAGGACTTCGAAGCATCACTCCAACTCCGGCCGGACGTACGGCCTCGATACTTCCGGGCACGCCAGGTACCCGTAGCGCTTCAACAACCACTTCAGGAAGAACTTCAACGTCTCCAAGACGAAGGGATCCTCCAGCCGGTGCGGTTCAGCCCCTGGGCCACGCCGTTGGTCATAGTTCAGAAGCCAGGACGCCGCTTACGTCTCTGTGGTGACTTTAAGACCACCGTCAACCCGCATCTGCTGGTAGACGATTATCCACTTCCGAGACCGGACGACCTCTTCCGTAAACTAGCAGGAGGTACCTACTTTACAAAAATTGACCTGGCAGAAGCATACCTTCAAATCCCTTTGGATATCCAGTCCCGACAATACACAGTCATCAACACTCCCTCTGGCCTCTTCCAACTCAACCGGCTCATGTTCGGCTTGGCCAGTGCTCCAGCGATTTTTCAACGGTATCTCGAACAACTTCTCCAGGATATTCCGGGATGCATCAACTATCTCGACGACATAGTCGTCACGGGACCCTCCGCTGCCGAACACATGACCAACCTCCGCCTACTCTTCCTCCGCCTCCGTGCAGCAGGATTGAAATGCAACCTTTCCAAGTGTCAATTTTTTCAACAATCCATTTCCTACCTGGGTCACATCATCGCTCAGGAAGGCATTTCCCCAGCATTTTCCTATGTGGACGCTATTTCCAACTTACCTCGGCCTCAGGATCTACATCAGTTGAAATCTTTTTTAGGCAAGATTTCATACTACAGAAAATTTATACCCTCAGCAGCACAAGTGGCAGCACCCCTGTACCACCTCTGTCGCAAGAATGTCCCGTTCCGTTGGACCCCAGCTTGCGAGACCGCATTCCACACCCTTAAACAGCAGCTCAAGTCCGCAGCATGCCTCATGCCATACACTCCAAACCTCCCCTTGATACTTGCCACAGATGCATCCGATTACGGTGTGGGGGCAGTTCTGTCTCATAAATTACCAGATGGCACGGAACGCCCCGTAGCTTACATCTCCAAAGCCCTATCGGCTGCTCAGCTTAAATATTCTCAAATCGAGAAAGAGGCGCTAGCTATTGTTTTTGCCTGCTCCAAATTCTATTCCCTTTTATATGGGATTTCTTTTCATCTCATTACCGACCACAAGCCACTCCTATCACTATTTGATCCGTCCACACGTCTGCCTACCAAAACATCCCACCGCATCCAGCGTTGGGCACTATTCCTGTCCCAGTTCAGATATACCATGCATTTCCGTACCACCTCCAGGCATGCCAATGCAGACGCCTTATCCAGACTACCGCAGGGACCAGACCTTGCCTTCGACAAGTCGGAACTTCTGGTGTTCCAGATCGACGATGACATACAAGAAGCACTGAAGACATTTCCAGTCACGGCCTCAAAAGTCGCGGCAGCCACAGGGGAGGACCCCCTCCTCCGTGTCATCCGACACCACATCCAACACGGGTGGCAAACACGTTCCCCTCCACGCCATCATCAAGACCTCAAGTTCTACTACTCCATCCGCCACCAGCTCTCAGTAGTAGAGGGAGTGCTCCTCCGCACAGAACCAAATTCCACCCCGAGGGTCGTCGTTCCGAGATCCCTACAACCGACAATCCTCCAAACTCTCCACCAAGGACACTGGGGAATTGCCCGCACCAAATCCCTTGCCAGACGCCATGTATTCTGGATCGGCCTTACCACGGATGTCACGGAGATGGTGCGGCGCTGTACCATCTGTGCCCAACAACTGCCCCGCCCCCCTCAAAAGTTCCTTTCCTGGCCGGCACCGTCCGGACCCTGGGAACGCATTCACCTCGACTTCGCTGGCCCATTCCTAGGCCACCAGTGGCTCCTAGTGACGGATGCCTTTTCCCACTTCCCATATGTCGTCCGTTGCTCCACAATCACCACAGAGGTCACCATTTCAGCCCTCACGAAGATCTTTTCCATCGAAGGATTACCATACGCTATCGTCACAGATAACGGACCGCAATTTCGAAGTCGGGAATTCCTATCCTTCTGTACCGCCAACAATATCCAACACCTCCTCACCCCGCCCTTCCACCCCCAATCTAACGGGGAGGCGGAACGGCTAGTCAGAACATTCAAAACCCAAATGACCAAATACACCACAAGTCACAAACTCGAAGAGGCATTGACACTCTTCCTCAGTTCCTATCGAACCACTCCAGTGGGGGCCAAAAGCCCGGCGGAATTGCTGCATGGCCGCCAACCTCGCACTCTCCTCCATCTCCTCTTACCCCCGCCCAAAGTACAGGTACCTTCGGGCCCATTCCGTTTCACCCCGGGCTCCCTAGTCTGGGCCCGCGGGTTTGGCTCCCGGGCCGGTTGGCTTCCGGGGGTCATCCAGCGGCCCCGGGGCCGCCAACTGTTCGACGTCAGCCTGGATGGCCGGATAGTGCGACGCCATCGAAACCAACTACGTCCCCGCTACCCCACGGCACCGTCCTCTTCCACCACGGCACGGCCATCCACTTCTTCCTCTCCTTCCCTGCCACCTCCACCACTCCTGCCGTCTAACCGTTGCTCAGGGACAGTTACAGCGCCACCAACGACGCCACAACCTGTCGGTCGCTCCGACACCCTTCAGCCGCAGCCTCTCGACCACCTGCGGGGACCATCTTCAGCGCCCCCCGTACAGCCCCCGGCCATCGACGCCGACGAACCGATGCCGTTAGCTCCACAAGTACCTCCACCACAACCTGCACCACGACGGAGGTCGGCACGCATCGCCAGGGGAACAGCTCCGTACTCCCCTGGAGGTAGCCTTCATAGTCTGCTCCAGGGCGCCGCGGCAGACGACCTCGCAGACGTCGCAGACATCGCTTCCCCCCCCCCGGGAGGGAGGTATGTTCAGTCTGCCAGTAAACGCCCCTGCCAGGCAGACCTCACACACAACGCGCCCGCTCGCCGGGATACATATACGACTCCAAACAGGCGCAGAGGCATCAAAACAAACCAGGAAAACAAATAGAATCATCTAGAAGCTAAGTGGGACTATTTCTTACAGTGGTCGCCGTACTACCACACAACGGAATTCCTGCGCCAGGCCGCCTATATAAGCGTAGCCGGCCGCTCCACCGCCAGTTCCAGCCTGACCGCTGAACCAGCGTCAACTACAGAAGACCACCGGAAGTTCGCGAGAAGTAGAAGCCGTCACTCTACCCCGGATCAGGACCAGGCTGAAATTCTCGACGGTCTTCTGATAACTGTACCCACATTTGTTTATGGTTTACCTGTTGTATTGTGTACCGAGTAATAAACTTCAAGGAACCGTTAAGTGTAGTTCACTTCAACCATAGTGTACGATGGGAGATCGAGGCTAATACCACATACAAACAACTACGATCTGTGCTACGTAGATGTCTTTCCAAAGCGAAATATAAGACGCACACGTATTTGGTCGAAATAACAAAATAGCCTAGGTCGACCACTTTGAACCACCATATCTCCCACACCCCCGTAGCTACCGACATCTAACCACCGTAGTGCACGATGGGAGATACGAGGCCACTACCACACACAAACACCAGTGGTCTGCGTTATGTTGTTGTTGCAGCAAAGAGAGATATAGGGACACACATGTGTTTGGTCGAAATATTAAAATGTCCCACATCGACCACTTTCAACGACCATATCTCCCACACCCCCACAGCCACCGGAATTCGGATAACGTTTTTGACGATGAGAAACTCCATACTACCACCACACATAAACACCAGTGGCTGTGTGGAGTGAAATATAGGGACACACACACACACACACACACACACACACACACACATATATATATATATATATATATATATATATAAGAATAATGTATTGAATGTACGTTTCCATTTATATGGAATTTCAAAGACTGTGTTATCCATGAGTGTCTTTGTAAGTGTGATCTTTGGTTGAGGTAAAAGAGACTCTTTGTAAGCGTAAAAGAGGAATGTTGTTGTGCTGAGGTTGAAAATTTTACATTAAGGAGATTTACACCTTAATTTTGAATGCTTATGGTGCTGATGCATCATGAATACGTCTCACAATATTCACCGAGATTAAGTCCGCTCTGTTAGAGATTATTACTGCGGTAATCCCCATCACCTGGTTATTACCACCATACGACACTTTACCATATATATAATGCGATAGCAAGTGTGTAAGGAAGTTGCCATGCTCCATCGTAATAAAATTAAGTTACCTTAATTTCTCTATATTTACATAAAATGATAGACCGAAGAAGAGACAATCAAAAGAAACAAGGTTTTTTCCCGCGTTATAACCTGTGCATATTATTCTGATTAGTTCATCAGCGAGCTATGCATTTTACAGGAAGTAGTCAGATGTATGTAATATTAGCTGTGATGTGTTGGTTGAAGCAACCGACGCCAGACGGCGCCCCGTGGCCAGCCCTCGGATCTGGTTCCCCATTACGAGCTGCTAATTACGAGTGACTGTTAATTACTGCCTTAGGTCTGCCGGCCACCAACCTTAATTAAATTGCGACCACTGTACGTCGGCTGCCATTTTTTTATCCCACTGTGTAAATAACATTAATTATCCACGGAGATAACGTGAAGAAATGCCGGAGGGGAAATTAAGAAATTAACAACTACACTCTGCAACTCGAGAACACTCCAGTGTTACCTGACATCTTCATGGAATTAATAATTCATTCTTAATTTGTTGTGTGTGAATATGTTTGCCCTCCTACCTAACATTCGGGAGGTCGCGGTTCAAATCCCGTCCGGCCATTCTGACTGCGTGGTTTCCCGCTGGGATGGTTCCCTACAAGGCCACGGCGGACTTCTATCCCCCTCCCTCCCCGTAGGTTAGTTAGGCTAAAAAGGGTCTCCGTGACTCTCCAGCAGCCCGCCTCCAGGCCTTCAGCTGGTAGGAATGAAATTAAAAAAAAAAAACCGTCAAGGTGTCACTGCGAACCGATACAAGCGTGTTCGACTCGGTTTAGTAGAGGTGAGTTAACCATTGCTGTTAAAGAGCAATCCCTGCAATCCTTTGAGGGGAACGGGTTGATATTTGGGAGGTTTGACCCTACGACAATAGCATTGTAATCCGGTCAGGACAAACATGACGCGTGATTCGGATTATTTGGTATAGGTGAGGTTCGATGATAAATTTGGGTGATATGGCCCACGATATACCATCCTGAGTTCGGTTTTTCCATGGTTTCCCGAAATCACTCCAGTCAAATGCTGGGATCGTTCCATTAAAATTCCATGGTCGAACGCCTTACCTTTCGCCTGGTGAGGTTCTTGTATCCTCAAAACCAGCCTTTATCATGGGCTTCACCTGGGAGGAATGAAACCTGAAAAAGAAGATCAGTGTACTCACCGAGTCAAGCGGAGAGAGTTATTGCTCTGCGCCCTCGCATTTGGGACGATGTGTGTTCAAATTTCCGTCTGGCCATTCTGACTACGCTTTTCCACACCAAACAAAAAAACAAGAAGAACCCAAAGAAAACTTTTAATTTAATTGCAATGGAGCGCACGCTACGGTGGCAATCTCCCTACAAACCTATCTGTCCCTCCCCTTTCCTGCATCCTCTTACATTTGCCCCCTACCAATTTCAGCATTCAATTCTTTCAACATTTTTGGAAAATTATTCATCATTTCTCATGGTAACTTATTCCAGTACCTGACACCCTAAAGAAGAGAATCTTCCCACAGCCTTGTGCCTGAAATCGAGTGCCAGCTTGTGGTCATGGTCACCATTTCCTTTCCATCCATTACTTATAATTGTTACATCAATATCTTTCGATATCTCATCACCAATATACGCCTTGTATATTCCCACGACCGTCTTTATTGGGTCATGACCTCTTGATTACATCATTTGCCTAAGGTATTCCTTTTATTGGGAGAATTCGCAACTAATAATAATAATAAATCAGAATGCTCGTGGAAAGGTGATACATGAGGCATCCTGAGTTGTCAGTTGCTAAATACAGTTACGGGGACTCGAAGTGGGTACCGCGGGACAGGATGCAAAGAGCAGTGCAGTTCAGCGAGCTGGTTTGCGAGGATAGAAATGTAACGGAGACGGAGTCCGGCCTGCAGATGTACTTGTTGCGGGACTTGTCGCGGTCGAATTTATCGCCGCGGCCGGCCAGATGGGAGCGCAATTCCCGCGAGCGAGCCATGATTTATTTGCTCCGGCAAATGAAGCCGGCGCCGCCTAATCCCGGAGAGATTACCGCGCTCAAAGTGCCGGACCGGCGCGTTACAAATTGGCCTCGCCGGGAAAAACGGTCGCCACAATGCAACATTCCTCGCGGTGCCTCCGAGCTCCTTCGTCATGACGAAACGAGCTCTTGAATCATACTTCCGTACCATGGCACTGAAGAATAGCACATATACGAGTAGACATCATGAAGGAATCACAGTTAATGTCGAGGAACACAGCGGAATTCACTACTCCACCTGACGATGATGGCAGAAGCAGCTATTGAAACGTCGCGCGTGAAACAGTTGAACACCCGTCAACATTTAGGTAGAAGGAATGCACATGGAAAAGCTCGATTGCCTTTTTTTCTTATTTAGCGCTCTACGCCTCGTCGATATAATCGGAAAAGGACTGAAAGCAACGAACGGAAATCAATTGGACATGACGAAACAAACTCTTGAATCATAATTCCGTACCATGGCACTGAACGATCGCACATATGTGAGCAGACGTCACGAAGAAATCACAGCTAATGTTGTGGTGAGTGCCTTGGTGGGCAAACCACGTTACAATTATCTTTCATACCTTAATGATTAATAATTGTGGATTTTTAATTTTAATTTTTATGAAGGAGTGAAAATTTATTAATTTTGCAAGAATCTCGACGTTAGTTGGAATTTAGGAAAAATTGTCACAATATGACATTTATTTTCTAATCATTGGCGATTACAAGTCTGAGCGAATTTATCGTTAACATGAACACAAATTGGCAAAATCATAAAAGCAACGCTCAGAGTTACAATTAGCCGTCATGAGCAAGCAAACAATTGTATATTTACTTTTAAATATATCTCAGAATCAAAATGCAAGAAATAATGACAATTGGAAACAATGAAAAATACAAGTTATGACGACCTCAGACAAAGGTAGCATAACACTGTGACTTTACAGTTAAAAAGGAAAATCATGGGCGCCAGAATGAACAATATATCATTCGAAAATAACTAGTTCTGGCAAATTATGCCGCTAGCTCAGGGGTTTTTACAATTACAAAGTGAGAACATGGACCTATCCTCTCAAAGTCGCTTACGGGTTCTGTTTCACGGAATGCACAATCAGATGGCTTGGTCGTAATAAGTTACCATTGTAGTCCTGCGTCTGATGTCTGCGGTGACTGTAGCGGACCCACGATATGTGAGATTATCTCACAAGCCGGCTATAGGCATCTCTGGTCTGACAATGCGCATCATCGCATTACCGGCTGTGTTGCTGCGATAAGCTTGCTCCAGCAAGGCAAGCTGCCAGCCAGAAATCGTACAGCGGCAGTTGGCGAGAGAAGCCAACTTTCCAAGTCCACCTCAGACTAGACTCGCATAGCTTGGACTCGAAGATCGAAGTTAGAATGTCCAGCTCCTCGCTCTTCGGTCCACGAGGAAACTTCTCGCTCCGCTCCTTTGCAGTCTCGAAGCTCACATAAAACACAAATTCCCAGGATTTTGAGTTATACGCTCATTTTGATTGGATCTTCAGGTCGGCACCTAATGTCACGTGATATCCTCGATATGTGATTTGGCTAGAGTATCTAACAGAGGTCGGACATATTCGGCTAAGTTCGCCGGGGCGAGGGAACATTCGGGTTTCGGACGGCAGGCTTTTCCCGCCAGGTGAGTGACGTCGTTGACCGCCCATCCCTAGGGAGCAGAGTGTGTGGTCTGGCAAATCCCAAATCCGCGACTTCTTGTCGCCAAGGTACGGGAACACCAGATTAGCTTCAAGCCTACATAGCTCAATAATTCTAGAATATTCGCTTTACCAAGATACACTGTATGTTCATCATTTCATTACAGTCCTCACTTGGAATCTTGCGTACTTTATAAAATTACAACAAAAATCTATTCACGTGGTCGCCCAAGATTTATGTAAATTACTCTTATATTATTATATATATAATAAAAATGCACCTTGTAACGTGGCGACAGCGCGACTCGTTACAATGTCGAGGAACACAGCGGAATTCACTACTCCACCTGACGAGGATGGCAGGAGCAGCTGTTGAAACGTCGCCCGTAAAATAATTTATCTAATTGAACATCCCGTCAGGTTTCATGTGGAAGGAAGCTACACATATAACAAATAATAATAATTCCCTGTGGTCGTAATGACCTGATGACAGGATTTTTACTGGCGGCGTATTCCGCCTCTGTCTTAACCGCCTTAACCTAACCCGGTAGTTCTTCCGGGTACAGCTCACCTACATTTTAACGTGGAATCAGAACCACAGAACGTTCCAACGTAGTCAATATAATCAAATACAGCTCCTACAAAATTCCTGCTTACCACGGAATATCAAGCCGCGACCGGAGAAAGAAACTTTTAGAAGCAAGCGCCTTATCCGCTGAGCTACCAGTCCACCTTGTTTCGGAGTATACGAATGCTAAGTACTATCAAAATCGGATAAAAAATGTAGGTTCGTATGAACAATTTTGACAGAAATTTAGATGAGGAGGGAAAAGAGGAGAGGGTTTACGTTTTTTAAATTCAAACGTAACCAATACATTCATTGCTGTCCTAGCGAAATTCGCCAAAGATATGCAAAGGTGGTTACGCGAACCAATGAAATTTCACCTATCCAAAAAGCGTTCAGGACACATATCAAACGTACAACATACATAAGCGAATATGCCCGTCTTTTGAAGCTGTGTACAGAGCTGATGATGTTAACGGGGCACGTAGTCGAAACGTTGTGTTATTAGGTCACCCTCTGGCTGCAAACCCGAGAAGTCAGTACCGTATTTTTTCCGCGTTTATAATTCAAATATTTCGCTTCTCTCTGTACACATTCCCGAGTGACTCAGGAGATGCTGTGCAGTTTTGGAGATGGAGTCGTGTGGTGGAGTCGATAACTACCTGTTGGCAGTCACGCACAGTGGATTACAGGTACTTCACCGGTTTGTTTGGGCTGCCAAGCAAATTACAGGGACCGCCCAGTCGCCGAGTAGGCAACCGCGGCGAGAAGGTGCTTTACACGTACGTACCCACGCTGGGAATGCGGCCACGACGCTCTCCCATCCAAACACAGTACTGGCCTTAGACTACTGTCCTGCATTTAAATGACATCTCATATGCGGTCGTTGTAAACGCGTTTTTAACGACTATTTCGGATATGGCTTTCCATTCTGGCTTAGCACATCGAATTTTAACATAGAATTCAATAAAAACTTTACAGATTCCTACTCATCAATTATTGATTACGTGCGAAACCTATAAATCATGTAATTTGTAAATAATACTCAATGTGTATTGGGAAAATGATACTCAAAGTTTGCGACCGAGAATATGCAGGGCATTGGCAGCAATTTTTAACGAAACGGAATTTTAATCATTATTTTGTTTGGTGTACAGATCTGATAACAAATATTTCGTATTGCTTTCTATTAAAAACATATATTCACACACACACACACAACACATACAACACACACAACACATACAACACACACAACACATACAACGAAGTGCCAAAAGTAATTGAATAGGATGATGCACACAGCCTAACATCCAGATTTTGACGTCCATCTGTTATTTGATTGAAATACAATTTTTATTAGTAGTATAATACGATTCTGCCAGGTTGACAATAAAAATATGGCCGCAAATATTTTTAATTAAATTTTTTAGAAAATTTCGTTCACTTTTTTTTTTTTAATATATCATAATTCATTTCAAAGAGAGACGTGTAAAACATAAAAAGTTTGGGTTGTCTATGTAACATTCGCCGCAAGTAGGGATTGCCAGCGCAGCTCTTACAGAAATGTAAGAGCTGCGCGAGAGTCTGTTTCGGCTGAACAGTGAGACAAGTTTGCAACATGTCAAGGGCTCGAAAAACACCCTTCATCAGAACAGGTAGACATTAAATTGTGAACCCATTGTTATCCTTTGTAACCAATTGTGATGTGTCATGTGCGGAGCTCAATATTAACAACTTTCAATGTGATAGAATAACATCCAGCAATTTATACTGGCCGACACAATACAATGTCCCTGTCAAGTAGTATCACTTCCGCTAAGAGATTATTATAACACGTACCTAAAAGTCGTGATGCAGGTAGAAACAGGTATTCCTTGAAGTACAGTGTAAGGTGAACATCTGGATGAAAAATAAATATCAAATTCTAACAAATTTTTTGGGGTATGTGCTCTTGTTCATAACTTCATTAGATGATTTAAAATCGATTCAGATAAATCGTATCTCTGACAGATACGGTATTAAAGCAGATGATATGTGCTACTGAGCCCTGGTTTTTTTTTTTTTTTTTTTTTTTTTTTTCCCCAGCCATCTATGGACTACGACTACGCAACTTCATTTCCTCTTCTGAGTTCCCTTCCTCCGTCGCCAGTACTCTTTCATTCTCTGGCTCACTCTTGGTTTTTCTTCCTCTGAGAATGCCCTCTTTTTCCTGATTGGTTTCTCTTCAGTCAGATCCTTGACCTCCGCAATTTTTCCTCTGAATAATATCCTGTCTTGGACGACTTCTATGCTGATCCCACATCTTTTCAAATCCTGATGGACCTCCTTCACCCATGGAACTTGAGTCTTCCTGTTCTCTTGAAAGTTGAGTATTATCTTTGCTATTCTTTCTTGTTCCATTCTCTTGATATGTCCGTAGAAAGCTAATCTCCTTTTCTTAATTGTGTTTGATACCTTTTCAAACTTGACATATAATTCTTGGTTCGATCTCAAGCGGAAATTAAATTATCTTCCTGTCACTTTTTTTGGTCCCAAGATTTTCCTTAGAAACTTCTTTTCTATTTCCGTCAATCCCTTTGTGGCTAGTGTTTCTCCTGCGTATAAACATTTTGGGTTCATTACCCTACTATAGTACTTGTATTTCGCCTGATCACCCTTTCTTCAAGTACAGCCTTTTCATTAACATTTGGGGTTAAAATTTCACCAAGGTATTTGAACTTCTGTGTTCTTTTAATATCACCATATTTAGATTTCATTTTCCATGTCTGGTATTTTGTGTCAAGGGCTTATTGAACGGCAATATCAATTAAGTGGAGATTAGAGTTGGCTACTTGGTACGTTAAAAATATGAGGAAACTAGCTGCAGAAAGTTCATCTCGGCGAGTTGTAGAGCCACAATTTAAAAAAATAAAAAAAAAAAATAAAAAATAAAAAAAAAAAAAACTTACAATTCTTTACAATTGTGATAGTAAAAGTTAACTTACTTCATAACCCGAAGGTTGATTCATTCCTCCCTAACGAGGCACAGTAAGCCATTGTGTCAGAGATAGGACGGCCAGTTCCTTTCCTCTGGGACCTTCAGTTTAACGTGGAATAGGGAGGTAAAAAATAATTTAAAAAATGGGATTTCCGACAATGATGTTGCAGATCTCTCCAAATTTTGTAATATGGTTAACTCCTGGTCCCCTGCACCAAAAATTACTAAACCTGGGAAAACCATCTCATAGGAGAGAAAGCAAAAAATGTTAGCTAGGCTTAAAAGGTATTAGGAACGATAGCCAGCATGAAGTAAGAACTAGTAATAAGCGCTCCATAGTTGGCTTGAATCAATAATACTAATTAAAAAAAAAGTGGAATAGGAATCACGGAACGTGTTGCTCATATAAACAAAGTGCAGTCCGTAAACGTTTCTGGCCACAATGGGAATCCCGAAGTTGGAACGCTAGTGCTTTATTCAGTGATATACCACTCCGCTGTCTTGATGAAATATTAATCAACCACACCGAAGTGCAATTTGATATCAGACGGGTGCAGGATCATATGGGGTAACATATTATCACGTGCCAAGCAACCAATTTCTGAATCACTTGTAGTGGAAGATATTTTCAATTCGACCGTTACTGAGCTTAAATTCTTATCCCTAAAATAATCTAAAAAAAAAAAAACTAAAAAAAAAATCCTTACAAAACTTTGAAACAAGTTTGAAGTTTATAGCGAACGTGACGGGTGAGCATTCTACAGGTTTGAATCCCCGTCCGGGTATCCAGATTTGGTTTTTCCATGGTTTCCAAAAATCATTCCAGCCGAATTCCGGAATGCTTCCTTCAAAAATGACGGCCAAATTCTTTGCCTTTCCTTGTCCCCAGTCCATTCCCACTTCTAATGACTATGAGGAGGCGTAGAGGTAGAAAAACAATATTGGGCTTTACAGCGTACGCATGGAAGTATTGATTCTGTCCTATAGCAGATGTTAACCGAATCGAATTCCTGATACTTGTTCATTCTGCTGGGTCGTAACGGGAAGCAACGAATTGCATGTAGCCAGCTTATCTTTTGCAATCAACAGAGGGTCGGAGGCAGCGCGTAAGTGGTTACCTGAATCACGACACCACTTCACCGGGTCAGCGTACAATAACCTTCAACGCTGGCAATAACCACACATTAAATACTACCCTGAGAGACGAAAAGTAACAGTGTACATCCCAAGTGAGGCTTGAGAAGCTTTTAAAACTCTGCAGTTGTCAGTTCTGTATATTACCCAACGTACAGTAGATTATAAGTAATTCACAATTGTAAATGAAAACACCATCTATTAGCAACTGGTTTTATTGATATAGGCTCAGACGCGTTTCGCCCTTGTGGAATGGGGCATCGTCAGTGACTGTGGATGTTCATACATGTTGGTGTTAGCAAAATTACAATATTAATATACATAACTAACTAATAATAAACTACATTCTACTTACGACTTATGGTTGAGGCGGTTACATGGTTGTCAGGAATAGCTCCATTTGCAATTTTTGGTGAACAGAACTGTGGCTGTGGTTCCACATAACTATAACAATAACTATTGTTACCTTTTTTTTTGGGAGTTGACTATACCGCTGTTTCAAAAACTATTGAAATTTACACTTTGTGTCTGACGAACAGCAAAACCTTGTTGTTTACAGTGATGCCAACCTAATGTTTTTATTATAAGTAATCATTGGGCCACTACTGTGAGAGGCAGAACCATTGATAAATTTAACTGAACAAACGTCACATGCATCAGACATATTATTTCTGATAAGCGTTTTTTATTTTCTGACATGCAACCTTTCTGCCATCATACTTAAGCAAAATCAATACATGAGGAATCATTTTTAAGTCTAGTAATGTCATTAACTCAAAAAAGAATTTTTCGAAATTCAGCCGGTAAATTCGAAAAATATGAACAATCAAGATCTCGGGTGAGTGATACTTCGGAGTAGAGCTGCTAGGACTCGCTAGCGCCGATGGGGATTGATCGCATTGCCAATTTTTTTATCTGCTTAACGTCTCTTAACAGCGAGGTCTTTAGAGACGGGAAAGGATGGGGGGTGGGGGAGCAATGAATGGGAAGGAATTCGGCCATGGTCTTTTGAAGGAAGCATCCCGGCATTTGCCTGGAGTGATTTGGGAAACCATGGAAAACCCAAATCTGGATGCCCGGACGGGGATTAGAACCGCCGTCCTCCCGAATGCGAGGGTGGGTTCGAATCCCCGTCCGGGCATCCAGATTTGGGTTTACCATGGTTTCTTTAAATCACTCCAGGCGAATGCCGGGAAGCTTCCTTCAGAAAGGCCATGGCCGAATTCCTTCCCGTTTCTTATCCCCACTCCCATCCCGCCTCTGATGACCTCGACGTCGACGAGGCGTAAAGCAATAAGTAAAAAAAAAAAAAAAAAAAAAAATCTCACGGGCTACCCACTTAAGTTATAAATTGGTGAGTGTGGAATCGACATTCGACAATACTGCCACCGACATTACATATCATTATATTACACCAAACAGTTATCCGATAAATGGCTTTGTCTAATTTATAACAGAATGAAAAATGTATCAATGACAGATTAAAAGCATACAGGTGAATGCATATGTAACTCAAGCAGAATCAACTTAAACTAAATTATAGGAAATGTTACTGAATCTGTTTTCTGCGATGTTGTGAACGAACTGTTAGCTACAGCTCAACTTTACTGTGTTTTAGTTCCTCGATCCACTGCGTCGTAAAGTCAACCGGATTTCACTTTACAAGTGGATTACTGGGTCAGCAGAAACGTCCTCTCAAGGCCTTGGGCTGATATATACAATTAAATATAGTTTGCATGTTAACCAGGCACAACACAAGGCAGCGAAGTTCTTTATGTCCCATTATCATAGTTATTTGCGTGCAGGAGATAAGCGATAGTGGTTGAATGTGATCGGAACAACCTGAAGAGTGTTAGTAACTGGAAGTTCTCCCACTACCTGACATCTACAATGACAGTACTTGAGATCGGCCTTCATAAAAACTATCGCCGCGCCAGATGTGGGAATTTCCTGTCTTACGCAATTAATGTTTGTGACGCATTTCACACTCCAGTTGAGACAATGGAATGGAACAGCTGTTAGATGCTATGAGAAACTGAAAACAAATACCTTTAATTCGACCGAGCGTGGTGGTGTAACGGTTAGCGTTCTGACCTCGCATTCGGGAGGACGGTGGTTCAAACCAGATTTGGGTTTTCCATGGTTTCCCAAATCTACATCTACATCTACATATATACTCTGCAATTCACATAATTGTGGGTGGCAGAGGGTGCTCAGCACCAAAGCTAATCTCTTTGCTGTGCATTCCAATCCCTAATGGTACGAGGGAAAAAAGAATTCATATAAGAATCAGTCCGGCACCTTATTTCTCTAATTTTATCTTTCCTGTCCTTCCGACTCAAATAGGTTGGTGGAAGAAGTATTTCACTACACTCAAAAGTGAAAGTGGGAGTACGCATGTTTACCAATAAGTTTAAACGAAACGTGTGTCGTCAATCTACCAGAGACTCCCAACCTAATCTACTAAATCACTCCAGGCACGAATCCCCGTCCGGGCATCCAGATTTGGGTTTTCCATGGTTCCCCAAATCACTCCAGGCAAATGCCGGGATGCTTCCTTCAAAAGGCCATGGCCGAATTCCTTCCCATTCCTGCCCTCCATCATTTCCCGTCTCTAAAGACCTCGCTGTTAAGAGACGTTAAGCAGTTAAAAAAAAAACTTTAATTCTAATTTATCATACACTGGGATAGCCAATGGGATCCGTCTGATGAAGTGAAGTCATGTGTTGGTACAGCCAGGGCTACTTTCGATAAAATTAACATTCTTTTTAAAAGTCGTAATTTATCGATTACCACGAAGATGAGACTCCTTCATTGCTTTTTGTTCTCTGTCCTCTTGTATGGCGTTGAAATGTTAAGATTAACGGAATCTATCAGTGAAAAGTTAGAAGCTTTTGAAATGTGGCTGTGTCGAAGAATGTTGAGCATACCATGGTCAGACCACACGACAAATGCTGAAGTGATCCGGCTTCTTAGTGGGTCTCTTTTGATGGACACTATTTTTGAAATTGGGACCCAGAATTCCGTTAAAAGATTGTTGCTCTTTTTCTGCAATTCCCCCATCATTCCTGCATCAGCAGTCGGGAACAGGATTTCGCCTGCATGTAAAACTACTGGTTTCAGCCTTGGTTTATAATAACGTGTCTAAGTTTTGTTAGAAAAACATTTTTTGTTGTTTTGTTATATGTACCTATGTACCTTCATGAAAAAAAGAAATCTTTTAGTTTCAAACGTTGATCTAGGACTTAGAAAGAACTTTTTAAAACTCTATGTGTGGATCATGGACTTAAGGAATGCCAGAAAAAAAAAGAAAATTGAAACGTTTGAAATGTGGTGCTACAGAAGAATGCTGAAAATTAGGTGGACTGACAAAGTAAGAAATGAACGAGTTTTGGAAATGATGGGTGAGGAAAGAAGTTTGTGGAAGAAGCTTACAGGAAGAAGAGACAGGCTGGTAGGTTATATTTTGAGACATGCTGGATTGGTTAATTTGTTAGTGGAGGGAACAGTCGAAGGTAAGAACTGTAGAGGAAGACAGAGATTAGAATATATGAAGCAGATAATTGAGGACGTGGGTTGTAAGGGGTATGAAGAGATAAAGCGGTTAGCACAAGATAGGAAGGGATGGAGGATTGCATCAAACCAGTCGAAAGACTGACGACAGAAAAAAGAAATAATAATAATAATAAAAAAGAGCATTACTTTCTCTTGAGCCATGTCTATTGATAAATAGCTTTATACCAATAATAGTGTAAGTCCCTTCACCGTTTTCCTGCATATAATCAAGGGTCTAGAATAGTTACCGTTTTTATGGTCAAATATTATGACAGATTGACTTGATCTGGCCAAATACGAGCTTCACCTCTGTTCACTCTAAGAATTCGCTGTGCAATAACTTGATTAAAATCTATTTAGCTTGCAGAACTTAAAATATTAATAGACTTATTAAACACGGACACACATATACAGATTTGTCTTTAAAACTTAATTAATGTATTCTGGCAATTAATTTCGTAACAGTTGCTTAGCTATTATATTGTGCACGTAACCCAGAATTTCTGGTAGCATCTCTGGCCGTTGTTAATTTGCGAGCGACGTCGCCGTGCTCCAGGAAACAGCTACGGATGTGAGTTAGCATGCTTACGAAAATTGTATAGTAGATAATTTGTTTACTTATCACTTGGCAATATTAACATTAAGGTGATTATTTTTCAGATTTACCTCAGCTGCACCCTAGAAACCGATATGCAACAAAATATCACAAATTTCACGAAAGTTACAGGAATAATAAATAGTACCTTCAAACCATCTCATGTTCAACGTCACACAAGAATCAGGCTGTATAACATCCTGGTTAAACCTACTCTACTGTATGGTACCTTGGCCTGTACACTACGCAAAGGTGATGAACGGAGACTAACGGCGGCTGAGATGCGATTTATGAGGAGAACAGCTGGCTACACATTACGGGACAGAAAGAGATCTGATGAAATCCTTAAATAACTTAGAGTAAAACCAATTCTCCAAACTGTGCAAATGTACAGAACATCTTGGACAGACCATGTACTAGGCATGAAGACGGACCGGATCCCACGGAAAATTCTCAAATACCATCCCAGAGGCAGGAGAGATGTAGGAAGAACACCAAGAAGATGGCGTGAGACTGCACCACTTTCGGAACCTGCCAGAAACTGGTACTAACTTGTTGAAATTTACATCAGTCGTCTCGTCAACATGTCCTTTTCACGTTTTGCGATCATACATTCCGGAAAAGTTGCCAGGAATTTAATTAAATATGCCAAAATATGACATGACGAACAGCCGTTATATGCCGCCAACGTTGAAAAAATCAGTGACAGTGTCTCTTCAAATGTTGATTTAACCCTTTTTTGTAATGTTTTTTATTTTATTTTATTTTTTATTTTATTTTATTTTTTATTTTTTGTCGTTTAAGCTCTTCTCCGTTGTAAAAAGTCGTACAAAATTGACAAACAGGCAATATTTATCCGAGATGTAACACGGTGATGACCGCCATCTTACATAGCAACTAGCAACCAGAGATAATCGATTGCTTCCATTGTAAACAAATACTCCGTTTGCGTGTTGTATGCCGCATAGCCAAAATTTCTTAATTTTTTATCACTTGGCCCAGGCCGTATTTCAACCTAACCACGATTTCTATGACAATACTAAACTGTTTAGGTTGAAATGATCCCTGTACCGATAATTTTTATGTTATTTTAGCAATGCTGAAACCATTTAGCAGTTGCTCAGCCTTTCATATTTCGACATTTTTAATTAAATTTCTAGCCACTTTTCCGGAATGTATGATCGCAAAACGTGTTGACGAAGCGACTGATGTAAATTTCAACAGGTTAGTACCAGTTTCTGGCAGGTTCCGAAAGTGGTGCAGTTCCCGAATGTACACCTTGAAGAAGAAGAAGATTTTTCAGATTTCCCAAATTCTGCTCATAATATTCTTGCATGTGTTTCATACTTTATTATACCACCTCGATGTACGATGAAACTAAAATGCAGACAAGGTTTACTACTTAACGTCTCAAAACTCTTTATTTTACTTGACGATTCATCTTCCAGCACTCTAATTCCGCTTTCCTTTCTGTGATTTATTTTTCTTTAACGCTGCCGAGGGATGAGTTATTGAGTTACCGTTTCGGCCTACTTTTCCCGGGCAGCCTCAGATGCGAGGCCTGATAGTGCGGAAGATTTGCGGCGGCCAGCCGCCCGGCTGACGTGACATCTTTCATTAAACTCGCTTCATTGCTCCGAGAACTGATCGTCGAGCCCGCGGCTAGCTTTCTGCCGCCATATTCTCTACTTGTTCTGTGCCGGCATTAATTATTGCAACATCAACGCGGAACTACTTGCGGCTATAACTCAAATTTTTTTTTCACCGTCTTTTATTTCAGAGCTCCACTTACAGCTGCGAGTTGCATCAAGTTCGCGCCCGCAGGGAAGTAATACCATCTACGTTGCAAGGTGGTTGGGCTTAAACACTAATCACGCAACGGGAAAACCCAAAGACGTTTACGGTCAGAATAGTAAACGCGCATAACGCAGATCGTTTTATAACCATTAAATTTATCTGATCTGCTATATAATTTCGTAAGCTACCTCATTCACTTTCTCGCCTCGATAGCTATTGGCTGGAGAACGGTGACGTCACGCGCCAGCATACTCTCACAAATTAACAGAGACCAAAGATTCATTCGAAGAAATTCGAGGTTATGAGCACAATCTAATAACAATGCAACTGTTATTAATTGCCATTATACAGTTATTAATTATGCTTTCGTAGCATTTCATAGTTTGCAAAATTGATAAACCTAACGGCTGAAAAACTTGGAAAGCAATATCAAAAATTCATGATTAATTGACTTTCGGGTTATGCCGCGTTGTTTATTTCATTACCTGAGCTTTCGGCTGGTATCCTACAGCCTTCGTCAGAGATACTGTTTATGGCCGCGGATGTCTGAGGAATCATTTAATATAAAAAATGTTTTAACAAAGCTAAATTACT
>JARYHS010012519.1:220596831-220870837 GCA_031002005.1 Vandiemenella viatica | reverse complement strand
TAGATTCACCAGATCTCGGTTGGCCGTCATTTTTCAGGGTTCCTGTAGGGTCTACATAGCTACCGGATTGGTCCCGGGGCACACTAGGTCCCCACTGTACATCGCCCCCACACACAGTCCCCTACTTCATGCCGTTGCCCGTCTCCCAACTCGTGGAGGAGGGTTCGACTTGCTCTATAAAGTATATTACCAGCCCACATTGACTTATGGTTCTGAAACATGGGCTTTGACAAAGAGAGATATTAGCAGATTCCAGGCGGCAGAGATTTTTCTGAGAGGGATAGAGAATGTCTCAAAGAAAGATAAAATCAGAAATGAAAACATCAGGGAGAGACTGCAAGTGGAAGCATTAGAAGAGATGCTAACAAGGAAAAGACTGCAGTGGTTGGGACATGTTATGAGGATGGAGGAAGGGAGGATGACAAAAGTAGCACTGCTGAACAGCCGGAAGGGGACCAGTTGGAAGACATCGGGCAAGGTGGATGGACCAAGTGAAATTTGCAGTGCTCATTGTTAACTTCTGACTGTTTTATGGTGTTGCAATAAATGCTTCCAGAATGCCAAATAAAAGTCGTAAACCAATATTTCTTTTATTAGTAACTTTAAATTATTGAGCGTTTTGTTACTACAGATACATTTACCAGAAATAAAGTACTTACGGTTTGAACAAACAATAATAGCTGACATAAATAACAGGTCGACAGGATTTCAATTCTCTGTTTGCCATTAATTTTCCTCTCGTCGTTTTAATAAACGTTTCCAACTGAATTATACATATTGAAAACACGTGTACCCAAATTAATTTATTAATAATGTGCAGTTTTCAAAACGTATGTGCAGCGTTGTGTTAAGTTCCGAAATAATTCATTTTATTTACACTCCAGTAATTTTTACGAAATAACATTGTTTACATTCGATTCCATAGTAACTAAATCTCATTTTTTTATTACTGCGAATTAATCGGAATTTATCGATAAATGATAAAGGTGAAATAAAATAAATTTCACATCACGTTTGATTTCTCTGAGGTATTTTCGAAATGATACAGCGTTATTTATGTTGTGAATATGATTCTAACTGCACTTTCGTATATTTTCCCTGCTTCTCGGATTTCATGTTAATGTTCTCTGGCTTGAATGGGTACGGAGTTGCCAGAAAACCACACAAGTAGATAAATGCCTACTTTGTCGATAGTTTTAGTTTTTAGCGATATGATCTGTTTCTTGAGTCTGAACATTGTTGGACTTCTATAGGTTAAATAGTCAAACGTTTTGTTACTACAGATGCAGTTAGCAGAAAAAAATAATAATAGTGTTTAGTGTTAACACAAATACCAATAGCTAACAAAAATAATAAATAGGTTTACAGAATTTCAATTCATTGATGTAAAATAACTTTTCTCTCTGCGTTTTAATAATCGTTTCTAACAGAGTTGTACGATCTGATCTTTTTCTTGAGATTAATGGCTGTTACACTTCTTGAGGTCGATAAAAAGATTTTTTTTTTTAGAGATAAAACGTGAGTCACGGGTCATGAGCTCGTAACATTTTTGCATCTCGTAAGGTATATTTAAATCAAAAAATGCACTCAAATGAGTCTGAAAGTGACAAAAAAACGGGTTTTGTTCATAGTGACAGGAAAAAGTTTTTAGGGTAAATATTAAAGAAGCTGAGAGACGTTCTCGCAATATATTATGATTGAATTATTGTTCTTAACTAAATTAATTGCTATGCTGTAATTGTCTCCATAGGCAATGTCGCCAGAAACCTACTTCAGAATTACTGAAACTTTTAACTTCAGATTCTTCTTGTGTTTAAGACGATTTGCTCAGCAAATATCATTAAAGTTACCTTGGAAGATAATCACGTACTCCTCTGTCCATTGTGTCCATACACCTAGCAACCTAAAAAATGCTTTGCCAAGTTATTGTCCACAATTACGATTTATTTATTTTAAATGTACATAGAGTGAATCTATTTCTGACGCTTTGATAATAATTCAAAGAGACCACATAAAAAAAATAAAAACTGGCGTTGTTTTATCTGCGTATAGTTTGCCTGTTTATGGCTACTCTGTTTATAATGGATGAATATTGTTCTCTCCGATTATAACTTTGACTTTGAGGCAGGTATATGCGTAATTGTTTCCTGTGCAGCCAGATGCAGTTTGAACATTGTATATGTGCGGTCAAGTGCAGTCTGTGGTATAAGGCGCGAGTGTTGAAGCCCCCAGGGGGGAGGAAGTTCGCCCACTTGAATCGCATTGTGAGTGAACGGGTTTCGCAGCCGGGGGCTGAACACGGTGGGTCACCTATTCTAGTAGCGGCACCTGTACGTACTAACCTTACCACTTCACTCTAGCACTTCCCGGCACTTCATTAAGGGGAATTACCCGCCTACCAAACTCTGCCTCCAATTTAATAATCCAAGCGAAAAGTGCTGTTTATAATTGCACAATCATATGAGAGTGGTACCGAGACTACAGCATTACTAGACCAGCTGTTATCCACAATTCAGTTCACTTTAACAGGTATTCTACAGACGGTGGCTTTACATTCCGGAGGACGCGGATTTGAATCCCCGGCCGGCCGTCCAGATTTACGACTCCGATGACTTTCAACCCAACTCTTTTATGAAACCACTACCCAATCAGTTCTACGGTGATTTCTACTCAAATCACTGCGTTTAAAATATACTCAGGTAAAGACTTGGACAGTGTTTTGTATGGAGTGTGGCTCTTTATGGGGCAGAGACGTGGACACTAAGACGAGATGAAAACCGGTTAGAAGCGTTTGAGATGTGGATGTGGAGGAGGATGGAGAGGATAAACTGGATGGATCAAGTAAGTAATTATGAAGTGCTGGATAGGGTTAGTGAAGGGACAAAAATGCTCCAAGACATAAAAGACAGGAAGAAGAACTGGATGGGGCACTTGTTGAGAGGGGAGTGCTTGTTTAAAGACGCGTTGGAAGTTTAGTTTGTGGAAAGAGAATAAGAGGAAGAAGAAGGTGCAAAATTACAGACAACATCAAGGAAAATGGCAAATACATGGACCTTAAGAGAGAGGCAGAAGACAGAAGAGCATGGACAGCAGCCAAGTGAAAACTTTCCCGAGGGCAGAAAACTGATGATACCATCGCTCATGGGATCGATTTCGTTTAGAGAATAAGGCCGTCTTCACACGAAGCAACTCTGAAGAAACTGATTAGTGACTCGAGTTACCAACCAGTCACTTCCAGTGTTACTGAACGGAGCGCCACAGACGGCACAACTAGTTACCAACCAGTTGGTAATCAGTTCCAGGCAACAATGCATTGATTTGAGTTGCTAGTTGCCAGGTGATTTTACGGTAAGAACGAACAACACCAGAATATTATATTCGTGGAGGAAGTTGAAAAACATACAAAGCTGTGAAATGTAACATTACGTGTAGAGTTGTGCATTATTTGAAATACATCTATTTAAAATGAAAATACAAAATACGTATTTTCAATATATACTTAAAATACCGTGATATGGAAGGCATTTTATATTTTATTTGAAATAGTTTTTCAAACATTTTCCGTTTGCAAAATGCAATATACTTTTCTTATTTTTACATACTTTTTATTTGATATTGATGTTATACCTGAAGAATATTGATTTATGAATGCAATTACTGTACAATGTGAAGATAACGATTCTGACTGTATAATGCCACAAATTCCTCCACGCCCCAAGAGATACAAAAGCCAGCACCAACGCAAACACTACTCTCCAAACTGCTGAAATTTCTCATCCGAGAGGAACACTGCCTTAACCATCATCACATCTAAAGAGGAAGCGTTCTGTAAACAATGACGTATATTGTATTTAAATAAGATTTCTTACCCGAGAGTAATCGATATCTTTACCTCAGCATCCACGCATTCCGCTATGGCCTTTTTTTCTGAACGGCAGGGCAAATTATTTACACCAGTTCCCAATAACTTTCTTTAGACATACGGTAAAATGATAAAAATTTAGCATCTGAAAGTTGGTGTTCTTTAGCAAAAAGAAATAATCGGTGGGGGAAATTATTTTGCAGTTTTAGAAGAGCCCATGCATGATCTTCTGCACATTTTTTCAATTCTGTACCGATGATAAGGGAGCGTGCATAAACCACGTAGCTCCATTTTGGCCTCCTATGAACCCCCCCCCCCCTCTCCCCTCCACGTAGCCCTACGTGGCTTTTGCCTCTACCCTCCCCCCTTCCCCACGTAGCACGTAGCTCTTTTCCCTTTTGTTTTCAGAAGACATTTTGTACTGTTTTCTCTTGTCAGACGATTGTAAATTACATACGGAGATAATTAACTGAGGGAAATAAATATTCACATGCTGTTGTGAGTTCTGTTCCTCATTGTAACTGTGAAAAATGTTATGAAAGGAAAGCTACGTGGCCTGGCTCGGAACCCCCCCTCCCCCCACGTAACCCAGCTTAGTCTTCCAGCCAACCCCCCGAATCCCCCCCCCCCTTGGACAATACCACGTAGTTTGTGCACGCTGCCTAAAACAGCAGTATGACAGTTCCGCCGAAAGAATCTTTACTGGCACCATCACTGTGGATGGTAGCAGAGACGGGCACAGATAGGGACAATGGTTCTGCGTAGAAGAAACTAGTGATTTCAATCTGTTTTTAGTTGCCTCGTGTGTGGAGCCGCGTCACTAACTAGTTTCATAACTCCAGTCACCAACCAGTTCCGTTTCTTTTGGCTGGCTTCTTGTGAAGTGGGCCTAAGTTGCTATTGTCGCTTCTCTGAGAGGAAGACACCATACGCTTGGATCACATACTGGGTGATTAACACTGCTAGCGGAAGAGATTAAACCGTTCTCGGGATGTGCCCACAAATCAAAGTCCTCCGTTTTGATTAAAGTCTGTACCGTTGCAACACGAGACGTGTCAACATGTTGTAACAATGCCTCATCTGTTATCGCACCAGGCGCAGACGTCATTCGTGTCTCGCATCAACATGAAAGTCTTGGGCAAGTTATCAAACACCAAGTTCTTTATCTGATTCCTTCTTTAGGATGCTTAAGCGAAAATACTCCGCCGTGATACGATCTGACATTTGAAGTAGGAGCAATTCTACCGCGCTTATATTAATTTCGCCTGTGTTGTATGATGGAAAACTTGCAACCGATCTTTCACGAACTTCCCAGTTCAATAGAAACTTTGCGTTCATCCTCGTTCTCAGTGGCACTACAGTATTCAATCATTATTATTATTATTTGCGATTATTCCCCTTTAGGAGAGCGATTGAACTTGAAATCACGATTTAATCTTCAGCTGTTTTTCCTCTTTTCTTCCCGAAATCTCTTCATCCTCTCGGAGTGCTCTCTCTTCCGTTTATCTGTCCATTTCTTTCCAGGTTGTCGTGTTGTTCTTTGCTCAAAATTAGCATTTGTGATCTTCTTATGACACTCAATGCGGTCTTCGAGATTTTCTATGTTGATCCATTGTAGGTCCCTCTCAATTCAATCATTATATTACTATTTTTATTAATTATTCAATTTATTAGTCATAATTAGGTAAAGTTAATTGTTTCTCGCAGTCGAAAGTTTTATTCACATAAAATATAAAAAATCGACTGTTAAAAGTCGTAGAGTTGGAGTCATACATTTTATTAATTTTTCTGAGAAATAAACGGAAAAAACTAAATTTGATAATGGTGTATCAGGTGTTTCAATAGGTAGTTGTGTCAAGATCAAATTTTGATTGTTACGAGGGTGGTTTGAAAAGTTCTCGGAATGTATTAGAATTAAGTATCTTACCTCGGTGGAACTGCTTTTATTTTTCAACATAGTCTCCCTGTAGCCTAATGCATTTGGTCCAGCGATGTTCCAATGCCTTGATCCCATCTCGAAAATGAGATTCCTCCAGGCCTGCAAAATACCTCTCCAATTCGGCTGTCAGTTTTTCCCTTGTAGAAAATCTCCGTCCACCGAGGAAATTTTTCAGCTAGGAGAATAGATGAAAGTCTGATGGTGCCAAATCAGGTGAATAAGGTGGATGTGGCAACAATTCATACCTCAGTTCATGAAGTTTTGCATTGCAATAACACTTTTGTGCGGCGGAGCGTTGTCCTGATGAAAGATGGTGTATTTCCTTGCCAAACCAGGCCTTGTTTTGCGTATCTTTTCCTGTAATTGGTCTAGAAGGTTTGCATAGTATTGCCCCGTGATTGTTTGGCCAGTAGGAAGATAATCTATCAGCAGAATGCCTTTTGAATCCCAGAAAACTGAGGCCATGACCTTTCCTGCCGAACGCACTGCCTTTGCTTTCTTTGGTGGTGGTGAATCAGCATGTTTCCACTCCTTTGACTGCTGTTTTGTCTCTGGGGTATAGTACTGGATCCAAATTTCATCTGTAGTCACAAACCGGCGCAAAAAATCTTGTTGGTTGCTCTGAAAACGGGCCAGACTTTGTTCGGAAATTTCCAATCTGGTGCGTTTATCATCCAGTGTCAAGAGCCGCGGCACCCATCTTGCGGATAATTTTTTCATACCCAATTCTTCGGTTAAAATATAATATATCTGTTCAGAAGACATCCCTACAGCTTCAGCAATCTCCTGCACTTTCAGTCGATGATCCTCCATGACCATTTTATGCACTTTTGCGATAAATTCTGGGGTTGTAGCACTTTTTGGCCGTCCACTACGTGGAACATCATCAAAGCTCTCCCGACCAAATTTAAACTCGCTGGTCCACTTGGCAACAGTTGAAAATGAAGGAGCAGAGTCCCCTAGTGTGTTCTGAAAGTCGGCATGAATTTCCTTTGCTTTCATACCTTTCTTTACAAGGTATTTAATCACTGCTCGAATCTCAGTTTTTCCATTGTCACAAATCACTACGCGGGAACACCAACAAAGAGTCATCACTACCACACTCCTGCAGCTAGAGCATTGATGCGCCACGTGTTCACTCACAAAGGATGTGTGATTATTGCGTGAGAACCTCGTTGCTCTAGCACTGACATCTAGCGGTGATTCCGAGAACTTTTCAAACCACCCTCGTATTTTGCTTGGATATTGCGCAGAGCTGATCACAGAACTTGTTATTAGATCAGTTGAATGTTTCTACATCGGTTCTGATCCGTGTTGGATGTTGAGAACGTTTCACGCAGTCTTGTTCCACGCATGAGTCATTTTCTTCGACTGTTTCTTGTATCTCCATACATGTGACCCAATAATATAAAGAGTGTGCCAACAAATACAATATGAACTCTCAAGACAAACCTTCGGTGGCGCATTAACGCTGGTTGCGTTTCGCGATGGAAACACCTGAAAAATATTTGACATTACATTTACTTAATATGAAAATTGATAATTTTTGGTTACCTAACAGTCGAAATCACAGCTTTGTTCTCTTTCTGAGAACTATATATGATGTAGTAATAACATTTTACAAACCTAAAATTCTGTAAACGATTTTGAGACTGGCGCACAAAATGTTGTCCCAAACGAACATAGTTCCAAATATTTGTACATCCATACACTGACATGTATTTCAGAACTGAATCACTTAAACTATTTTTCCTAACTCTTTGCAGCTCATCGACCTCAAGATCATTAAGGTTGGAAAGTATTGGAGATAAGGAACAAGAAGTAATCTGAATGATCTTTCCCAGTATTCGTCGTAAGTGGTTTTGGAAGAATCATGCAAAACCGAAATCTGGATTATCTGACCGGGTATCAAACCCACGGCCTCCCGAATGAATCGCCCGAGTGTTTTTTTTTGTTTTTTTTAGCTTTACGCCTTGTCGACGTCGAGGTCATTAGATGCGGGAAAGGACTGAGGGGAAGGAATTCAGTCATAGGCTTTCAAAGGAACCGTCCCTTCCTTAGACTAGAGTAATTTGGCGAAACCATGAAAAAACCCAAATCTGGATGTCCGGATGGGGATTCGAATGCTAGGCGAGAGCGGCACGAGCCGCAGATAGTGTGGCTTCCCCCTCCCCTGTAGTATTCTGCACGCGCCCGAGGCGTGGCCGCCATGTTGGCACTTTGCAGATAGCGCGCGCTATCTCCTGGGCGGAGCACTCATCCAAGGCGCCGCTTGCGAAACTTACTGCCGTCCACGGGGTCCGCCTACACAGTCACCGCCCAGTCGCACACAGTATACTCAGCCATTCCACTGCGCTCCACTGAACCAACACCACAAACCACTTCCAACTCCCTATTCTTTTATATTACTTTGACATTTACGAATGGTTACTATCGTGTTGTAAGGTAAATTGGGAACAAATTTCCATGACTGAAGAATATGTAAATACGATGGTCGAAACGTTGTGCAGCTAGTTAAGTTTACTAATCAATATGCCATATCCACTAACGTTATACACTGTTGAGAACATCGAAAAAAACTTGTTTAGGGAGAGAGATATCGCCATCTTTTACGTGATCTGTTGCCAGTACTAGGTTCGACCACAACGTGTTTGCAAATCTTGTACTAAGGCGCTGAAAATCATTTTTTTTTTTCCCCCCCCCCCGGCAGCAGTTATAAAGCCGTTCGACATAAAAGCGTAAAATCTGATTATGCATTAATGACGCAAAATTTACTCAAAATCTTATTTATATTTAGCTGTTATAAGAACTCAGTAACTTACCTTCCTTCTCCCCTCACCCAGTTGGGAGGAGGGCAGAATTGCCCTCCTACCTAACATTCGGGAGGACGGCAGTCAAATCCCGTCCGGCCTTCCCGACCGGGGTTTTCCGAGCTTTTCCTCAGTCACGCCAGGCGAATGCCGGAATGGTACCCTACAAGTTCACGACCAAGTTCCAAGGCTGGGAGGAATGAAATAATAAAAGAAAACACCTACCTTCCCCTTGGTGTCTTTAGCAAACCAAGGAAGGCGTGCACGACTCGGTTTATTAGGGTGAACTACCCTTGCAACTTATTTGAGTGGGAACGAGGTTGATCTTCTGAAGGTTTGACACCCGCATCAACTGCGTCGCGAATCGGTGAGGCCAATCATCTCCTGTGATTCGTTTTTTTTTTTTTTTGGTATGTGTGTGGATCTGTGATCTTCAAAGTGACAGCTGAACCCGTAATCCTGATTTCAGGTTTCCATAGTTTCTGGAAATCATTCCAGCCGAATGCCGGGATGGTTCCTCTTATAAGGCCATTGCCGAACTCCTTCCCGTTCTAATTCCCAATCCCTTTCCTTTTGGCTGAACACCTAAAAAAATAATTACATTCTAATATTGTTCAGGGGCAATTTTTTTGATCAGAAACGTTTCGATCATCATGTCTGTGCAATCTTCAGTAATGAAAATTCAGTCTTGTAATAAGCGAGTGTTTTCCTTTGTATATGTTAAAGTGTTAAAAAAATGTGTTAGATCTTTGTATATTGGACGAAGGGTGATGTGGTGGGAGATTCCGTGTGGTAGCTTATTCTCGTAAGCAGTTGGAGTATTTTCTCTTTGTCGGCAAGGCTACTATTTGTCAGTGGAGGTGATTTAAGTGTGGAGGGTGGCCCTTATTGTGGATATGGCGTCGCAGTAAGTTTCCGTTGGAGGCGGCTGATAAGAGCTTGCGCAACACAACAGCCCAGCGAGTAATAAAAGGCTCGAGTCTGTGTGGGGACCCGCTTGTGAAATACGCCGCCGACTACAAAGCGGATACAAAGTGATTCACATCCAGCCGATTAGTGTTACTTAACGTGTAGCAAAAATACACAACCGCTTTATTAAGGATTACAATCGTGTATACAAATACAGTATATAAATATGAAAGGGCTGTGTGTGTTGAAAATGGGGCTGTGTCTGTTGTTATATTTGTTTGGGTATCACGTAAAAAAAAACAAAAAACACTGAACAGGTATTCAAGGCAGTGTTACCGTTTAAAAGCTTAGCAGTTAGCTTAAGCTCTGCCTTATGTCCTAAGGTATCTGAACGGGCACTGGAGCAAGAAATGGTAATATGTACTTAACCTCACATGATATGAACCAAAGATTCTTAATACAATTCAGAGGTTGCATGTTCCATCATACGTATCACAGATTTTTTTGTAAAATTCGTCGGCCACTCCCCACATCAATGATAAACACAACAATAAGAATGAAGATTAGTAAAAGAACATTTTGCACGGGTGTTCAGAATCATCAGATTAAACATTGGTTTTTCATGATAACGGACTTTCGATTTTGATCTTTGGATTTTGTAAATATTCCCGTTGAATATTATTTTATACGAAGATTGTTACAGTTTTCAATTCTGACAGCGATTTAAAGGCAAAAGTCCGACTTAGATTCTGCTTCATAAATTGTAATCTCTGTCTTCCTCTACTGTTCTTACCTTCGAGTTTTCCCTTTTATAACAAGTTAACCACTCCCGCATGTTTCCGAATATGACCTACTATCCTGTCTCTCCTTTCTCTAAACCTCGTCAGCAAATTTCTTTCCTCGCCCATCATTTTCAAAACTTGTTCGTATCGCACTTTATCTGTCCACTAATTTTCAGCATCCTTCTATAGCACTATATCCATAATTCTTAATTTTTTATTCTTTCTATTATTCCTAAAACCTTCGCTACCATAAAGTGCTGTACTCCACACACAGAATTTTAAAAAAGTTTTCCTAAGTCCTAGATCAATATTTGAAACTAAAAGATTTCTTTTTTTCTCTTTTTGCTATTGCTATTCTGCTTTTAAAATCATTCCTGCTTCGGCCATCAGTTGTAATTTTACTTTCCAATTAGCAGAATTGACTTACTTCTATCGAATCCGATTCTTTTGTGATATTTAATCTACTACTACCTTTTCTGCTGCATATAATTACTTTTGTCTTTCTTTGGTTTATTTGGTCCAAAATCTTCGTACAGTATTTTGTCCATGCCATTCAGTAACTTCTCAATATCCTCATCCTGTTCTGCTATCAAGGCAATGTCATCAGCAAATTGCAGCAAACTGAGTTTTCTCTCCCTGAACACTCATGCCACATTCTAATTTTTCTTTCACTTCCTTTACTGTTTCCTCTGCATACAACTTGAACATTAATGGTGACAGACTACAACCTAGTGTCACATCCTTTTTAATTGTAAAGCTATAAGAAAAATAAACACATCTCCCCAGGAAATTGATGTGGAGATTTAGACCCGGGTAGTCTACCTTGTAAGTACTCGCACTTATCCATGAAATGGCGAACATCGGTTTTCCTCGGTCACAAACCGCAAAACTGCCCCGTCACGTATTAAGAGTGCGTCGTTACGGGCAGGAAGACGGACCATCTCGCACAGTGGTCGGTTCCAGCGGGAAAGCAGATTATTCCATTAGAGGTTCAGAGTCGAGTGTAATGTATGCAGATGGGATATCACCCCCTCCCCCGCTCTTATTACTCCGGAGCTAATTGCTTGTTTTCAGTACAAACAGCGTCTCCGGAGTTGCCGCTCAAATTACGAGAGACTGCGCTCTCCGTGTATCTGATTACGACGCGAGGAATGGGTTTATTAAAAAAAATTACGCACCCGCGGGTAGGTGGGTGCCCCGCTAATGAACCCGGCTGTTGGCACCTCGTTAATAAACTCGCGCGTCCTGCCTATTGCAGCTCTCATTTCCTCTGATACGCTGCGAACGGAAGGTTTGTTAGCGCCTCTTCTTCGCTTGAAGATCTCTGGTCAGTGGTCTCACTTCCTGTTATAAATACTCTGCCGTGCCGCCCCGGCAGCGTAGAGGCTAGTCTGATAGCTGTCAGTTGCAAGGTTTTCCGTTCGAGTCCGACTTCGTATATGAGCGTTTTTAATTAGGTGTTGTCTCCTACATTTTCTGTTCGTAATATTGTAAATACAAGTAGTTACATCTACATATATATTATAAATGCCAAAGTAACTGCGCCTCTTTGTCTGTTTACGACTTAACAGCTAAGCCGATCTTGATTAAATTTTACGAAGAAATATCTATTTATCATTAGGAAGCACATAGGATACTTTTTTCAGGATAAATAACCTTTTTTAAATTAAATTTAGAAAACTAACCGAATGGTGACAGACAGATGGATAGCGTGTGTTAGTCTCTGTACTATCGGTCGCTCAGGCTTTGTTTCTCTCGCAGTCAGTTTGTTTATACTTAACATACAGCTTTCTGTATCTAATTCTAGGAACAATATTTTAAGTCCACGCTAACCAAGTTGCAAGTAACAGTCAATACACTTAGAGAATAAATACAAATTTGGCAAATTCACATACAATATAAAAATTGTGGAGCTTGTTGAAGAAGCACTAAAAATAAATAAATTAAAAAAAGTGTCTTTCTTGACTCGTGGACTTCGCTGTCATTTTAGAATACGACAGCGAAAGTTGATTTCTAATTAAATAATACGAAAAACAATTTATCGCTTGTCACATGGTATTAACTTACGATGACGCCAATGGCGGAAGGGAATCCTAGTTTTGAATGTGACGATCCGTTTGTTGTCAATCATCACAACAGATATACATTTGTTGCAGAAAATCATGCTTCAGTTTGGTCTCACACATATAGTATTAGATACAAGTCTTTGGACAAGATAAATAACTATGTACCTGTTTGTAGCTAAGGGCATCATCATCTACACTCTATTCCTAAGGCACAAATTATTTTGTACCGAACAGTTCTCTGATAATCATTTACCCAAATATAATAATTAGTTGATTACTCATTTCTTATGAACGAGATTGTTTCGGTTTTTTTTTTAATGTATTCCCCCTAGCTGAAGGCGAGAGTCTCGAAGACTCTTTTCAGTCGAACTAATGTACGGGGAGGGAATGGGGAAGGAAATCGGCCGTGGCTGTTCAATAGAAACCTTCCCGAAATTTGCTTACAGGGACTGTGAGAAGACACGGAAATCCACAGTCAGGATGGCAGGGGGGTGAAGGTGCTGTCCACTCAACTCGGTGATTGATTCAATTTATTTTATAGATGGAAGTCGACCGTAGCCTCGTGGGGAACCATCCCAGCATTCGCTTAGAGTGATTGGGGTACACCACGAAAACTCCAGTCAGGATGGCCGCACGGGATTTGACCCCCCTCCTCCCGAATATCAGGTAATGGTGCTAATCAGCATTACTTCAGACCCGGAGTGATTTAATTTTACTTCCACTACGTATTATATCATTTGCCTCCCAAAAAGACTGCGAGAGAAACGCATCCCTAACAATTTGTGATGGGGATCTAGGTGGTGCAGTCCTCCTTCTATCGACGTGAGAGAACGATGTGAAGCTCTGAAGAACACGTGGAACTTGTAAGGTTAGCGAGTAGTTGCAGCAGTAGGCGGCACTGTCTCCGCTTTGAGGCTGGTTGTAGGGTGCGAATTTTTAATGAAGACTTCCTAGATGGCCGGTAATAGAGCCATTAGCTGGGCGCCATTAGGATTCATCAGCTGTCGCTCCTGCCGGTTCGACCGCGCTGCCACCTGGTGGCGAAACTCCGAAGCTCCCGGAACGCCTCCCCGGCATGTTAATGTCCGCACAAACTGTTCTCTCTCCAGGCTGGAGCATCACAGCACCAAAACAGTGGTCGCTGGACTGCAGGTAGAAACAGTCAGTGTTACCAACCTCAAGGACACGGACGACTGTAATTAATTGAGAACATTGTTAGAACGGGGGGGTTCTGCAAACAAGAGCAACTAGATTCGTTTGTGGAAATTATCGCAAGACCCAGTCAGTATCTGATATGATGATGGAGCTGGATTGGGAGTCATTGAAGGCCAGAAAAAGGGTGATTATCATTGGTACTATTCAGAAGCAGAGAAAAGTTAGCTTGAAACATTCCCCTCATAGAAAACAGCGCATATTGTCGTAACAATTCATCCCTTAACAATTAATGCTAATTATTTATGCTACTGCACATAGACACTATAATTTCAATAGTAATTAAGTGACTAAACACTAAATAGCGGAACGGGTAAGGTGTATGGGAGGTAACGCTCTGGTCTCGCATTCGGCAGGAATCCCAGTCCGGCCATTCAGGTAAATGCACTTCAGGTAAATGCCAGGTTTGTTCCTTCAAAAGGTCATGGCCGAAATATTTCTGCACCTTGTCCCTAACGTTTTGCCGCCTCTTAAGCCTTGTATCCACTTGAGCACGCTCAGGCGAATGAGCCGCTCATTGATTTGAGCACGCTCGCTTGAGCGTGCTCAAGGTAAAAGGAAATTTTGGTCGAACGAGCATTGTGCCGGTGCTCAGTAAACGCTCGGCTATTGACATGTCGTCACGTGTGCGTGTGGCAGATGCAGCATTTATTATTATCCATGCAATATCAAAGAAGAAAGTACCAAGGTGGTGGATTAGGGAAAGTTATCGTCAGCGAAGAAATCATCTTAATAGTTTAATTCGCGAGTTGACATTTGAAGGAGACAATGAGACATTTCAAACTTTACGAGAATGTCAAGAATTGATTTTGAACATTTGCTGTCATTAGTTGGACCTCATATTAAAATGCAGGATACGCATATGCGTGATGCGATCCCACCAGCAGATAAATTAATAATAACTTTAAGATTCCTAGCTTCAGGAGATTCCTACACAAGTCTGCAATATATGTTTAAAGTATCTAAACAAAGCATCAGCCGTTTTGTACCGAAAGTCTGTGATGCCATTGTTCAGTCACTCCAAGATTATATAAAGGTTGGTACCAATTTTTTATTTTAGTTACAAACATATATTTAAAGGTTAATTTTATGTTGTTTTTTTATTATGGCATTGATTTGAAGTTTTCAATAAAATGTTTAATCAATTTATACGCAATTAGCTGCGAGAAACACTATTAAAAAAGACTTACCGCTTCCCGTTATAGAAGTTCTCTTCTGTTTCCATCGTTCCCGCCTGAACGACCCTAGCAGGCTTGTAATTTTTTTCTTCACTTCATCAACACTACATTTTAATACCTCGCTAATTTCGCGCCAGGCATCATCTTTTTTTAGTTCTATTGTAATATGTTCATATGAGCTATCCCACAATACCCGTTTCGATTCGTAAGCATCAATAAGAGTTAGACAAAGTTCATTGTCCCACGTGCTCGCGCTCATTGTCGAAAACCAGCGTCCACACTGAGCGCCGAGCACACACTGGCTCGCCTTTGAGCATTCCAAAATACCGACAACCGATCGGCTCGCCCCGAGCGCGCTCGCTGTCGTTCGTTGCGAGCGCGCTCAGGCGTCCACACTTGAGCCGGTCGCTTCACTGAGCGGCTCATTCGCCTGAGCGTGCTCAAGTGGATACAAGGCTTTATGACCTTGACGTCAACAAGGAGCTTGCCGAAACCATCCAGCACTGTTTTAAATCCATTTCCCTTGTTTCCCTGCGTTATAACGATTTTACCACACGTAAAAAAGAAACAACAGCCCTAGTGGAGCCTGTGAAGTCACTAACCAGAGATTCATTATTTTTCCCTTCATCAAAAAGGGAAATGCAATGACCTTGGTCACCGTAGTTAAATGCTCAGGTATGTCAGCGGCGCAACCAAAGAGGTTGTTAGAATTCGTCTGAGAACAGAGATGATTTCAATTTAGTGTCTCTGCATGACGCCCTGTTTGAGATGAAACATGGAAGATTTGAGCGGCTAGTAAAAATCAGCGGTTATTTCTGAATGAACAACTGAAAGCACTTCTCTCGCATTCGCTTGATTTGTTCCGTCAATTAAGTAAACGCCAGTGCAGTTGCTTGTTAATTATGAAAGTTAACTTGAGATTTGTTATTACGGTTTTGTTATAGTAAACTACAGAAATAAAAATGCCTAATCGTATCACTCACATAAGTGTTACAGATTCAAGAAATCCGAAACCCTTAACTCAGAAACACTGTACGTAATTTACTCTTTTTTTGGTTATCGCCATCCTAAGTACAATCATATTGTAAAATTTGGAAAAATAATTGGGTTTTGCAGGATATTGCATGAAAAACATTTTTAGGATAATCTTTGAGCTTCAAATGGAACCTGTGAACATAACGACTCTGAAAATGTATATATTTTTAAATTTTATTCCACTTTTTTGTGAGTCTTTGACAAATAAACATTAAAATTCTGATTACCCTTGCTCCTGTTATTTAAAAAAATTACTGATGCGAACCTTATTTCATATTTTAGTGGAATCTAGTCTTTTAGATATTGCGAGATTTGTAAGTGAACCGACTCTGTTTGATTAACAAACATTTAGGAAGCAACAGCAGAAGAGGGACCAGCAACTGAGTATTTTTTGCTTTTGTTTTCCATCCAACTTTTTGCTTCGTCGACGTCGACGTGATTAGAGATGGTCCTGCCATCCAGATTTGGGTTTTCCATGGTTTCCCCAAATTACTCCAGGTGAATGCCGAGATGGTTTCTTTAAAAGGCCATGGTCGAATTCATTGCCGTTCTGTGCTCCCAGTCCTTTCCCCACTCTAATGACTTCAAAATTGACAAAGCGTAAATCCAAAGGCCAGAAATATATATGTATATATTAAAAGCAGGAGAACGTTGGTGGCAAAGGAAGAAATTCGGACATCGCCTTTTGTAGGAGTGATTTCGAAAAATAAAGTAAAACCGAAATTTGGATGCCTGTGAATGGAGATTCGAACCTGTGTCTTCTCGAATGTGAGGCCAGAGTGTTACCGCTCACCCATCACGTTCAGTTGAAGTGACTTCAAGAGAATTTAATTGAACTCAAGTTGGTTTATGTAGATCACTTCATCATGTTGAACTGGCCTCGCATTCGGAAGGACGCGGGTTCAAATCCCCGTCCGGGCATCCGGGCATCCAGATTTGGGTTTTCCCAGATCACTCCAGGCGAATGCCGGGATGCTTCCTTCAAAAAGGCCATGGCCGAATTCATTCCAGTTCCTTGTCCCCCATCGCATCCCGCCTCTAATGACCACGCTGTCGACAAGGCGTAAAGCCCAAACAAAAAAAAAACAAAAAACAAAAAAACCGTGTTAAACCAGCGAGTAGTTACGCGTCTGTAGTTGCTTATTCGTCTCAGCTCATACTTAGGGAGCGTGCATAAACCACGTAGCTCCATTTTGGCCTCCTGTGAACCCCCTCTCCTCCACGTAGCCCTACGTGGCTTTTGCCTCAACCCCCCCCCCGTAGCACGTAGCTTTGTTCCCTTTTGATTCCAGAAGACATTTTGTACTGTTTTCTCTTGTAAGACTATTATAAATTACATACGAAGGTAATTAACTGAGGGAAATAAATATTCACATGCTGTTGTGAGTTCTGTTCCTCATTTTAACTGTGAAAAATGTTATGAAAGGAAAGCTACGTGGCCTGGCTCGGACCCCCACCCCCTCCACGTAGCCTAGCGAAGCCATTCAACCAACCCCTCCCCCCCTTGGACCGAGCCATGTAGTTTGTGCACGCTCCCTTAAAAGATTTAGGAACGAGTCTAAGAATTGGAAGATCCTTGTGTAGAGCGGTGTGGCAACAGGGGCAAGACGCCGTTATCGCAATGATAATAACCCGCAGTGGCTGCCGGGGGTTAAAAAGTTCAGCAGGCTCATTATCATAGCCGCGCGCTGCTGTCTCAGACGGAACTGATAAAAGGCGTCCTCGCGGGCGACAAAAACCGAGGAAGTCGGTCCGCCGCGCCGGCAGAATAAATAAATATTCAACGCATGGAAATGGGACTGCGTCGACGTGCGCGTCTGCTCGGCAGATAAATAGACAGTACTGAGGGCGCCACTTCATTACCAGACAACCCGACGACAGTCGACCACACTGCTAGTTGGCGACCGTGGTACAGGACTCAAATCAGATTTCATTTTTACGCAGCTTCCTGAGATTATTTGTTATCAGAGACGGTTTCTAAGTACCCGCCAGTGAAATGCGCTGTACCTCTTAATAAACAGGAGCAGACAGATCCACAGCTAATCCAGCGAAATGCCGCTGTATTGGTGCTGACAGTATTAAGTTTGAATGCAATGAAGATAAAATTATGAAACACACGATCCATGTCCTATGTACTCATCATCTTGCAACGAAAATTAGCTGCTTCCAACAACGAACTTCGTGATGCAAACTACTGGTAAAATGGGTGTATTGTAATTACTGTGTTTAATTTCATAAGTTTGGTTCTGTTCATGAGCGGTTTGGTGGCTGAGTGGTTAAGGCGTCTGAGTGGAAATCGAAAGGTCTCCGGTTCGAATCCCTATCTCGACGGGAATTATCAATCGCCCTTAAACCGACCTTCACCTCTGTGCAATGTGAAGTACGCCAGAACAATTCCGAGGTTCGGATTCCACGCTAAACTGTAGGTCCCCTATACTCGTTAGGATTACCAGGTTTAAAAAAGGCGGGCTCTGTAAGTTTTGCCATCTGAGACCATACCAAAGTTAATGTTTTGGGTGGTCTTTCATCTTTCCAGAACTTAAACCGACCTTAAGTTCCTTATCTGTCTCTTGTTCTCAGATATTATCATTTTGGTCTCCTTTTTAGCTGTTTTATTTGGCTTCTTTTACTCCCATTTTTATTGGGGACCATTTCTGCTGTTATTACAATCTTTACCGGTTCTCTTTGGTCTCCTGTAACCACTTTCATGTTTCTGTTGATTGTGTTGAAAAATGGTTTTGGGTAACCAGTTTCTCTCAATTCGTACTAGAGGTCCGTTGTATTACAACCGTCGTTCTTGAATTTCTTCAATAATCTTTCCAGGGTATTTTGGGAACTGTACAATCACAGAAGCGAAAATTGATTTCTGTGTTTTGGAATTTCTCGATTTCTCTCAGAAGAGTCCAATGAAATTCTGTTTAGAGGACAACAATCTTGACTTGTGGCGTATGGAAAACACTTTTGCCTGCATTTTATTTTTCATATGGAATTTCCTTCTATGAGAATACTTTCTCCCAATAATCCCCGCACTTATTCTCCGTATTTTTACAAAATGCTTAGTCTCACTTTGCTCTCGTAATTCACGTTTCTTCTCTCGCCTCTCCTCTGTCTGTTTGTGATTTGCCGCCCGTCATTCGCCAGTCCGGGAGTTCTCTCTCACAGAGACAATGCTCGTAAATCCCAGTTAGCTCCCGGCTTATCCTGCAGGATTAACAGTCCTTCGCTCCGCCTCTCTCCTTAATTACCTGGGTACTCAATACACGCCACCAATCTTAGAAGAGGCTCTCACTTTCTGTTACCAAATATGAAGCTATTCTGACTTTGCTCCGTTTGTTTATTCCGTTAACAACTATGAACTCTGTATTTCATTATTAGCTGGCACTCGTGACATTGTACGCATGGACCCAGTATTTTATTTCCCGAATTGGAAATGAAAGAGTGTAAGTTACTTAAAAGAGTCTCAAAAAGCACGGAGTTGGTATTATGAGTTATGTCTGTACGTGAAGCTTATAAACGTCAAACACAAATTGACTGCGAGACAAACAAAGTCTGAGTGACCGATATAACATTACATAGACTTACACATGCTGTTAGTGTATCTGTCACTGTCATATAGAAATCTATTTCTTATTTGGTTAGTTTCGAAAATCTCGTGACAAAATATATTATTTATCCTGAAAAATGTATCCAGTGTGTTTCCTAATGATACATAGTGTTTCCATGTCAGATTTAATTAATATCGGTTTAGCTATTTAGTAGAGAAATGTTAACAATCAGACTCTCGCATTTATAATATTAAGTGTAGATTAGCATATTTCCTACTATTATTTGGGCAAAGTACATGTTTAGTGAACTGAAGTGCAACAGATCAATGACATTTCGTTATTCGTATTCTGCATTCTTATCTCAAGGTCCATCAAGCTCTTCTCAACAGGACAAATTTCTCCACTGTGCGACCTCCCATTCAGGAGGACGCGGGATCGAATCCCCGTCCGGGCATCCAGATTTGGGCTTTCCATAGTTTCTCCAAATCACTCCAGGCCAATGCCGGGATGCTTCCTTCAAAAAGGCCATGGCCGAATTCCTTCCCGTTTCTTGTCCCCAGTCCCATCCCGCCTCTAGCGACCTTAGCCGTCGACGAGGCGTAAAGCAAAAAAGAGTCCACTGTGCGAATCATTAGTTTAAAGAAAAGAATGCCTACTCAAAACGAATGAAGGACTTCTGGACCCAAAGGAAGCCGCCGCCTAATGCGAGAAAGCTTGACTTGGACTGGTTCGCTACCAACGAACATACAAACACCCATAATTACTATACTTGGATGTAATTCCGGACGAAAATTTAAAAAATTGGAAATGAATAATCGTAAAACAATTCGAAAAATGCACCAAATTTTTATTCAGTTGTAGAAGTATTCATTAATTCAATTTGTGGTAGCGATTTCCGAGACAGCCTTCAGATACCGACTGTCCCATGTGACATGGGACGGGGCCTGACGTCATCGCGTGGGTGCTCTGAGCACAGCAACTATAGCGCCAGAATCTTATCAACACAAATAATTCAACTGCCGCATTAAGGTTTACACTAGGGCGACTGGGTGGTACACAAGGTCAGTTTGAAATTTACCCAGGAACTTGTAATGACAGTGCGTCACTGAAAGCCATATGATAGTGTCTAATAATACCCGGAACAGCAGTACCTCCACAGTCAACAAAGGATTTTACTGATAAGGTGTCTCTTGATGTCAAAATAATAATAATAATAATAATAAATAATAAAAGTAAGTAAAAGTACAGAAACCATCATAAACAGTTTATACAGAAGAAAGAAAAGTGAAAGTATGAAGAAACTGCAGCAAAGAATAAAAAACAAAAAAAATATTTCCCGGGGACCAAAGTTGGCTGAAGTTGAGTGGAATAACAAGATGACAACACCCATATATTCACTTATCAGGGGCAAGCTATTTCTGAGAACTAAGTTATGATTATCAAGTTGGTAACGTTAGACAAATGGCTTTCGCGGGAATATGATATGCGGCTTCAAACCCTAATAACAGCATTGGAAATAATTCGTCGCTGATGATGCCTGGTGATGGGAGACGAAACGCTTACAGCATTATATACTTATATAAAAGCAGTTTCATTGGTTTCTTTACTAAAATTTGAGTTATTACTGTTTTGACAAATAAAAACAGGTGCGTTCTTTATTAATGGACGAATTCCTTCCCGTTCCCACTACTTTGCCGCTTCCAACGACGTCGATGAGGCGTAAAGCCAAAAATCCTTCTGATTTCGACCATTGGTATTCTTTCATCACTGATCCTTTTCATGTGTCCGTATCGCTGGAGTCTTACAAGCAATACAGAACCGCGAAAAGATGTAGGTTCGTCCATTTCAGAGGAAATATGAATGCGCGTAATATTTTCCATTGCCATCGTATCGTTCTCTCATATCACCTTTGGTACAAGGGAATTAAATTTGTGGCAAGTCACTGCTAGTACGTGCGGCTCCGAGATGAGTTGCGTGCGGCTGAAGTATTTATTTACGAGTGGGCTCTCCACAGACATTCTTGGAGACAGACGTTGCGGTTATTTTCGGGGAGGAGTTGATTTTCTGTTCAGTAATTGAATTCCCAGTTTAGAGACCGACAGGTAGATCCCAATGTGTGCAGCGACGCGGTTTGCGGTTAACCAGTCAATACCTCGGCGAGCAGTTGTACGGCTGCTCGTGTCTTACTGATAGCAGGAAGACTTGTCCAGTGCAAACAATGATCTGGACTGGATTGTAGTATCCGACCCGTGAATACACTGTGCCTGCCAGTAATCTATTACTGTCTGAAGGTAGTAATATCGTATATATACAAAACCTCCGATAACACCCTATCAATAAACTCATCACTGTATTTATTGCCCCCTTATTTATTTATTATTATTCAATTGTATAGGCCTATATGCAGATTAGGATAGAGAAATGAACTACTAAACATCTTAGAAGAGTGTTGTCTCTACAATGTTCTCTAGTACACAAAGTTGAGCGTCGTGGGTGAGCGGTTAACGCTCTGGCCTCTCATTCGGAAGGACGCATATTTGAATACTCGTACGTGCATCCAGATTTGGGTTTCCCATGGTTTCTCCAAATGACTCCAGGTGAATCCCGGGATGCTTCCTTAAAAAGGCCATGACAAAATTACTTTCTGTTCCTTGTCCCTAGTCGTTCCCCGCCTCCAATGATCTCGACGTCAACGAGTCGTAAAGCCATAAGTATATAAAAAATTAGTTGATAAAGGGATAAAACCGAAAATTATATTAGTTGTGTTTTTGTTTGTTTTTATGTGTTCGCACTACACATCCGTCATCTTAAGTAAGTGATGGTTAATTTTCGTATCGTAATCTGTAAATCATTTTCACTACATAGCGCCTCTAGTACTAAGCTGGATTCCGAAAGACCCCAGGTTCGAATCCTGGTCTAAGCTGCGATTTTCAGAATGCCCTGATCTTGACACTCACCCCTGTTAAAGCTTTTTAAAGTATTAAGAACGCCAGGACGCTTCCGTGGTTTAGGATTCCACGTTAAAGTATAGGTCGCCTCTAGGGGTAACAACCTCGGTAGTGACACAGCGCTCCGCACTCGTTTCGATAGGTATTGGCTGGATCTGTCGCTGACGTCACGTACTCGGCCTTCGTTGGCAAATTAATAGTGGCCAAAAATGTTGCTAGAAATTCTGTGTTATGAGGGCAATTTGAAAGCTAAACAACTGCGTAGAAATAAATTGCGAGAATACTTTCGTTAAGTCAGCTGTTTGTATCATTTCACTTTAAATTAAATGCTTCAATTTAGTTAATCTGTATAACTTTACGGCTGAAAAAAAAAACGTGAAATAAAATTGTACTTTACTTTTTTTATTTTTTTGCTTATGGTTTTACGCCTTATCGACTTCGAAGTCATTACAGGCGGAAAATAACTGGTGGCTTGTTACGGAAGGAATACGGCCATGGCCTTTTGAAAGAATCATTCCGGCATTCGCCTGGAGTGATTTGGGGAATCCATAGAAAACCAAAATTTGGATCGCCAGGCGGGGATTCGAACCCGTTTCCTTCCGAATGTGGGGCAGAGCGTTACCGCTCATCCACCACGCTCGGTTTGGCGTCCTCCATGATCAGAAGAGTATTTTCTGAACTCGTATATACCGAATGATGTAGGTGTATTTTTTGCTTCTTGTATTTTACAGAATACCTCTGCTGGGGTCTGTTTGGATTCTAGGACATTCAGTTGAGAGGAGCAAGGCTACAGACAGCACGTGGCTGTGGTTGTGTGAGCAAACGCCCCTTCACGAAACAGCACGCAACCCACTAGCCACACGCACGAAACATGGACCGCTCCGCCGAGATTCCTGACCAAGAAAGTCACACCTCTTTGGCGGTACATTCCTAGCGATCTTAATCGACACTTTATCTTCTATAATAACATCGTTTGACATACAGTATTTTATTGCGGTGGGTAAGGAATTCCGAATGAGAATCAATAGGAATAACACTAAATGTATGATGGCGGGAAGGAGTAAGAAAGAAATAATGATAACGCTACAGGGAGAAATAATTGAACAAGTGGAGTCCTTCATATTTCTCGGGAGTATTGTGAATGGTGATATGAGTTGCAAGAAGGAGGTAAAAACTAGAATAGCTTTCAATAGAAAGAAAAATTTATTATGCGGAAGGCTGGCTAAAAACCTCTGGAAAAAACTAGCTAAATGTTTTTAATGGAGTGTGGGACTATATGGAGCAGAAACATGGACGCTACGCAAAGACGATCTAAAGAGGTATGAAGCTTTCGAAATGTGGATATTGAGGAGGATGGAGAAAATAAGTTGGAAAGACAAAGTAAGGAATGATGAAGTGCTGGAAGGAGTAGGAGAGGAAAGGTCACTCATAAAAAATAATCAAAAATATATTTCGTTTTTATTTATATATAAAATTTAGCCTGGTTTAACTACATAAGCTGTCACGAATAATACGTTCTGGAATTGTGTTTACAGAGACGAGTCGTATTCAGAATTCATCACTAATCGCATTTCCGATCCGCTCACGTCGGGAAAATGCTGTGGATTGTTTGAATTTAAACTGTAATAAAAAAATTACATTTTTAGTACTAAAATTTCAGTGATGTAATAGACAGCCATTTTTGACTGAATGGCATATAGTGACTTGCGGTGGTCAAAATCAGCATCAAAACTTAGCCTTTCCTCACCGTCATAGATATCTGTGAATGCAGACTCAATAGCACATATTTTGATTGCTGTAATTGGCACCAGTGACCACGCATTTTCAGCCGCAACAAATGTAAATGATTTCCTTTGCTTTTGGACCCTCCAATTATCTTATTCTGCAAAACTAACTGAATACGTTTGGCGAATGCAGAAAGGATGCATTATTTACCTTCAGACATAACCACTGTCAGTTCATTGTGTCTCGCGGCGATAGTTGCAGATTTCTGTTATTAGGATTGAAATGTGGATATGGAGGAGGATGGAGAAAATAAGTTGGAAAGACAAAGTAAGGAATGATGAAGTGCTGAAACGAGTAGGAGAGGAAAGGTCACTCATAAAAACAATAAGGAACAGAAAAAGGAACTGGATTGGTCATGTGTTGAGGAATGAGAGCCTGCTTAAAACTGCTCTGGAGGGGATTGTAAACGGAGAGAAAAGAACAGGTCGGCGAAGGAAGAAAATGATTGATTACATAATGATAAATTGGAAATATATAGAGACTAGGAGAATGGCTGAACAGAGGCAGGCTTGGAAGGCTGTCACTGTGCGTGGACCTGCCGAATGTTGGGAAATGATGGAGAAGAAACAGTTTTTTTGGGCCTTTAGCCATTTAGCCATTACCGAGTTTACAGGTGTTTAATATATTATAATAATAAATCTTAATATACATTATATAGATAGGTTAACATGTGTACATTTCGGGAGGACGCCGGTTCGAATCCCCGTCCGGGCATCCTGATTTTGGTTTTCCATGGTTTCCCCAGATCACTCCAGGCGAATGCCGGAATGCTTCCTTCAAAAAGGCAATGGCCGAATTCCTTCCCGTTCCTTGTCCGCAATCCCATCCCGCCTCTAATGACCTCGACGTCGACCAGGCGTAAAGCCATAAGTAAAAGAAAAAGGTTAGAAAAGTTGTGAGCCTCGAGTATGTAGTATTTGCTGTATGTTTTAATTATGAAATTGTCTCAGAATGTGGTTTATGGAACCGACAATCAAGTTTTTTTGTTGAGAAATTCGCTGTTTTTACCGAACGCATGGAAATCGTTGTTAGATTTACGATTTTTCAGAGCACTGCATATAGGTACTAATATTATTATGACCCAGTTGGATCACGCAGCAGTTTCATGATTCGCCATTCTGATCTTCCGTATGGCTCTCATTTTCTCTCCAGGATCTGTCTTTCTTTCCTCGGTCCACTAGGTTCCTGGTCTCGTTGGATCTTTTATCTCTGGCTACATTACCCATCTGTTGACATGTGATCTACTAGGCTCCTGTCTAAAACTTCCCTAGTGTCTACTTGTTGGATCCACTGTGTACTTTCCAGTGTATGTCATGATCTTGTGTGTAAGTCTTATTGTTGGGAGCCTTCTAATGTATCCATAAAACTTTAATCTTTGTTTTCTGATGTCTGCTGCAAGGTTAGACAGTTTCACGTTGCTTCTCGGAATTGCAGTAACTGCAGTCTCCTGTTTTCTTTGCGCCAACACATGGTCACCGACCAGAACCTTGTGTACTGACAATAATTCACGTGGTTCCAGCGACTGGAGAAGAACATAAATCTCTGTGAAGTTCCGTTGTTTTTGAGCAACGCTTTAATTAAATTTTGATAGGAGTGACACTGAAATCGTTGCAGAAGTTCATAAGTCGCCTGGTTCGCCGTTGATGTCACTTCGTCGGTAGTAGCTGCGCCTGGACACCCCTTCTGCGGCCGAGGTCTTCTCTGCGGCCAATTAAAAATCCGGCGCCAATTAGCACAGTGCCCGGAACAGAAGACAAGGCGACTGGCAAATTATTTGCAATGAACCGACGATTTCTCAACATGTAAAAGCATTCCTTTGTCGATTGCTCAAATAGGAACATAAACACCTTACTAAAAACAGTGATTGTAACAACTTTCATTTTCATTCTGTTAACAGTAGTTCGAGGAACCACGTATACGAGTATTATTTAAGATGTGTGCTTGTTCCATACCACGTTATCATGTTACCAGAATTCTATCTCTATTCTTTATACAGTTTATAGCTTTTTTTTTTTTTTAGAAAACTAACTACATTCGTCAATAATTTTTCCCTTGTCAACAGATGTAAAAACTTAAAAGCATATTTTTAATATAATTTTTAACGAAATAAAAATGTTGCAGAATTGAAGGAAAGGGTATTTCAGAATGAAATTTTTTCTTGTATTGTTATATGGTCTCCTTGGAGTACATAGTCAAACTTTTGTGAAGTTTTGTGGTTCCTTCAAGTATCATAACCAGCACCGTCTGCTTTCACCAATCCATTTCTCTGCAATATATTAGCTGTAAATGTATACCCTATAGTCAACTGTAAGTTTACCTAGTTATTACACATAGTGAGTCAAACGTTGATATGATATAGAAATTTGTTGAGATAAATTATAGAATCGGTAGATGTGGCACTTTGTAGCAAGCAACCTCAAGTTTTATACACTTAGTGCATCAGTACTCAATTCCGCCACCAGGAGAGCCAGCGTAGTGCACAGTTAAAATGGCTACTTTCACCGGTGTGAAACGTGCTCGCTGTGTGTTTTGATTTAATGAAACGAACTCTGCATCAAGATCGATGAAGATGACCCAGATAGGATGGTTAACTACCAGCAAGACGTTGCACTACCTCATTTCCTCACGGAAGTTCGAGGTTTCCTCGATCATCCCTTCCCAGGTCGGTGTATGGCCGTGAAGGGCCAAACACATGGCCACCTCGCTCCCCAGACCTGACAACGCTGGATTTCTTTCTATGGGGTTTGATTAAAGATCGTGTGTATGTTCCTTCCCTACAAAACAATTTGCCCGACCTGAAAAATCGAAATCTACGCTGCCGTTGCACAAGTTACGCTCGATTTGCTGCAACGAGAAATTGATTGCCGCTGAATGTCTGCCGCATGACACATGGTAATCACATGGAACCAAAATAACACTTGACACTTTTATGTGAAACTTGAGGTTGTTTGCTACAAAATGACACACCCACCGATTCTGAAAGTTATCTCAGTAAATTTCTATACCTTTCCAAAGTTGTATAGTCATTTTTTGGCTCACCCTGTATATGAGAATGGATCGTATCGGATAATGGAAACTCTTGATTCTTATCATGGCATGTGATTAAGAATTTGTTCAGAGCTTCCAGTTGGGTTAAAATCAGATATTGTCAGTTCCTGGAAGAATGGAGAAGCTTATGTCTGCCATCTGTCTTTGATTTACGTAACTTATGTTTTCTGTGATATGTGTATTTTTTTAATTTTTTTTTTTGTGAACTGTGTGGTTTATGAGGCGGAGTTTGGGAAGCGTCCCAGCATTCGACTAGGTTGACTGAGGAAAACCGACTAAAACAGCAATGATGATGGACGATACGCGGGCTTCAGGAATCGAATCTTGTCTGCTTGAACCTCCCCTATTCCTTATGGTGGCGCCTTAAAGCGATTCCTCTTAGATAAACTGTTTAAAATGATGAAGGCTTTATTAGTGCTGATTGCTTACTGTTCTTATCATCATATTGCTGACCGTGGAACGGATCAACTTTCTCGTCAGATTTATTGTGTAATCGCGCTACAAAACCGATATGGGGGAAAGTGATATCCACATACAGGTATTAACAGCCGATCACTGTTCAATGTTCCAAAATGGGGGCTGGCAGTAAAGAAAGTCACTGATCCAAATTGTGGAACCTTCGTGAACTGCCCAACAGATCTGACCTATTACGAGAGCAGACGGAGTGACGCGTGCACTAATTGTTAAGTGAGTCCTTGGCTGACTATCAGAGATTATGATCAGAAGAGAAGGTCGAGCAATCTGTTCGATTCTTTTTCCTTTTTGGCTTCGACTTTACGTCTTGTCGACGTCGTTGAAGGCTGGAGAGGGTGTGAACCAAGCACTGGGAATGAACTGGGCTCTGGCATGTTCAAGGGATCATGCCAGCACTCAGCGACACCTGCAGAGTCGTAAAATGATGTTTAAAATCGAATTGCTCCACCACCTCGCAAGACCACCTTCTGTTCGAAGAAAAATCGCAGCAAAGAAAGGAAGTAAGAAAGTGTATCATGAAAGAATTCATTTTAACTAATATTTTAAATGCGAAAGTAACTTTGTCTCTCTGTCTATTTGTTACGTTTTCACAACTAAACCGATCTTGATTAAATTTAGGAAGGAGATGCTATGTACAATTAGCCACGAAATCGGATTATTTTTTGATAAATAACATATTTTTCCATGAAATTTTAAAAACTACAGAAACGGTGACAGACAGACGGATATCGCGGGTTAGTCTCTGTAATGTTGTATCGGTCGCTCAGGCTTCGTTTCTCTCGCACTCAGTTTGTGTGTGGTATAGTGATGGCTTCCCCTCATATCAACACCACTCCGTGCTTTATGGTACACTTTTTACGAAACTTGCAGCTTTCTTTATCCAATCATCGCTATAAAAGTTTAGGTCCACGCGGTCAACAGCTAGTCTATAGTATGGGCATTTATAGCACAGACAAAGATTGAAGTTCATGAAACGTTTCCTATTAACATCGTGGGAATTAACTACAACGACTCAGAAAGCCAGGATACAATTGCGCAGAGCTAAGGTTCCGCTCCTGCTGGGGAAGATTGTCTGCATTTTTACCACCTGGCTACAACAAGGGATGGCTGGTCTGAAAGTCTCTGAACAGACTTAGACCAGGAGTGGGCAGATCCAAGGTTAACCTAGCAACATGGGGCTGTGCTCAGGACCGTAACATCTAGTCGCCAAGTCTTGCTACAATAATAATACAAAATTTTCAGCGGAAAGGCTGGCCTGCTTATTTTTTAATAAATTTTTGAATCGTGGCTGTATTTTTGGGACTCAAATAACCGAATAATTTCCTTAGTGGAGTCTGTTACTCTTCTTTCAATCATATTTCAGCTATTTGGCGTCATAGAGTCTAATTTTTTTGGTTTTGATTTGCTTTCACCATTGCCACTTATAGCAGACGGGGAGGGTTGCGCGGATATTTTGAGAACTTTATTGTATCCTAATTCGCAGTGAAGCTAGTTTGTACTTGCTGGCGTATTCAAAAAGGTTGACATACATTGACCTAGAGTGATTTGGGGAAAACGTGAAATATAGAAATCTGATTTGGTCGGAGTGGTATTCGAAGCCGCGTCCTCCCGAAAGCCGGGTCGACGAGGCTCGGTAACACTACCCGGATTTCGCCAGCGCGTCTGAGTAGGGCTGGGCAGCTGAGGCAGACTCATTTGTATTGCAGTCGGCACGTCCTCCAGGAAGCTCGGGTTCCCCAGCTATCTTCTTGCAATCTTCCGTCCAGATTTTATTATTTATATTGTTGTGCACCGCGAGGAGTTTCTCTTTACAGCAGTGAACATATCCGCTTCACACCGTCCTTCACCTTCTTTTTGCACACACACACACACACACACAAAACTACAAAAAAACCTCAAAACAAAAACACGATATATGATACCTGCTTTCAGTAACTACCTTGCAATGCCTATCATTTTACTGATATCATCTTTTTCTCTTTCTTCTGTTTATGACTTTACGCTTCGTCGACATCGATGTCATTAGAGGTGGGCTGGGACTGGGAGGAAGGAACGGGAATAATAGAATATGTAACAGAAGGCAGAGCAACTTCTAGAAGGTTGATACAAAATTTCAAGGGTTTCCCGGAGAAGGAGAAGAGGAAAGGTAATAACACCTGGATCCAAGAAAGGAGGAAACAGAAAAAGTGAAAGGATGAATGAAAGAAGCATCGAGATGGATGCACAGGATTACTTGTCGTGGTTCTTAGATGACCAAGATCGAAGAGAAGAATAAACGGTCAAAGAATAATCTATTTTCTAAACCTAGAAATTTCTAAACCATGGTCGCCAGTAATTAATAGCAGGAACACACTTTTTGCGGTTTTTAGGTAACTAAACTGGAGCGGAAGAAGAAACATTCGTGGAATAATGTGTTATCTAGACCTAGAAATTTCCAAACCACGGTCGCCAGTAACTAATAGCAAGGACGCAAGACACACAGTTCCCAGTAATTGGTCTCGGGTATTTTCCACTTTACACTAACAGTTTTATGAGCAGCTATTGTTACGCAAGTGCGTATTGACTGGGTTTTGGAGGGCCACACGCAGCCAGGAGCTTCATATTCTTAACCCTGTGTTTGGCAGTCGCAGTTCAGGCCCTTACAGGATCAGAAGTCTTAGGTCAGCCTCGCAGGGCTTCGCCAGGCATTCGTCCCGGTATTGCATAACAGCCAGAGACAACTGGAACAGATCCAAACATTCCGATACTTTGTTTTAAACGAAATTGGTATTCATGCCCCAAACTCTCGGCTCTTACTTATTTTAAAACTTTACTACTCATGTACAGTTATATACCAGCTCCTGTTGTATATATATATATATAACATAATTTACTAATTGTTAAATCTTTTTTCTTTTATCGTCAAGTCTAATCGACGTCGAGGCCATTAGGGGTAGAGAAGGACTGGGGACAACGAACGGGAAGGAATTTGGACATGGTATTTTCAAAGAACCATTCTGACTTCCACCTGAAGTGATTTTAGGGGAAAAAAATGGAAAACCAAAATCTGGATGGCCGGACAGGGATTGAAACCTCCGTCCTCCCAAATACGAGGCTAGAGCTTTATCACTTATCCACCACAGTAGGGGGTTAGAAACGTATATATGCATACAGTTTGCATATAAATACACATATGCACACAAGCATATATATATATATATATTGGTGCAAGTATTATGGTAGCGAAACATGGACTTTAGGAATACCGGAAAGAAAGAAATTTGAAACATTTGAAATGTGGTGCTACAGAAGAATGCTGAAAATTAAGTGAACGGACAAAGTAAGAAATGAACGAGTTTTGGAAATGATGGGTGAAGAAAGAAGTTTATGGAAAAAGCTTACGGAAAGAAGAGACAGGCTGGTAGGTCATATTTTGAGACATGCTGGATTAGTTAATTTGTTAGTGGAGGGAACAGTCGAAGGTAAGAACTGTAGAGGAAGACAGAGATTAGAATATATGAAGCAGATAACTGAGGACGTGGGTTGTAACGGGTATGTAAAGATGAAGAGGTAAGCACAGGATAGGAAAGGATGGAGGACTGCATCAAACCAGTTAAAAGACTGATGACGGCAAAAAAAAAAAAAAAAAAAAAAAGTATTATTCTGTATATACTCGAATAGAAACACATCGATACATACATATAGACATGAAACCGGCATCTGATTTTGTCACTTTTTTTTGCTATTTTACAAACAGTTTATTTTAATTTTGTTAATTTGTTATTTCCTTAATCTGTCAAGTGATGGTAGGCCTGTTCATGGTAATTTCCGCGAGCTCTTTTGTCTCCTTATGTTTTCCCAACAACTTTCTAAGTCGTAGATAGTAGATCCATGGTAAATAAAATCATTTACTAATTCCAATTTACTCTGACCATCGGTGAACTGGATCCATGGTTCATGACTTTTTATCCCCCGAAGATGACATCAAAGTCATAGTCCAAAGTTATTTTCTTATCCCTTCCAAGATATTTCGTCTTTGTGTTAATAGCATCTTATCAGCAATTGTTGCGTTCACATGTATCTATAACTCTGTTACAGGAAGCATGGAATTTGCTTTCGTTTATTTAAAAAAAAAAAAAAATATACAAAGTTGTAAAGGGAAGAATAACTCTGTTATGATGTTTACCTTCCTAGCTAATACAAGTAAACTGCATTTGAATTGTAGGCCTACTCAATCTAGATTATAATTTTTATTCGCCAAAGAACTATAAAAATTTGAAAATTTTGTCAGAAACTTTGTTCAATGCTAGTATTTTGCTTATTTTACAACGAACACAACCAACAGTGACTGCAGATACGATTTGACGCATCACTGTAAAAACACCTTGTCCTCATAGCTTCCAGTTTCTATGGCTTCTTTTACGATGTGTGACATCTGTTTGTGCTACTACTTCTCTTTTAAATTACGACATCTCACCCTCTACGTTTTATCAGTACTCACATGTATCAAACATTAATATAACCATCATTTTTAATAAAATCGAAGAAAGATTTATAAAAACACTACGTTAACGGTTTTTTTTTTTTTTTTCTTTTTGTGAGTTGGTGGTAAGGTGTAGGGTTGGATGGAAGGGATAGAAATTTGAAATAGTAAAACAGTGCTTCAGCTTAATGTATCATATTTATCGTTTGATTCAAACTGACAAGAACTCATTCCTCGTTCCCTTTGGACCTTTACTAGAGACGTCTTTATGCATTCTGTGTCTGTTGTTGAGGTTCTTAAGGAGGGGAGGTACAGGGGACACTTGCTGGTCTTCTGAACAATGGCGGACGGCTTCCTCAAACCGCTGGGACAAATTCAGTCTCTTTTCTTCCACTGAAACTGATAAAAGAATGGCAGTAAATATTACATAATATAGTGGACGGCAAACTGCGCAATATATAGCTTGTACTTTATATGCCTCTAGTATATATTACACCTAAACCACTAGATCTTCTATCAATTACGCTTCATTTTACGCGTTATGAAATTACAGTACGATAAAGGGCCAGTGTCTTCAAGTGAATGCCACCCATATCAGACCATTCGACGAATTGATATAAGTAGTCTATTTTCTGACTTTCCTGAATAAATTATCGCATGTAAATACAAAAATAATCATTTGCTTTCAAAATCAACTGCAGTCACTACGTCTTAACGGCTGACTAAATTCCAGTAGTGATGTCACTAAAAACAATTACCGAGACATTTCTTCACTATTATCGTTTCTGTCTAGATATGAAATATCTTTGTTTCAATTTTTTATTTTCGTATCTGATACTGACCACTTTATTTTCTGTGTAAGCATGTCTGTTCCGGGCTTATATAATGCGTTAATCGCCGTAAAGAATCATCGTTGATCATAGATGGCGTTTGAGGTGCAAACACTAAAATACGGTAAGAGATATGTATAGATAAACTTACAATAATAATCATAAAATTCATTGATAAATATTTGCGGTGATATGTAATATTCTAAAGGTAATAAGAAAAGTGTATCGATCTTTCTGAAGTTCACAAATAAAGTGTGGTAACAAATTTAATTCATCAGTACATATTATTTTCCAGGAAATATCATATATATATCACTCGACGAAGAATTTATTGAATCGGTTGATAAATATGTCGAGAAAGCCCTTTAATGTAATCTTTTCAATAAATTTCTTAAATGCATAACTTCCTGTAACAGATTTAAAATAAAAATGTTTCATATATAGATACGAAAGACAAACTTTCCAAATGAATTATTCAAATCTTCATATAATTGATTTTTTAATATTTCATTTATACATACAAAAGACAAATTTGACAAATTATATTAAAACACACATTATTATAGATTTTTACAAAAAAATAGTTTTAATGGATTTAGCTAAAAACGCTATCAGCCTACGCAACACTTAACATCGCACAAGATCATTTCTTTACACTTAAAAGACCTTTGGATCATACCTCATTTTTTTTTTTAATTTGTTTACCAAACATTCCTCGAGATATTCCAAGTTAAGTATCAAGATCTGCGAAACGCACACATAAACATTCCGGTCACGCACTTTACGATGTTACCATTACTATTCCTTCGCAGTGCTTAAGTCAAAAGTCCGTTTGTCCCACAAGCGCTTGAAGTGCACCCCGACCCCTGCTAATTACACTACACTGCGTAGCATTACCCGAACGTGCCAATAAGAGCCAAGCGACCTGAATTCCCCCGAAATAGCTGCCACCTTATGACCCCAATACTTACGTTCTTTTTCTCCTAAATATATCTGAAAGAATTTTCGGAGTGGCTGCGAGAAAGATGCCACGCACAAAATTTATGTTAACCACGCGAATACCTTGCTTTTTATAACGCGGCCTTTCCTTGTTGACGTTCTTACTACCAAAGATCTCTCTCTCTTTTTTAAGTGGAACTTCTTTCGCATAGCTTTCTGAAACTCTTAGAAGAAACTGCACTGCGTTTCAATAACGTATGCCAGTATTCCAACGAAATATATTGATACTTCTATGCAAATATGTTGTAATATATAATGCAGTGAGATACTTCTTCCGCCAACATATTTGGGTCGCAATGACCGGAGGGATAAGATTCTAGAAATAAGATGCCGTACTGATGCTTTTATCTATTCTTTCTTTCCTCGCGGAATGCGCGGAATTAAGATGGTGGATATTAGCTAGACTGTTTACTGTAAAATGTTTACTGGTTTTGGCAGTCGTCATAATTTTGAAAAATACTTCGAAAATACGCTGTCTTTATGATGTACCCCTTTCCTTCTCGCGTTTCGGTTGTAATCTTCAGTCTTCTTCTGGGTGCAATCCTGTGGAATCTACTAGAGACCTGATATAAAATCAGGCTGTTTTTAACTTCGTAGTATACCATAGAAACTGTTGGCAGGTTGGTTGGGATTCAATGTCCCAAAAAAACAAATTTGACCACTTCTACATGCATATTTCCATCCAAGGCGATCACAAAGTTGTCTGTCATCTTGTTGATAACGATGAGCATTGTTCTCTGTAAACTGATGGTGCTGTATACTCTTTACTGACTTTCATCGTCCAAAAGAAACTGAACTTTTTCGTCATAAGATTACCGAATGCTTCACAAGGTATACGTTGCGTTTATGATGGGTGATCTACATAGTTTATGTCGTTTAGTAATTTATGTTATTGTTTTATATACTCACTCTGTGCCCAAGGAAAATCTGTCTGAATGGAGTTATATTGATGCTACCGACATTAACACATGCTCCAGTCTCCTATGTTACCATTATTCTGCTACGAATGTGATCATTTTCGAGCAAGACCGAACGCACTTGATGTTGTGAATTTCTGGTCGTTAACTCGTACAATGTTTAGCCGTGCATTTGATGTTTGTGACTCTAGTATAATAAAATTCTTCTGTCAACTTCTCCTAAAGTAGTTTGAACAATGGATTGAGAATATCAGTCAAATAGCGCTGGACACAGTATAGATCCTTGAGGAACATTTTCTAATATCTCTGTTTCCTCTATCTGAACTTGACCAATGCTTTCTGGGAGCGAATGTAACTGGTGTATTCCGACGCCACTGCTGCTGCAAAGGGTCTTGAACGTGCGTTTCGGCAGTCCTAATGGTGAGCCGCCCGAAGCCGGTGAAAGTGAGGCCCCGAGGCCGGTTTGAGGTGCGAGCAAAGCAGCACAACAAAAGCGCACCGAAGAAAAAAACATCGGCGCGGCGGGCACTGAGGTCTAACCTGTTTGGCTCTGCGAGTGAGCGAGCGGGGTAATGAAGAGGCCGGCCCAAACCGACTCCTCCTGATGCAACCGCTTATTAGTTTTATTGAACAATTAAAGCCGGCGCGATAAATTTCTCCGCCGCGGGCCGCCCTGGTGCTGGTACAGCTCGCCGGGGTTTTAGTGGCGATTCTTTTTTTAGTCCCGTTTTACGTTCTCTTCTCTCCGCGATGACTGCACGCGCGAGGAATCCGGCCCCGTGAAACATGTGACAGCCGCGCGGAGGTCGGCCGAGGCTTTCGGCGGACATCAGACCGCACCGTCTTCTGGCGCCACAGACGCTGTGCTAGTCCGCAGAACAAAACACGACGTTTCGACATCTCGTATCGCCATCTTCATTAACTTCTCTCGTTCTTCCAATATTGTCGGTACACGGTATGAGGAGTACATAATCCCTGATGAAAGTGTCTTGATATGTGACAGTAGATTTGCAAAGACAGAGCTCGACTTGCGTCGCAAAACTTGACTTTTCTCAACTCGCGCTCTCACCTTCATTAGGTGTCTATAGTCTTATCATGTTTTAGTTGATACACAGAATGAAGACTAAACACATAATCTCTGATGAAATTGTCGAGGTATATGACGGGAGATTTGCAAAACTTGATATTTCTGCATCTCGTGTTGTCGTCTTTATTAGGTGCTCATGGTTTTGCGATGCAGTAGTTGGTACACATTTTGAGAGTCACATTATACCTAAAAAAACGTCGAGATATATGACAGTAAATTTGCAAAGACAAAACTCGAATGGCATTGCAAAACGTGACATTTCTACATGTAGCATTGTCATCTTCATCAGGTGCTCATGCTCTTGTCATGTTGCAGTTGGTATACAGTGTGAAAAGCACACATTATCTGATAAAGGTGTTGAGGCATTTGACAGAAAATTTGCGAAGACAGAACTCGAATGGCATTGCAAAACATGACGTTTGTACAGCCAGCATTGTCGCCTTCGTAACGTGCTTATGGTCTTGCTATATTGTTGTAGTTGGTACATAGTGTGACAGGCATATAACCCCTGATGAAAGTGTCGAGGTATTTCACAGCAGATTTGTAAAAACAGAACTCCACTGGCATTGCAAAACACGACATTTCTACAGCCCGCGTTGTCATCTCTATCAGGCGTCTGGGGGCAAAAAAACGTAAAGGAATTCAACCATGGCCTATTAAAGAAACCATGTTGGTACTCGCCTGCAATGATTTGGAGAAACCACAGTAAACCCAAATCTGGATGCCCGGAAAGGGATTCCAACACACGTTCTTCCGAACAGGAGGCCAGAGCGTTCCGGCTCAACAACAACGCTCGATAAATGTTTAGTATTTTGATTCTTTACAAGTTGATATGCGTCGATTTTTCCTTAGGATATTAGTTACACAAAGTACAGGCAACGCAAATTCGTCACAACAGTTAGTTAAAATCACCTATGCCCTAGGCCGGACTTGAACCGGAGATCCCTGCAACGTGAAGCAATCACGATCCTAATACGCTGCCTGGGTCGTCGTGTTGGTAGGAGTGTTTAACGTCCTGGCTATAAAACTACTTGTTGGAACCAGGAAGCAAGCATCCCCTGCACCAGCCGCGGTCTGAATGTCTCGTCACCTGTACTGGGCCGCGCGTGGGGGACCGAGTATCGCTGACCCCTGGGGCAGATGCACCGGGCCAATGTCCTCGCCTGCAGACCCGAGATCTGTGGGTCAATGCCGGGGCTGAAGCGTCACGCCAGAGGCCTCCGTGGTCAAGGACTCCAACCAGCCGACGAGAAAGTGGTCGCATCAGCTGGGCACAACTCCCCTTATCTCCACTTTGGCTGCCGTCGACTTCCTCACTTCCAGGAATCAGAAACCAGAACGATCCCTGTACTAAGGGTGCGTCCATAAACTATGTGGCTTGGTGAAAAAAAAGGAGGATGGGTTGGCTGGAGAACTACGCTGGGTTACGTGGGGGGAGCCAAGCCACGTAGCTTTCAACTAATATTATTTGCCCAAGTTAAAATTTCGTACAGAACACACAACAGCAAGTGAATATTTATTTCCGTCGTACGGTAGTCTGACAAGAGAACACAGTACAAAATGTCTTCTAGAAGAGGGGAGCTAATTTGCTCTCCTACTTAACATGCGGGAGGACGGGGTCAAATCCCGTCCGGCCATCCTGACTGGGGTTTGCCATAGTTATCCGCCGTCCCTCTAGATGAATGCCGGGATGGTTCCCTACAAGGCCACGGCGGACTTCCATCTCACTTCCCTTGCCGTAGGTTAGTTAGGCTGAAAAGAGTCTTCGTGACTCTCCAGCAGTCCGCCTTCCAGCTTTCAGCTGGCAGGAATGAAATTAAAAAATAAATGACTGAGTCACCGAGTTAGAAGGGAAAATTTGCCCTCCTACCTAACATTCGGGAGGACGGGGATAAAATCCCGTCCGGCCATCCTGACTGGGGTTTTGCCATAGTTACCCGCAGTCCCTCTAGGCGAATGCCGAGATGGTTCCCTACAAGGCCACAGCGGACTTTCATCCCCCTTCCAATAGAAAAGATAGGCTGAAAAAGGGGTCTTCGTGACCCTCCAGCAGTCCGCCTTCCGGCCTTCATCTGGGAGGAATGAAATTAATAAATAAATGAATGAGTCACCGAGTTAGGAGAAGGGAGAATTTGCCCTCCTACTTAACATTCGGGAGGACGGGGGTCAAATCCCGTCTGATCATCCTGCCTAGGTTTTTCCGTGGTTTTCCTCAGTCATCCGATGTGAATGCCGGGATGGTTACTTACAAGACCACCGCCGACTTCCATCCTTTTAAGTTTGCTGAAAAGTGTCCTTGAGACCCTCAAGCAGCAAGCCTTCCAGGTTAACCTGAGGGGAAATGAAACCTTATTAAAAAAAAAAAAAAAAGATTACCGGCTCAACCGAGCGTTGTGGGTGAGCTGTTAATGCTGTGGCCTCGCATTCGGGAGGACGCAGGTTCGCATCCCCGTCAGGGAGCCCAAGTTTGGGTTAATCCCCCAAATCACTCCAGTCGAATGCTGGGGTGCTTCCTTCAAAAGGCCATGGCCAAACTCCTTCCCGGTCCTTGTTCCCAGTCTTTCCCGCCTCTAATGACGCCCACGTCGACGAAGCGTAAAGCCATGAATTAAGCCCCGTATTACTTAAACAGTGATCTGGAAGCGTTGCGTAGAGGACGGCTGACATTTGTTGGGTGAAGGGATCTGTGCCTCGCATCACCCGATCGACCTTGGCGTCACCGACTTGCCTGAGTGAAGTTGAAGGCCGCCCATTAACGGTAATCAAATCACCATTAAAAGAGAAGGAAGGTCTCGCGAGCATATCAAGGCGCCGCGCGGGAAAAAACTATACCGCGGAAACAAAAACGAGATTCTTCGACTGCAGTCGCAATATTTAATTAAGGCGGTGATCTCGCTTTTCATTTGGCACGGTCCATTTGCCACCTTGATGTGACGTCACCAGGTAACAGATGTAAATTTAATGCCAAGGTCAGACTTCTGAGTTGCAGAAATTCAAGGTCGAGTATCTAATTTCTGTCCGTTTTCTTTTACAATTTCACACGGCCTTATAATTTCGTACACACGTAGGGAGTATTTCTATCATTGTTTATTTTTATTTATTTATGGCTTTAGACAAAAGTTAAAAAAAGTGCATGTGTTCAATTTCTTGATTACACATTTATTTCGTATAACATGCATGGATAATATATTGGCCACTTTCTTGTTCAGAATTAATAGACATGGCATCAGAGAGTATATATCATTTATATCTAGACCATCTTCTAATAATTGCTTTCTTGTTATTCAAAGTGGCTTGCAATTCAACACGAAATCGTAAATATCATCCACAGAATCGCAGGTGAATCTAGAAATCACTTGACGTATTTTTTGTTGCTAAGTAGATTGTGCCCTGTCCGAAGTATATTCATCAACGTAATTTCCTTTGACCTAGGCTCAGGTTTCCGTCGGTGCTTTTAGTAATTTAGTCCCTTTCTCTGGCAGTCGGCAAGCCATCTTTTCTCCCATTCTACTTTAACAACATTGTTGACAATGACCTTGAAGTCTGTGCAAAGTACGAAAACTTTTTCTTTTTATGCAGCAGTAAAGCTATGCACAAATTACTTCCCCTTTCTTGGTCCCTATTCTCTCCCATCTATAATGAGTTCGACATTATTGAGGCGTAAAACCGGAAGAAAAAAAAAAAAAATCATCGATTTAAGAAGGTCTCTGGAGTTTTGCTGGTCAACAATCTGGTCACTTTCCACAATTCGAATTCTGCTGTTAAATATCCCCAGGTCGGTGCTTTGGCGAAGTTCTGTACATGTCTCGACAGGTGTTAAGGTGCCCATTGGTTTGTTCATAGGGCTGTGAATATCTGAATGGCTCTTCAGTCTTGTGCAAGGTAGCAGAACGAATCCACTTGCTCAATGTCTTCACCATCCAGCGAAACTTGTTACAGGTCTTGAGCTAACTTATATTTCGTCGACCTTGCAACTTTGGCTTCCTGTTCTGTAGATCACAATTTCGCCTTATGTCCTGGAATCTTTTGGCGAGTAGAACTGTAGAGGTTTCGTCACATATCGCGTTTTGATTTGATATCCTAGCCGAATCGTTTCGGAGGCAGAGTGCTCGGCACCGTCGGTGGGTGTAGTCCTACCTGCTGGTAGGAGACCGTGTCAAGAGGAGGATCTCGGGGGCACCCATTGTGCATGGCACGAGCGATGCATCAGCAAGTTCGGGGGCCAATTACTCGACCCCGCACCCCCCCACGCCACCCCCTCCCCCGCGGCCACTTGGCCGCCTTCACCTTTTGTGCGCTGCACCTCTCCAGCGTGAACCCCCCTGGAGTGGCTGGACGCTTAGCCCGGTCGCCTGGAAGCGGCCTCTGGATCGTGCTGAACTGTTAACGCAAGCTGATAGCGTAACCAAACCCTTCTCGCAGGCGAATGACGCGGTTTTTTCTACATTTACAGTATCTTCCGCTGTATCGATGATTATATGATACAGTTCATCCTGTGGTATTTGGTTCTTAATTACTTGTTAACGTGAACTACGATTGTTTAAGAGTATTCGTTCGATTAAAGAACACGAGAATAGGAATAAATACTACCTTTTGGCGTAAGTAGGGCGTAAAAATACAGAAATTTACGAAATTTAGTCTTTACCTATGATTTTGGAGGAAACACTTTACCCTTAGAGTTTTGACGTTTGTCGATGAGTGAGAAAATCAGTGAAATTTACATACGGAAAACTTCCAAACTAAGAACACGAACAGAACAAAATTTAATGTGTCTACTAAGCTTGCTGATATCTACGTATAATAGAAATTTGAGGCATGCAGTATTATCAAGACGGAAAATTTATTAGTAGTGTAACCAAACAGACTGATCAAAATATTTAAGAATGAAGTTCCTAACATTTCAGCAACATCACAGTTAGTTCTAAATGTTAATACTCTGCAATAATTAAAAACCAAGGGGGAAAAAATTAAAGGAGCCCAAGTCAGACACGCATATGGTTTCTTACCTGTCTCGTCTTTGATTTGAGTTAAGTTTATTTTAATTTTAGTGTAAAACGTTCTTTGATATGTTTTCAAATAGCCTTCACTGCAGAAATCAGTAAATATGTGGTGATAATCTTCACATTTATATTTTAGAAAAAAAATTCTCTGAGAAAAAGGTAGCCGAAATTGGACTCCTGTAAAAAAATTACAAAAAATGACAAGAAAAGTTAATTAAAATGAAAACAATATGAAAGCGTTTGATTTTAACATTTGACCATGTGATACAAATAATTTAGCTTATTTAACATTTATAATAATAGATGATTTACCATCTAAAAATAATGGTACGTTTCTACGATAATAAATTCTTCCTTTAACGAAAAAATTCACCACTTATTCTCACCAATGTTTCTTTTTGTTTTGTCCATCTGAAACAGCACTGAAAAAAATTTACTAAATTGACGAAATATTAATTTCTATTGGAGAGGTTCAACTTAGGGAACGCCGAGGAGTCCTATGTAGGACATCTTTGATTTGGCAGTTTCGGACATTTAAAAATGATCTTTGGTAGATATCAAAGAAAAAGAAAATAATAATGATGTAGAGATACAGAATAACATTTGTCGAAGATACTTGATTGAGCAAGTTGTTACTTTCTCCCTTCGGAGGACTATTAAATGGAATCCGAGTCTGGATTTCGTTACTTTCCTCTATTTGGAAACGGAACGGTATTGCAGCGATAACACGGACAAACAGAACTCGTTACCTGGTGTTTGACGGAGCATATCTCTCCTGCGTGGTGCGTGGTATGTGCCGAGGGTCGAACCCGGTAGAAAGCTACCTCCATAAAAGGCAGACGTCACAACTTAGTTACTTTCACCTCTTCGAGCGAAAGTCAATCGTGTAAGTGCGATTAGCACTTATGTCTCATTCGAAAGGTTCATTTCGCACTTGACGGAAGACCTATGACTGTAAATAAGAAGCCTTACGACATTTGAAAAATAGTTAACATTGTAGAAAGTCGGCCTCTGAAACTGTAATGGGCAGAGTAACTTCTTAACCCTTCATAGATATCAATTAGAACAACATTCTACTGTACTGGTAAACAGGTTTCCAAATGGCTACCTTCTAACCTCACTTACATCGCTGGAGGGCGGAATTAACATACCGATTAGGACGAATCAAAGAAAATTGGAAAGTTAAAAGTCTACATATCATCTTTTTATTTTTTATACCGATGGTGGTGGGTGAGCGTTAACGCTCTGGCCTCGTATTCGGGAGGACGCAGGTTCGAATCCTCGTGCGGACAGACAGATTTGGGTTTTCCAAGGTTTCCCCAAATCCCTACATGCGAGTGCCAGGATGCTTCCTTCAAAAGACCGTGTCGAAATTCCTTCCCGTTCCTTGTCCCAAGTCCTCCTATTCGTCGACGAGGCGTAAAGCCATAATAAAAAAAAGTTTTTTTTCTAAATAGTGAAATTACCTCTCTCTCGTCACACTTGGCAAAAAATCTTCAAATTTTGTAGAGCGATCCCATGAAGTTAAACACTGGTCAAGATATTTCAACCATATCAGGTAATGCGGTTTGGCATTTGACACTAAACCTCATTTTTTTGTGCCTAATAACGCATTTTTCTGACCCTCATTACTGAATTTTTGTACCTAATAACTATTTTTTAATTATTTTTAGCAATTTTCAATAAATTTTTGGTTTGAATCGACATCATGAGGTCGAACAATGATCAACCTCAAGAAATAGATCAGACGGTCATGATGTTTCGACCTAAAAATTATTTTTTTAAGTATATATATAATGAGTTTTCATCCGTCTATTGCATTTACAAAATAAAACTTTGTTCTGGCATAAGCGTTTCGGTTTAGTATAGGCTATCATCATCGGTACCAGGTTTGGTGTACTACGTTATATTTGGGAACTGCTCCGTATCAATTTTGTTTTTCTTGCTTCTTCAATTACGCAAAACCCAGTGTGCATTTTCGTTATACGAAACATGTTTACACACATTACGATTTCCAACTTGTGTCTTCTAAACGACCGTTTAGTATTCTTTTGATAAGGAGCAGTTCCCAACTATAATATAATATACAAAAACTGGTACGTGTGATGGTATTATAAACCGAATTGCGTATGCCAAAACGAAGTTTTATTTTGTAACTGCTTTAGGTGGGTGAAAACCTATTATTAGTACAGCGGCTAAGGAGAACGGCCGAAATATTCCAAATGCTCATTTTTTGTCAGTAAAAACTTCCAAACTTGAGTAATACTAAATTGTTGAGTGGGCTCGCTACTGGTGATTTTGCGTTTATTCTTCGCATAATGTTCCGACCAACCAATGGAGGTGGCGACCTTGCTTTTTTTTTATTGTAATGAATGGTCTTTGGCTTTCAGAGATACATTTCAGAGATACATTTGTTTACACAAAAATCCAAACACTTGTAACACAGTATTGAACATTGGCCATCATTATGATGCAGTTTAGCGACCTTGCTTATCAAATGGAAAGCAAGCAGTTGCCTGCCATGCTGGCATTTGCAATGGCAATTCACAAGTCCCAAGTGAAAGTAGGCGTTTACAAACCCAAACCTGTCCACCAACTGACTACTATTCTAGACCCGTGAATATTCACAATATACGACCCCGGGTTTATACTACTTGAGGGTTAGCGGAGAAAATAAAAATATCGGATACTTTGTACTGGTTAAGTAAATAAAAACGTTGTACTTGCTGTGAATGTGGAGAGGTTCAACAACGTCTCGTATACCAACCACTCGCTACTGAGACCGAAGTTACTGAAAGGCACCAGATGTCACTAAACAGCCACACCTGTTGTCACGGATACAGTATTGTAAGACAGTGTAGTAGCAACGCATCTGAGGATTTAAACCTCGAGCTAGGACCAGTCTCAGTGGACGACGCGTAGGACTAATCTTCATAAATACGTTATCATAACATATACCAGCTTTTATACAATACCATTATATACTGTTGCTCTTTGTGTGTGTGTCTGTGCTTATGTGTTTGTATACTTGAGTTAGTAGGTATTTGCCTGTGGACGGAGTTTATGTGTGTTTGAGTTACATGTTGTGTGTATCTGTATGCGTGTTTCTTTGTATATGCCGAGAGAGTCAGAATGTGTGTAGGTTCGTTTGAGTGTGTTACTCTGTGTGGATGTGTGCGTGTTTGTATGTGTATTTGTGTGTCTTTTGTATGTGTGTTCTGTGAGTTTGTGTCTGGGCAGTGAGAGAGAAAGTTAAAACTTCGATTTGTGCGTTGTGTGTATTTGAGTATGTGTGTATCTGTGAGTTTGTGTGTGGGCCAGAGAGCAGGTTAGAACGTGTATGTTTGTGTGTGTGTTAGTTTATTTTTGTTTGTTCCAGCATGCGTGTTTGTGTGTACGTGTGAGTTTGTTCCCATGCGATTGTGCATGTTTGTACGTTTCCTATGTTCTGTGTATGTATTTGGCATGTTTTCTGTGTGTGTGTATTGGTTTGTAGATGGATTTTTTATTATTATTTGCTTAACGTCTCTCTAACAGCGAGGTCTTTAGAGACGGGAAAGGATGGGGGCACGGAATGGGAAGGAATTCGGCCATGGCCTTTTGAAGGAAGCATCCCGGCATTTTGTAGATGGAGAGAGTTACAACATTTATTTGTGTGTGTTAGTATGTGTGCGTTTTGATTATGAGCGTGTTCGAGTATGTGTGTGTGTCTGTGAGTTTGTGCGTATGGGGGAGGCCTAGTTAGATCTTGCTTATGTATGTTAGCGTCTGTTAGTGTGTATGTTTGTGTATAAGTGTGTTTGTGTATGTTTGTTTTTTGTGTTTGGGGGAGAGATTTAGAATCTACACGTGTCACCTTTGTACCTTGCACTGCTGTTTATGGCTGTATGGATTTTTGACTAATAATTAAATTAATTAAAAGAAATTCGTTCGGCCGTGATAAAAGTGTCTGTTCTGGTAGCAAGTGTCTAGAGGAGGTCTGAAGCCTGGACCCGCAGCGTGTCGACCTGTCCGCCAGGTCACGTGGGGCCGCCTGACACCTGCGGGCCTGACGGTCGCCATGTCGCGCGCGAGCGAACTCGTCGACAGTCGGAAGTAATCAGCGACTGTTTGCGGGCCGCATTTGCCGCCGGTAAAAACATATTGATGGATCAATTTCCTATAGCGCTCAACAAGTGAATGAATATCGGTCGCCGCGGGCCCCCAGGTCGGCCGGCCCCCGTGGCTCTGACGTCATTTGCCGACCGCCGAAAACTGATTGCACTTTTGTGTTTCAATTATTTACCGGGCCGCGGGCAACGCAATTAACCGCGTGTTCGCCCCGGGAGGAGCCCGGCCCGCGTCTTGAATCCCTCCATCAGTCAGTCAGTTGTTCGGATTGGCTGACGAATCGATTGGCGACCGCAACCAGGACGTAACGAAGTTTGCCATTTGTTTCGCGTTCGAGCTGCAGGAAGTAGCGGCGCTTATTGGCCAATTACAGGACGAACGCAACAACTGCCTTCCAATCCAGCTTTTTTAAAACAAAAAAAACAAACAAAAAAAAAACAAAAACAAAACAAAACTCATCTCTTAGTTAAGTGTTTATTGGAAAACTCGCGCGTTTGTATTAACACTCTGGATACAAGTTACTTTAATAAACTGCGGAGTCAGCGATGAGTAAACACTGACAGTCGATATCTGACCGACGGAATGCTTCCAGGTGGAACTGCGATGCTAATGCTTACGTTTGTTTTCTAGCCTTTCATTGTGTAGCTTCCTAACTGCAGTAGACTGATATATTTGCATTCAATACCTTTCTTAAAGCGCAGACATTAATAGAATGACAACTACAGCATGTAGGAACTTTTCCAACGATTGATAACAATATAATCGTTGGATGCTCGTTAGTCGTTAGCGGAGAAGCTATGAACTCGAATGTAAGTGTCGATCGACTCCTGATAATCCAGAATAGTCTCGACGTTTCTTTTCGATTTGTTTGGGATTAATCGTTCGGACAGCGGAACTTGCAGTATAGGAAGAAAGTTAACTTACAATTTCCTGAAACGTTAAGCATCCATGTAATACGGAAATTTTGAAAATCAAGGCACGATGTATATGAGGATAATATTTGCGGCATGAGGTCGAAATATCATTACACACACCGCAATCCCTTTTTGTATTTGTAGCTAAATCGTTTGTGAAAGTACTTTTCTGCATAAAGAAAATTTATTGCCTCAAAGTCTGTTCTCCTAACTTTAAAACAAATCTTTCAATTGATTTTTTCTTTTAGCAATGAGCGTGTTTACGCCAGCCCAAATTCCCAAACCGAAATAACGTTACGTTTTGAATTTTAGAGCTCGGCTCTCTAAATCTGGAAATTATTTTTCGAAAAAAAAGTCAGTTTAGAAACGATGTTTAATTTAAATTGTTAAACTTGAATACCTACATTAATAAACAATAAAGTGTTAACTTAATAATTTTAGTAACAATGCTCAATAAAACATAAACATATTGTAGCAGTGACACAGGCTGTCATTAGCACATGACAATAATATACAGATGTTTTTTAAATTTGCAAAAAAATGCTTTCCCCTGGTATCTATAATGTTTTACAGCTTCAAAATTTGCTCTTTCAAGTATGAGATTTATTATGTGTTTTTTTGTGCTATACTATAAGAAAGAAATTGGAAATGGTTATGAAAGTTTGTTCAAGTTTTCGGCGTAGACTTTGCTTTCCATAAAATTTATCTATCTTGGTATTAGTGTGAATTTTTTTATCATACGTTATTGACTTCATCTGTAATATATTTTGTCATTTGTTTAATTATAATTGTTCTATAACGAAAGAATTTGTTAAATCTTAGCTTATACAGCCTATGAAAAGATGGGAAAGGAGAAATTTCTTAGATTTCTGAACTCGAGTCTTTACCGTTCCAGTTATTTTTAACTGGTTTAGTAGCTGTAACTATGATACAAATAACAGCTAATGATTTTGTAATGTATGGTAAGAACATTGCTATCACAAATCGGTTGAAATTTCTCTAAAACAGTCAATTAAATAGTTACTTTGTTTGGAATTATATGAAAATTTATGAGCAGTTATTAACATTATGGGCCATCTATTTTAAATATGTTCCAGTCTAGGAAAGTTATAGGATTTATGATCCTATTTGGGTGCAGATATTGTTATTCTCATCACTATGCCCAAAACATAATTTCAGTAGATTTGCAGCTTAAATATAAATAAGAAGGATATAAAATTGCAGAATGTATTGGCAGAGAATGTTTTTGTGTACAAACATTAGAAACAAAAATAATATACAATATAATATAATTATAATATAATTATCATAAAAATCATTACTAATGTATTGCGTATGCTGAGGAAGATTTACAGATTGCATAACATTACACATATTGACAGAGATTTAAGGGCATTGTCTTCTTATTTTTCCCTTGCTGTAAACTTAAATTTATTGTGGTGCGAATGCATAGTCACCACAAACATTATCATGAGGCAAGGGTTTTCTTCGGTACAGGTGATTGTTAAACGAATTTGAAGTAAATAATTTCTCTTCCAAACAGAAAGGTAACCATTAGTGGGAAACGTATTTCCTGGCAGGTGATTAAGGGTTCTTCTTTGAAGTAATTCTTACTAACGTTTCGGTCACACTTCAGGCCACTATCTTCATTCTCAGTAGTTCCTAGTGCAGCAGCTCGCGCGACACTCGCTGGCGGTTTCGTGTTAATATCTGCAGGTCTTCCATGATTGCAGGTTGCAAAAGCTTTTTCAAGAGAAGCGTTCGACGGAACCTAACGTACTCGTGTCGAGGGAGCCGGAACTGCCCAATCGACCAACACCATCGCAACCAGTGCCAATATTGCCGCCTCAAGAAGTGTCTCAAGATGGGCATGAGGAGAGAAGGTGGGTACCAACCATCCTTTCCCAATTCCGGCTGCGCTAACCTTCTTCCCCTGCAATCGAGTTCGCACGCCGAAAACAAAAGTACGTTCTCTGGACGTACCGGCAACTGCCATGTAAATGTCGAGAGGTATGGCGACCATTGTCCAGGACCTCACTACTTAAGCTTGTATAAAATTATGTTAATTCTGTTTAAATGAAATACAATTCGTAATTACGAATTCGGATGAACTGGATTGTGACTTATTAGACATCTCCTAGTCCTCTAACCTATCTGTCTTTCTTACAGCCAACTTGAGACACTTCTTATAGCAAGTTCCTCCTAGCTGTCCTGTAAACTTTTAGCACCTGCACCTGCGGAATTTCTCAACCCAACAGCTCAAGAGAAACGGCGCAAGATCTCTTCTCGTACGTTTGACATTTTGTTTTTTTAGACTTATCTTTCTTTTTGCAGCAATAAGCTGATTTAAATAAAATAATCAAATACCTGATCGTTGCTTAACAGTTATAATTTTTAAAAATATTTTTTGCAATATTTTTGAACAGATCTTTACATCACACATCGACTGCTGATTTATTGTAACAGGCTGGATACTTTTTAATTTGCTCTTTGGTTGAGAATTTCTGCTATTATCTGGGATAGTGCATGCCGGTAATTAATTTCTCTTATTTCTGCATATTTTAGTTTGTCTGTTTGTAGCCTTATTTCTTTTCACATAGATCTGAGGAAACGTTTGATACGTAGAAATCAACGAGACTGAATAGTACATATATTTTGTTTAAGTTGAAACTGTTTAATTGTTGCAAAAGAATCTGTCTGCAGTGCCAAGATATGGTCAAGGCAACGTGCTTCGGCTATCATCTCAATGGTTTAATCGTTACTCTGAATAACTTGTTTTCACTTTTGCTTCAGCCTTTCTGAGCCAGTGATATGACCGTCCGGTACGTATGTCAGCTGTCATTTTAATAATATTTTGATTTATAACTTCACTTGTTCTGCAAGTAACTCTACCGTATGCCTGCACTTCAGCGGAAAAAACATTTGATATTTCAAAGCTGCAGGCAGTTGTTTGATACTTTTTTCAGTTTTTTAATGACGCGTAACATACGGGGTTCACGTAGTCGAAGAGAGAGAGAGAAATATTTTACAAAAATCTGTGGATATTTTTTTTCATTGGTTCAATCACTTAGTCAAAAATAGAGAAATACATTCCACCAACGATCAGTAAAGCTTACAAAGATCGCTGAATATTTTTTGAGTGATTTAACGACGTAGTCAAGAGAAAAAGGCATTACATGAATGGTTCCGTAAAGCTTACAAAGATCTCTGGATATATTTTTTTCCATTGGGTTAGTCACGTAGTCAAAAAGAGAGAAATACATTCCACCAACGGTCAGTAATGCTTACAGAGATCTCTGGATATTTTTTTCGTTGGTTTAATCACCTAGTCAAAGATAGAGAAATGCATTCCACCAACAATTAGTAAAGCTTACAAAGATCTCTGGATTTTTTTCTCCCGCTGATTCAATGACGTAATCAAAGATAGAGAAAGATATTCCACCAACGGTCAGTAATGCTTACAAAGATCTCAAAATATTTTTTCATTGGTTTAATCACGTAGTCAAGAGAGAAAGACATTTCACCAACGGTTCAGTAAAGCTTTCAAAGATCATTGCATATTTCTTCATTGGTTCAATCGCGTGGTCAAAGGGATAGAAATACATTCCACCAACGGCCAGTTAAGTTTACAAAGATCTCTGGATATTTTTTCGTTGGTTCAAGCAGGCAGAAATTTACGGAGACTGCCTTGTCAAAGCAGAGAAAGACAATCCACCAACGGTCAGTATAGCTTACAAAGATCTGTGTGAGTTGAAAAACTGGTATGATCGTTATACGTAGCAGCATATATCTTGGGAAGATGCTTCAATGTGTGGAACAAGTTCCGACCGATAAGAGACGTTACCCACAACCTACCTTTCTACGACTTGTATCTACTCTAAGAGCGACAACAACTTCTGAGAATGGACTCACTATCCGGTCTGGACACGGAGCAAGATTTCTGATCGAGACACTACACCACGGAGAACCAGAATCTGTGAGGGCAGGTCACGGTGCGGTCAGTCGAGGTCAGGTAGGTCATCTTCCGACGTCGGTTCCGGTATAACGTGTGCCATAGCGGACGAGTTTGGCACCGTTCCTGGGGTCCCCCACCAGAAACTACCTTGCCCACAGGTGGAGGGTCTACCGGACTCGGGACTTCGAGTCCGCGGGTCCCGTTTCCTGATCGGGACAGTGGCAAAGGCATTGTGGACAGCGCTTGACCGTTGGCGAACCCTGTCCGTAGCCGGACACTGCTGAGATATTGCCTCCTCGGCGGACGAGACCCGCATATCATTAGTGGCTCCCACGAACACTACCGTTAGACCCCTGTTGAGCGAGGACGCGCATTCAGCGCCGGCAATCTGCATATCTTAATTGTCGGTCTGTGGGCCCCTCCGCTGTTTGGCCGGCGAGGATGGCTCATAGGGACAGCTGTGACCCGCTAATGGGCACTGCCCAGAGGAGGCTTGGTCGTCGTCCACCGATTTTTCTCACAGTTCGGCGACTGACCGGTTCCCGCAATAGCGGGACGGAGGAAAAACTGGGATTTTAAACCGTTGACCCGTTGTTGTCTTTCGAGTCGCAGTTAAGTTAGGTGTGGACTTTTTTTGTACCGCAGCTTTCTTGAAGATACAAGGGTGGATGTTTGGGTAGGAAATGCAGTATCAAAAGAAGAACACGTGAAAATGGGAATTTCACAGGGTAGTATGTTGAGACCATCGCTATTCGTCATTTTAATGAATGATTGTTTGTGGATTTCTGTCACGAGTTAGGTTGTTCACAGATGACATAATGGTGTGGTCATCTAATGGGGAGTGAGGAGACTGGGTCGTCGTCCACCGATTTTTTTCACAGTTTGGCTGACTGACCGGTTCCCTCAATAGCGGGACAGAAGAAAAACTGGGATTTTAAACCGTTGACCCGTTTGTTGTCTTTCGAGTCGCCGTTCAGTTTGGTGTGGACTTTTGTATTGAAGCTTTCTTGAAGATACAAGAGTGGATGTTTGAGTAGGAAATGCAGTATAAAAAGAAGAAAACGTGAAAATGGGAATGCCGCAGGGTAGTGTGTTGGGACCATCGCTATTCGTCATTTTAATGAATGATTGTTTCGTGAATTGCTATCACGAGTTAAGTTGTTTACAGATGACATAACGGTGTGTTCATCTAATGGGCAGTGCCCAATGGAGGCAGGATCGCTGGCCACTGATTTTTCTCACAGTTCTGTGCCTGACCGGTTCCCGCAATAGCGGGTCAAATTAAAAACTGGAATTTTAAACCGTTGACCCGTTTGTTGTTCTTTCGAGTCCTATTTCAGTTTTTTCGTATTACAGCTTTCTCGAAGATACCAGGGTGTGAGTGAATATTACTAGGAAGCACAACCTGTATATCTTACAGCGATTTTAGTAATTATTAAGTGAGTTTCCTAGCTATGCTTCGAGAGGTTTGGTGGCTTAGTGGTTAAGTTTGGGGTCCGGTGGTCGGTTAAAATCCAGGTGATTACTGGAATTTTTAAATCTGTCGTCATAAGACCGATGCCAATGTGTTCCGTAATTCGGATTCATTAACCTGTAGGTCTAGAGGAAAGGAACTGGCCGTCCTTCCTCGGACACAATGGTTTAGTATGCCTCCTTCGGGAGAAACCAACCAACCTACTGGACAAAAATTTGGATAGGAAATATTTTATAACATATACTATATGTCATGATATTAATGCGCAGCACTGTCCCAGTGTTGGTCTAGTTCCCTTACATATTCCCCGAATGCGTCGACCTCCCTGTTGGTTGTTCCGCGTCGCATTACACGGCTTACTGGCACTACACGCCTTGCTGACCGCAGCTCTTAATCGATTATCGATATTAGGCACGCACGAGGCACGCGGCTTGCCCTAATTGGACGAATCACCGGGCGGCACCCACCGCTACGCGGTCTCAAACGCGCTACTCCACAATCACATTCATTCACACCAGATATCCTAGAGAATTCATTGTTAATCCACAGTTCGCCAGAAAAACTTGAAAATCAGTAAAGAAAGGATTTAGGACACATTCCGTGTTGGATATTTCAAGAAAGCAATGAATCTTTGTTAGAAACTAATTCAAGTGCTGAAATGTGTCGTTTTTCTAGCATTAGTTTATTTTTAATTTTTATCTCAACAAGCCCCTTACAACCCAGTTCCTCAATTATCTGCTTCATATATTCTAATCTCTGTAATCCTCTGCAGTTCTTACCTTCGACAGTTCCCTCCACTAACAAATTAATCAATCCCGCATTTCTCAAAATATGACGTACCAACCTGTCTCTTCTTTCTGTAAGACTATTCCACTAACTTCTTTCCTCGCCCATCACTTCCAAAACTCGTTCGTTTCGTACTTTATCCGCCCACTTATTTTTCACCATCGTTCTGTAGCACCACATTTCAAATGTTTCAATTTTCTTTCTTTCTGGTATTCTTTAAGTCCATGCTTCGCTGCCATAAAGTGCTACGCTCCACATAAGGAGTTTTAAAAACTTCTTTCTTAGTCCTAGATCAATATTTGAAACTAAAAGGTAGGTGCATCATAGTTTCGTTAACGGTAAGGTTATTCTCACGCAGCACTGCACTTTTTTTTTTTTTGGTCATTGTTAAAGGCATGTCACCCCCAACTTTATACGCCTGAACTTATAGTTTTATTGCTAGAATTGGATATAGGAAACGTTAAGCCATGTAAAAGATATGATATAATATCGGAGGTACAAATTAAATTCACCTCTAAAATCTATTAATACATTGTGTCTGTACCTGAAATTTATAAACGAAATCATACACAAACTGACTGCAAGAGAAACAAAGCCTGAGTGACCGATATAACATTACAGAGACTACACACGCTATCCATCTGTCTGTCACCGTGCGGTTAGTTTTCAAAATTATGTTACAAAATATGTTATTTATCCCAAAAATAGTATCGAATGTCCTGCCTAATTATACGTAGTATTTCCTTTTCAAATTTAATCGATATCGGTTTAGCAGTGAAAACGTAATAGACAGAGTTAATTTTGAATTTATGATATTAGTGCAGATGAAGTAAAAAAAATTACTAAGAAATAAGACAACAGAAAACAAAACTTTTTTTCCTGTACAGGTAACTGTGAAGAACGTCATCACTTATTGTGATTATGAAATACAATTGTCATGTACAAGAAGCATGCAGAGTGCGTTTTTATTCCTTCCCTTCACAAATGTTTTTTAATGGCGTTACTGCTAATGGTGCGGCAATATTTTTTGTGTTGCGTAATGATACGTGAACTTGCGGAGCACAAGGCTGGTTCTCTTTACTACACCTCCGCGATCCTTGCCAACCTATGTAATTAATGGCGAGATAATATATATTGCATCTGAGGTAATTTAAAAGCATTCGCAAGACGCGTGTACGGGATACGTATCCACAAATCATCACGCAAGACTCATTAAGATTCGTGCATGACAAGGGGGAAAAAATTGGCTGGTAATTTCTTGTTAAGAGAAAAAATAATTCGTCCTTGTAATCTCACAAACGTTCTTTCTCAGATATCTAGAAACCAGCATTTGTCAAGTATGAAAAGCAGTGTGTGAAAGTCTACTTTTATTGAAGACAGTTCACATTTAATTTAGTTGCCGTGAAGCTTATACTTCTGTGGTAATTTTCCTAGACGCCTGTTTTCCAATTTAATGATTTTATTCTCGCTTAATCTTAAAATTCTTTCAGTATGGCATCACCACCCACATACTTCTCCTTCACGAATTGTAATGTTAAAGTGTTTCTGATAAATTGTTCACCTTTTGCCTTAGTAATTTACTTCAATCCTTGACTTCCTTACCTACAAAACAGAAATTTTCCTGCTCCCTGAAATGTAAAGGTCATCTCTTCCCAGCAACGCACACCTCCTAATTCTTCTACATTTCCAGGCACCTTCACTAATATACGCTTTGTACTCTCCCAGCACTCTCTTTATCCTCATCCCGTCTTCAGATCACTCCCATTCCAGCTCCTTTATCATATCAGTTACCGATTGTGTTCTGCGGTAATTTTCACAAGCAAATCTAACTAGCACCCTCTCCAACTACTGTACTCGATTCTCAAAATGTGGGTCCTATACTACTCTAAGATATTCAAGCAATGGTCTGACCAGAGTTTCGTAACCCAGATCCCCCACTTCTCTGGTACATCCTCTCTATAGATGAAGGATTCAGAAACATTCCCCCAGAACCTTCCCAACGCGTCCTGCCCAATCAACTTTTATGCCAGTTATACATTTCGATCTGGTAAAATGTTTATCAGTTTGTCTTGAACAATAAAAAGTTTTTTTAAAAAAATTACAGCTGATTGTAGAAGCAGCAATGATGTTAAAAGCAGAATAACACCAGCGTAAAGAGCTTTCTTGTAAAGGAGAATCGTTTCAGTTTTAAATACTGATCTAGGACTGAGAAAGAACTTTCAAAAACTGTATATGTGGACCTAAGCACAGTATGGTGGCGAACAATGGTGTATAGGAATACAAGAAAGAAGGAAAATTGAGGCATATGAAACGTGTTGTATAAAGGGAAGTCGAAATTTAAGTGGGCAGTTAAAAGTACGAAAAGTACGCACTTTGGAAAATATGGCGAGGAAGATGGTTGGTAATATTTTGAGACATGCGGGATTGGTTAATTTGTTAATGGAGGGAGCACCAGGGGAACTAACTGCGCAGATTAGAATAAATGAAGCAGATAGTTGGTGACTTAGGTTGTAATGGGTACGTAGAGACAAAGAGGAAAGGTAGGAAGAGATGATGGATTCCATGAAAGCAATCTAAAGACCAATAACAGATGATAAGAATTGGTTTTTTTTTTTTTTTTTTTTTTTTTTTTTTTTTTTTTTTTTTTTTTTTTTTGCTGTTGTCAGTTTTTCGACTGCTTTGATGCAATCCTCCATACCTTCCTATCTTGTGCTAACCTCTACATCTTTATATATCCCTTACAACCGACGTCCTCAATTATCTGCTTCATATATTCTAATCTCTGTCTTCCTCTACAGTTCTTACCTTCGACTGTTCCCTCCACCAGCAAATTAACCAATCCAGCATGTCTCAAAATATGACCTACCAGCCTGTCTCTTCTTTCCGTAAGCTTCTTCCACAAACTTCTTTCCTAACCCATCATTTCCAAAACTCGTTCATTTTTACTTTGTCTGTCCACTTAATTATCAACATTCTTCTGTAGCACCACATTTCAAATGTTTCAATTTTCCTTCTTTCCGGTATTCCTAAAGTCCATGTTTCGCTACAATAAAGTGTTGCGCTCCACACCTAGAGCTTTAAAAAGTTTTTTTTTCTAATTCCTAGATCAATATTTGAAACTAAAAGGTTTATCTTTTTTATGAAGGCTCTTTTTGCTGACGCTATTCTGCTTTTAACATCATTCCTGCAGCGGCCATCTGTTGCAATTTTACTTCCCAAGTAACAGAATTCACTTACTTCTCCTATTGCATCAGATCCTATTTTATATTTAATCTACTAGTATTGGTATCATTTCTGCTACATTTCATCACTTTTGTCTTGCTTTGATTTATATTCAGTCCAAAATCTTTCTTCAGTATTTTGTTCATTCCAATCAGTAACTTCTCAATATCCTCAGCCCTCTCTGCTAACAAGAAAATGTCATCAGCAAATCGTAGCATACTGATTTTTTCTCCCTGAAAACTTATGCCACATGAACATTTTTGTTTGACTTTCTTCAATGCTTGTTCTACATACAAGTTGACTATTAAGGGGGATAGACTACAACCTTGTCTCACACCATTTTTAACTGACCCATGGCTCTCGTGATTCTCTACTTATATTATAGCCACTTGATTCTTGTATGGTTTATAGAGTATTCTTCAATCTCAATATTTTAGACCTAGTGGAATGGATTTCTCCGAGTTTCCATCGTTTTTGGCTGTCGACCTCTGTACCAGCTGCCGCAGTAACACGATGTGGGATGACCTGTCAGCCAGTAACGAGGTTGATGTTAATGAACGTCGCGTTGCGTCAAACTCGGGCAAGTCTCGCGGTGACGAGTGACGACAGCGGAAAGTGAGGACGCTTTGGTTGTAGCCCTCAGCTGCAGGTTACAACAACAGCCCGAGGCAAACAAGCAGACAACAGCCGCGGGGCAAAAAACACCCGAGGCAGACCCTAGCCGAGGGTGGTCGGTATTTACAGCCTCCCCGTCATTAGAAGCAACCCTTGGGCCGCAGACAATATACGCCAGGGTCAACGGCTCACCGCGCGCTGCTTTCAGACCTGCGCTGCGTGGCGCGTCACATAACTCAAGGCGCCTCCCTCGCAAAGTGTCGTCTTGTTTGGACCCGCTCACTGCGGGGGTGCGGCCAAAACGCCTCTTGTTCGACGTCCAAATCGGTTTCCCTTTTTCACACTGAAAGTCGAGACTCTTCACGCTAAAAGCGTTCTCGGCTTTGACGTATGGGTTCGTTCAACTGGCCTTCAGGGATTTGGAGACGGTTGGTTTTTTTCCGACAAGTGTCTTTGACCTTCCACAAGCCGTTCCCTCGTGAATTATAGCTGGAAAATTGTGAACGAGTTCTGTCCTGGGAACTATTTCCTTTCACAGCCCTAGAGTAAAAGAGTTACTAAAAGTCTGAAAATAAGTTATTCTTACCAGAGTTGAACGGTCTGGGGGCTCGGTGGTTAAAACGTCTGACGGGAGGTCGGTAGGTCCTCGGTTTGAATCACTATCTCAGCGATGATTTTCAAAGGCCCTTAACCCGGCCTTGCACAGCATGCTGTGTGATGAAGCTTCCATGGTACAGATTCCATGTTTAACTGAAGGTCTCCTATACCCGGGAGGATAATCTGGCATGGTTTCACAGCCAATAAAAACCGTGTGACCAGGTCCTTACGACCTCACGAGCCTGCCTTTACCAAAATTAGAGTGTATTTGCTGTTGTAGTGGAAGTGATTAGGTTATTTTCGGATTACTTTTAACTACTATTATATATCGTAAATTAAGTATGATTAGACCATCCAGCTAACCGTGTTGCGTTATTTTCAAACTTTTAAGCCCGTTTTAGGCTTAATACCTATGTATGAGAGTTTTGGGACCGTTTTAGGCGCGTATTAAGCTAGATTTATGCCAATTTTAAACCCGTTTTAGGCTAATCTTAGACATGTTTTAGGCCAATTTTGGGCGCGTTTTAGGCCAGTTTCAGGCTAATTTTACTCCCGTTGTTAGGTACCAACTATGTATGCTAATGGAAATATACTCTATGTTGTTATTATAAATTTTACAGACTTTCTTTCAAGGAGAAATGTTGAGGAACCTGACGCATGGGTTCGTACAGCTGACCATCAGGAATTTAGAGAAGGTTTTTCGAAAAATGTCTTTCACCTTCCGACCACCGTTCGCTCCTGAATTATAAGTGGAAAATTGTGAACGTTTTCAGTCTAGGCAACTATTTCCTTTGTTCGTGCTTAAAAGTACTTTTTAACTACTTCTCACTTCCACTAGCCATACGCAGTAAAACATTAAATAGTTACAAGTATTTTAAAATAAACTTCTGTTAACGTCTCTTTCAGCACCACTGTCACTGAAAATAAAGTTTCTATTGCGAATTACTAGTCAAATGTTTATTTGTCTATGTTATGTCTTCACCTTCGTGTGATTCTATTACTAAAATTCAGGAAATAATTTATTTTTACTAGAAACAGGGTCTGCATTTTGCTGTAGTAGACTTGGTTAATCTATATTTTCCGATTATCTTTATGCGTTATCATATACTGTAACTTAAGCATGGATGATGAAAAACTACCAGACAACGGTGTGAGTGTTTATCCGGATAGTTTTAGGCCAGTTTTATGTTAGTTTGAAGCATTCTTAAGGCCATTTTAAGTCCCTTTTTCAGTTTTTAGGCTAGTTCGAGCCCTCTTAAGGCTCGTTTTAGCCTCATTTAAGCCAGTTTTAGGTTTATTTAAGGGACTAATTATGGATGGTATTGGGCATTTACCTCAAGCGGCAATGAGATAAATTTTGCAAACCGTACCCCGGAAGCTTTTTTTTCCGAATCGGTAATAATCAAATTTTTGGAAAATTTCATGTTTCATTCACAGTCGATAGTATCGCCTAAGACAGTTGACGCTGAAAAATATTCTTTCCACTCTCATAACGTTTACTGGATACGATGTTGCCACTATATCAGTATAAATGTTTTTTTTTTGTTTTTGGTAGCAAGACTATTATACCAGTCTTCATACAATTTTATACATTTTACAGTTGGCGGGAATATTTTACTTGTTAAGGATCTTTCATATTTAACATGTTACATATTTCACATAATTTTACATATTACATGGTTTTCGTATTTAATATATTACATATTTTTTATATTAAATATTTATATATTTTTTGCGCATTGCGTAAGGAGTTTATCAGAGCTCTATACATCTTCCGGTGGTCCGTCTCTACGAGGGTTGGGATCATTGTTCGGGGGTGGTAACTGTAGCGCTAGTAGTGTAGTTAGAAGATTTTTGCTGTCGGCGGAGTATTTACTGCATCCAAAGAATATGTGGTTTAAATCTGCCTCGCCTTCCTTATCTACGTCACACAGTGATGATTCCATGACTCCAGTATAAATTACCATTATTATTACTCCGTGATTCACTAAAAGTGTGTGGCGGAGGGTGCATTGCACCTATCAGAATGGGTAATAGTTTGGAAGGGATATACGGGATATGGCAGGGTGGCGCCCATGGGCTATTGTGAGGAACCATCCCAGCATTCGCGTGGAGTGATCTGGGAAAACCATGGAAAACCCAGATCAGGATGTCCGGAGTGCTTTATCGGAAGCTACTCCAGTCCGATTTTAAGTTTACTCACTCGGTAAATCCTTTCTATTCCACTCCCTAATCGCTCGAGGAAAAAATGAGTACAGAAATGAATCGGTTCTGGCCCTGATTTCTCTTATCTTATTTTCACGGTCATTTCGAGATACGAATGTTGCTGGTAGCAATATTTGCTTGCTGTCATTCGGAAATACGTCATTCGTGAATTTTTTCAATTTGCTTCTGTCGAGAGCAACGCCTTCAGTGTCCCAGGTCTTCCCAACCTAACTCTTTCAACATCGCACTTACGCTTTCCCTCCAATTATACATACCTGTCACGAATCGGACGGCTCTTCTTTTGACCTCCTCTAATGCCTCCACTAACCCCTTTTGAATTGGACACCATACAGAACAACAATATTCTAAGTGATTACGCACTAGTGACTTATATGCGATCGATTTAAATTCCGGAGTGCATTGTTTTAAATTACGACCTAGAAATCGGAGCATACGATTTGCTTTCCCAATTACATTCACGATACGCTCGTTCCACGACAAATTATTACGAATTGTTACCCCTAGGTATTTAGCGGAATCTACCGTTCTAAGGACAGTACCATTGATTGTATATTCAGAGCTAAATGTTCTTAACAACTCACATAGTTGTTGCAGGTACTTGCTGCAAGCTGTGCACGCTACTCTGTGACGTCGCACAGCAATTCTGTCACAGTGCTATCCTTGTTCCGAAATCCCTCGCACCCCAGAGTCAGTCCACGTCCCATGTAGAGCGCTGGACGACCCGATTTAAATAAAAGGCAATTTAATAACGCCCAAAGGCCATATTAGATTATCCAATGCGTGCGGTTCAATCATTTTTTGGTCGAAGGCTTTTGCTCTCCATCACAATGCCGTAATGTGGTTACGGAATTGCGTATTGATTCCGCGGGACCGCGCGCGTACACTTCGCGCGGAAGGTCGCCGCCACCACTGACCACTACCACGAGTGGTCGCTGGGTGTTTCATTAGATCCCAATCATCCCTTTGAGTCTGACAGAGCAATCCATGCAAAGCAGTTCCAAGAGTCATTTATGGTATTGCGAGAACCACATCTTCATCGGCGCATAGTTATGTGACTGTCTTCGCAAGAATACTGCTGAATTTTACTTTCTAAACACAACGTTTCGATCACTTCCTCGATGGTCATCTTCAGGAGATGCTGATAAACGAGTTTGAACAGACAACCAGTTGCTGTGACAGCACGCTGAACACCTTCACCCGAAGGTGATTGCAGGGCAAGTGATCGAAACTCTGTGCCTGAAAAGTAAACTTTTTCAGTATACCCGGGAATACCACTGTGTTGCTGTCAGCCTTCATACTCACCATGCTCTCTGGTGATCACTGTGCCAGTGTTTTCGATTGATGGTTGTGGTAACAGCATGTTCTGTTGCAGAAGGCCTCGCTTATTAGTTCAATATCATTACTGTGGTACTTTCATCCCTCATACTCTGGAACGAAGGCCACTCCCTATAACCCCGAGCAGTGGTTAGACCTTTTATAGTATGGTCCAGAGAGACAGGTGTTGATTGTGGACACTTTCATCCCTCGGATTACGGTAGAGAAATCCAATCAGAGTAGTTCCTGGATACCAATGTGGTACACTGAGAACGGAGTTTACGTTATACGTTCGACGTAGATTCGTTCGAATTTATTAGAGAATATGAGAAAAAAATTAAATTTCGAGTGCAATGAAATACTTCTTCCACCAACCTATTTAGGTCGCAATGACCGGAGGGATAAGATTAGAGAAATAAGATGCCGTACTGATACTAATATGTATTCCTTCTTTCCTCGCACTATTCGGGATTGGAATGGGCGGGTTTAGGATTGGTGCTTAGCACCCTCTGCCACCCACAATGTTTGTGATTTGCAGAGTATGAATGTAGATGTAGATACGTAGTGTGGTTCGGAGGTCCAATAGTTCTGAATACTGATTGTGTTGGCCTTCATACCTAGAAGTCTGATAGACAAAATCCACACAAAAGTGATTCCTAGAGACCTTTGTGGTAAGGGATGAGGGGATATACGAGAGAAGTAAAGGAACTGGGTTACAAAGCATTGGTCAGACCATTGCTCGAATATGGTAGTGTAGTATGGTATACACATTTTAGGTATCAAATACAGGAGCTGGAGGGGGTGCAAAGAAGGGTTCCTAGATTTGTCTAGATATGTCTCTGGAAATTACAGCAGAATACAATCAGTAACAGATAAAATAAAAGAGCTGGAATGGGGTTCATTGGAAGACAGGAGGAGGGTGAAGAGGGTCATGGGTGTGTACAAGGCGTATATTGTGAATTACGCATGGAAAGATAAGGGGGTGGGGGGGAGATGGGTTCCGAGCCAAGCCACGTAACTTTTCAATCATTTTATTTGTAACAGTTAAATTAAGGTACAGAACACACAACAGCATATTAATATTGATTTCACCATTTAATTATCTCCGTATGTGATTTACGATAGTCTCCCAAGAGAAAACAGTACAAAATGACTCCTAGAATCAATAGAGAAAAAAACTACGTACCACGCGGGGGTGAGGAGGGGAGGGGTTCGGATACGTAGGAAGATGGGGGTTCACAGGAGGACAAAATGGAGCTACGTAGTTTGTGGACGCACCCAAAATTTCGCCAATGATATATGACGAACAGTTTTCACATGGGCCACCTAGTATTAGTCTGTTATGAATTGTAAGTACTGCCCCACATCCTCCAGACTGTTATCGTATGTGGTCGAAGGTGACTTGCGGGTACAGCGATGTCGGTCGGTGGTGTTGTCAGGTGCGCGGGTAAATGAGAGAGGCTCTACGGATGGAGCCGCCGTAATTGCGATAGCAGCGCTATCTGCAGGGCCATCGCGTCATTAACACTTTATGAAAACCGACCGCGGGTTAATTCCACGCATTACCCCCGCGCCCTCGCTCTCGTTCGCCTATTATTTGTGTGTAATGATAGATGGAGCTGGTTTATCTTAATTGGAGACACCTGTTAGGCTGCGCTCGCTCGGGGCAAAGATTACAGCCCGAGGTAATGCCTCCTAAAGCGGTCGCCAATACGGCGTGTTAACTCGAACCTAACTGCCGCTCTGTCGGGAACACTTGCTGGGCCAGAGGTCACCACCACTCTGTGACGTCACTACAGGATGGGGGCTTGAACCTCGACTCGAGCATAATCGTTCGCGACCGCGAGCGTTCGGGTTAGTTCGCAGCTCCTTAGCGAACTAGGTCGCTCCTTTAGTTGCTTAGCTCCTACCTCTGATTTCAGAAAGTCAGGTCGTTCGCTCGCTTTGCTACCGCTACTGTTTTGTTTGTTATGGTAGTTGTGGCTATCGGTAGTTGTCTTTTAATAGTTAATAGTTATTAATGTTGAATAGTTGCTTTTTTATCTGTGTCTTCAGTGAAATGTGTTCACAGGGAACTAAGTTTCCTTTTTGATGACATCGTAATAAATAACCTAAAACACAAAACGTATTAACCCTACAAACAAAGTGATATACATTACACTACTTCACATAATGGCATTGTAGAATTCACGCAATATTTTGATAGTCGATTTATATTACAAATATAAGGTAGTTAGCTGTTAGCAGTGTATTATTATTATTGTTGTTATTACAAAATATATTAAACAACATTCGCCGCTCCGCGCTAAAACTTGACAGTCTTGCCACTAGCCATGGATAATACACTCGACTAACTGAACTGTACAGGCAAAACATGCTTTGTATATGAAAATGGAGATGCGCAGCTGAATACCATAGTAACAAATGTAAATAATTCGTCGCTGATGATGCCTCGATGAGAGGTGAAACGCGTACGAAGCAAAATAAATAAATTAAACAGTTGCATCGGCGTTATACTTTCAACTAGAAAAAGAGATATTAATTCTTTTGTTTCCATGTGGACGTATTAAGCAAAAAACCAACGTACCCGTTTCTCCGAAAATGTACAGTTCTCTAGTTTTTATCAGCTTGGTGATTTTTTTTTTTTTTTTTTTTTTGCCCTAGGGGGCGTGGGGGAATTTCGCTTTGGCCTTGCAATCGGGAGGAAGCGAGTTCTAATCCCCGTCCGGTGATCCTGATTTGAGTTTTCCGCGGTTTCTCCAAACCACTCCAAGCGAATGCCAGGATGAGTAGTTCAAAGGGCCATGGCCGAATTCCTTCCCATTATTTGGCAGAGTCACATCCTGCCTCGACGTCGACGAGGTGTAAAGCCAAAAAAAATTATAACCACCAACGCACTTCTCTACTACGCAATATAATTGTCGAAATACTAAGCCCATGCATGAAATTTGTTTCACAATGTGTAATGGACAATATGCACAACAGGGAAAAAATCTTGAAAGTCTAATTTTTGACTTGTATGTCCGTTCATCTCTCCGGGCACTGCACAAAAATTAATGAACTGACGCTTGCAAAACTGTATGTAATTACAGCTCATGTCATCGGCAATATTCCTATTCACATTAGGAAAACGATTCTCCAAGACATTGATGCAAAAACCAAGGAATGCATTTCAACATACCAACACGTACTAATCTAACTTATGGTAGTGGTAACTTATCTTATAGTTTACTGCGACGTTGGTAAAATGAAAAATAAAATGCGTCCTTTTTTTCTGTCGTCAGTCTTTCGACTGGTTTGATGCAATCCTCCATCCCTTCCTATCCTGTGCTAACCTCTTCATTTCTACATATCCCTTACAGCCCACGTCCTCAATTATCTGCTTCATATATTCTAATCTCTGTCTTCCTCTACAGTTCTTACCTTCGACTGTTCCCTCCACTAACAAATTAACGAATCCAGCATCTCTCAAAATATGACCTACCAGCCTGTCTCTTCTTCCTGTAAGCTTCTTCCACAAACTTCTTTCCTCACCCATCATTTCCAAAACTTGTTCATTTCTTACTTTGTCTGTCCACTTAATTTTCAGCATTCTTCTGTAGCAACACATTTCAAATGCTTCAATTTTCCTTCTTTTCGGTATTACTAAAGTCCATGTTTCGCTACCATAAAATGCTGTGCTCCAAACATAGAGTTTTAAAAAGTTCTTTCTAATTCCTAGATCAATATTTGAAACTAAAAGGTTTCTTTTTTCTTGAAGGCTCTTTTTGCTAGTGCTATTCTGCTTTTAACATCATTCCTGCTTCGGCCATCGGTTGTAATTTTACTTCCCAAGTAACAGAATTCACTTACTTCTCCTATTGCATGCGATCCTATTTTTTTATTTAATCTACTAGTATTGGTATCATTTCTGCTACATTTAATCACTTTAGTCTTGCTTTGATTTATATTCAGTCAAAAATCTTCGTTCAGTATTTTGTTCACGCAATTCAGTAACTTCTCAATATCCTCAGCCCTCTCTGCTAAAAAGCGTCCTATCAATTTAATATTACATGGAGCTACATTTCTCGCAGCCGAAATGTTTATCTAACTTAAATATAATAAAGTCAGACAATTGAACAGAGTGTATTATACAGTTGAATTGTTATTTGTTCCCGTAAGCTGCAATGGTAGCTAATACAATAATCGCTTATTCGGTCCAAATGTTAGTGACTTCATTATAATAATTTATTAAAAATAAAAAGTAAGAGACAGAGAGATTATCTAGTAGAGGTGCAAGGGAGATAAAAACGAGGCATGGAAACTTACATCCGTCATCTTATCCTTCTTGACTTTACAGCCTAAAACGTAGATTAGAAAAGTATTTTGTTTCAGTCGGAAGTGATTGCAAGTATTTGCTTTTTACCCAGTAAATTTAGATAGGTATTATACCATCTATCTGTTAAGTTATTCCAAAGCAACCGCTGTATATATATATATATTGTGATACATATGCAGCGGCCGTACTAAGGTGACACAAAACGTGCCAGCTATCTCTGTAGCAAGTCTACTGTGCACTGCAGGTCAGTCTTTTGTGATAAATATCGCCAACACGGTTCAAACAGGATATGTTATACTGTAGTCAAATAACTGTCCAAAATTTATGAGATTTAAATAAAATTCGGTAGCACTATTTGAAAAAGCTCTAACAATGTCGAGAAACGGTCCATCGTCCACTGAGATATATTATCACTGTCCTTCACTCAGAACATTGGCCTTGCCGAGAAAATAAAATAAAATTCGTCTTTATCACCACCAACGTGGTGGCTGATCTCCACAGCTCTGCCGAACTTTTAAAAGATAATAATACGTATTTAGGCTTTTTCAGTGCCTTAATACGTTACATAAATGGTTGTAATTAACTTTTGTGCTTCGTAGTTTCTAGCAAAACGTCAAACTGTATGTCATTAATTTGTACCAGGTGTAGGTATTTAAGATGGCCACAGAGAGTGTGGTCGCTGAAATATCGTATGATAACACTTCGTTATATGGGATAGTTACCCTATAGCATTTAATAATTTCTCAACGCCGAAAGAAATTTCGTTCTCATGTATAATCTACTTCCTTGTTTCTCACCTTCCGCAAAAAAAAAAAAGCCAGGCTTACTTTCTGTACTGGTTCTAGTAATGGCTATAGAGACTAAGAGTAGAAAAAAGTACCATGTAGAATTATAATACCTTTCTTTATTGTTAGTTTACATATGTAAAATATATTAAATCATGGTGCTGAGTGTAATATATTACGTAAAGATAAACAGCTATCCTTCATATTTAACTTGCTACAGCTGCGCAATCTATAGACAGCGAAAACATCCGGAAATGACCGAACATCTTTATAATAAAGCTGTAGATTTAAATGAAGTATGTACCTTTCTTTACGCTTGGCTTGCAGTTTTAAGTTTAAAGCATACTAAACCCTTACACAAACATTAAGTTTCCCCCATTCTTAGCTCGCGATAACCGCGACAGCTATGGGCAGTCAGCGAAAATCTCTCCAGGCGTCACTGGCCCGTCGACGAGGTATGGGCTGGTCAGTGTATCACGTAACAGGCAATATAACCCCAACTGCCCGTTCATTACCTACAGTAACATTATAAATGAGAAAGTTACTCTGTCTCTCTGTATATTTGTTACATTTTCACGACTAAACAGCTAAATCGATCGAGACAAATTTTGACAAGGAAATAAAACGTATCAGTACAAAGGACACGGGATAAATTTTTCTGGATAAATAACACATTTTGTCACGAAATTTTGAAAAAACTAACAGAATGGTGACAGACAGACGGATAGCGTGTATAGTCTCTGTAATGTTATATCGGTCACTCAGGCTTTGCTTCTCTCGCAGTCAGTTTGTGTATGATCTGCTCATAAATTTCATATAGAGTGGTGCGAATTCGCAATACTACCTGCTATTCAGGAGGACGGGGTCAAACCCCGTTCGGCCATCCTGACTGGGGTTATCCGTGGTTTTCCTCAGTCACTCTAGGCGAATGCTGGGATGGTTCCCTACAAGGCCACGGCCGACTTCCATCCCCCCTCTCTCCCCTTTAGGTTAGTAGGCCAGGCTTCACCTGGGAGGAATGAAATGGTAATAAAAAAATATATAGGCTTATATCTGCAGCAGGAACTGTCGTAGGTAGTCTCCAACAGTTAAACTCCTCCCCCCCCCTTTTAGTTTGTTACTATTTTTAAGCAAACTGGTTCTATTGATGAGACATGCAGAGTGGTATGGTGATGGCATCACCTACGTATTATCACTACGATGTAGTTTTTGGGACATCTTTTACGTAAATTACAGCTTTCTATTCCCAAGTCTAGGAATAATATTTTAAGTCTACGCGTACTAATTCTCGGGTATCAGCTAGTTATTGGTAACTGGCAACATCATCTCTTTTTGACCAGGAGATGGCGGCAGTGAATGTGATCGCCTAGTTACCCGAGAGCGTTTTGTAATTTTTCAACGCCGAGAGAAACTTGGGTCTTATGTATCATCTCTTTTCTCAATTTGCTTTCGCGTTCGAACGCTTCCCGGTTTCTCGTTCTGCCTATCCTGCTGCTCAAAACCGTGGCATGGAGTTGGCCATGTTATCTAAGGATTACGATGCACAGTGCGAGTGTCTACCTGGCCCTCCCCTCTCCTCGCGTAATTACCGAGGACGAGAAACAACCGGAAGGCGAGTTGGTGCGTTCTCACATTACTCAGCTCTGCGGATTAGATGACCTCCGCTAAGTAGCGGACCAGCACAAAGGGACCGCTGTCTCTACGGCCAACCTGCAAACAAGAAGGGCCCCGCGCCCCGCCCAGGGTTCACTGCCCCACGCCCTGGTGTGCGTGCGTCCCGGGGTAAAAAAACCTTAAGACTGATGGATGCCATTACCGGACATTAGTTTACAAGAATTTACCCAACGACGTCGTGCCTCATTGTCCCGCTCGCCTTTGAATGGGGCGAGCATCCTTAGCGACGGGGGGGACCAGGTAGGGATTATGGTAATTCCTAAGCCAAAATCAAACACCCGCTTTCGTCACGGGGGTTCGAGCAGGCAAAAAACAAAGGGCCCCGCCGTATAAGCTGCCTCCTCCGATACCTTCCGCCTCGTCGCGGGGATATTGTGAGGATGCATAATCGAGTTATTAATCTAATTCCCTCGGATTTCCGTTACGACGGGCCCTTTGGCGGAGTGATGGAGCTACTTCGTGCGCGGCGTTCCAACGAGATGAGCCTCGTTAAAAGACGAGAGGTAGTCGGTATATCCTGCGCCGCCATTCCCCACATCGTCATGATGACGGACCTGGGCTGGCAGTCTTTGAATGATAGGAGGCAGCTGAAGGAAGTGCTGGGATAGTATAAGGCACATGTTGATGCCGACGATCTGTTGCCCAAAAACTTCGTTAACATGCTTTTTAAAAAAACTTTTATTTCTGTTAGAACTAGCATACCAACTGAGTGAAGATACGTACAATAAGAAGAAGTTCTCAAGGAAAACTAAAGTCAAACACTACAGCATTGAAACTAAAATTTACCCAACGACGTCGTGGCTCATTGTCCCACTCACTAGCTTTATTCATCCGGCGTGTTATCTTTCCTTTGTACATTTGGCAGTTTTTGAAAATTTACTTTCTGTGTAGGTTTTCAACTAATGTAAAGTGTTTCCTCGCGGATTAATTTTGGGTCCGTATTATGTGCACAGCACTGGAAAAAAAAATATTGTGTAAGTACTGTTACGAAATTCAGGGGCCTTGAATACCACTCAGGGAGTGAAGTGTTGACCCCAACACGACACAAGGAATGCCGACAACCAACTAAATCCTCGACCTATGTCAGGACACAACCAGCTTAACCCAGACTCGTCCTTGAGGCTCCAACACCTCGTCTGAAGTGAACCTCGCTATTGTCTTAGACGACTTTAAGTCGACTACTGCAACGGAGCATGAAGGACGGTTCAGAAGGGGAGAGGGATATTTTATGGCAGGCAGCTATAACAATGCTTAAATGTCAAAGCTTTATGTCTGTTTACAATCTGATAGGCTGAAAAGGTTGTTTACACCCCGAAAATTCCAGTCTGTTGCAAGGTTATATGCTTTGCATTTAACACAGATAATAAGGATTGTTTAAGTACGATACTTAAGAACAGATCTATAAATAAACTTCGGGAACATAGAGATCCAACTAAAAACCGTCAATCATATTTTTATTTTGCTATCCTATATTTAATTATTTGTCATAGAAATTATTTGCTAAGAAATCTGAAAAATATTGAAAATGTTTGTCGGAACAGTGGCACAGAAAGTTCCAATTGATCGTTGGTAAATACATCCTCCCTCTTCAATTCAATAAATTATATTTCATGATGTGGACTCAAGCAAAATATAGGAGTTCAGTAATATCACCACATAACTTTCATGAATGTCAAGTATGAATTAAACTATGTTAACTATTTACATGAATTACTGTGGGATGTTTATGTTTTTGCATTACACTATCTCTTTCGCTCTGTTTCTCTCTCTATTTTTGATGCTACTACAGTAAACATTTCAAAAATCAATCCCTTGACAGGTAGAATAGTCTTCTCTGGAGTGTCATACTGTATATAAACCAAATAGTTGGTCATAGAATTGCTTGAATACATTGGTGTAGTGGGAGACTCAGATTTTGGGTATAAAATACAGATGTTGATGTGGGAACAAAAGATGGCAAATAGATTTGTTTGTGCAAATTACTGCAGTACACAATCAGTAAATGATAAAGGAGTTGGATTGGGAGTCATTGGAGGAAAGGAGGAGGATGAAGAGAGTACTGGGAGGGTATAAGACGTATGAAGGTGATGGGACTTCCAAGTATATTGGTAGAGGAATCGGGAGTAGTGAATGGAAGGGAAAAGATTACTATGACCACAAACTTTCATTCTATTTCAGACATAAAGTAGTGTGAAAATTTTCAATTGTAGGTAAGGGAGACGGGGATTTGAATAAACTACCAAGGTAAGTGATGGTTAATTTAGAAAAAACGTAGGAAGAATTTAGAATAAAAGAAAAAAAAGAAAGGTGTAAAATGGGTGTGTGAGTAAATTGTTACCGGAGCTTGCGCACCAGCGCAATTAAATTGAATTGAAAAATTTGTTGCCTGGACCGCATCTCGCCAAACAGCTGTTAATTGACCCCGCAATGAACCCTGAGCGTTTATGGCAGTGTTGTCTCACACGGAAGTGCCGTTTTCTATCTTTGCCGCTCATCCCCGTTGCAGGACTTTCACCGAGCTGGTCTCCTGCGATTTATGACGTATCTCGCATCCGACAAGTTGGTACACTCGTTAGCGGGGTTCTATCTAACCAACTACTTGTCGCGCTCATGCAGGCTTGGTATTCTACATCACTCCAGACTGGCATTGTCTCTAATCGACGAATAATCTAAATAATCACCTTTCGACTGGATGTACAACAGTGTAAGATCTGCTATGTATTTGGAATTATGCTTAGGGTTTTACACCTCGCCAACGCCGAGATCATTAGATGCGCCGAATAACTGGGGGGAGGGGATGGAAAAGAATTTGACCATGGACTTTTGAAGGAACCATCCCGATATTTGCCTGGAGTGATATGGAAAAACCATCTCTAACTTCAGTAAGACTCTTCGTCTCCCGGGAAAAAATTAACGCACCGCATATTGCATAAAGTATCCTCTTATCCAAGGATTAATGTTAGTACCTGGTGAAAATTTATTGCGTATGGTGCAAGGATTAAAAAATAGTAATTATATTAAATTACAGTTGATGAAATGAGACGACTGTTTCGACAGATTGATGTCAAAAGGTTGCAGCCATTCAGTTGTGGTTTCTTCATAAAGTCGCTGGATGGTTCAACTGAATCTCCAACGAGGGTGTTCCGTGGTGATGTGATGGATGGTTTGCTGCTGGTTTATACGGTTACAAGAAAGATTTCGTATTATTCCCCACTTGTATATCAACCTACTTTGGCCTGTTCTCCCTCTGTAATAAACGCCAGCACTCTGATTGGTATATCTGCTGCCAGTCCTGTTACCGTCTCGCCATCTACACCGATTTCCCATCACCTGGGTTCGGATATCCCGCACAAGGTGGGGCCGCGCGGACGTTAATCGTGATTCATGCGGCTGGTGGAGGGTTGTTTGTTATTCCAGGGTGGATTTTGACGGGGTGCGATTAGCGCTGGTTTTCGGCGCGCGCTGAAAGGGCTGAGTAATGGTCGGAGAGGCGACCGTGGGAAGGACTCCCCGTACGGGACGTCCCGAGCAGTCGTGGTCAAGCGCGGTGACCTCTGGCGGCAGGGTCACTACCGGCTCAGCAGCCCCACCGCGTCCAGGTATGTTGGCAAAGGTCCGGGGGACGTTTGGCTCGTTTCCATTGACGAAAAGCGAAGGGTCCTCTCCCGTTAATCTTGCCGATAACTTTATTGTGTGATCACAAAGGATGCCAGATTCGCAACAGCGCATGTTTGACTAGCTTTTGTAACAATTTATGAACTTGTGGTATTATTGCATGATAAAATATGTCAACTGCTTTATAACATTCCCTTGTATACAAACAGAAAATTCACGCCCTTAAATGATAAATGGATTAGAGAAAGTGCGTTATCTGCTCGATGGTTGGTAGATCTGTGACACGGCAGATTGAAATAATCTTTTGGTAGCGTTGGTAGTTGAGAGCAGGGAATACAAACTTACTTTCGGGATCTTCCAACCAGTACCCCATTATCGGTGTCGTAAAATAAACATTTATTTGCTACAGCGACGTTTAGATGATTAGAGCTGAGATAGGATTCTGGGCTAGGAAGAAATTCGGCCGTAGGCTTTTGAAGGAACCGTCGTGTCATCATTTTTTTGCATAGGGCTTCACCCTTGGTCGACGAGGAAAAAAAGGAGTGGGACAAGCAACGCGAAGGAATTCAGCCGTGGTCTCTTGAAGAAACCTTACCGGAATTCGCCTGGAGTGATTTCGGAAAACCTTGGAAAACCGAAATCTGGATAGACGGACTGGGATTCAAACCCACGTCCTCCCGATGCCAAGCTAGAGCATTATCGCTCATCCACAACGCATTGTCTGACATTTATCCATCTTGGATGTAGTCTTCTCGGGAGACTAGCCGAGTAAACAAGGTGTTTCCACACGATATTTCGCCGATCTCAGACTCCGTCGCCATCTTCTAGTGAAGTCACCAGAAGATGGCGACGGAGTCTGAGATCGCCGAAATATCGTGTGGGAACACCTTGTTTACTCGGCTAGTCTCCCGAGAAGACTACATCCATTCTCAACGCCGAGAAAGACTTCGTTCCTATATTTATCCATCTTGATTTTTGCGAAACACTGCCAAATCTAAATCTGGATTCCCGTAGGGAGAATCGAACCAACACTCTTCCAAATATTATCACTCACAGTGTTAAATGAAGTCAGAGCAGTTGTGAACATTAATGTCGTTGCTTTAATTTACCAATGCTTCCGTAGATCGAAACGAGACAGAAATGCGATCACTCATGTCTCATAATGTGCGTTTCCAAACTGGTAAGCTGTCAGCCGGATGCTAACAGGGGCTCCATTATCGTTTCGGCCTTCAGCAGGGAGTCCTTCTTCAACACGCCGACACTGTGTTGCGCTAATAAACATGCCTGCGGGGTGATGGCACGGGACTGTTATTAGCGGTCGGGGGGACGATAATGATTCCCCGCACAAGTGGCCGCCTGAAATATTTACACTCCGAGCTCCCCCCCTCCAACACAGCGTCCACCAATCACGATGATGTACATTTGCGAGTGGGGGGTGGGGGAGGGGGTGGTGATGGCGGAAATTGGGTGTTATTGCGAGGTCCGCGCCCGCGCACATAAACGCGGATGTGATTATAATGCGGGGGTGCAGGGATCGATAGATCGATAACTCGCTGGCAGGTCCGGTCGTGCGAGGCCTGAGTGATGTCCGCGGACGTTAATGAGCGCAGTTCCACTCCACTGTACTCCACTGTGGCGGTGTTTGTCTAATAACAAGCGCGGTGTGTAACATTATCGCTGGAGAAGCAACCTCTCTTCCTGATCGATGGACGGTGTCAATAAGCGGGGGAAGCACTAGCGCGACAAGCTGTCCACACCAATATCCTTCTTAATTAAATTTATTGCTCATCTTCACTCTTATTTCGCTTTCATAAAGATTTGGAAAGGATGATATGGAAACGCAGCTGAAATTCGAGAAGGGACTATGATTCCCACTTGGGCCAGTTACGTTTTCAAATAGCTTGTAAAGCCGCTAAAATGGCAGTTTGGACGCAGTGTACTGGTTATTCATTTTCTCGCAGTCACTTAGCTAAATTGAATTCTTATTATTACCTCAGCATTAACACCTAGTTAGGTGGGAGGAAAAATAATTTGGCCTCCTGCCTTACATTAGGGAGGACTGGGGTAAATCCCATCCGGCCATCCTGACTGCGCTCTTCCGTGGTTTTCCTCAGTACCTCAAGGTGAATGCCGGGATAGTTCCCTACAACGACATGGTCGACTTCCATTCCCCTTCCTAGCCTTTCCTTGAAGGAATGAAATTTGTAAAAAAAAAAAAAAAAAAAAAAAAAAAAAGTTTGGCATTGGCAGAAGCTGCTCTTCTCGTAGATTGACCGGGTCAGGAGGGGAGCGAATTCGCTCTCGTGTCTGGGATTCAAATCCACGTCCAGTTATCCTGACCGTGGTCTTCCACAGTCCTTCCAGGCGAATGCCGGAATGATTCCTTCCATAGACCACTGCTGAAATCCTATCCATTCCCTCCCCTTGGGTTAGCTAGGCTCAAATGGTCCCCGACAGGGCTGCCAGATTTTGTAGTTGGATACAAAATGCGTATAATTTGGTTATCTTCTGTATCCTGCTTCTATAATATATTGTCTTGTATAATTCGATATAGAAATAAGAATTTAAAAGTAAAAAACATTTCAGCACCTTTTTAAAAGACGATTAAAGTTATGAAATATATAGAATAATAATGGAGACTCGGAAAGATGTGATATATATAACGTTTTAAATATATAGACATTTACTTTTTCCAGTTTTTACCGCCAAAGTATTTTCACTTGAGCTAGATTGCTCTTTGACATTTTAACAATCGATACAAATAATTTAGTTTTATCCCTAATCGATTTAACTAAAAAAATAATTGCATTTATTATTGACTTTATATCAATAGTTTTGTTGGTTTGTATAATATGATTTGATTTTGTATAATTTCAAGGAGCCTGCGGTATAAAATTACGAATGAAACGTAAGAAAAAGCATATGTTACGTTTAACGGATTAGCGCAAGATGGAAAAAAGTGGAAAATTGGGCCTCCAAGAAATTATTCGTGATACTGATGACAAATAAAAAAAAAAAACTGAAACGTGTTTTGTTGCGTAATAAAAGTAAAATTCTATAAGGTGTAGTAAGTTGTCTCCTTGAGTCCTTATCAAGAGGTTATACAGGTAAGCCGCACCTAGAATCTTCTGGAGCTTACGGCATCTCGTAAATAGAGTTAGCGGCGTTGTTTAAGGAGGCTGATGCTCTTTTAGGCGGGGATTAGGTGTATGGTGGAGGAGGGGCAAGCTAAGGACGCCATACTGCGACGTCGCAACAGAATAAGCTTTCTTTTTCTTACGTTGGTTCTCCGGGTGGAGTCTTGTGATGAAAGCCACAGTACGATGGCTGAATCTTTAGGTTTTAATAGGTTGATGCGGCTCCACCCTGACAATCAAGGCAATACAGTCAACTACAATACAATTTCATGCCATCAGATAAGCTTCAGTTTTCTTGCAGCAATACTTTATTGTCTCTTCGACTACCTGTCTAGTATTCTAGTATTGCTGATATCGTCCTTATACTACGTCATTTTTAAGACTTCCTAAAACAGACAAATGGCTACTACTGTCGAAACAAATTACATATAAGAGTTCTTGAAATTATTTAGAAGTTTTAATAGACGGTAAAGACTTCGAGAAAACAGAACAATTAGACTAATAGCTATTGATCATTTATACAAGTCCGTTACGGAAGAGATTGCACTTCCAGAAAAAATATGAGATTAGGCAGTTACAAACAAGTATTCGTTCGAAATTTAAGATTTTTACTTTTTTCTGAGACTCTCATAAGAGAGAGCGTTTAAAATGTCATATTCTGCTTCTTAGAAAATTTCGTTTCACAATCCTGGATCTCACAGTGCCAAATTTAATGCTCGACAAATTATTCCCCTACTATTTTGTGGCAAATCCTTATTATTTTTTTTATTACTATTACTCCGTGATTCACTAAAAGTGTGTGGCGGAGGGTGTATTGCACCTCTCCGAAAGGGTGATAGTTTGGAAGGGATATGGCAGGTGACACCCATGGACTATTGTGAGGAACCATCCCAGCATTCGCGTGGAGTGATCCGGGATAACCATGGAAAATCCAGATCAGGATGGCCGGAGTGAATTATAGAGAGCTACTCTTGTCGGATTTTAGATTAACTCGCCCCAGGTAAATCCTTTCTGTTCCATTCCCTAAACGCTCGTGGAAAAAATGAGTACAGAAATGAATCGGTTCTGGCCCTGATTTCTCTTATCTAATATTCGCGGTCATTCCGCGATATGAATAATGCTGGTAGCAATATTTGTTTGCTGTCATTCCGAAACAAGTCAGTCGTGAATTTTTCAATTAGCTTCTGTCGAGAGCAACGCCTTCGGTATTCCAGGTCTTCCCAACCTTGTTCCATACCACGCTTCTTAAAAATACTTCTGCGTGCCTTCATCTCAGGGGCGGATCCAGGATTTTGTTTTGGGGGGGGCTTGAGCGGACTTTGGTTTGGGGGGGGCTTGGCTTGAGTGAATTTTGGTTCAGAGGGCTTGCCTTCAGTGGATTTTGGCTTTGGGGGGGGCTTGAGTCGGGAAAAAGGTAGTATTTGTAGCCTCCTCGGGCCTCAAATCCGTAGAGCTAAAAAAAAAAAAAAAAAAAAAAAGGTCTGAAAACTACAATGTCGGGGGTGGACCAAGATACTTTTGGGGGGGGGCTTGAGCCCCCTAGCCCCCCCCCCCCTGGATCCGCCCCTGCTTCATCTTGTACTTATCCCGCCGTCGTACTGCCCACTTATTCTGCCACACTTCCCAGGTATTTCTAGCTAATCACCTTCTCCACCTGTAGCTGTAAGCTCTGTCCCCGCAGATAATTGTCTCGTTGCTTCAAAAATCATGCACTCCTACTTCGTCGGTGTGGAGCGGTTGCTGGGTCTGGTTTGACAGCGAGCCGGCTGATGATACGGCCCGAGCCCTTCAGTCCATTGTCCTGCATTGAATCCTTTCTACCTGCGGCCAAGGGCCCCGAGGGTTGTAGGCGGGTGGAGCGGCCACAAAACATCCAGGTCAGGCAGGGGTGGCTATCATCACGGGCCACTTCATGCCGAGGTACCCTGTGTGGTAACTGTGAACACCAAAGTGTGAGCAGTCTCTCCCCTTTATCAGGCATCACGAAAAACCAACGAACCAATTTTCATAGGGTTCTCGCAGTTTGAAAGATTATAGTCTAGCTTAAAACCTGAGGTATACCCTCGACACTACATGACTGGGGAACAGAAAACGTAATAATAATTCTTTGCTTACGAGAACAGGGAAACGTCAGAGATCAATTGTATCACAGATGAATACACATTTTTGAGATAGCTACCAAGGATCACACCTCAATACAGATAAACACTACAATCTTTGGATTCTGTTAATATGTGTTTTTACTTTGTGACTTTGATGATTTATTTCTTCAGTTTCCTCGAACATAGTTCGTAACAGTATACGGAAACGTTAATGAAGGCAGTACACCATAGATTAACACACTAATAGGTGTAACGAAATTGTAGCATTTGATTCACATTAAAGGTTATAAAGTTACTAGTTTATAAAATCTTATGAATTTCTACTATAAGAGAAACAAAAGTCATACAGAATACTGCTAACACCAAGGTACGCGCGGGCGATGCAATAGGAATATGCTAGTGTAGAGAATACAACGAACAGCAACTAATTCGATTGATATTTATCGGAAAAACGAGAGAAATTTGTACTAAAGCGATGGTTGAAACTGGTTTCATTGGTTATCAAGCTGAACTAGATAATTCTATGATCGACAAGGAAGAAATAATGTCGTCTAAATTATTTTCGCATTACCTTGCTTCTATAACCAGATCGGTGGAAACCTGGAAGTAAGTGCGTTAGTTTAGTAGGATTCAATGAATTCAGATTATTTTAGGTTACTTAATGTTTTGTACAAGTAGTCTCACATGAAAAACTGTTAATCCGAAAAGGACATTTTTATAAGATTTCTGAGCCAATAATATTGTTGCATTATTGAAGGAGTTCATAATCATGCCACTATTATATCGTCGCTCATTATAATTAGTATTATAATTATTATATTATTATTAATGCCATCAGTCTCTCGACTGGTTTAATGTAATCCTCTACTTCTTCCTATCTTGAGTCAACCTCTTCATCTCGACATATCGATCACAACCTACGGACTCAATTATCCGCTTCACGAGTTGTAACCTGTGTCTTCATCTATAATTCTTGCCCTCAAATATTCCCTCAAGTAACGAGTCTCATATTTATTAAAACGTGGCAAATCATTATTCATCTTTAGTCTCTTCTTTCTATGGTAGTGATATGAGTTTAATAACTTTCTGACGAATAACTCGCAAGGAATGAAGTGGCACTAACCATATAATATATAGACCTTTTTTTTTAAAATAATTTGTCTGAATAACTGTCAGGACGTTAGTGACATTATTACTTATAATAAGTTCTGCCGTACACGACGTTTCGACAGCTGTCTCGGCTGTCTTCATCAGGTGAAATGGCAGGTCGAAGTTGCTACTGCGACAACACGTCACCGACTGTGAATGCCTCGCTATTCTGGCTCATAGAAATACTCAGTTCATATGAGGCCAGTCGTGTACGGCACAACTTATCCGGAAGAACACACGTGAAGAATTTTTGTCAGCTCTGTGACGGTAAAGACTCAATTCTCACATTATTACTTAGCTTTGTCTTACCTGTAATGCTGATTCAGAAATTAGTAATGATATTCAAAGCCACCAAGTCAATGGCAGATTCCAGGAGCTTGCTCTGCAGTACCATTCTACAGGAAGAAGGAATATTGGTAGACTCATGAAGAGAGAGTCACAAAACTAAGGTCGAAACAGGCTTTTACACTATCAGTGAAGACGAAAAGGCGGGAACTAAGACTATACGCAGCAGTTAATGAGCAGTATGCGATATTCTGCGGTTGCAGACCATAGCGCGGCAGCGTTTGTCCGACTGTGCCCTCCCCAAGACCCGCGGCGGGGGAACAATGGAGTGGCCGATAGATGCGCTCGGCCGATACCACAGATAATTTCCGCCGGCAATATTAGTTTCTATTAGCCGGCGCGGGGCGACCCAGGCCGCCTGGCAGGTAGGCCGCCCGCGAAACCCAAACACTGTGCGGCGACCGGCCGCGGCACAGGAATGAATCCACTCCTCGAGCGAATCATTGCTGCGAGCACTTCGGTGTCGCATCAGAAGTCACCCAATAAATATAAGCGGCGAACACATTGTTTTATTCACCACCATTTTCCTGCTACTTCAACCGCGCTTACATTCGAGTGGATAATTATGCGTTTTGTTTTTCTTCTATTCGCAATGGATAAACATTTGTAATCTAATACCTATGCAATAATAGCTATCATAAATTAAATTACACAAATTCATTACGATTAATAGGGTGTTAAACCTTTGACGTAGTGGTGTCATTAACTTTTGTGTGTGTATTGTAACGTAATATGATTTAAAAAACTGAAGAAGTAAATAACCAAAGTTAAAAAAAATACGAATTGAGTCCACAATCGATTGTTTGGTCGGATATTAAGCCTTTGTGTCAGAAGTACGACGGCCAGTTCCTTTCTTCTGAGAGCTGCATTTTAACGTGGAATCCGAACCACGGAAGGACCTGGCATAGCTTCTTTGATTAAATTCCTCCACCACATGGGATTTGAACCCAGGACAGGAGCAGTAAACTTTTGTAACCAAGCGCCTTAACCACTGAGCTACCAGACCAAAGTTATTTAGTCATAAAACAATATTCACTGAATTCAAAGGGTGGAGTGTTTATCTGGCTTTACCGTGATCTTTGATGAGGATCTTTGCAACAGTTACCGTAAATTAAATCACACAATTTCATTATGCTTAATTGGGATTTTAATCTTTGATACAGTGGTGTCATTAACGTTTTTGGTGGATTTTATCGTTCTACATTTTAGAAAACTGAATAATTGAATTGAGTTGACATAATTCAAAGGATGGAGTGTCTATCTGTGTTGTAGTGTGATCTTTGGTGGATATCTCTGAAAATTGTATTAATCTGAGATGCAATGTGATCTTTGGCGCCTATCTGTTCTCGAAACGAAGGAATTACCATTTCTTGCTCCGTGGCCCGTCTCTTAGAGTAATAAGAAATGCCGCAGATTTTAAGCTAGACTATAAGTTTTCAGACTGTCAACGCGCCATCCAAAGATGATTCTGTAGTTTTCCGTAATCCTGGACATAGGAAAAGAAAGACGCAGGCCGCTTACCGTTTTATAATAGCAAGGATAACGCAATAGTCACAGCAAGCACTGCGAGTATATTAGCTGATTATCCTGTTTCTAATGTTTTGATGAAACTGAAGTTTTTGATAGTGAAAAATGAAAGGTAAGGTACGTTTTCTATGCAAGTTGAGTGCGTCAACAATTTATCCTGTGTGGTATAAACTCCTTCTTTGGAAAAAGGAAATTTTATATGTTCAGATGGAAAACCAGCTAATACAGAATGTTGAGATGACCTCATTTGTTGTCATTTGACGCAAAAGAATCTAATAAGGAAAACGATATTTATTGTATTTACTGAATAATGAAAATTATTTCGAAAGGTCTTAACCATAAATTCTAAAGAAAAATAATGTCAAATAATCTCTACGCCGAGAACCCATAAAGCCCTAAAAACGCCGTGAAACATAGAGGTATTTCCGATAAATTCTTGAAGAGCTGTCTTTTGGGGACGTTATCTAGCAGAAAGCCCATCATCTCTATGCAGTAGCTAGCAGTACTCCGGGAAGCATTCGATTCTCATTTATATCACACGTTTTAACTGTAGTTCTTTAATCCAAATGGGGACTGCACGACTTTATGCAGCAGTAACTTATTGAAATCTGGATTAACTGCTTCGATGCAATGTGGTGTCTTTTCCGTAAAATGAGGGTGTAAAACGTGAAGAGGACGTTATATCATAGCGGTTGGTGCTAATTTCAAAAGATTAGTATCATTTACAGGTAGGTGGAGAAAATCGTGCAGTCCCCAACCAAGTTGTTTTTCCGTGAATCTCACTGACGCTACTGCAGTCCACGCGTTCCGTATGAGTCTAGGGAACGATTCGTAGTCGAGATAGTGCATACCGGTCCGGCGATGGCACGCCAGGCGGAGGGAAACGCGTTTTCTCTGTGCTGCGGGCGCACTATGGCCAGCTTTCTCCGCGCGATCTATTTGCTGGCGCGTCGCCACTCGCGCAGTGATTGCGATGGGCACACTGCGATACCTGCCACCTCAGGTCAGCCGTCTCTACTCTCTACTAGTTCACAGCAGAGAGAGCCTAGGCCTCTCAATGCTTGTCACCTCCCTTTCTGATTAAGGCCATATGCATCGTTGTCGTCGAGTGAATTATATGAAGAGGATGGGGGACAAGGAACGGGAAGCAATTCGGCCATGGCTCTTGCCTGGTCCGATTTCTGGATTAAAGGAAAACCGAAATTCCGGCGTCTGTCCAAGCTTTAGCTTTACCACCTCTTTCACCTGGTTCAGTTTATTCTATTCCGTCGCTTTTTTGGGTATAGGAGAAAAAGAAATATTATTATTATTGTTATTAGTCGCGAATTATCCCAATAAATGGAAGACATTAAACAAATGACCCAATAAAGTTTTCTTTGGCTTTTTCTTGTTGCTCCAATAGGCTTTCATTCTTTTGGAAAAAGATTGTTTGCGTTCTTCCGACCACTTTGGTCTGTATTGTATTTGTTTTGGTTCCTCAGTTATAACATTTGTCTACTTTGTATCTGAAGGTGTATCTTTCTAAAACGTTTGTTGATCTTATGTTTGATTTTTTAAGATCCTTTCGAATTTAATTGAGCCAATGTGTTGAATTTTTAACTGAGGTTACATAATCTAATATCTTTTTTGTCAATCGATTTTCTGATAATCTGTTAAGGTGGCAAAAGAAATTCATTCTGATGTCAATTTAGATGTTCGAAAACTTTTTTTATTGTTTTGATTGGTTGTAGTCTGTAACGATCTTTAGTGTGTCTTGCTCCAAGAATTTTCCTAACGATTTGTGTTTCTTTTTTGATTTCTTCGAGTTCGTGTTTACTGTTAAGTGTCAATGTTTCACTTGCATAGAGGATAGTCGGTCTGGATTAAACGTAGTACTAGCTACAGGTAATACTCCACTATACGATACTAATGGAGTTTCTTCCGCGCTGATTATTTTGGACATATTTAATGTAGTAGTTTTACAAACAGACAACGCATTAGATGGAAAAATCTATAAAAATTACACTCTTCGTATCGAAACTCTAGTACCATGAATATTATTGGCCTAGGATTCTAACAACCTATCCACTATCCACTTAAATTCCACAGTTTTAATAATTCTATTCCGCTATTAATAACTATGCATAAAAATAGCATTTAAATCAAATAACGGTTGGACGTATAAATCATGGCGGGATCTTAGGTTATAATGTTTACAAGCACTGCAAAATCTACAGTCATCTGCAGTGATCTGGATGGAAAAAAAAATTGATGATGACACTGAAATACCTGCCCGTTAATTATGATAAAAACTTAAGTCTTGTGTGTGAGATTTTGGTGCATATTAACATTGCGCCGTGGACATGTTATGCGGTCGACACACACGCCACCACCCCTAGTAACGCCGCTGTCCGACACCGTCTAGCTGTGGCGCTAGCGACGCCCCGGGGCCGACGTCGGCAGGAGCGAAGCCCGCGCCACGCTGCGGCGGCATGGCGAACTAGCGCCGCCGAGCAGCCGCATGCGCAGATCGCGGCGTACCTTCCCCCTCCCCTTTCACCCTGCTGCCATTACAATCACCACTTGCCGTTACACTCCTCCCAGTGATACATATGCAACTGTGTAGTGTGTCTCCTTCAAACCGCAGCTCCCCGCTAGGAATCACATATGAAACAACCAGCTGACATCACACACGTGGACTTAATATTTTATTACTAGAATTAGATATAGAAAGATGTAAGACAGCTAACAGGGGTCACAAAAAACACGGAGTCGGTGTAATATACCATGTCATCCTACAATTCAACCTGTCTCGTGACAAATGTACAAATGTTCAAATATACCAACAAACTAAAGGAGGGGGGAGGGTTAACTGTTGAGGCTATCTACCACAGTTCCAGTGGCAGATTTTTGTTTGTATTTTAAAATTATGTCACATTCCGGGTACACCTTATATCAATATCGTTTTGTGCGAAGCGTTTGTGGTATTGCTATCCTTTGTTAAAGTATATAACCTTTGAGTGTTTGGAAACCCGGGAGCTAGGTACAAATAACTGCCCGCGGGTAAGACACGTCTTTTCTAAGCGGACCCCTCCTACTTTCAATGTCTGTCCCCCGCCATTTTTGATGGTCAAAACATGATGAGAAAATCCACATCTATAAAACATATTATATAATAAGTTGTGTCTACATGAAATCTATGAACACGTCATGCAAAAACTGACAGCGAGAGAAACAAAGCCTGAGTGACCGATATAACATTACAGATACTAACACACGCTATCCGTCTGTCTGTCTCCGTTCTGTTAGTTTCCGAAATTTATAACAAAAGATGTTATTTATCCAGAAAAAAGGTGTCCCATGTCTTTCCAAATGATATATAGTATTTCCCTTTCAAATTCAATAAAGATCGATTTAGTCGTTTAGTAGTGAAAAAGTAACAAACTTACACGAAAGAGAGTTACTTTCACATTTATAATATTAGTGTAGATTTTCGAAAACGTATTTCATGGAACAAGGACTTTACTGTTTGTTTGACTTGGCGGATTAAATCAGCCTTGGTTTTAACCTTTGGCAACAGGTAGGAAATTAAAGTTTTTAAGGGATAAGAATATTATTTTAATTTTACTGCTATGGAATGAGTGTGGGTGCTAATGACCTAGTCGTCGACGCCCCCAAAAGCACCACCAACAACAACAACAACAACGGAATATGTGTCCTGGTAGTAATATTCCTTCGCACCTTTTTCCCTATTTCTTGTTTTTATTATTTCTTAAGTGGATTTACTTCATAAACCCACCTTTGTCCTTCTATCTATCTCCTCCATAGTACGACCTAGCAGTATGTATAAAATACTTGGCATCTGTAAGGGCAATGTGGTCGTAAAGCCATAGATCCAAATTTGACCATGACAACGATGGGTTAAACTCACAGAAGGCAGCCGATCTCGAAATTTTTGGAAATGCAAGAAAGAACTAGTTTATTCATTGTAGTGAAACATCTGTATTGGATTCAAAATATTCTTACACAAAGGGGAGGGAGGAGGGGAAGTTTTTTATCTTATTGTCTGATTTGCTGATCTCCTTGTTTATAGCCAAATGCTTGGCTTTTTTAATTGCTTTTGTTAAAATTCCACAGTAAGTTTTGTAATACCATCTGAGAAACACATTGCCGGTCTTCATAGCATGTACGAAAAGTTCTCTTTTATGCCTGCAACATGTTTTAATACCTACTGTTATAAAATTCTTGTTGTCTCCTTTCTCTCCAGCTGGAATAGGGAGGAACTTTTCAAAATTTTCCGAAAACTTCAAGTGAAAATAATCTAATTTATTGTTCATCTTTGTTATTTTACTTGGCGGTAACAAGTATTAGCTAGTGGCCAAAGATAATTTTTTATTCCTCAGAAGCGTTTCGCACTTGTAGTGCTGGTCATCATCAGTAGAGATATAGTGGTGACCAGATTGAGATGTCTTCCGTTTATTATTTGTTGGTGATGTCACAGGTTAGTTGATTTCATCCTTTTTCCCTTTCGTCTCCAGTTAATGATCTACACTTCAGGAACAGATGTTCCAGTGCTTCCGCGTCCGGGATGTTCCCTCCTTGGCGGTGGAGTACTTCTCACGAGCAAACAGCTTTTCTTTTGTGTCTGCAATCGCGGCGGCAATCGCCTCTCCGCCGTGGCGCTATTTCGCCCGTTGTCGGACGCACAAAAAGTCGCATTAGCCGCTGATGAAACAAACGCGGGGCGGGCGCGCTGTTCTTTTTGCATTCTACGCGCACCTTGGGCGCAGCGCCGCTGAGTTCGGAGTAGCGTACAGCCGCGGCGCGAGTTTCCGGTACGGCAACAACAAATCTAAATCAGCAGATATCAATCACCAACATAAACTGTTGCAATCAATATTTATTCCACTTCTCCATCAAAGTAACATTTTCAGTGTCAGCATATAAAAATTTGTCTCTCTCTCCTACAAAGAGTCTCTTTTACTACAGCCATAGATCAAACTTAAGACAATCACTGCTAATATGATCTGTGTGACTCTATGTACATAACAACATACATTTGATACATTAATCTACACTAATATTATGAATGCAAAAGTAAATGTGTCTCTCTGATACATTTTCACAACTAAACCGCCAAGCCGTTATTGATGAAATTTGAAAAGGATATAATAGTATATCCTTTTCAAATACATAGGTATCTTTATGAAGGATATATGATACATTTTTATGGATAAATAACATTTGTAATTCTCTGTAATGTTATATCGGTCACTCAGGCTTTGTTTCTCTCGCAGTCGGTTTATGTATGATCTGTGTATAAACTTGTGCAGACGCATCTTATTGTATTGTATACATTGTGGATTTGCGCTGACACTGAAAGTAGCAAGGGTACAATTAAAAAATACGTGTTTTTCCCAGGTGCGGTTAGAAAGTTAGACCGCACTCAATTTAAAAAAATAAAATACAATAGGAGGCTATGTGTGTTAGGAAAAGACAGTAAAACAAAAAATATTGTACACAAAACGATACTGACATACGTTTTCCGCAGAAAGCGGCATAACTTTGAACCACAAACAAAAATCTATCGGAATAACGATAGTAGGCAATTTCACACAGTTTAACCCACCCCTCTCCCCGTCCCGAAATTTTTTACTATTCTTAAACATGTTGCAAATTAGTTTTCTTTATGAGACAGGTTCAGTGGTACAGTGAAATGGTGATAGGTTAACCGTCGGAATTGTCAGTAATGTGCTTTAGTATCTCTGGACGAAGTTTGGTGACTGTCGGTGTTTGTTATTGAAGACTTCGACGGAATAAAAGTGAGATGAAAAGTGTTTCGACGGTCTCGTTATTTAATTGAACTTCTTAGCCAGTTTCAGAAGGTGTGTCAATTATTATCCTTCGGTGAAAGGTAAAATCACCTGGCAAACGGTCGGTAACACCCTGTTGATTAATGAATTAACTTGCAATCAGCTTCATTTGTGAGTACCATACAGCGGGAACCTTACCAAACTCTCAATCCTCAGTTAAATACCTTAGGGGGCTTCCTTTACTTACGTGAGGTGTTTTTCCTTAATTCCGGACTCCTTCCCCCCTTTTCACCGTGGTGAGATCTGAGAACTTTTCTAGCTCTCCAGCCTCTTACGCCGGCTATACCCCTCTAAAGTCGGTATCGCCGTCTTTTGTAGTTTTTTTTTTTTTCAGCTCTACTTCAAGAAATTAAAAAAATGACGTGAGATTTCCGTCGCCACCCCCCCCCCCCAATTTCACCTCACGTAATTAATGGACGTCCCCATAGCTCTGAGCCATCAAGCTGTCTGTAGTATTGAAGGAAAATCCTCGTACTACTATAGTGGCAGTCACGAAATTAGTCCTGTGAAGGTCACGGAGTATCCGAACAGTGTTGCAAATCAGCAAAAAAATCAACTTTCAGTAATGAGTGCGAAAAAATTTCTAAAACATAATACTTAACATGCGGGACAAGGTGATGTTCTTTATAATTCCAAATATTTGTGTGACTGTTTTTAAAAAAAAATAGTAATGTGTTTCCATGAAAATTAGAAATAAAAATACTTTTTCACTTCAACCGACAGAAAAAGCAATAAAAATAATAAGTAATAACTCAAAAAAAATTATGCGCCTTCCTGAAAGTTAACACACTCATACCGAATACATTCTATTCATTAAATAGGGAAGCATGTGAATAAAAAAAATAAAATGTTACACGAAGCGCTTAGTTGTTTCGGCTGTGTAATGTAAAATGTTGTCGCTGACTAACTTATGATTTATTTGTTTACGTAAAAACTTCCAGCGAGAAAGTTTCTAAGAAAATACTGAAATTAATTCTGGTAGCAGGCAAAGCCTCTTCAGACAACCCCTTTTGGATTGTTTCACAGTTTATATTTGCGCGAATGATTGCGCGCAGCGCATGCCGCGGTGCCGGCTGGTCGGTCGGTTCGTTTACGACTGAGAAACATATTTCCTGTCCTCCACAGAAAAGATATTTTCAGCTTCTGTAAGAATTATTATTGTTATTGTACACAATGGCCCATACATGACAAATTTCGCGAGAAATCTTCAAAAGCAAAGACAAAACGAAAATTAATTTATAAAATGTAAGGGATCGATTATACATAGAAATGACTGCCACAAATACCTCCATGTCAGTGTTTGTAATTTAGCGAAGTATTTTTTATTTTTGCGTATTAGTTATTGGTAATATTCATTAAAAATACTTTAAAATATCTGCTACAATGATTTTAATTAGGTTTCCAATGCCCAGGCGGCCTGCAGGTTCGCGAATATTACTTCTGTCTGTTAATACACTAATTGCATGATTATGTTCCTGAACATTACCACCATTAACATTACTCGAATAGGCCTTAAACTATGGAAATAAAGCGACCGCGTGTAAAGATACGCATGGATGACCGGCAAAAGCTAATGTGGCAATGTCGTCGGCCCGGTTATATGGCAAAAGCGCTCAGTGACAAAAGCGCTCTACCGCAGGTAGGCAAGGGTAGGTATAACCAACCACCCACCCTCGCCTACCTGCAGTAGAGAATTCCAAGAAAAATTCTTCCGTGAATATTTAGGCTCTTATTACTTTCGTGTCATTCGTACAGTGAAGTTTATTGGCAGCAGTACCACTTGTCTTATACATTTCAATTGTAAAGTATTTCTAGTTTTGTGAGTGTAGACTTTCCCGGCGTAGTGATGAAATATAATCTTCACGGGTGTTCACCATCCGGCTGAACACCTGTGAAGATTATATTTTATTTCTAGTTTGTCATCATGGAAGTGTTAACAACTAATAAGGGTAAACCTGCAGTGCATTATGAAAGTTATTCGTATCGGAAATACAAAAGTAAAGAAGATGGGCTAACGGTATGGCGGTGTCAGAAGGAAAGGACGAAAAGTTGTGGTGGAACGCTCAAAACGAAAAATTGGGAAGTTTTATGTGCAACTGAACATTCATGCGAAGCAGCGGACACAGTTCGCTTGGAAGTTGCTAAAAGAATGAATCATGCGAAGAAGAGGTCCCGCGAAGAAGACCCGCCCGTTTCTAAAATTTACACAGAAGAACTGGGAGACTTACACAGTAAAGGCTACGAATATGTAGCCAAATTGCCCCAACAGGTGACTGTCAAGAAAACCTTATTTCGACAGAGAAGCAAAGCTCGTGGTAACCGAAAGCAACTGAAGAGCCGAGACGAAGTAGTCTTAGATAATGATATGCTTCAGATGAGAGATGATTCAAGTTTCCTTTTGACACATGACAGCTCAGGAGAGCGAATGATAATACTTTGTGGACAGAAAGGAAGAGAATGTCTGAAGAGACAGCAAGATTTCTTCATGGATGCTACATTTAAAAGTTGTAGTAAACAATTTACTCAAATTTATAGTATCCACGCTGATTACTGAAGCTCCAAGGAAGAAACTAATGTGTTTCCAGTAGCGTTTGCCCTGTTGCCAAACAAAAAGAAAGCAAAGTATATTCGTTTATTTCGCCATATTTTACATATAGTTCCAGAATGGAATCCAAGAAAGATTAACATTGATTTTGAGGGAAGTGCAATATCCGCACTTGGAGAAGTTTTTCCAACCGTTGAAATTAATGGTTGTTACTTCCACATGAAGAAATGGTTGTTTGCAGGAAATTGGATTGACCCGTGAGTATCGGGAAAATGAAGAAATTAGACTGCATGTTAGGATGTGCGCTGCGCTAGCATTCCTCAAAACTGAAGACATCTTATACGGCTGGCTCGAGATATATTCGGAGGCTCCAGAAAATCCGACATTGTCTCAGTTTTTTGATTATTTCGTTGAACAATGGTTGGAGAATGAAGAAATTCCTCCTAAACTGTGGACTTGTTACGGTAGGCGACACCGCACTACGAAATTACATGAATGTTTGGAAAAAACTGTAAAAAAAAGTATGAGGTAAACGGTGATATTAGGTCTTGTTTGAAAGCGATATCATACTTACAAAAGCTGGGTTAGACCCGCTTTTTAACACACAAAAAATGAAAATAATGTAAATAAAGAGACATTGTAAATATGTAAATAAATAAATACTGAGGAAGCTTAATTCAAGCTGATTTTAAACACGCCTTAAACGGTTGTGTGCTACTTGCATTTCAGTCACTAAGTCAGTCCAAACCCTGGAAAAAGTGTGATGGAAATCAGTTATTAAGTATTAGAAATTTACTGAATTACTACTGGAAAATGTATGACTTCATGAACTCTTTAGGCTAGACGCATTCTAGCGATTTTCTGTTGCTGCGATAGAAAAATAGGTCGCAAAAAATTTTAGTGCGCACACTTGCGACTAATTTGTCGCAACAAATGATGTCGAGATATGAATCGTCTCTGTGTAGTAGGTTCAAAAAAAATATACTTAAAAATAACTATTCTGGGCATATCTTCTTACTGGTCAAACGTTACTAAAACGAAAATTTCAAGATGTTCCAGATAAGAAAATTTCATTTATTTTAGCAAATTGTTTTTTGTTATAAATGTATAATGTTGTTCAATATAAAAATTAACACAGAACATAGATTATTTATTTTGCAAGTGAAAAGAGTTTCGGGAAAGTGTGAAAGTACATATAACCATTAATAAATAAATATTACCAGCTACTGATTAGCTGTTAGCTATTTAACAACACATAAGTATGTTCCATTTCGAATGTTAACTGCTAAACGGTGATGGGTCGATATTTTTGAATACTCGGAACTAAAAATAGTAAAGAAATACAAAATTATTCCGTATTTACATGGCAGATTGGAAATTTTTCAATCTCTCAAATCAGTTTTCGATATTTGTGTTGCTTGAAAAATTGGTCTTTAATCGCCCGCCAATAAATCCCAAGTGCTCACGTAACCTTAGAGGCCATCAGGGCTTCACAGTGCGTTCTTCTGGCTACACCGTCTTTCCAGGAAGGTAGGGGATTATAGACCGTCCTTCCAGGAAGGACCCTAGAGCGCTTATGTCACCTGAGCGCTTATAGTCGGTCACCCGTCGGACCAACCAAGGGACAGAGGGTTGGTGCGGGCAGGGGAGGCAGTGGAGACTACGTGACCTTGGCAGGCCTAATTTCATGACGCCGACTATAGTTCTGATTTGAAGACGAGTTTTCTGAGAGCTGGTTGACGTCGCTCCGGTGAGAAGTTGCCCTGAGCGGGGGAGAGTGTTGTTAACAAGCGACTGTCGCTGACGGAGCCCCGCCGGGCGAAGAATGTGCCGCGGCGATCCATTCACAGGCCTCGCCCGCGCCTGATTTACATGATAATGCGCTTGTCGGCCATCCGTCTTGTATCGGCCGCGGAGGCAAGAGAACCCCAGCCGTCACGGGCTGCAGAGAGAGTTGTTGTAAATCTCCCTCTCTCTGTCGGTATCACTCCCGAAACGGAATGGAAATAACACAACTAGAAAGGAACTGAAAGAAAGATTTGAATGACCTATAAGTGTTCAAAGATAAAAAAAATCAGTATTCTACGATTTGCTGATGATGTTGTCTTGTTAACTGAACAGGTTGAGGTTATTAAGAAGTTACTGACTGTCATAAACAAATTACTGAAAGAAGATTTTGGACTAGATATAAACCAAAGAAAGACAAAAGTGATGAAAAGTAGCAGAAACGATACCAAGAGTGGATTACTGTGACTGTATTTGTGTACTCTGTATTGTGAATAAGAGATTAAACAAGGAGGAGGGTGAAAGAAGTTTGGTTTTAACCCCGAAGGTACGTTGTACCTTTCCGAAGGAGATAGGCTGGCATTGGAGGTAGGACGGCCAGTTCCTTTACACCTTACCTAACTTAACCCTGTAATCCTACCGGGTACAGAGGACTTACAGTTTAACGTGGAATCGTAACCGCGGAAGTGTTCTGGCGTACTTCACATTACACAGCAAGCTGTGCCAGAGGTTAAAGTCGGATTAAGGGCATTTGAAAATCCAGGAATTTCAACTGGGTACCATTCGATCTTGTCAGACGCCTTAACCACTGAGCCACCAGACAGCTTGATGCCATGACAGATTTCTGAATAATGCTTCGAATACCCGTCCGACCATCCAGATTTAGATTGCCGTGATTTTCCAAAATCACTCCAAGCGAATGCAGGGATGATTCTTACAAGACCATGACACAATTACTTCCCGATACTTGTTCCCAGTTCTTTCACGCCACTGTCGACCACGACATCGATGAGGCGTAAAGCTCTAAACAAAAAATGACGACTTAGATAGTAATGAGGATGTTGAAACTTAGAAGGTTTGCCATGGGCAACAAGAGATGGAGTATTGCATGAAACTATATAGAGCAGTGTTTCCCAACGTGGGGCCCACGCCCCACAGGGGGGCAATTTGGTTTTTTTTAGGGGGGCAATTTAGAAATTGACTTGATACGACTTTACCGCTTTCTCTTCGGGTTATTTAAATGCAATGTTAGATATAGGTACAAAATATAGCAAAAAAGCAAATTCTTAAAACAGTGCTGTAAATAATTATTAGATATAGTTTCGTTTGATGTTAGAAAAATACATCATCTGGATGATTTGAGTCGTCAGCTTGACCTTTTTGGGATTCACCGCGTAATGTTCCGCCTGTCTCGGGAACCCGGACCTTTTAAAACGCGCCAAAAACGCCGTTGTTCGTGATTTTTTCCATCTTTATATTCAGCCGAATCTGGATTTAGTGCAGCAAATGATTTACTGATAAAAAAAAGAAATCGACTGGATATAACACAACGTGGAGACTTGAGATTAAAGCTTACTAAATTTTAGCCTAATATATAATTTCTATGTAGCAAGCATCAAGTTCAAGGGTCACACTAAATTGCCATAGTAAATCTTTATTAAAAATCTTTTGAATTTTAGTATTTCATTACATGTTTTTTAATTTTAGTTACTGTGTTTTATTACAATATTAAAGTGTTTTCTTTCAAAAACCATCCTATATGAGTTTCTTCAATAACAAATAATTTTTTTATTAAAAATTATGTATGGGGGCAAAAAATAAAATAAAATGTTAAAAGTGGGACATGACCCAAAAAAGGTTGGGAAACACTGATATAGAGAAAAAGATTAATTTTTTTGCGTATTCAGTCTTTCAACTGGTTTGATACATTCCTCCATCTCCTATTGCCCTAAACTTTTCAACATTTCCACAACTTCATATATTACAATGCTCTTCTGTTTCTATTGTTCCCTCTACTAGTAAATCGACCAGTGTTTCGAAAATATGAAGCCATTAATTAATCATACAGTTCTTAAAACGCGAGCTGCCATTCTGTCTTTTCTTTCAGTGAAACTCTTCTATAATTATCTATAATTATCTTTCTTCGTCCGTCATTGCCACAACACAAACATGTTCGGGAATAGTTTTTTTTCCTTGCAGCTTTTACCCCTTGTTGACGTCGAGATCATTAGAGACGGAAGTGGTTTAAGCAAAAGGAACGGTAAGGAATTTAACCATGATATTTTCATGAAACATCCCTGCATTCGCCTGTAGTGATATCGGGCAACCATGGAAAATCGAAATCTTGATGGGGATACGAACTTGCGTCCTCCTGAATGCCAGATCCAAGCGTTACCACTCACTCACCACGCTCGGATTATATAGAAAGATTATTCACGTAGCATCATTTGTTTTGTAGTTTCACATGGCGACCGTGAAGCAGGATATTTCTGTCGGAGCTGGTGTTGCCACTGTAACAGGTGTTCACCGCTGCGGCCTTGCCTGCGGCCACCACCAGGCAACTGGTTCCCCGCCCCAGATGCCTGCGCATCAGCTGACCCGCGAACTACATCTTGATCGAGGTCGCCTTGCCTCGGGCATTAGTGGTTTCAATTAAGTGTTATTATGATCATGTTTTTTTTCCATTCCGTACAGTAACACTGGCACCAACATACAGTCTGAAAAAAAAAAACACAGTTGTGATTTGCTGTTCAGTTGAAGGGACCAAACACCCATTAAAGGAAAAAAGAGAAGTCTCCCAGCAGGTTTATACGTATTACAAAGCCTACTAATATCTTGAAGAAGGTCCCAAAATTAAGGTCGATACCAAAGTAGGATCCTGCAAATTTGTTTTCCACGCTCCCTTAGTACCGTTAATCGGGGATAGGATGCGAAAAAGGGAAACACCCATGAAAAAAAAAAAAAAAAAAAAAAAAGTTACCCGAATATTAGTAGTTGTAAACGACAGAATAATCTTGTCACTGAGAGTTATTGCATAGATAATCATCCAGTCCCTTTCTAATTCACTTTGTGTTGACTAATTTTCGTCATCTTTCTCTCTCCATCCAAAACACTGCTTTAATTATTTTTTCACAGGTTTTCCTTTTGTATCCACAGAGCGTGTTGGGAGAATGATAACGCTCGAGCATGGAATTTGGGAGGATGCGGGATCAAATTCCAGTCAGAGCATAAAGATTTTAATTTTTCGGGCGAATTTCTTCAAAAGGACATGGTCGAATTCCTTCTTGTTTCTTGCCCCTCATCGTCTGCCTGCTTTAATGACCTCGACGAGTCATAAAACCAGAAAAAGAAGAAACTACTGTTTTATAGGAGCTAGTTTATAGATGTATATCGGAAAGGATCGCAGTATGTGCCAATAAAATTTGGTATGTTTGGTTAATAGTAACATTTACTTTTAAAAAAATGTCTTTACGTGTTAGTGGTCCGTCGAATTATTTTTTACATGTTACCGGTCAGATGATTCAAAAAGATTGAGAAACGCTGGCCTAAAGCCTGCTTATTTTTCTCGCTGCCTCAACGGCTTTTCTGTGTAATCCCATTGCCATTAGCAACTTAACTGCTATGTTTCAGGTTGGGTGGTTTTGGGGACACATTTTTATTTCTCCTTGGGGAAAAAAGGCTATGGACTCCAATGGCGCCCCTATATTGGCTCTTGGTTGCAGCATAGGTATATGTGCTGGTTATTTGAGTTGGTCGGCGGATGGTTATTGCTGTGGCTTTATGTCCGTTTCTGTGGTCCGCCCGATCCTTCCATTGGTTGGATGTGGCCGGGGTGGTGTGGGCGTTGATGGCTGTTTCTAGATTTCTTCTCACAGGGCATCCCCCGTAACTGGCGGCATGATCAGAACCGCAATTTGCACACGTCGGTGTTGCTTCACGCGGACGTGAGCAAACCAGGTTGTTGTGGCTCCCTTCGCAGCGAACGCAGCGTACTTGCTGGCGACAGACAGTCCGATACTTTATGTCCGGAGCCTTGGCAGCGGTAGCATTGTTGTATTAGTTTCATCGGTCTGCCCGTGTGTGGCCGCCTTTTGGAGTCCTGTCCGCTCCTGATCTTGTCTTGCCTGCTGGCCGGGGCGGTGGTGCTTGACTGCCGTAAGCTCTCTCCTGTCCGGTACTGGGCGTGAGGTGGAGTTACTGGCTTGTGGTTTGGCGTCCCCTAGATGTTCTGTCTGAGATCGGCTCCGTTCAGCTTCCGGTGGAGGCTTGTGTTTTTCGTCTCGCCGAGAAACTTCGGGTTCCACGGTTCCTGTTGCTGCTTGGTCCGTGGTTGCTTGTTCCTCACTTGGCTGCGGACTGTCGAGCTGCTTGGGCTCATCTTGGATTATTCGCCCACCGAGTTGGTCGATGGCTGGCTCGATGGCTGTCTGGATTGGGCAGTTGGCGATGAAAGTCGCCAGTGCTGCCCGTGTTTCCTCCAGGAGGGTTGTCATCAGGTGGAGTATCTCGGACATGGCGGCCTGGTGTCGCGGCTAGGTGGCTTGGAGTAGATGGCCCAGGACTGCTTCAGTGGCGACTGCATGGTCGTCATTCCTGGTTGTCTCGACTACCTCGCTTCTCGGCGTTGCGGCACTCTTTACTAATTTCGGGATGGTTGAATGCCCGTACTCTTTGCATAGGCGGTTGGGAACGTTTCTAGTAGTTATAGCCAGTGATCATCGTCTGTCAGTAATTCCCCTCGCAGGAGGATGTAGGAAAGCTGGAGATCTGTATGTGTTGGTCGGCAGTGGAGTTCGCGTGGAGACTACCTGTGGCGTGTATAATGACCCGCAGGGCCTAGCGTGACCCCCAGACACGCAGCGCCTGCGGTAATTGGGCTGGGAACAGCCGCAGCAACCAGATCCGCGACTCAACACAAGCAACGCAGCAAGTCGATACCTCTTACAACGACGCGCCTTGTGTCGTCCAAATACACAAAAACGGGCAGACAGAGTACAAGGCCTAGGAAGAAGTTTGTTGAATCAGAGTGTAATAAAAAGAAGAGAGAGGTTGGCAGTGGTGACTCTTTGAGAGGTACAGGAATCCTCAATTTCTTATTAGGACTGTCGATATTTTTATATATATATCGGATTTGTGACTTATCGATATATTTTTTTAAACATCTGAGTTCCGATTTATCGATGTTTTTCTAAAAATATCGTGTTTTCGAGCTATCGACATTTTCAAATTATTCAATACCTGTTATCGATGTATCAAAACAGTATCGATATCTCGAAAAAAGTATGAGTCCATGTACAATCTGTCGTAAAATCTCACAAAAGTAAATCTTGTATAAATGGAGACAAAGCTCGTCGATTTTTTTCTGATAAATAGTTGTGATATATTGTTCAGAACCAATACCGCACTTTATGAAGCAGAATTGTTTATAATTAATGCTAATCATCATCATCATCATCTAGGGCAGCTCGAGCTGATAATATTAATACTAATACTTTTGCACCCGTTGAGGGTCACTTTTGAAATCTTTTGAATCATGTGCATACAAGAAACCGCTAAATTTTTGAATCAGCATTATTATCGCCTCTTGGTTGTTGGCCAGATCTTAACTTACCATAAGCTCTAAGTGAGTAATTTAAATATGATTCAACAGATTTTATTTGATAAGCCAGGTTTAAAAAATTTGTAATTTTTGAAATAATATATATGATTAAATATATTGTATGTGCTATATATTTAATCGTTTTCTTATACCCCAAAAATAACTTGAAAGCTTCCACGAGTAAAACGGAACTTATTTTTTTTGTTTTTTAATATAGCTGCCGATATCCAGATTTCAGTATGAAAGTGTCTATATATCGTTGTAAAAATATGAAACATAAATATCGATATTATTAAGAGACGTGCAGTGTTATTAACGGTCCTGCTGGTTAGTGTAGTCTGTTCATTTTTAATAGGTCACTCAAGGTCACACTGTTTCATCTCCTCTCCAGTGCACTAAACCCTACATGCGCAGGTAAGTGTGTCCCAAGACAAGAAGGGCGCCTCCTGTCATATCCCGTATATCCCTTCCAAACCATTACCTTCTAGGACTGTTGATAATATATCGATATTATTTTTTGAAAATATCGATATTTATGAGTGATATTTTTTTAGGACGATATATCGATATTTCGATACTGAAATCTGGATATCGGCTTTGATATTTTTTAAAATAAGTTATCATTTTTCGTTTGCTCTGAATGACACTATGTCCCTCTAATTTCTGTCACGCATAGAGATCAGCAAACTTAAGTAAATCTTACTACCTTTCTATAGTTAATTTGCAAGTACCAAGTAATATGGTGATGCTCGGGGAATGTTACCTTAAACTGGCAATACATAGTGAATGGACTATATGAGTAAGGAAGAACTGCAGATGTAAACACGAATCACAGCATATGAATCAAGTTAATGGGAATGTAAGTTGAAAGGAACGTCTAGATAAAGCTCAGGACTGGCAGAAATGGAATGGCCACTGTAGACTAATAACGTGAGATATCGGTAGCACTGGAAATACCACTTACCCTTTTTTCTTAATTATTTTCGGTTTAGTATATAATTAGAAGTAATATGGACATTTCAGGCATCGTCTGGAAGCGAGATAGAACCATCATGAAATTGTACATTCTTCATTACCATTATCGTAAGCCCCCGGTAGTAAGTCATCAGACGCTGACGGGCATTCTGGAGTACAAGGATTCAAATCGCCGTCCGAACAGTTCCGTTTTCAGTGGTTACTCCAGGCGAATATCAGGTTAATTCGACGGCCGAAATCCTTTCCAGCTTCTAACGATGTTGACGAAACTTAAAGCACTCAGAAATATTAAATGTTGTTATCACTATCGATAATCATCAACTATTATTAAAAAAAAGGGTTGGATGTAGCAAGGATTGATTCGAAATTGGAAGATCAAAGTAAAAAACCTTTTACGAAGAGAGTATATGTGTACTGTTTTGCAAAGTAACTGCGAGAAATACCATAAGATAAGTCCATCCCGGGAGTAGAAATATTTCTCTAATTTCATAGCCTGCAGATACCATAAGATAAGTCCATCCCGGGAGTAGAAATATTTCTCTAATTTCATAGCCTGCAAACTAATCGTGTACCAAGAGACACAGATTTGGCTACCTCACTTTAAAGTGTGAAGATACTGTAATTCTGTATAGGTTGAAGCTATTATAATTTGTCTTCAATCTTTGTAAACATACCAAACCGCTTATTGAGTAACTACACCGCATATTTCGAGTGTTGTGTTTCCACAACTCACATTTATGCGAATCGCTGAAGAATAGAGGAAATTAGGATCGTATTTATTTATTTTTTCGAGTCTACAGGTATTCTAACAGTCTGTAAGACTACATTTTATAATAAATTTTAGGTACCATACAACAGAAGGAGAAATACTCGTAATTACCGCTTTTTTTTTTATCTTGTTCCATGTAACCCGCCTTGGTGGCCGATTTTACTGACATACATGACGTGGGCACTTGATGCGGTGTTAGCTAGATCGAACACCGGCAGTAGCGGAAGGAATTCTCGTTATTCCTGACATTGTCAGCAGGGTGCAGAGGTGGTGGTGCATATTTCCTAATCACCAGATTATGCACCAAATTCCTGCGTTAAACAAATACGCAGTGCGTATGGAGTGACGGCATACCGCACTGTTGATGGTGATTCGTTCGTCGGATAAGCTTGGCCGTCTTTTGGTATCTTTCGGAATAGTAGGTCTGAATAGGCTGGAAACTATTTTTTCCCGCTCATTCCGTATCTTTGACACGAAAAATACTCTGCACTGAATACAAACAACATAATGGAAATACATCACAAATACAGTAATAGCAACACTTGATCTCTGAGCAATCAAAGGAAGGAGGCTATCGGAGGAAATACCCTCTATTCTTCTAACAACCTGCACCCCGTCACTGCGATTGGCACATAATTTAAGTCTTCATTGGTCTAGAAAAAGATCAGATGTAGGCCTGCCACCACTAAACTGTGACTAGAGTAGTGGTGTGAAAAATTATCCTCCTAAATCATAAGCTTTTTAAGTAAGTAATCGAATTTATGACGCCATTAGACCCCTTTTTCATATTGCATTAATTTTTCCGTGAAATTTTCAGTAAGTTGATTTAATGATAAAGTCGCTATTTGCGATGTTTCATACTGAAGTTAAATGAATAACCATTGTTTTTTCAAATCAAAAGCTTTCAAAGTAAAAAATCCAAGAGTTTGAGTTTCATCTCAATTGACAAAATTTTCTCAACTCATTGGATTATTTTTTCGTCACTAATGGGCGACAAGGTGGTGGACGTCCACGGCTGATCACAGAACATTATGGTGCAGACACAAGTGTTTCGGAGCACACTCTGCTGCCACCTCTGCCAAAGATCGCCACCTATCCCGCTTTACAGAGCGGGCAAGCCTCCGACCTTCACGTTCTGTGATGAGGCGTGGACGTCCACCACATTGTCGCCCAGTCGTGGTTTCACCGAGTTTCAACCACTCTGCATAGATGCTCACTACAGCAGCACGCGAACAGCCGACCAGCCTGGCCGTTTCCGAGATGCTCGTTCCTAGGTGCCTCGCCCAGAAACGACCGGCCCGTAATTTAAGGGAATTGCGTGACCTGTGCGTAAACATCTGGTGCCAGACAACTCCGGAAACCTAACAAGGACTTTTCGAATCCATGCCACGCCGAGTCGCTGCTGTATTTCGCTCCTAACACACTAATAAGCAGGTGGTCATAATGTTTTGGATGATCGGTGTATCTATTAGGGGCCATCCATAAATTACGTCACACCTTGAGGGGGGGAGGGAGGGGTTCAACAAAGTGTGACATCGTGTGACAAGGGGGGGGGGGACGTGTCATAAACTTTGATGTCATAATTTGCATCACTTTTTGGCTCGTGGCGAAAGATGAGTATGATGTTGACACATCGAATGTTCCCAACACTATCGAAATCAAGAATGAAGTGACTATTATGCCAATATAAACAGAACAAGGAATGGGTCCAAAATCCATGGACACATGATGACTCAATTTTGTATAATTATTTCGATTTTTTATTTATTTTTTTATATTTTCTTAAATGTTTGATTTAGGCCCTATTGTTGATATGATTTTTCAACTAGAAATATATAAATCATTTTGTAAATGCTGTTTTAACTTTTAAATTATAATTGCAAAATATGTGACGTCACACTAGAGGAGGGGGGGGTCGCACAAATGTGACAACCTGTGACAAGGGGGGGGGGGGAGAGGGGTCCAATAATCATGAAATTCGTGTGACGTAATGTGTGGATGGCTCCTTATTTTACCGTCACTTCCCGCTCTGGCTGTTGCCCTGTTCTTCGCTCCGCACCTAGAGACTGGAGTCTGTTGATCCGGCTCCAGCAAGGCCTTGACGGTCGCTGATACATTGCTCGTCCTGCTACAAGTGGAACCGGCGTAACGAAGCCGTCCCGCAGTCGTTTGTCTTGGCCGTCCGCAATTTGTGCATGTTCGGGCGTGTCCGCCGTCGTTATTCGTACCACTACACGGCCGCTCCAATTAATATTCGGCCGATACCGAAGAGTTCGCCCGAGTGGAGGGAGGATTATCCCGCGAGGCTGGTTCGCCGCGGGCAACAGGCTTGGCGGCCGCGCGCACTTGCGTAACAGGTTGGCTTGAAAAATCCCGCACAGAGCCTCAGCTACGCGCGGAACACCTCCGCCAACAAGTGTTTCTAAACACTACAGATTCAGCAGCCGTCACACCAGTAAATTCGTCACCCGACATGTTTGGCTCCAACTTTTCTCACTTTTTGACCCAAGTCGTAAGTCGTTAACGGTAGAATCATCTTCTTGTTGGATCCAAGTCTAAGATTATCGTAGGTCGTTGGAGTTCTTGACGATAATTTAGGTTTGGTACAACAAAAGCTTGGACCACTTGATAGGTACTTTAAAATAACTGCGAATCGTTTGAAAGAATTGGACTGAGCGTGGTGGTGTAACGGATAGCGTTACGGCCTCGCATTAGGGAGGACGGTGGTTCGAATCCCCGTCCGGGCATCCAGATTTGGGTTTTCCATGGTTTCCCAAATCACTCCAAGCAAATTCCGGGATGCTTCCTTCAAAAGGCCATGGCCGAATTCCTTCCCATTCCTTGCCCCCATCCTTTCCCGTCTCTTTAAGACCTCGCTGTTGAGAGACGTAAAGCAGTTAAAAAAAAAAAAAAAAAAAAAAAAAAAGGAATTGGAGTAGCATTACTCGAGGCATAACACGTTGCTATAGTCGGAAGACTTTGCATTGCTTTATCAGCATGAACACCAATAAATCCGTCGCTCGGATTTCTGGCTTCAAGCTTTTTGACGTTTGAACCAAAACCTGAAGTCGTTATCAGTAGAATCATCGATCCTCTTGTTTGGATTCAACTTTCGACCCAAGTTATGATTATCGTAGCCCGTTGGAGCTCTTGATAATAATTTAGGTTTTGACTAACAGAATCTTGGATCACCTGATAAGTACTTAAAAATGAGTCTGAAACGTTTGGAAAATTGGAGTAGAATTGCTCGACACATAACAAGTTGCTATAGACGGAAGAATTTTCATTGTTTTAGCAGCAAACACGCCAATAAATCCGTCGCTTGTGTTTCTGGCTTCAACGTTTCTGACGTTTCGACTCAACCCAGAAGTCGTTATCAGGAGAGTCATCTTCCAGCCGGACGTCACGTCTGAACAAGAAGATTTTGCATTGTTTTATCAGTAAACACACCAATAAAATCGTCGCTCGTATTTTTGGTTTAAACGTTTCTGACGTTTCGACTGAACCCAGAAGTCGTTATGAGGAGAGTCATCTTCCAGCTGGACATCACGTTTGAACAAGAAGAGTTTGCATTGTTTTAGCAGCAAACGCACCAATAAAATCGTCGCTCGGATTTTTGGCTTCAACGTTTCTGACGTTTAGACTCAACCCAGAATTCGTTATCAGGAGAGTCATCTTCCACCTGGGCTTCACGTTTTGACCCAGTTATCAGTTCATCATTTGCTGTACCCGCGCCATCTAATTGTGACGTTGGAGTTCCTGATGAGAATTTAGATCTGGTCGCATGATTTACTTCAGCAAAATCTTGGATCACCTTATAAGAACTTAAAAATAACGTCAAAAAATCTGAAAAGATAGAGCAGTAATAGCTCAAGCTTGGCTTGAAAACTCCCATACATTTCCTGCACTTCACTCCGAATACCTTCAGGCACAAGTATCAATTACTAAATACCAAAGATTCAACCTTATTCCAGCAGCCAACATACCAATAAATTCTTCACCCAACTTTTTTTGTCTAAGTTTTCTTATATTTCAATTTGAGTATAAAGTTATTGTCAATAGAATCATCTTCCTGTTTAACTTCACTTTATGTCCCAGGTGTCGTGTCGTCATTGGCCGTCCCAGTTCCAGTTAACTGTGATTTAGAGCTCTTGTTGAGAATCTGCATCGGGGTTGGAAGCTTCGACCACCTGATGAGTACTCTAAAATGACGCCGAAACATTTGAAAAGTCCCATACAGTTATTACTTCACTTCCAATACCTTCCAGCACAAAAGGTGTTAAACAGCAAATTTTGTGGGTTGTTTTAGCAATAAGCTCGTCGATCAATTTTGTTGCTCCAATTTTTCTACCGGGATGGTAATGATCATGGCCGAATCCCTTCCCGTCCCTTGCCCCCATTCCCTTCCCGCCTCTAATGACCTCGACGTCAAAAACGCGTAAAGAAATAAGCAAAAAAAAAAAAACCACCTCTTGTAACGTTCCGACCCAAGTCTGAAGTCGACGTCAGTAGAAATCATCGCTATATTCGTGTTGATGACTACGAAAAACGCCTAAAAATCCCAGTGTCCTTAACTACACTGGCGAACAAAAGTTTGGAAAAATGAAGCCATTTAATGCTGGCTGGGCAAATTCCACACAGTACCTGCAATTCACTCCAAACAGCTTCTGGTACAAATATTGCTTTACCACGGAAGATTTTGCTTTGATCTAGGAGTCAACATATAGAATAAGTTCTACTCTCGACGTTTTTGTCCCATCCTCTGGACTGCACGTTTCGACCCAAGTTTCAGTTCATCACTGCTTGGCCCACCCACACACAGTAAGTATACTGTGATATTGGGACCGAGCGTGGTGGGCCAGCGGTTAACGCTCTTGCCTCGCATTCGGGAGGACGCTGGTTCGAATCCCCGTCCAGGGATCCAGATTTGGGTTTTCCAAAATCACTCCAGGCGAATATAGGGATGCTTCCTTCAAAAAATCCATGGCCGAATTCCTTCCCGTTCCTTGTCTCCAATCCCATCCCGCCTCTAATGACCTTGACGTCGACGAGGCGTAAAGCCGTAGTGATATTGGAGCACTTATATAGAGTGTAAACCCGGGCCTGATGATATACTTCAGAAAACCAGGTGACGCTACAAACTGAGCCACAGTAGTGGGCGTGTTATTATCAACAGAAGTGAAATGCGCTGAATTCTGTCCCATTTTTATAATGTTTTTACGCGAGCACGTATTTTTGCTGATATAATCACAGCTGTTCGTATTTTTGCGCGCACAGTGGTCGTAATTAATAGCGAGCGTTCTGTTTTCGCTGTCCGCCCACTCTGAGTCGGGCCTTCCTCAGCCGTCATCTAGCAGCCCGCCAAGGTCGCGCGGCTTGTTAGAACACCTCTCAAGGACTCCGCGGCCTCTAATACTCTCTCACCAACATACAGCCATCGTACTCAACAGAACGGACCGCGCATCACCACTACACTAGCAGTTGTAGATCGATAAAATTCTTTCGTGTAACTAGTCGAGTTATTCCGTTAGTGAAACACGACGTTTCGGTCATATTCTGCCGCCATTGTCAGGTGACTCATGAAAATGGGCGGCAGTGGCTAAGAACCGGTGAAACGTAGTGTTTTTATCAATAGACTCACTCTGCTAGGTGCCCCAGAGATTTTTATCCATAAGCAGCGCCGCGAAAACCACCAGTCTCACATAAATTTCAAGATTATTTTATTTTCAACAGAGACCTACCCCGCTGGAGTCTCTCAAATGTCGTGTGTTTGGCACCCGTCGTTGTTAATGTTGATTGAAAATTCTCCTCTTTTTCTGTTGTTTCTTCTGCGCCGACGTAAACAAAACAAATCAGGTTTATCATACAGAGAAAAACTATCTGTGCAGGAGCATACACTCGCTGGTGAAGAACAATCTTTTCTGCGGTCTCCTATTAATGTCTCTGATTAATTTATAAACCGCTAGTCCATTAATACTGAATAAACAACAACAACCTCGCCGGTAGATGAAGTAGGAAGATGGCTTCGAAACGTCGCATCACATAGTCGCACGTCCTCTACGGAAGGGCCGAGAACGTTTTATACAAAACAGCTTATGTTCTCATCCTGGCCTAGTGTGTGAGTGCTTAATGTCTGGACTTTTCATCCAGGAGGACGCAGGGTCAAACTTTGTTCCGGCCATCCATAGTTTCCCTACATGACCTCAGGCATAGGCCGGATTGCTTTCAACACAAGGTCACGGGTGACCTTCTTCGTGATACCGTACGTGGTTGGTGAGCGGTGATGCTCTGGCCTCGCATTCGGGAGGACACAGGTTCGAATCCTCGTCCGGCCGTCCAGATTTCGGGTTTCCGTAGTTTCCCATAAATCACTCCAGGTGAATGCCGAGGGGATTCCTTCAGAAAGGTCATGGCCGATTCCTTCGCGTTCGTTGGCCACTGTCCTTTCCTGCATCTAATGACCCCAAAGTCGACGAGACATAAAGCTATAAGGGAAAAAATACTTCCTCCTGGAGGAATTAGTATCGAATCCCCGTCTAGCCATCCTCGTTGCATGTGACCAATATTATCCCGTCTTTAATGACTATGATATCAACGCGGTGTAAAGCCCAAGTTTAAAGAAATCAGGATTTAATTTTTTATTGTCTCTTTTCTCTTCATCGACGTTGGTGTCATTAGAGGCGAGAGAGGACCGGTGGCAAGGAACCGGAAAAAATTCGGCCATGCAACTTTGAAGGAACCATCTTGACATTCACCTGGAGTGATTCGGAAAACCCAAATCTGGATGCCCGGACGGGGATTCGAACCCACGTCGTCCAGAATGCAAGGCCAGTGCGTTACCACTCACCCACTACGCTGGGTAAATTATTCCATAATGGACTTGTCATCGGAAAGCCTTGAAGCTCCGTAATGTTGTTATCTAGTCCACTTGTGGCAGTGTAGTGGCTGGTGGTGTAATTGGCTTGATTGTTTTCAGCCTGCAGGCTCTTCCCGCTGTGATTACTCGATCGGTCGGACATTTGCGTGTTATTCCTGATGCTGGAGGTGTCGTAACAAGTGTTTGAGCGCTCGGCTCTTGGCTCGCGGCTCCGCTCGTCCTTGGCTCAGCCACGCCTCGAGTCTGCTATCAATCCAGGTATCAGCCACTCCGCCCCTGGCGTAAGTGCTGCACCTTGCTCCGTATCCAATCGCAGCTACTGGTGATGTCCTGATCGTACGAGATTCGGCCAGCTGACGTGGGGCAAGCAATACAGAGTCAGCGTAAAGTAGAGTACTCGGGAGGCCCAGGCATGGCCATCATCAAGGTGATTATTACTCACAAGTGGGCGTCCATCCACTCTCATCCTGTTCACGGACGCCAAATGTGAGGGTATTGTTTTACAACCTGTTTCCCTCATTTTCGTTCTCGTCAACTCTTAATGTACCTACTACCGAGCGAGGTGGGTGAGCGGTAACGTTCTGGTCCCACGTTCGGAGGACGCGGATTCGAATCCCCATCCGGGCATCCAGATTTGAGTTTTCTATGGTTTCCCAAAATCACTCCAGGCGAATAACGGGATGTTTCCTTCAAAAGGCCATGGCCGAATTATTCCCCGTTCCTTGTATCCAGTTCCATCCCGCCTTTAATGACCACGACATCGACGAGGCGTAAAGACATAAGTAAAAAAATACAAAATGTCGGGAACTGCACCACTTTCGGTACCTGTCAGAAACTGTTGAAATTTACACCAGTCGCTTCGTCAACATGTCCTCCTCACGTTTTGCGATCATAAATTCCGGAAAAGTTGCCAGGAATTTAATTAAAAATGCCGAAATATGACATGACGTACAGCAGTTACATGCCGCCAACGTTGAAAAAAATTAATGTTAGTCTCTTAAAATGTTGATTTAATCCTTTGTTGTAATGTTTTCATGCCTTTTCAGCTCTACTCCTTTGTAAAAAGTCGCACAAAATTGACAAACACGCAATATTTATCCGAGTTGTAATACGGTGATGACCGCCATCTTACATAGCAACGAGAAATCAGAGATAATCTATTGCTTCCATTGTAAACAAATACGCCTTTGCGTGTTGGATGCCGCATAGCCAAAATTTCGTAATTTTTTATCACTTGGTCCAGGCCGTATTTCAACATAATCACGATTTCTATCACAAAACTAAACTGTTTAGGTTGAAATGATCCCTGTACCGATAATTTATATGTCATTTTAGCAGTGCTGAAAGCATTTAGCAAATGCTCAGCCTTTCATATTTCGGCATTTTTAATTTAATTCCTGGCAACTTTTCCGGAATGTATAATCACAAAACGTGAAGAGTACATGTTGACGAAGCGACTGATGTAAATTTCAACAGGTTAGTACCAGTTTCTGGCAGATACCGAAAGTGGTGCAGTTCCCAAAATGTCTTCTGGAATTAATATGCAAAAAAATCTACGTGCCACGCGAGGGAGGGGGGGGGGGGAGTTTGGAGACAAAACCAAATCGGGTTACGTGGAGGGAGGGGATATTAACAGAAGGCCAAAAAGGAGCTACTTAGATAGATAGATAGATAGATATGTTCACTTTGATCCCATGTGAGAATAATCTCGGGGATGTGGAACAGTACATACACTTATTTGTAATGTCAATATTACTATATAATTCATAATGTTATTATATATTGACAACAAGTTAGCTACAACCCATTAATATAACCAATATCTCCTGTTATCTACAAATACAATCCCGAGTTAATTAATACTTATTATGTGGAACAGTGTATACACTTGTTACCAGCATCTAATAATCAGTTATTTTCTTACAACCAGTAACCATGATAAGTTTCACTGTAATTTTCGACTACATATTATATCATGTTAGTTGCTATTTATGTGGAACAGTACACACACTTATTAACAATATCAATTATATTACCAACAACTCATAAGCAGTCAATTACTTAACAACCTGTTAGTATGATAATTTTTCACAGCAGTTTTTGAATGCATGCTATCCCATGTTAGTTACTATATACGAGTGGAATTTTGTAAACACAATAATTACTTAAATTGTCAAAAGTTTCAACAGAAAGAAAAACCATATATCATTTTAGTAATTGTGGACAACTTTGTCACCTTCCCCTTCCATACACCATATATACTATTTTATCAGTCATTCTTAGTTACCAAATTCCAAGAAGAAAATTCTTTCACAGAGTAAAATGGGTTCTGAAGCAGAAACTCTTTCAGTTTGGACTTAAAGTAGTTGGGTTTTTGTAGGTAACATTTAATTTCTGTTGGTAAGACATTGAATAAGGAAGCTCCAGTAAATGTTAACCCTCTCTGTACAATTGACAGTGATTTGTAATCCTTGTGAATATTATATTTATTCCTAGTATTATGGCTATGTATGTCAGCATTAAGATTGAAGTGTTCAGGATTTTCCACTACAAATGATAATACAGAGTATACATACTGTGCTGGCATGGTTAGAACACCCAGGTTTTTAAACAGATTTCTGCACGACGTCCATGGGTTTGCTCCACAAATAGTTCTTATAGCACGCTTTTGTAATTTAAACACCCTTTGTTCTTGTGACGAGTTTCCCCAAAATGAGATGCCATAAGTGAGCAGGGAATGAAAATATGCAAAATATACTAACTTTCTGGTTTCTATATTAGCTATTCTAGATATTACCCTCAGTGAGAATGTTTCAGAATTCAGTTTTTTAAGAAGTTTGTAACGTCTACCTTGGGGACGTTTACTTTAGGGTCGTACTGTTTTATCATTAGCAAAATTATCAATTTGGAATATCAAAAGTCATACTTAATCTTCAGCTCATCACATGAAATATTATTGTAATGAATAGGAAAACTGAAAATTGGGTGTACAATTTATTATTGTGAAATTAGTCAAACATGAAGTTTGTTTTAATTCTGAGGTTAACAATTACATATCATTGAATATCAAACAGCTAGAGCAAAATCTCAGGGTCATTGCAAAATCTCAGGGTCATTACTGGGTGAGCTTCCGTCCGGGCTGTAGCTTTTACCATTGTTCACAGCCCAGGTCAGCGACCAGGTAAGACCAGCGCCACATGCGGTCTTTCAGCTTCCTCGAACGCACCGCGTGATGGCAGCGTCCCCAGGTGCCGACTCGTACTCCGCGAAAATCACTTCGGCCGTACTAGATGAAGATCTGCACCAGAATGTCTCGTCGTCCGTACTTCTCCTCCGAGCAAGACTCTGTACTTGTCGTAATGCGATGTCGGGTCCGGCTCTTGGCGAATCACCGCAATCCGCGCCAAAGGAACAGCGTCACATTGTCCCAGAACAGACAAGAAAAAATACCAACACGGCAATAAATTGAGGCGGCTTCTCTATTGGCTGGATCGTCTTCCCCTACTCTCATAAAGCACTCATTTACTAGGAAACGTCACTAAGGTTTATTTTTGCTAGTCCGCGCCAGTTTTTCGGCGGGAACTTTCCGAAACGTGCGAAAATAGAAAGCGGGTCTCAGTTATTTATGGGGGTTATAAATCCGCTTTATGTCCACGTTGAGAAGGACGTTGTCAGCACCCCCCAAGGTGCGTGTAAATCTGGACGCTTTAGTTCCGTCACGTTTCTGTTCGTTGACACGACGCATCGGCAACATTCACACACACCGTGGGATCACTTAGTGCCTAATGGCACTGTACCTTTTAATTCATTACAAGTTGTTGAATATGTTGTTTCCAGTTCAATTTGTTATTTATATATACACCCAGGAATCTTGTGAAACTGCTTTTATTGATTGTTTTCCCTTCTGAAATAACATTATAGCTGTCCTTTGTTTTATTTTTTTGTAACAAACTGAAGTAACTGTGTCTTTTCTACATTAAGTATTAGTTTGTTGGCATTAAACCACCTATTAATTTTCTTTATAGCATCATTTGCTATGTTTTCGAGGTTTTGTGCTGATGGATCTTTCAACGATATGCTAGTGTCATCTGCAAAGAGCACTATGTGTTCATTATCACCTAGTATATGTGGAAGATCATTTATATAGATTAAGAACAGCAGAGGGCCAAGAATTGAACCCTGAGGCACACCACATTTAACTATACCCCATTCTGAGTTTATAACATTTCCTGTATTAGCATCTTTCAGTGATACACATTGCTTTCTATTTTCCAGGTATGATTTAAACCAAAATCCTGGCTTACCACTAACTCCATAGTGATCTAATTTACCTAGTAGAATATCATGATCAACACAGTCAAAAGCCTTAGCAAGATCACAGAATATACCTAGGGAATTTAGTTTTTTATGCATTGATTCCAATATGTTGTTTACAAAAGCAAAAATTGCTGAATCTGTTGAAACGCCTTGTCTAAAACCAAACTGTACTTTACTGAGTAGGTCATTCTTTTGTAGATGTGCATACACCCTTCTGTACATTGCTTTTTCAAAGATTTTTGAAAATGCTGGTAGAAGTGATATAGGTCTGTAATTCTCAATCTTTGAGGTATCACCCTTTTTATAAAGCGGTTTGATTATTGACTTCTTGAGTGAGTCAGGGAAGATAATTTCTTCAAAAGAACTATTACAAATGTGACTAATAACTCTACTAATGCTGGTGTTACATTGTTTCATTACATGGGTTGAAACCTCATCATAACCAAATGAATTTTTATTATTGAGGGATTTAATAATTTTTTCAATTTCATTTTTACTGGTGGTAAACAGAGGCATAGGTGCTGCTTTTGGTGACAAGGATTTAAGTATTGCTATAGCATCCATATTCCCAATACATTTTGCTTTTATTTTTTCAGCAACTGTTAAGAAGTATTTATTGAAAGCACTTCCTACATACGAGGGGTCATTTACAAGTTTATCATTAATGCTTATAGATATAGGTTTATGTTCAAGGGATGATACAGTTGTTTCTCTTTTAATAATGTTCCAAACACTTTTTATCTTATTATCTGAACTACTAATCTCATCGTTTATGGCCAAACGTTTAGCTTCTTTTACTACTTTGGTTAAAATTCTACAGTAAGTTTTGTAATGTTGTCTGAGAAGCATATTATCAGTATTCCTAACTTTTACATACAATTCCCTTTTATTTATGGACGTTCCAAATGAACAATATGCAGAGTAAAATTGTTACTCTTACGTGACGTTTGTTAACAAAATTTTGCGATGAATGCGACCGCAAAGAGTTCATATAACACTTCCAATCGATTGTGATAGTGATGTTAAGAAAAGTTGTACGTAACTGTAAGAAAACAGCCCGAGGTGGCAGCGCCTCTAGTGAGGAGTATCCGAAACGCGAGCGGGTGTGTTGTCACTTTAGCCGGCTGAGTGGCAGCGACACCGACAAACAACGGGCGGCGCGTTACCAACCCGCCGGCGACAAAAAACCCTGTCTCAGGTCCCGGCCTATCAGATGTCGCGCCCACGCGCTCGCCGCCAATTAAAACGTCGTTAGCGCTCGCTCTGGTTTCGGGCGCGGCGCAAAAACTCGTCTGGTCACAGCTGCATCTCCGAGGCCACAAGCACTGTGTACCGAGGAGGAACTACTGTCTCAGCAGCTGCTCCCGGGAAGACGCCATCATCTACCGTTAGGAGCCATCCATAAATTACGTCACACGAATTTCATGATTTTTGGACCTCTCCCCCCTCTCCTTGTCACAGGTGGTCACATTTGTGTCACCCCCCCCCCTCCCTGGTGTGACGTCGCATATTTTGTAATTTTAAATTTAGTAATGTCAATTTCCAAAAAAAATTATGTATCTCTATTTAAATTTCCCTTAAAAAAGGGGGGGGGCAACGATTTGGCTTGTTTGGTTTGGGGGGGGGACCTTGACTCGAGCGAGGAGAGAAATCCACCCTTATAAAAACAGTAGAGCAAAAAAAAAAGGTCCCAAAATCGATGTCGTTGGGGGTGACCTTGGTGCTTTTGGGGGGGGGCTTCAGCCCCCTAGCCCCCCCCCTCCCCTGTATCCGCCACTGCTTATACCTTTATATTATATATCACTGGCAAGTAGTCACATAGTCCTCGATTTGGATAATTTTAGGAACATTCGATGTATCATCATCTTCTTCATGCAACCATATAGCATCGTCATCGTTTATCAAACAAATAACTCCTCTGTTACGTCGAGCCGCAATTTTTTGAGGAAGAATTATTATTATTTTTAATGGCGTTCGGCTGCTGAGGCCATACAGCCAGCTCAATGTGATTTGTTGCTATCAAGTATTGACACATAGACATTACAACACGGACATGACATTAACACACACAACACTTACACACCCATGCCCTCGGCCGGACTCGAACCGGCGACCTTCGGCACGTGGAGCCAGTACTCTAGCCCCTACGCTACCGAGGCCGGCGAGGAGGAATCTTCGTGATGAGCGATATCTCTTGTTGCCCCTTACGTGATTGCTTGTGTTGGTTAGTGGCTTTGTATGGTGAAAGATATAGACCACAGACGCTACACGATTCTTTAAATAAGTATCCGGGAATCATGTTTTGTCACAGCCTCAAAGGTGGTACTTGTGTTTCGCCGTTCGTGCGACACCGTAGGTACAGCGAGCGAGACCTCGCGCGGCCGTCATGTGACAAAAAGTGTATATGTGACGTCACGAAGCGTATGACTCGTCCCCCTCCCCCCCCCCCTTGCCTTGTCACACGATGTCACACTTTGTTGACCGCCTCCCTCCCCCTTAAGGTGTGACGTAATTTATTGATGTCCCCTTACTTCCATAGGCTACTGGCGAATTCCTTCTTGTACCACCGAGCGTGGTGGTGTAACGGATAGCGTTCTGGCCTCGCGTTCGAGACGACGGCGGTTCGAATCCTCGTCCGGGCATCCAGATTTTGGTTTTCCATGGTTTTCCCAAATCCCTCCAGGCAAATGCCGGGATGGTTCCTTCAAAAGACGCGGGTTCGAATGACTATCCAGCCGATTTCCATAGTGTTCACAACTCACTCCAGGTGAACGCTAAGATGGTTCCTTCTTCACTGGTGGGTGTTATGTCTGCAGAGTAATTTTCTTTCGTACCTGTATCGTTAATGAGTATCACCATTAATTGTCCCCTCGAAATGTAACGTTAATCTAACTTGCTGTATCAAAATTTGTATAGAAATAGCAGTTAACGTATGTTTAAACGTGATATACAGCATTAGAATGGTCACATGTTAACCGTGTGACAAAGGCAAGTTATATTGTTTGGATGATGGTATGCGATTATTGTATGCGTAAAAATTATCATAAAAATATATATAGATTTAACTGTTAATAAAATAATGAAAAACCGCGGTGTCGACATTGAGAAAGAAGAATTGTGTTGAATTGACGTCAACCCATCCTCTTTGCTGGTATTGAAATCTATTACTGAACTAAACGGGAAGCATTCAACAAACAATTTCATAAGTACGTGTAAATTTATATGATTAATTGTCCGAATGGTTCAGCTACTCTAAGGAGAAGCTCATTTGTTTACTATAATAATCCAATCACTGCTTTAATAAGCTTTATGGAGATTTATACTTTAGATTCATGTTTTCTGTCTTCACATTCACAATAAATCTCCTCCGTAATTAAAACAAAATTTGCCAAGCATAAATAACCTTTTTAATAGTTTCTATTTCCCAATTAGTGTTGATTGGATCCGCGAATAAGCATTTCTTATTCGTTTGTTTCACTTTCTTTCAGTTCATTTATTCATCGGTGCAACTTTATTTATTATGTTTTGCATATTTCGGCTAATCAGTTAACATTTAAAGGCACTGACACAAATACTTTCATAATTTTCAACCGATACACTGACTGATTAAACACATTTACTTACTGGTTTGTGTTCTTATACTTAATGGCAAAAATTTCCTTTTATAAAATGTCTCTCCGTCAGGCTCTGGCAACAATATCTGTGGAACGCAGGTAGTCATTCGTGACAGTGATGGCCGTCTAGAGGTGTTCCGCGTGCTAATTAACCTGACGCAAGCAGTGCTCTTCCGCGGAAAAACAAAGACCTCCCGCGTCCCACGCACCTGTTCAGTACTCAAGCGAACCATGTCCAAGCTTCGCGGGCTTAACAAAACCTGACAGCACACTCCTTCCGACAACTAGAGTTATTTCAGCAGCCTTATCTTGTCTCGTTTCGTTAGTTATGCGCGAGTTTCAGAACTGAAAAGTGTGAGTGGGTTTCCTGTGATGAAAAACGTATGAAGGCGCTAGTGATTAAGTGTGGTTATGTTTTGTTGACAGCGAGAAGTAACTTAACGCCTGTGTTCAAGTCATAGAGTTATTTCAGTTCTACCTGCAGTACTCGTCATTCTAATTACAAACGAAACTGGTAGCTATGTAAGACTGAAGATTTTCTCGGCGTTGTAAATGAGTAAAATTTTCTCTGGTAACAAGCCGAGCTAGTCTGTCGATCAAACAAGACTTTTCGGCGGTCGCAACTCTGCCGCCATTCTCAGGTGAAACCTGGTAGCTGTTTTCTACGTCCATCCGTTATTTGAATGAAATGCAATTTTCATGTATAATTTTTACTAGCAGCATACGATTCTGCCTGCTTGCCTATCAAAATATTGTGGCAAGTAGTTATAATTAAATTTTCCAAAAAAAATTTCATTCACTTGTTTTATACATATATATATTAAAACTTAGGAGAGCCTACGGTAGAACCTACAACATATATAACAAAAAATGTTTGTCCATATATACAAAAGTCAGACATTACAACACAGTTATCAAACCTGAAGCCCTGTACGCCAGCGAAACTTTAACACTACACAGGAAAGGTGACCTAGAAAGCATTTTGAAAGAAGAACGCAAAATTATAAGAAAGATTCTTGGCCCAGAAAAAACAGACGACGGATGTAGAGTTAAATCTCGCAAAGCAACAGAAACACTGTCAAACCTCGCGGCAGACATCAGGAAACGAAGATTAAAATTTTATGGACATATCCACATACTTCCAGCAACAAGACTGATTCATAAAATTGTGACATACATAGAACAGCTAAAAACTATGCCCTGGGTCCAGGAGATCAAAACAGACCTGGATAAAGCCCACATAAACTCATCAGAAATCGTAGACAGACAAACATACAGAGAATAAATTAACAAGTGGGAAGTACCGCCAGAGAATGAAGTCATTAAGAGACCGGGGACGAAGTGGACTGAAGAAAGGAAGAGAATCCACGGAGAAAAAATGAAAGCTATATGGAAATTCAGAAAACGGAATCGTTAAGGCTTTGCGTGATCCGACAGGGTCCAATTGCAGATAATAATAATAATAATAATAATATATATATATATATATATACATATATATATACTATAGTTCATTTCAAAGAGAGACATGTAAAGGACATAAAAAGTTTGGCTTCCATATGTAAAAGTAACCGGAACTCCGGAACTAGGGGTTGCCAGCTGGTAAAGTTGGTGCTTCACACCGTCTGATAGACACACTACGTTCTTTACATGCCTCTCTTTGAAATGGATTATGATTTTTGGACGTTGTGGATCATTTTACTCAATTGCTGATAATATTGATAAGTAAATAACGCCAAAGCAGTTGAATAAACGTACAGTACAGTGCAGTGATATGCAGTGTAGGGACCGGCCCCACAATCGCGGGCCCCCACCTGGGCCATTTGTCCAGTAGTAGAGCTACTAAAAAAACATTTGGTAGAATTTCGATTTTAAACATCGATAGCCGAAGGCAGCCCACGGTCGGAGGAGCTACTGCCGACAGGGGGCCCGCACCACATGTATAGCCTAGGGGCTCACAGTGCCTAAATGTGGCCCTGATGCAGTGTTATGCTAGTCAGTTGTGAAACAGCGATGTGGTAAATGAACTGTCGCCCACAAAGAAAGCTAAAACCACCACTGTTGAGAGTGGAGCATAAATAAATGCGATAGACCAAAAAATGAGAACCTGCTGAAGATGCTTTTACAAAAGAAATGAAACGCGTTCGGATCGTCAATATATGCAGAGACGTTTAATTGCTTTGGCCATATTTATTTATCAACAGAATTATAATTTAAAATTTCATACTTATCGTTGGCGTCATTATTGAAAAAAAAATGCACTTACTTGTCTCATTTTTTGGGGGGGGGGGGGTTGCGCTGCGTTTTTTGTTGATATCAACTTGTCTTTTTATTTTTTTGGGGGGGGGGGTTTGCACTGCGTTTTTTTATTGATATCACCTACGTTTCGGCACCAACCTGGAACCTTCATCAGCAAATGAACACGTTGTAACAACAACAAAATCGCTTTGTAATACACAAACCTCTTTTGGAACAGTAAATATTCTTTGGCGGAGAAACAAAATCATCTTTGCCCGTGAAAAATAAACAGTGAATCAAGTGTTCAAGTTTATTAAAAAGGACCAGGTGACTAGATAGAGAGAAGCCCTGACGAAGGCTCCAGGTTGGTGCCGAAACGTTGGTGATATCAACAAAAAAAAAAAAAAAAACGCAGTGCAAACCCCGAAAAAAAAGACAAGTAAGTGTAATTTTTTCAAGAATTATAATTTGTTTAAAAAATTAGTTTACAATGTTTTGAAATATTTATAAAAATACATGCGGTTATAATTTAATAGGCAACTCGGAAGAATCGTATCGTGCTACTAATAATTACACATAAAAACTGCATTTCAAGCATATAACATATGGACGTAGAAACCATACAGTCGGATCTTGGACTTTGGTTTCAGTATCGTGTACTCGAATAATTCCGACTCCTCTTGTCTGAAAAGTAGTGACCGAGCGTGGTGGGCGAGTGGTTAACGCTCTGGCCTCGCATTCGGGAGGACGGCGGTTCGAATCCCCGTCCGGGCATCAAGATTTGGGTTTTCCATGGTTTCCCCAAATCAATCCAGGCGAATGCTTCCTTCAAAAAGGTCATGACCGAATTCCTTCCCGATCCGTTTGCCCAGTCCCGTCCCGCCTCTACTGACAACGACGATGCGTAAAGCCATAAGTAAAACAAAAAACAAATTTTATATTAGCATAAAGCCACGAAAACGCCACCAGTTTGCTTAAAAGTTTTTTATTCTTTAAAACTTTACTGCAGTTTCGACAAATACAGGTTTGTCTTCTTCAGAAGTATGACACCTGTTTGAATAATTTTTAACTTAGTGTCCTTGTATTTCCATGCAGCTTTGGATACCTTGGCTGGTACAAATTTTAAAATCTTGAGGTGTCATACTTCTGAAGAAGACAAATCTGTATTTGTCGAAACTGCAGTAAAGTTTTAAAGAATAAAAAAACTTTTAAGCAACTGGTGGCGTTTTCGTGGCTTCATGCTAATATCAAATTTTTACCGTTGCTGACACGCAGCTATCCTCAAGATTTTAAAAAACAAATTCTTTTTAGGGAGACGTAATGTTGAGGTGCCGGTGATGGGTATAGACTTCTGGATCTTAGTGTCAGTGACAGCAGCGGCCTCACAGCCTGATATTTCGTGTCGCTGTTGCACGCCTGGCCGTTCTCACATTATATGCAAATCACGCGTCAATCCGGACTTGACATTCGTTGCGGACACGTCTGGCCCACGTCATAATTTACAAGTTTTGCTTTTATTCGCAGTCGGCACGACAGTAAGTGGTACATATTCTGAAAGCGGAGTGAGTGGCAGTCAGGCTAATGAGCGGCTGCGCTGGTATGTGAGTGTGCACATTAGGAGCGCTATCTGTGAGCAGCGGAAAGAGATCGAGTCTAAACTCCCAGCTGGGCGGAGCAAATAAGACAGCGCAGCTACAAATTGACTCCATATCGGGAATATTCGCTCATGGATAAGTAATTGCCGGGTTTCTCTACTGTCTACAACTTTCCTTCTAAGCTCAGGAATATTTTTTTTTACGTTGTATTTTATTTATTTATTAATCTTGATCATATATCGGGGAAGGAAAAATGAAAACAATGGTATTTGCAAATGACCTATTAGTTTGGGGAGAGGATGAAAGAGAGGTGCAGGATCAGCTGCATGTGTGGGAGAGAGTAATGGTAGTTTATGGTATGAAGTTCTCTGCGAAAAAAAGTGAAGTGATGATAACAACAAGAAAGAAAAACAGGACGGACATAGGCATATCACTTCGAGGGGAGCAACTAAATAGAGTGGAATGTTTCAAATACTTGGGAAGCTGGATTGAAGAAAATGGAGGAAACAGGATGGAGGTAAATAAAGGAAGAAAATGTGCAGATGGATTTTTTTTTTTTTTTTAAAGTATTAAGAGCCTCGTATGGAGTAAGGATGTCCCGCAAAAGAGCAAAGAGGCAATCTATAAAACATACTTTGTGCCAATTTTAACTTATGGGTCGGAAACATGGGTGATGAAGGAGATAGACAAAGGGAGAATACAATCTGCGGAAATGAAATTTCAGAGGAGTAGACTAGGAGTAACAAGAAGAGACAGAATAAGGAATGAGAGGATCAGAGAGTTCATAAAGGAAGAACCATTACAAAAGAGAATTGAAAATGCTAGGTTACAGTGGTACGGGCATGTGAAGAGGATGGGAGAGGAGAGGCTACCAAGGAAGATGCTGGACATGGAGCTGAAAGGAAAGAGGCCTAGAAGAAGACCGAGGGACAGATGGATTAAAGGTGTTAATACATGTGTGGAGGAAAGAGGAGGAAATTGGGCGACAGTGGAAGAAGAGAGATGGTGGTTAGACAGGAAGCACTGGCGAGGCTTTTGTTCCCAGCAGAACCGACCAGCGGCTGGAAGCTGCCCTAGATGATGATGATGATGATGATGATTTATCGTTGCGAAGAAAGCACTTCTGCGATGCGGAAAATGTCATGGTTAATGAATATTGTCATGTATTTTGAGATATTTTCCTCGTTACAGTGGTTTTACTCCAACATAACAATAAAAATTGGGAACACAGAACTAGAATTTTCCTTCTCAAAATATTTCCCTAGATTTTTATTTTCTGCACCAAATCTTCTCATTGTTGTCTTTGTACAAGATGAACAATAATCATATACAAAAAAAATATTATTTAGTTGCAAAAGAATGAGGTGGTGTAGTATGGGACCTACATTTTGGGTATCAAGTAAGAAGTAAGGTGCTAAGAAAATGCAGCTAGATTTGAGTGTGTACTTTACTACGGAGCACAACCAGTAACTTAGATGATAAAGAAGCTCGGTTGAGAATCATTTGAAGAGAGTAGGAGGGTGAAGAGAGTTCTAGAAGTTTTTTTTTTTTTTTTTTTTTTTTTTTTTTTTTTTTTTTTTCTGTTATCACTCTTTCTGCTGGTTTGATGCAATGCTCCATTCCTTCCTATCTTGTGCTAACCTCTTCATCTCTACATATCCTTTACAACCCACGTCCACAATTATCTGCTTCATATACTCTAATCTCTGTCTTCCTCTACAGTTCTTACCTTCGACTATTCCTCCACTAACAAATTAACCAATCCAGCATGTCTCAAAATATGACCTACCAGCCTGTCTCTTCATTCTGTAAGCTTCTTCCAGTTCTTGAAGTGTACAAGGCGTATGCTGGTAATGAGCCTAGGAAGGATACTGGTGGAAGAAATTAAGGATGGTGCATGGTACGGAAAAAGTGACCATGACCACTAATAGGCACTAGATTTCAGGTCCAAGGGTGTGGGAAGATTTTCTTTCGTAGGTAATGGAGCGTCTATAAACTAGGTTGCTTGGTATAGGGGAGGGGGGGATTTGGTAGAAAGCTACGCGGGGCTACATGGGAGTATTTGTCACAGTTAAAATAAGGTAAATAAAACATAACAACATCTGCATATTTACTTCCGTCATTTAATTATCTCCGTAAGTAATTTACGTTAGTCTGACAAGAGAAAACAATACAAAATTTCTTCTGAAATTAGTAAGGAAAATAGAATAATCAAATAAGATTTATTTAAGTGTGATAATGTCAGGCTCAGTTACTTTGATGACCTTAAAATTGTAGGTTCAGTTAAAAAGTTGCTTAGTAATGACAGTAAAAAATGTTAAGGATAAGAAAAACATATCTGATCGGGTATTGTGGCAAAGAATAAAGAAAATTGACCATATATTAAAGAATGAAAGCCTAAAAAAAGTAGCTTATACGGAAAGTAGTGCAACTGTTAATAGAAACTAGTTTGTTGTGGTAAATTATCAAAGAAATATCTTGAATAGAATTTTTGTGGGAATAAATGAGGATTTAAGGGTAGGGTTTGGAAAATATGTTGAAAAAAATGGAAACGTGAGCTCCACTGAGTGTTCTTATGTAGCACGTATGTGAACATTAGATTTTAGTTCCTTCGCAGTCTCTAGTGAATGCACAGAAGCCTAAGTTAATAGCTGGGAGAAAGTGGGTTAGTTGGTTTACTGTAGAGTTCTTTGATGTACGCCGACATGGTCAACACTTGATTCATCCATTCTACGTACAGTATAGCATATCGGTCTCCAAAGAAAACATAAAATAGAATGTCAGTTACTCTGAGAAAAGAGTTGGTTGCCATGGTGACACGGGGTAACATGCAGAAAGTCTTTTAATAGTTCTAGTGTTTATGCATTGCTACTATTAAATCAGTCTCTGTTCAAATAGGACTTTGTAATCTTCGGAGACCGTACTTCTCGAATGAACTTAGATGAAGGAATTAGAAAAGGAACTGTATTAAAGTTTTAAGTTCGTCCAAAATAAGAGACTACATTTTATTATTAATGCGGAGACAATCTAAAGAGAAACAAATTGAACCAGACTTTTCCCCTGGCGACCGTATCTATTAATGTCAGACATAAACAGATTCTCAACAAATACGACATGCCGACCTTGACAGGACATGAAATTTCTGTTTTTTGTCTCGTTTCCATTGCTATAACTTGTAAAAAAAGTGTATTTTTTATTGTTTGTTTGTGAAATGTATAGTTTATGAGGCGAAAATTCGCCTTTGAGACTGTGAAAAATACCGCCTAAAATAGCAGTGAACACGTAAGATTTTCAAATTTAAAGTCTGAAACTTCACCTGCAAGCGACAGGCCTGTGACAGGTGACTAGATAGTGGAGGGATAACAGTAGGATCAATTTCGCACTGGGTACTGAATTCTAAAAGCAGGAGCCCTACTTCCTCATCACTAACAAGGAACACCTTTGACCTCGAACGCTCGTAACCTCACGAAAACATGTTTAGATTAACAAGCGATAATAAACAAAATTGTGGTGTGTGTCATTTCCATGCAGAACTCCGCACTTGTCTGCTAGCGCCATTAAAGTGCCATGAAAAGACCCTATTGTTGCGTGATTCCTGGTCAGGTAATACAGATCGTACCCTTTCAGATGCAACTTTTCCAAACAAGATGTTATGCTGAAGACATTGCCACCGAAAACAACAAAATATTTCCAACCCCTTGATGTTTACTTCTTTCGCCAATATAAGCTCTATATCAGAAGGATTACTGATTTTGTAATACTACAATGTGCCAAACCACAAGTGATGATACATGATCGTCATTTCATCATGAAACTTCACTCTGTGATTTACAATCAATTTGCTGCACCTACGTATTATATGTTCCAATATGCTTGGTGAAAGCCAGGTTATGACATTGACATACCAACATCATCACTTGAAAACGCAATTAGTGTGGCTTTTGATAATGGACTTCGTGATTGCGAAAGTGATTTGGAATGTGATAACGTGGCTTTAGTGAGGTGTGCACATTGTTCTCTTCCACTTTGTTTTTACCTCTTCATCGAAATCCCGCATCTGCACTTTAAGGACTAATATGAGCTCTATCAGATGTGTGGTACTGCTGTAAATGCGCGTTTTGCGATATATTTAGTACTTTAAGCAGAGAGCTTTTGTCACTGTTGATTGAAAATGTAATGATACACTGACGTCATTGAATTACGTATAATTTCCTTCATATGGTATTGATATCTTGTGACTTTGTTTCTCTCTATTAAAAATTTTACTTGAGGTAGTAGGCAGCGTTTTGCGTGGAAATGAAACACACCACTGTTTTGTTTATGATCGCTTGTTATTCTAAGAATGTTTTCGTGCAGTTTCGAGCATTCGAGGTCAGAGGTGTGTCTTGTAAGTTACAGAGTACTTCCTGTCAGGAATGCTTACTAGGTCGCAGAAAACATCGACGTTTCGTTGTGGAACAGGAGTGCATTGTAATTAGAGAAAAGTGTGTGGCGCTGACAGAGGTTGCGGATGCGGGAACAGTGTGGCTGGTAAGGTCAGGCGGGATATGTGGGCTTCATTTGCATGCGTGATTCTGGTGCTGCGTCACTGCGAGGTATCTCTCGCGTTATTAATAGTCCTCATCAGGACTCCAGCCGCCGGCGCTGACAAATGACGGAGACGGAATTCCTGCCGTCACTGCCCGTCGGGAGAAATCCCGCCACCCGCGTTCCGGTCAACCCGATTACGCGTTTTAGACTGTTTTCATCTACATCTACATCTACATATATACTCTGCAATTCACAAAATTGTGGGTGGCAGAGGGTGCTCAGCACCAAAGCTAATCTCTTTGCTGTGCATTCCAATCCCTAATGGTACGAGGGAAAAAAGAATTCATATAAGAATCAGTCCGGCACCTTATTTCTCTAATTTTATCTTTCCTGTCCTTCCGACTCAAATAGGTTGGTGGAAGAAGTATTTCACTACACTCATGAGCGAAAGTTGGAGTACGCATGTTTTCCAATAAGTTTAAACGAAACGTGTGTCGTCTATCTACCAGAGACTCACAACCTAATCTACTAATCAGTTCTGTGACGCTTTCATAAGGACTGTAGCAAGCGGTCACGAATCGAGCGGCTCTTCTCTGTACTTTCTCTATACTTTCGATCAATCCCTTACGAAACGGGTCCCAAATGGCACAACAATAATCCAAATGTGGACGCACAAGAGATTTGTACGCTATCTCCTTTGTTTGTTCATTGCAATTTTTCAAGATTCTACCTATGAATCGCAGCCTAGAATTTGCTCTACCTACTAAAGAATTAATGTGTATGTCCCATTTCATGTTCCTTTGTACTGTTACTCCCAAATATTTAATAGAATCGACCATATCAATAACTGTATTGTTTAACTCGTATTTCTGAACAATCGTATTCTTTTTGTTAGTTATGCTCATTGTCTTGCACTTTTTACAGTTTAGAGTAAGTTGCCACTCAGCGCACCAAGCCAAAATAACATCCAGATCGCGCTGAATTTCTAAGCAATCGGCCAAAGTTCTTACTTCCCTATAAATAACCGCATCATCAGCAAACAATCTAAAAAGGATTTTCACTTTGTCTCCGAGATCGTTTATAAAAATTAAGAAAAGAAGTGGTCCTATTACACTTCCTTGAGGTACACCCGATGTAACATCTAGATTAGAAGAACTTTCTCCTTCAACGACAACATACTGCGACCGACCAGTTAGAAAATCCTTTATCCATTCACAAAGCTGATCCGATATACCGTACGCTCGAAGCTTCGCTAAAAGGTGGTTGTGTGGCACAGAGTCAAAGGCTTTCTGGAAATCTAAAAAAATTGCATCTACTTGTGAACCTGTATCGATAACTTTCATTACGTCGTGTGTAAATAGGGCCAGCTGTGTTTCACATGATCTTTTCTTCCGAAATCCATGTTGATTTGTTGTAAGCAAATTATTATAATCTAGAAAATTCATAATGTTCGAGCATATAATATGCTCCATAACTCTACTACAAACAGATGTTATAGATATGGGACGATAGTTCCCAGGATCACTTCGATCACCTTTTTTGAAAATCGGAGTTACTTGCGCGATTTTCCAGTCTGAAGGTACTTTTCGCTCTTCTAATGATTCCACAGTCTTTCAGAATGCCGTCATAGTACTCGTCTTGCGCCTGAGATAAACGCATTCAACACAAACGTTATTTGGCTTGGAGAAACATGGGAACCTTTGATCGTCCTTGTCACCTGAAGTTCATGCTAGCCCCGATACTCTGCAGGATAACGAACTGGTTGCAAGCACTGATTTGTTGGCCTTCTAATCCAGCTTGCAATTTTCTTGTTTTGTGATATAACTTAATGACAGGGTCGAAGAATGCATATTACGATATGGCGACCGTAGCAGGATTAAGTTAACTAAATATAAAGCTTTTGTGTGGCAGTAGTTTTCTGGTATAATTTAGTGACAGGATCAAATAATACATACCATGGCATAGTACCCCGAAAGGACTGAGTTTTTACGTACAAAGCTTTTCTGTGACAATGGATGATTGAAATTGAGTGTGTCGTGTGTTTTACTTCACTATGCTATTCTCAGACGCTATAACAGAAAAATACTTAGTAATAAATATACATCATTTGCGAACGGGAATTAACATCAATACAAAAGAGCGTAGTCTTGCATCTGTGGAGAGAGTAGTGAGCAAGGTATCGGTAAAGCGAGTAAATTTCGTTAAAAATGGCCAGATTCCCCTCTCAGCTCACATGTAATGATTAAAAAAAAAAAAAAAAAAAAAAAAAAAAAAAAAATTTAACTTTCTAGCGTGCTTGCTTGCGCACAAACGATACTAATGTTGCAGTATATTACAGTATCCACCCACCATACAGATATATCTCTTATCTTCCTTGTTGACACATGAAGAGTATGCCGGCCTCCGTAGCGGCTAGCTGTCTGACTGTCGGCAGTTTGAATCTTCGTGTTCTGTGAAATGATTTAATGGTGGATCAAATTGCCAGTACCACGACATGGTGACCGTGACAGGATTAAATATAAAAATGTTGTGTGACAATTGTCGGTTGAAACTGACTGTTGCGTGTGTCCTGTGTTGCACCTGGCTATGCTATTCTCAAACACTATGCAATAATAGAATGATACTTGGTAATAATTTTAAAAAATCCGTTGGAACTGCCTGTATAGCTTAGCAGTCTAAATACCATATTGCATATTAAAAAAGAAATAAAAAACGCAGGCAGTTACGTCAGCACTAAAGGTTTCAAAATTTAACATCTACTGGAGAGGGTGATGAGTGGATGTGTTGAGGAGCCATGGAAATTTCGTTATAAATGGTTGTATTCCGCTTTCAGCTCAGTTCCATTCCTTACATGAGTAAGAGAGGAACGAATAACATGGTACATCTTTAAAATGAAAGTCTTCTCTTGAGGGGTTTCCACTTTCTCTCGTGCTTGCTTGCATGTAATGTGAATTGAAACTTGCTAATGTTGGAGTATATTACGCAATAGACCGCCTTTAACCAGTGGTTTGGTTTAAGAGTGGACAGAGGTGGCTCCTTGTTCGGTCATGTGGGTGTGGCAGCTAGTGTAGTTGTGGTAAGAGCGAGCGCGGTAGATCCCTTAGAGATTCACGTGAACTGTCGTGTTGTCCGCAGGGTGGCAATCCAACGGCCCTCGAGCCGTTCCCTACAAGTCGCTCTCCGAGCACCAGTGGGGTGAGTACACGCCAATTACATTACGTCACTGGCCCGCACACTACACTGGTATGCGATAGGTGCGCCTGGGTGTTGACTTTCACTCTCAATCTTTATCTGTCCATCCAAAGATCCTGTTTCACTATCTCCTCTCTTCTGCCGGTTCTGTTTTCAATCTCTCCATCGTGCACGTTGTCTTCCTCTTGGGCATTTCTCTACACTCTGCAACTCTTTTTTTTTTTCCTCTCCTTGGAAGTATTTTTTGTGCCGTCTTCTTGACAAAACCACCGTATCGTACATTTCAAGAATCTCTCTTCCACAGCTCCTTCACTCTTTTGCCTTATGCCCACGTTCTTTAAGCTATGTCATCTTTATTTACCAATTACACTGCGTACAAACTCCATCTCTAGCAGTTCTCTGCAATTGACCACGTTATGGTGTAACATGATTTCAGAGTTGTAATTTAAACTGCACGATCCTGCTGTTTTTACATTTAGTAGTCGAGTACCTTTATGGCTCACATAATATTATTCTTACTGTAGGGAATATACTTCAAGCAGCTTTAAGTAAATACATGTATTTTTTAACCGAGTGAATCTGACATCACCTATCAATCGCGCAATCATTTTGCATGTTACTGCAATTATAACTGCCTTGTTGTCATATTGCAAAGTCACAAAATCGCTGCTTGAAATGTACGGAATTCGGACACTGCGAGTGTCTAGAATAATGCTTACAAAAATTTCTATCGAAAGACGTGTATTTTGTCACTAAACTAATTACTTGTTTCCTGACATTCTTTGTTCCCGTAATACCAACATCAATATATATATATATTTTTTTTTAAACAGTTTAACGTCCCTTTTTAACAACGTGGTCTTTAGAGACGGGAAAGGATGGGGGCAAGGAATGGGAAGGAATTCGGCCATGGCCTTTTGAAGGAAGCATCCCGGCATTCACCTGGAGTGATTTGGGGAAACCATGGAAAACCCAAATCTGGATGCCCGGACGGGGATTCGAACCGCCGTCCTCCCGAATGCGAGGCCAGAACGCTATCCGTTACACCACCACGCTCGGTGCCAATATATAGAAAACATTTCAGTTAACAGCACTCTCTAACTTCCGCGTTATATTCTTTGAATAATTTGGAATAGGAATTTGTTAACGTTGTGATATTAACTGTTCTATGAAAATGTCTTTTGAAAAAAGTGTGGCATGAAAAAACTCGGTGATTGGAAGTATATCAATTTTGAAAATGATTATAACATCGTACTTTGCTCAATACTCGCTGCTAATTAGATGGATTTGCTCTACCCTAAGGTCATTGCATAACAGACATCCACAATCGCAAAAACTGCCTAATATATTGCCAGTTACTGCATTGCCGGTCTTGTACAGTAGTATCTGATTGAAGGTTGGCTCTCATTATAGCTCATGCATTTCTCCCTTAAGAGCTACTATAGATTCAAACCTGTCCACAGCAATACAGTATTTACCCAGGAGGCTCATCTCTATATATACATATCCGTAGCGTCCCATTTCCAAGAGATTTACTTGCAATGCCGTCAGGGAAATACTACCTACGAGACATGGATGAGGTTTCCAGCGGTTTAAAACTTAGGATATAGCTTGTTTTGGGATTTCCCAGATCATTCCTGGCGAATACTGGGATGGTTCCGCACAGTAGCCCATGGGCGCCTCCTGCCAAATCCCGTATATCCCTTCCAAACTATTATCGCTTCCGATAGGTGCAATGCACCCTATGCCACACACTTTTAGTGAATCGCGTAGTAAACTAATAATAATAAAGTCTCTTGCATGTCCGATGACTACGGTACAAGGCGCAGTGGCAAGTAATGATAATCTGTTCTTAACGTCACAAGATATAAGCCAAAGATTCTTAATACAATCCAGAGGCAGCAGACAACATCAAAGATCAACATTGTTTTAGTCTAAACATTCGTAAAAACATTTTTTTTTTATTCTTCTGTTCATTGTTTGTATCAAAGAAAAATTATTTTTACAAACATTATTGGATTATTTTTTTTATTTTTCGCGATGTAGGATTTTTTTATACTCTTCGGATTCTGTAAATATTACAGTTGATTGCTTATTTCTTCTGTTGCGGTCCGGAGATAGTTATAAATTCAAATTTTAACAGTAGTGTAGAGGCAAACATCCGGATTTAGTTGATGCAGTGGTCTGGCGGCTTAGTGGTTAATGGGTCTGGCTGGACATCGAAAGATCCCCGCATCTAATCCCTGTCACGGCAGGGATGTTCAAAGGCCCTTAAGCCGACTTTCAACTCTGGAACAGCTTGCTCTGTAATTTGAAGCACGCCAGAACGCTAGCGTGGTTAGGATTCTATTTTAATCTGTAGGTCCCCTTTACCTGGTGGGATTACCGGGTTAGGTTAGATTTGGAAGCAAAGTTTTAAAATCTATTTACTGTTTCGAGAATTTTGTTTTTGGTTAGATCTGATAACGGAAGGTTGTGACCCATCCTTATAACCATAATTATATTGATAATTGATTCTTTCCCGGCGTACTGCTGATAAAAAAGCAGTCTCCGTAGCGGGCCTTACACAGTCGGTGACGGGTCGTAGTAGCAACTCCGATTTTCAGTTCACCTGAAGAAGATAGCGGAGGAAGCTGTCGAAACGCCGTGTGCGGCAGAAGAACTTATCCGGCAGAACACCAGGGAAGAATTTTTATCATAATTTTATTATTAGTGATGTTAATGTCCATACTAAATGGCCTAGCTGACATATTGCCGATTTGCTGAAGTCGTCATCATCTTATCATCTTCATCGATCTACAGATTCAATGTTTACAGTTCCCTGTTACAGTTTGCATTAATTACGTGAGTTGTTTTTTCTGGAATTGCGGACCCCCCCCCCCTTTCTTCTCGGGTGAGATTTGGTCAGACACTCCCCCCTAAGATGATGTGAGATTTTGTCGGGAACCCTCCTTACTGAACATCGTAGTTTTTTTTTGTTTAAATTATCTATATTTTTTTTTACCTGTCCTGCTACCGAGGGCGGTTATACCCTCCACAAAATAAATGGACCTTTTCTTTTAGATCTACTGTCCTTCCAGCATTTCAAAAGCTCACGTATGATTTCCGTCTATCCCTTCCCCCCTTCTCTCTTTCGTGAAATTTTGTGACATTTCGCCAGATTTCCCCCCCCCCCCTCCCTCATCCAAATTCACCTCCCGTAATTAATGGAGCTGCGGTGTAAGAGGTAGACTTCCCCTTCTTGGACTGTAGACCATGGTACAGCTCTCTCGTGTAGGTTCAGCTTAACCTGGTCGAACGAGAGTCAGATCCAGAGAGGTTCATTTCGGGGCCGTCAGTGGTAGGGTGGAGTGGAATGAAGAGGTTGTTGTCTGCGGTGGTGGCGCTGCTGGGGCCGTGACGGGCGCCGCCCCGCCCCCGCTGCCGACCCGCGGTCGTGATCCAGCGCGCCGCACGACCTCGCGGCCGTAGCCCACTTCCAGTGAGCGGCCGCTTCCTGTCACGGTCGCCATAACGCAAACTACTTGTTTCAAAACACTGTACTACTAACTAGAATCAGGGGCGTCCATTAATTACGTGATGTGTTCCTCCCCGCGGTGAGATTTGTGAGATCTGCTAGGACCCTCTCTTCCTATGATGACGTCAGATCTCGACTGGACACCCCCCCCCCGCCCCCCTTGCTGACTGACATCGTAGTGTTTTTGGGGCCTTTTTTCAGCTCTCCTGCTTCCAAGGGTAGTTATACCCCTCCCCTCCCCTCCCCTCCCCTCCACTCCCCTCCCTAAAGTCAGTTTGTAGACATTTTTCCATCTTCGCTCCACTGTTCTTCAAGACGTGAGATTTCCGTCAACCAACCGTCTCTCCCCCCCCCCCCACGACCCCCTTCTCTCTATTTCACCCCACGTAATTAGTGGATGCCCCCTTAGTTAATAGCTTGATTTTTAACTATTTTGATATTCTTCTAACAATTGTTCTTTCGGTAACAGTAATCAGTTAATGTTGCCAAATCTTCCAACGTTAATGTGTAGTAACTATTTAGAAACTATGATATGAAGTCTTGGTGGGTTCTCCGCCATATGGTGTCGAAGAAAAACAGCAACGAGCTTTCGGCGGTTGCTCTGCCGCCATCTTCACGTCTGATGTTATGCAAGGAGCACCAGAACAGCTCTGGTCTACGCTTCAGAATGAAGTAATGAAAATAGAACAGCACATTCTTCGTCCCTGTGGACATCGAAATAGCCCCTCCAAAGGCTGGGCCTTCTCATTAAACAGAGATTACGATACCGCGCAAAAAAGTAGCACTGTGACAGCGTAACCACTTTGCCGGCCACAGGTCAGGTTAATTGGCGCACTTCGCGGAGTGCTGTAATTCTGGCCGATAGTAATTTGGAACACTTACTACGTAATGGACGGTCGACACCTGATTCAACAACTTTACAGCCAGAGGTCCATCGTCACTTTCGATAGCATAAACTCCAATCACTCGTCACATTCATTCTGGCGTGTAGTCAACGTCAACAGTGGCTTAAGACACGAAGGGTGGCTCGAAAAATTCTCGGCTCAAACACTGTATGGCATAGTTTTTAAGTCTTTTTGAATACGCGACCCCTTTACAAGTAAAAAATTTTTGGCGACCCCCCCCCCCCTTCCCCCTCGGTCCGTAGTAAAACTATGTCAGTGATTTTTAGAAAAACACGTATTTCATATTGAGACTATATCTGCTAATCGAGAAATCAAATGCTGTGCAAGGTAGTCGCGGACACTCTGCGGGCAGTGATATATTCTTTGCCGTGGTGGCGGCGCGGGAGGCGAGAAGGTGGATTCAGCGGCCATATAGCTGCAGTTTGTTTTCTTTCGCTGCGGTCAGTTGCGCGAGTACGCTAGTGACTACGAACTACTGTAGCTTCGCTGCGAGCGAGGGTAAAATGGAGAAGTTTCTCAGAAGATCTGCGCAGCCTCTCAGATCTGCTACAAGTGGCAGTGGCGGAAACAACGATACTGTTTACATGAATACACACAATCCAGCGATTGTATACAACACTTCTTCCACAGACAAATACATTTCTTGGCCGTCGTAATGTGCGTCGGTGAAAAAACTTTGCCGAAAAAAACTACATCTCTGTCTCGGATGTTTGCTTTATATAAGCTACATCAAGATTTCTAGAACACTTCAAATGCTTCCGCCAGATAATTCTCGAACATTAACAATACTTAAACAATTGAAACATATTAAAAACAATCAAAATTAATACATAATCATATACAATCAACACAAATTGGTCAGAAATGGAAATTAAAGACACTTGAACACAAAATTATTCAAGGAAAGTTTTTTAAGCTGTAGCAAATTGTCCTTTAAACATCGTAACTTGCATTAATACTTGGAATTACGAACATTTAAGCAATTCTCTTGCACAATTCTGTTCTTAAACATATTAAATGGCCTCTAAATAAATTGTTTTCATAAAACAAAGTCTATATACATTGATTTACAGGAAACTGTAAAACAAAGATACCAGATCGTATTCTACTAAATTCTAGCTTACTTCAAATGATTCACAAAATACAATTCCATTTAATTTTAGGTTTGAGGGCTGTTACAATATGTTGTCAGATTGCAGCACCATCCATCGGAAATAAGGTGAGGGATCAACTTACACTATCAGTGACGGATTTTTTATAGTGATTATCCGATATTCTGAAAAGCCTAAACTGTGCCGTTGTACAGTCTGCCTCGGTTCCGTCTCTCTGGATTTGAGAGCAACGAACCACCGCCCGGGTCGATGGCCATCGCTCACACGCACTCGCAGCGACTATCGATATCTCGAGGCGTTATTAAATTACGGCGAGGCGCCGCAGGTATCAGCGGGACCCATCAGCCCGGGACCGCGGAGGAAGCGATGCCTCCGCCATTGCGATACCCACTGACCCCGGCCTCTAATTGGCTGTAATGGAAACAACTTTCTGGCCGCTGATTTAGTGCCCTCTCTCTTTCTCTCTCGATGGCGAAACCAGATTTCGCCCGCCCGATTAACGAAGAGACCGGGAAACAATTTTTACCCCACCAGCTGGGCTGTCGTGTTTCGGAACTTGCGTATAATTAGCATCGGTTCTGTTATTGAAACGCGCGGGAGGAAGGGAAGGCCGGGCGCCTATTAAAATTATCTGCCGCACGCAATCTCGATAGCCCCGTTCCTGGTGAATGTTAAACATTTTTTGTATCCTCTCCCCCGCCCCCTTCGTTTTGGCGAAGGTTATTTCATGCAACTCGATACAACCAATCCAGTCTGTTGATGGGTATCAGGCGTATTATTTGCTAGTCTGTATTTACATTACTGATCCGTTCGGTTTCACATATAATTTGAGATGAATGCGCATGGTTACATACGGGTGTTGCATCGTTCCAATGAAAGCGTGAATCTGCGTCCTCTTGCAAATACGCTGTTTCCGAGGTAGTTACTTACATTCATTTATATGACAAATGTTCACTCTCATCCCTGCTGAGTCTCGAAGATGTAGAACAGTCCATCGAATCATCAATAAATTTAAAAGTTATTAATAAATGATTAAATAATAAAGTAGTAAGAATGGCAAAGAAAATAATCAACTTTCAAGAGAACAGGAAGACTCGAGTTCCATGGGTGAAGGAGGTCCACCAGGATCTGAATAGATGTGGGATCAGCATGGAAGACATACAAGACAGGGAATTATTCAGAGGAAAAATTGTGGAGGTAAAGGATCTGACTGAAGAAAAACCAATCAGATAAAAGAGGGTATTTGCAGAGGAAGAAAAAGCAAGAGTGAGCCAGAGAATGAAAGACTACTGGCAACGGAGGAAGTTAACTGAGAAGAGGAAATGAAGTTGCGTAGTCGTAGTCCATAGATGGCTGAAACGAAAAGGAGGGGCGGGAATTACCAACTACTGATAACAGGTTAGTTACTTAGCATCAATTTAGTACAATCGATTCCCTTTGTTAATTGCAAACACATATCGTCCCATGTTAGTTGATTTATAGTTATATATGGATGCAATTTTCAGATAATTTAATTGATACATTTGTAAACGAAGAAAAACTGTACACCATGTTAGTGTTTGCGAACAACTTTGTCACCTCCCCTCTCCTCCCCCCTTCCATACACCAAACATGTAGTATTTTCTCAGTCATGCTATTACCAAATTCCAAGCAGAAAGTTCTTTCACTCGGCAAAATGTGTTCTGAAGGCTGTCAGTTTGCACTCAAAGTTGTTATGTTTTCGTAGATAGCATTTTATTTCCTGTGGAAAGACGTTGAATAAAGAAGCTAACGAATAGGAAGGAGATAAGTGCCGCCATTAGTTGCAGAGAACATAACATTCTTGAAAATAGTAGAAATTATAAGTATCACATTTTCAGACTGTGATGACGGATGCCAAAAGACCTCTGAAACGTCGTTGTGTAATTATTGGTACAAGATCGGTTAAATGTAATACGAACAGTAGTTAACGTCACCGTGCTATTGGTCAGTTGATTTATCTCTCATTGTTTGACTGATACCTTGTCCCAGTCATATTGTTGATCTCCCTCAAGTATTTATCTACTAACGTATAGGAAAGGGCTAACAACCAGCTTTGGTTGCAGGGAAAAGCATTCCTGAAAATGGTAGAGGTTATAACTGTACCATTTTTTAGACTGTGATGACGGATACCAAAAGAGCTCCGAAACGTCGTTGTATAATTTGGTACAAGATATGTTAAAGTAATTGAGACATTTCTAAATCACCTAATTAGGTTGCGGAAGTGGCAGCGATGACTTCTCTTGTCGTGTGTGGACTGGATGTTCCCGAGAGCCGTGATTGAGATATTGTGTCGCTGCTGCCAGGCCAGGTGGCTGCTGGTATTTGCACATAATGCAGTGTCGCCTGACTGATGAGTAACGCTCCCAGCACCCGTGTACTCGCCCACGCAGCTCATACAGTGGGACTGCCGCAGCAAACAGGAAAATTCTCATTATCTCTGGTATTCCACGGAGCATACGAGTTTCTTGCAGCTAGATGTCTTTGACCCGAGAGTGTGACATGTCATTACCAGGATTTGAATAAATATTTGTGGAACATTGGAACCAACAATCAGTTATCTTTTAATTGCGAAAACATCATCGATGAAATGATCTATGGCTCAATCTGCATTTATGAAACGTAATAAACAACATTTTATAGTGCAATAGGCGGCTTTAACCTCAATTCTGAAGCTTTGAGAATGATTTCAGTATTGCAAAAAAAAAAAACCTGTTTTGCGATCCCTTGGAGGCGGGCTGCTGGAGGGTCTCGCGGGCCCTTTACAGCCGACTAACCTAAAGGGAGGGAAGGGAGGGGGGGGGGTGGAAGTCGGCCGTGGCCTTGTAGGGAACCATCCCAGCATTCGCCTGGAGTAACTGAGGAAAACCACGGAAAACCTCAGTCGGGATGGCCGGACGGGATTTGACTCCCGTCCTCCCGAATGGTAGGTATAAGGACAATTTTTTATTTTTTTTACAAATTTCATTCCTCCCAGGTAAAGCCTGGGAGCCGGGCTGCTGGAGGTTCACGAGGAACCTTTACAGCCTACTTAACCTAAGGGGACAGAAGTGGGATGGAAATCGGCCGTTGCCTTATGGGGAACCATTCCCGCATTAGCCTGAAGTGATAGAGGAAAACCACAGAAAACCTCAGTCGGGACCCACGTCCTTCCGAATGGTAGGTAGAAGGGCAAATTTGCCCTCGTCCTAGCTCGGTTAACAGGTAGGAGGTTTTCAGACGAACCAACCTATGGGGAGGGAAGGGGGAAGGAAGTTTGCCGTGGCCTTTTACAGAAACCATCCCAGCATTCACCTGCAGGGACTGTGGAGAACCACAGTCAGGATGGCGGGACAGGGTTTAACTCTCATCCTCCCGAATGTCAGGTAAGGGTGCCAAGACTCCCGTCCTACCTACTCGGTCAAGCAGGGGGGCAATGATGCCGACATAAAAATAAAACAAATTAAAATCAAACTGCCAGTTACTATTGCGCTCTAAGGATTCCATACACAGATTCTCTATATCCACTCAAATTTACTAAAACAACCGTTCTTTTGTTAAAATAATAATAATAAAAAATAAAGATCAATAACAAGTGAGTTTAAAAGAATGGAAGAGCAAAGAATACAGTTTAAAGTTCAATTAAAACTCAGCTTACAATTTTAAAATTAAATTATTTACGACTTACACAATTTTCGATAATACTGATTTCTTTGTTGATGATTTTCACCTTACATACAGATGAATCAAATTTCTTAAAATTACTCATTGAATTATTTTTGGATAACTATAAACACTAAAAACACTATAGTTTTCTTGTAACATTAAAGAATCTGCTACAAAATCACTGTAAATTAAAAAGGAATTTCGAAATAAAGAGGAATAACTTTTATGATTTCTCCGCAAGAACTTGTAACCATATGGTTAAAAAAAAAAAATTTTTCAAAGTCTGATGGTAATACTTAATACCTATCAAGATACCTACGATATATTTTCTTCAATCTACAGCTAACTTTTTTTAAAAAATGCTTTACGCCTGTTTGAGACAGTGGAGGCGAGAAAGTACTGGGGGCAAGGAATGGGAAGGATTTCTGCCATGGTCAATCAGGCATTTAACTTTATTTAACTTTTAGTGATTTCGGTAAACCATGAAACACAGAAATCTGGATAACCGGACGGGGATTTGAACCAGCGTCGTCCCGGATGCCAGGCCAGAGCGTTTCCGCTCACCCACCACACTCTATCTCACCCTCCTACAATTACTTTCATACTTTTTTTTTATTACGATACATCATTATGAAACAGTTGCATTGTCGTTACTAGGTTTGAGATCTTTATGAGAAGTCATATTTTTTCCCTTCCTTCTTTTTGAGCTTTAACGCTGAATTAAACACGTATTAAGCGTTCTGATTGTATTTATACGTATTTTATACAGCATATAGACGCATAATCAGGCTATTTTCCTAGTATTGGTCATATTACGGTAATATTTACGGTCATATTTTGAGAAAAAAATCTGGTAGTTTTTAAATAGTGCCAGCAATTCACTCGAAATTGTAGATGAGAAGAAATTGAGACATATATTCACTTAAATTTACTCATGTTATACATCTGAGAATAAAACGAAACTAATTGTCACGGAATTGGTAAGAACTGACAAGATTTAAAGTTATCAATTATTGTCACTCTCTAAGCGTTAATGTTGCTCCCTCGTTTTAATCTCGCCTGTTTCGAGCCGAGTCATTCAATGTCTCATTGGCGCCAATACTTTTGAAAATAATCCTGTCATCGTCAAATCTGCAGTGGATCAAGGAGTCGAAAAAAGCGTGATGTTTTGGAGTTACGTAAAGGAATTTTGATGGGAGTATTTTGGTATAGACTAAATATTTCTTAAGGAGCGTCCATAAACCACGTAGCTCCATTTTTGCCTCTGCGAACCCCCTCCACCCCCCTCCCATGTTGCCTGTCGTAGTTTTGTATGTAATCCCCCCCCCCCAACTTTATTCTATATTGATTCCAGAAGACATTTGTTTTCTCTTGCTAGACTATCGTAAATTACATACGGAGATAGTTAAATGACGAAAATTATGTGAAATTAAACAAAACGTTTAAAAAATTTAATTTTCCAATGGTGCAGTGAGTGCACGGAAGCAAATTATGTTGTCTACATGAAAGCGACACTACTAGATAAAATAAATGTTGAATAGTTGAGCATGTTTTTATGTATAACAAATTTAAACGTTTCGCCGTATTTTGTTTTTTTTTATTTACTTGTTGTTTTAGGTCATATTTGCATGCATATTTCTCTTTTTTTTTGTCATAATGATTTGAACTCTAGTCATTGCGCATTAGCGGTTCATTTATTCTGTATATATTTTTTTTTTTTTTGCTCTAAGTAGGTTACTCAGGTATATTCCTGTTAAGTCCTGATCGAATTTACAGCTTTCGACCCAGTTCGGTTCTTACGATGCGGTACTTTGCAAGGTTCATCAGCACCAGCGAGATATCTGCACCCCGCATCCACCTCTGTCGGCAGCAAAACATTCACGATGTATACTCTCCAACTTCCGTTACGCGTCTCAGCCAAAGCAAGTTCGGAATTTTTCGCCCCCGTCGCGTGGTGGAAACTGCAAATAATATTTGCCCACCTACAGGCGGGCTCTCGTTCATTAATTCCGTGTACGCTGAGCCGACTTGGGAGATAATTTTTTTTCCCCTCCCCTCCACCCGGCTCGCCCAAAGTGTATTATGCCCGGCTTCTGTTACGTCGGGAAACGGGGCGCTCTCTCTCTCTTTTTTTGTTAATAATAATATGAGGCCGCGGGGGGCGCTCACTTAATTGGGGGACATTTAAATGCAGGAACACGGACCGCCGCGTCTTTCCCAGAACACACACACACACGTGTGTGTGTGTATCCCGGACAGCACGTGTCCAGATGGCAGATACTTCAGAGCTAGTACCGCGTACACAACGAGGGCTTGCTGTGTCACCCAGCCCACGGTATCAGCGCCTGCCGCTTTGTTTCTTCCATCCCGCAAATGTTGGTCCTGGACATCTGTCGCCATATATACAACCGGCTAGATAATGCGCAACCCCTCATCTGTCTGTTTCAGTACCTTTAATTACTTTTCGGTGTTATCAGTGCCTATTCTTCGAACAGCTTGAAATAGCACTAGTTACCTATACAGACTTTTGCTGTCATCTACTCTTTCGACTTTCCTCATGTGACGGTACTATCTGCGAATAGTCTCACGTCATTCTTCAGAATTTTTTTCAAGGTCGGTTTTAGAAATGGAGAAGCGTTCCTACTAAACTTCCATATGCATCTACTAACGTTATATGGGGTTATAATTTTACAAATAACTCTGTCTACAAACAACTTTTTTACTTTATTTTATTCCCCAGAAACGTTTCGCCCTTAAGGTTTAGGGTATCATCAATGGCTGTAAATGTGATTTATTTTTTTACATGTGTGTTATTACAGTTAGTATCTACAGTACGAATCTTTATGGACACACTGTACTCACACATATAGTGGTAATCCTCACATGCCGGTATGGAACAGCATCTCATAGACTTTGCCAGGACTGTTCATTGAAGTTTCAGTAGAACATTGTTTCGCTTCTTGTTAGCATGCCGCACTTGTTACTATAATAAACATTTTTGTGTTGATATACGCATATGTGTTACAAACGGCTTGTTTTGTTTACCTAGTTGTTGCGTGTCTACATACAGTAAAATAAAATAAAATGCACCAAAACTGAATTATTTATAAAATTATTGTTCAACAACTGCGGAATTATGGCCTGTTACCAGATTAATGTTATATAAGGCCATTCAAAAAGAAGGAGCAGAATTTGAATTTTTATTTTTATTGCTTTCAACGTCGGTTATAGAAATGTAGAAGCGTTCATACTAAACTTCCATACTCAACTACTAACGCTGTACGGGGTTATTAAAAAAGAAAGAGCAGATATTGCATTTTTATTTTTTCAAGGTCGGTTATAGAAATGTAGAAGCGTTCCTACTAAACTTCCATAGGCAACTACTAACGTCATATAGGTTAATTGAAAGGGAAGGAGCAGATAAAAGATATAAATGCGTACGGCACATCGCTGGACAGAGGTTCAAAGTTTGTAACCCTCGCCTGTTAGTTCCATCAGCTGCCGCCAACGGCGCTGTTGTCTGTTACTCGGAAATGGCGATGCCATATGGGAAGTCATTTTTGTTCGTCGTCTCTGAAATCCAGATCACTAGGCCTTACCCCCTGCGATTTTTACCTGTGGGGATACTTGATAGGTAATGTGTATATAGCACCTTTGCCCGCTACTCTTCAACAGCTCCGAAGTTGACTTGTTTCAGCTGTGAATTCGATAACTAGGGACGAGTTACTGCGGTTATAGCAACAACTGGACTGATGTTTGTCACACAACAAATGGTTCTCATATCGAACGTGAGCAGTTAAAAATTGAACCATCTTCTGTCCAAAAATTTGTGACATCTATTTGTTTTTATTATTATTATTATTATTATTAGAGGTATATGATTCGTCAGCAAAGCGTTCCTAGGGTGATTGGAGGAAAGGAATGAAACGAATAACAATTATGACTTCTATGTAGGAGCGACACAGACATTAACCTGGAGTGATTTACGAAATTGTTGAAAATTCGGATTACTGGGGAGAGGATCAAACTCACCTCTTTCCGAATGCTAAACTCGAACGTGAACTACCGACCCATCAGCCTCGGTAACTCAGATGGCAACTAACTTTTATCTTGGAGGCTGGTCTATAAAATCCTCAGTTTTTTTCTAATTTTTGAAGTGAAACTTTTTTTTTACTTATGTTTTTACGCCTCGTCGACGCCGAGGTCATTAGAGGTGGGATAGGACTGGGGAACAAGGAACGGGAAGAAATTCCGCAATGGCCTTATGAAGGAAGCATGCAGAAATTCACCTAGAGTACGTTCAATTTCACGTATCGATGTACAGTAACTTTTTCAAAACCGTTTACAACAAAAATCCAAAATTTGTCACCTAGTGTCGCTTACCCTAATCAAGTCCCTCGTTGTAAACATATCTCTAGAAAAGAAGTGATAACAGATAACTGCATTCCTCACCGAAGCCTGCACGATACTCTTTATTTTTCTAGTGTCCGGTTTTGTTCCACAAGTGTACTCAAATGGACTGCGTATTCATGTGAAACTGTTGTTGTTGATGAAACGCAATGACTACAAAGAAATCATATACCTATACAATTTTCTGAAACAAACATGTTTGGTGAAACCATCGAAAACCCAAATCTGGATGGCCGGACGGGGATTCAAACCACCATCCTCTCAAAAGGGAGGCGACAGCTTGACCGCTCAGCAACCACGCTCGGTGGCACTAAAGCGGATCTGTTACGAAACTAGAGATTTTTCTGCTGTCTTTGAGCTTAATGATGATGATCGGCTGAACAGTACAGCCGCATAGAGCATAGCGGTGTGGTCCTCCCACACCGCGAAGACGCCTCGGTGGCGAAGACGTCGCCAGGTAACGGTGCTGCGCGCTGTAGCCTCAGGCTGCAGCATCCACTGTGCGCGGCCTCATTCCTCCACAGCGGCCACGAGGCGCATAAACCACTCTACTCTACCAGCAGCCGCTCAGTCCCTCACTTGTTGGAGAGAGTGATGAGCTCATGAACGAGGGAAGTAAAGGAATAGGGTTACAAAACATTGGTCAGACCATTGCTTGAATATGGTAGTGTAGTATGGAACCCACATTTTGAGTATCAAATTACAGGAGCTGGAGAACGTCCAAACAAGGGATGCTAGATTTGTTTATGGAATTCAGTAACAGATACGATAAAAGAGCTGGAATAGGAGTCATTGCAAGATAGGAGGAGGTGAAGAGAGTCATTGGCGTATACAGTGCGTACATTGGTGATGAGACGTGGAAAGATATTAGTGTAAGAATTGAAAGTAATGCATGGATGGGAAAAGATGACCACGATCACAAGCTGGCACTCAATTTCAGGCACAAGGGTGTGGGAAGATCTGTCAGGGATTGGAGTAATTTACCAAGAGAACTGATGAATAATTTATCAAAAATGTTGAAACAATTTAAATTTGAAATTTGTGGGTGACAATAATAGGTGGGTGCAGGAAAGGATGGGAAATGGGTGTGTAGGGAAATTGCCACCGGAGCGCGCGCTCCATCGCAATTAAATTAAATTAAATCTTAATCACTTGAATTCTCCAACTTTGGCTCAACAGTATTGTCGTAAGCCATAGGTATATATGTTGGTAATGACATTAACCAGAGTTTCTCTCTGTCACTACATTATTCCTTTTGAACTTTTCTTTGACGAGGCTGCCGAGATAGGAGAGGTGGTGGTACACAATTCCCAATCACCAAAATCCTTGGTTGAATCCCAACTCCTCCGCAGTGCGTATTAGTCCAAGATCCGGCTGCATTATTTCTACGCCCATCTGTTATTTTATTTAAATGCAGTTCTTATGCATAATTATTAGTAGTAGCACAATACGATTCTGCCTATCCAAAAATGGCCGCAAGTATTTTTAATAAAATTTTCAATTTTTTGTTTTTGTTTTTTAAAATAAATTACAATTCATTTCAAAGAGAGACATGTAAAGAACACAAAAAGTTTGGTTTGCCGATGTAAAAGTGGCCGCAAGTAGGGATTGCCAGCTGCTAAGTGAGGTCGCACCAGTTGTTTGTATGCAATCAAATTAACTTTCGATGTCAAGATGTTAAGAGGCGGGAAAGAATTGGGGGCAAGGAACGGGGAGGAATTCGGCCGTAGACTTGTGAAGGAAGCATCCCAGCATTCACCTGGAGTGATTTGGGAAGTCATGGAAAACCCAAATCTGGATACCCGGACGGGAATTAGAACCCGAGTCCTCTCGAATGCGAGACAAGAGTATTACTGCTCATCCACCGCACTCGGTTCCCTTTTGTTGAGGCCCCATACAGAACAACATTATTCTAAGTGAGGTCGCACCAGTTATTTGTATGCAATCGATTTAACTTTCGGTGTGCACTGTTTTAAACTGTAGCTGCTGCGCGCCCCGTTCGTCGCTTGTTTAAACCACTGTGCGTGGCGTTGCGGCGAGATTCCTCGAACAGATGTTGTTCGAGAGAAATACGGCCCCCACCCCGGCGCCCGCTGTTTGCTAATTCGGCCGCGTCGCTCTCCTCCTCATTTGAATAAGTTATTTACACCTGCACGGCGCGGGAATGTATTAACGGCGGTCCTAACTCCTCCATTACGCGAATCCATCTCCCGTTAATTGAAACTGCCCGGAAATATCCGCGCTGATTTACAATGGAAAAACCAGCGAATAAGGAGATCTGCAGCTGATAGTTCATAACTGAAATTAGCCAATTTGAGGCCCGATTCCCGTTGGTCGATAAAGTTGCGTTGACAGCGGTCGACGTGAGTCTCGATAGTTCCCTGACCCGGAGACGCTAATGGAGATTGGATTTGTGGGACAGCTGCGTTGATTTAATATGAGTAACGTTATCTTGACGTGGCCGTGTGAAACAATTTCGCGTTCGGTAAGTAATTATGAGAATAGTTTATGGTGGATGAGCCGCCAGTTATTAAATCTTACTCTTGTTTGAGATGGAGGATTTCCACTTCATTATTCAACTTTAGTTTTCGGTGTCCGGGCAGGAATGACGTTTAATTATCACGACACTTTAAGACTGGTGACTTCGCATATCTTTGGTGCCAGACTTCGTGTTCGGAAAGTTTCGTCGAAAGTCACATTTCAGACTTTCCCTATTAGGCAATATTTAATGATTTTTAAAAAAATCGTCATATGTGTGGTATGAATTATATATATATTTTTAAATGCAGCATTTCAACCGTAAGCCATACATTTAATTAAAATTTTTTTTATAATTAAATTTTCTCACAATTTTATGTCTCTAAGAGAGTGCCAGCTTGTGCACAGCGCTCTGGCCTAGCTTTCTAGAGGACGGCGGTTCAAATCCCCGTCCGGGCATCCAGATTTGGGTTTTCCATGGTTTCCCCAAATCACTCCAGGCGAATGCCGGGATGCTTCCTTCAAAAAGGCCATGGCCGAATTAGCTCTGCCTTTCTACAAGAATTTCAAAACCCCACGTGAGATATCCGTTGAGCCCCAACCCCCTTTGGTCACGGTTCTTGAGATTTCGCCGGACCCCCTCCCCCCCTATTTCACCTCACGTAATTAATGGACGCCACTAAACTATCAATAAGACTAGGGGTAAGTGCCGCCAGAGGAAAAATCCACCCTACTCTGCCCACGGAGGAAATGGGCAGAAAGTGGCGTAGACAGAGTGGTGCAAGAATCGTAGAAATAGTAGTTCCATTGTCATGACAGACAATGGAGGTGCAACTCTGGTTGTGACAGTGGTAACACCAGACCTGAAGATGGGGGTAGAGCATGCCACCGAAACGTCTTTTCAACTCCATCCGGCGGAGAACCCGAGAAGTTTATATTTCAGCGACACGTCGGCAGAGCCTTCCTTCACGCAGTGTCAATCGCATCCGAAAGCACGCCCCGAGGCACGAACAAACAGACGAGCATCGTGTGTCGACACGTGGCTGCAGGTTGCGGTGTCGGAGTAGCGGTCTGCAAATAGCGGCACCCGGATGGCCCCTAATGACGACGATTTGGACCGCGATGAGCGGAGCTGCGTCGTAACTGCCAATGGCCGTGAAATTGGACGTCCGCCCTGACCCGCAGGTGACCCGAACACACCTCGGCGGGCGTTTGGAAAGCCGCGCTTCTGACCGCGATGTTTACTCCGACTCGCGGGTTCGTTGCAACACACCTCCAGTGCCGGCGGCACAAGATCTTAGGAAACACAACACCTGGCGAGCAAAAAGTAATTTCACAACGCATTTCCGGTTACCAGGCAGATCAAGAAGAAATAGCAGATATCAATCATACAATACTAGCATGCACCCTCTATCGGACCCTACAGAACAAATTATACAACAGCCTGGTCAAGCTCAAAATCCCACTTTCAACATCGGTAGGCCGACCCCAGCAGCGTAGGGGATAGCGTTCTAGCCTCGCGTTGCAGGGGTCGCCAGTTCGAGTCCGGCCTCGGGCATGGGTGGTTTAAATTAAGTGTTGTGTTCGGCTTGTGTCGTCTATACCACGCAGAATCTATAATACACTGAGTGATCCAATACATACTTGCAAACTACAAAATTACATAGTGCTGGCTGTATGGCCTCGTGGCCAAATGCCAATTTTTGAAAAAAAAAAAAAAAAATCGGTTGATATCCTGTTGAGAGAGGAAAGACACTATGTGCCCTGAACGGTAGCTCGTTTAAGAGTTAAGAGAGGCAGATATCCCCCATTAAAGAAAGCATTTATAATAATAATTAAAAAAGAAGGATTCCATAAATCGTGCAATTTACTTATAATTGTAATAAGTGTAACGGTGTACACTGTAGATTAGCTGTTAAGAAATTAACATAAAAAAGTCACGTGTTTTTATTTTAAATGTTATTGTGCACACCAAGTTCAACTCGTACTTCAACCCTAATTAACATGTTATTCTATAGGATTCACACATTTTATTTGGTAAATAAAGTTGCGGAAGTTTAATTGTCATCTCATTATACTAATATTGAGTCACTGATTGATTTTATAATCCACTGTGAAATAAGGTTTTATTACATTACTTTAAAAGGTCAAACAGCAAATGTAAAAACTAATGTAAATATTGAAGCTGGCCGTATGGTCGATAGACCGAATGCCATCATTAAATTAAAAAAAAAAAAAAAAAAAAAAAAAAAAAAAAAAAAAAAAAAAAAAAAAAAAAACCAACCACACATTTCCGGGTCTTTCGGCTGGTCGTCGTCGACGTTATTGGAGCCGGCACGGGATGGTGGCCAAGGAACTATGAAGAATTTGGCCGTGGCATTTTGAAGGAACCATCCCGACATTCACCTGAATTATTTCGAAAAAGTCATAGAAAATCGAAATTTTCTGTGCCGGACGGGGATTTGAACCTGCGTCCTCCCGAAAGCCAGGTCCGAACGTATGGCTCACCCGCCAGGATACATGATTTAACAACAAACAAAGTGAACAGTTAGTGTCAGTTTCGTGATAATATAGACAATCTTCAGATTGGAGAGCATTTGATTCGGTATCCGCGAATAAAGAACAGAGTTTTTGTTAAATAAAATAAAATTATCCAACTTAGTGTTTATCTACGATACACTATAGTTCTGTGAATCTCCTATCACTTATAATACATGCTACCATATAATTTTGCATTATAAAATTTCGTTCTTTTCGAAAGAGTGATCTTTTTCTCTCCTCCTTTTTCGATGGTGTTGTAAGGAAAAGGGTTCTTTACCTTTAAGCTTCATCAACGTACAGGTTATATGAGGTGGAAGTGTAATACAGATCAGGGACAGGTAGGAATTCGGCCATGAGCTTTTCAACAATTTTTGCAAACCATGGAAAACCAAAATCTGCATTCTCCGAAAGGCTTAAAAAAAAAAAAAAAAAAAAAAAAAAAAAAAAAAAAAAAAAAAAAAAAAAAAGAGTCTACATGGTAGCGTAGGGGCTTGCCGGCTTAGCTCCGCGTGCCGAAGGTCGCCGGTTCGAGTACGGCCGAGGGCATGGGTGTTTAAGTGTTGTGTGTGAATGTCGTGTCCATCCTGTAGTGTCCATACTTTGTATCTATATTGTTCTAGAGAAATTGGAACACTAGAACAGTCGATAATCACGTTGAGTTGGCTGTATGGTTTATGTAGTCGAAGGGCATTATTAAAAAAAATTAAACTTTTCGCGTTATTAATCAGCAAAAAAGATTAAGGTTAGATTCCAACTGCAGTGACAAAGATTTTTTTATTCTGTATCAGTAACTTTTGCCGAAATTGTACCAACAATTTACTATTTCAAAGAAGCAAAAAGTAAATCTTCCATTTGCTTGTCATACCACAAGAAACCAGAGACTCAAAAATTCAACTTTGTTTTTTACTTATGGCTTTACGCCTCGCCCACGTCGGGGTCATTAGAGGCGGGATGGGACTGGGCACAAGGAACGGGAAGGAATTCGGTCATGGCTTATGAAGGAAGCATCCCGGAATTCGTCTGGAGTGATTTGGGGAAACCACGGAAAACCCAAATCTGGATGCCCGGACGTGGATTCGAACCGACGTCCTCCATAATGCGAGGCCAGAGCGTTAACCGCTCACCCACCACGCTCGGTTCAAAAATCGACAGCCGTATGTAGAATACTGTGTGTGTTGTACTCGATTCCACAGAGATATTCATATGCGAAATTAACGAACTAGAAAAGAAAGAAAAACATTCGTCTGAATATTTTTTTTTTCTTCCCGTTGAACCGTTTTAACCCTCAAGTTGACAGCGAGCTGTGTATTGCTCCATACCTTCTGCTCACTGTTATATGGCGGTCGCAAGTCTTGAATTACAGAGTGTAGCAACACGCGAGCCGTCACGTGTGCGAGGTTGATGTAAAAACTAGATGAACCTGCGTCTGATCTACCTCACGTACGGACTGCTACCGCGAGACGTGTTGCTGACCGCAAATATTGGTTTAAACTACAATGTATACAGTAATCATAACTTGGCTCCCGAAAAGACTTCCACATATTTACGGGTGAAACAAACCCTGGTGTTTGAGCACTACTAATCCATCTAAAGAGATGCTTCCTCACTGTAAGACTAACTAACATCCAGCGTCCATTAATTTCGTGAGGTGAAATAAGGGGGAGGGGGGTTAGGCGAAATCTCACGAAACCACACCAAGGGGGAGTGGGGGTCAGCGGAAATCTCATTATAAACGGACTGTAGAGCTAAAAAATAGGTGTACAAATGACGCGAAAGTCCACTTTAGGGGGCGGGGGGGGGGGTATTTCGCCCTTGGAGGCATATGACCTAAAAAAAATAAAGATCTCAAAATGTAACGAGGTCGATTAGTAAGGGGGAAGGGACTCCGTCAAAATCTCACGTCATTTTAGAGGGGGGGTGGGGTCCCCGACCAGATTTCACGAATTCTCACCAGAGTAGGGAGGGGGGTCCGAAATTCCGAAAGAACACCTCACGTCATTAAGGGACGCACCGTTAAGATATTATTCCATTTACCCATTGACCTAGATGCTGTGATTGCCTTGAAGGGAGCTATTCCACTATGACAACTCTGCAGAAAAATTTAAATTGAGTGGTTCCGCAGCGATTGAGTTGTAAATACGTGCGATCGTTTTGAGTGTATGACTGTGATGTAGGCCTGTGTATGTTCAATCCAGCATGCTCTCTGCACTGTGTACAAAGGTAGGATGAAGGAAAAGAGATGGTGAAACCAGGTGCCGGAACTACCAGGCCTACTCTTCCGAAAGTCACTTTTGGGTGCCGCCAGGTTTAACGTCCCTATCTGACGGACGGATCACCGTCAACAGTGTGTTATGCCCCCACTCCATACGCACTGCGGAGAGGTTTAACCCAGGACGGAGACAACGGGGCACTGGTGGTTAGGAACTGTGCACGACCACCTCTGCTACCCTGCCGGCCAAGTCCACCACCAGGACTGGAACCAGCTAAACCCGTGTCAGCGCCAGGCACCATCACGGCGCCGCAACCAACTGAGACAACGGGGCGGGCAATTAATATGGAAGTGTGAGTGAAGACTTTCCCGGCGTATCGATGCAACAAAATCTTCTCGGGTGTTCAGCCGGATGATGGTGTAAAAACACGACGTTTCGATAGCTGACTCTGCAGTCTTCATCAGGTATCTGTAGTTGTTCTCAGCTGAGCAGTCGAGGCAGATACAGTCAGCTGAGAACAACTGCCAGATACCTGATGAAGACAGCAGAGTCAGTTGTAGAAACGTAGTGTTTTTACACCGCCATCCGGCTGGACAACCGAGAAGATTTTGTTGAATTAATATGGAAGTCAGTATGTACGTTTCTTCAATTTAAGGCTCATCACCGAGTATAGTCGCGTGTATTTCGGCTTCATAATGTTCCATTTCGCAATCCTCTTCATTAATAATATGTAGATTAAAACGTAATACATACATTTCTTTATGGTTGGTTTAAGATTTAAAACATGTTGAATCGTGGGTCGTTGTCGATGTTATCTTGGTTGTCTGGGTTGAACCGCGTCAATTTATCGAAATCCTCTGAAGACGGCCACAAAATGGTGGCCGAAACGTCAGCTTCGATAAACTGACGTGGTTCAAACCGGACAACCAAAATAACATGTCGAACCGTTCCACAAAACTAAAAAGCCATCCCTAGTTCTCACCCTCCGCAGCAGCAACTTCTAGGGACAGAGAGTTACGACATCTCTGGCCGTAATCAGACGACAACGAAGGGCGTGCGCGTGACGTCACAGCGCGACAGACACGATGACCAATTTTACAATTATTTTTTTGCTCGTCGACGTCGAAGTCGTTAGAGGTGGGAAAGGAATTGGAGCAAGAAACGGAAAGGGATTGGACCATGACCGTTTGTAGAAACCATCCCGGCACTTTACTTCAGTGATTTGGAAAAACGATGGGACATCCAGATCTGGCGATGACCAAGTCGGCCTCTTAATGGTTTAGTAATTGCAGGATAATGTGTTCCCATTGAGCTGTGACGAAACATAGAAGTAATTTTTTCTAGCCTTACGGTTTCATTCTTTGCAGTACTTAACAATCTGTCTGTGTGGCCAAGAAGCAACAGGTGTCCCTCGAACAGCGATAATACCCAGACACTAAGGGGAACGCAAGATGGAACCTACACCGAAGTTGTAAGGACGGAACGTTGGGCCTTTCTTCTGCAGCGGGGGATGCGTCCTATTATGGACGAGTCTCCCCGGAGTTTGATTTATGAGCCTCACCCGCGGTCCCTATTCAAGATTTCCCCCTCCTTCATTTCTGTCATCCGAGACATAAAGAGAAGAGTGTAGCTATACTCGACCAGTACATTATTCTGGGAAGCTACCTCGTAAGCTCCTAGTAGTCACAGACGTTCTGTATCAGGCGAAGTGAATTTAAGATTAGTGGTATCAACACAGAGTCATCCTTAGAATGGAGAAGACGTTTAGTGGACTTAGTTTTTCGCTAGTTGTAGGACGTTTTCCTTGTTGGCGTCGAAGTAATTAGAGCCGTGAGAGAGCGGCCAAGCAACTCGAAGGAAGTCGGCCATGGCCTTTTGAAGGAGCCAACACCAAAATGTGGCTTTTATTTTATTATTAATGCTAAAGCTTACAGTTCTCTAGTAAGTTTCGCCGATTGTGGTGGGTGAGCGGGTCTGGCATTCGGGAGGATGGCGGTTCGAATCCCCGTCAGGGCATCCAGATTTGGGTTTTCCATGGTTTCCCCAAATCATTCCAGGCGAATGCCGGGATGCTTCCTTCAAAAATGCCATGGCCGAATTTCTTACCGTTCCTCGTCCCCAGTCCCATCAAGCCTCTAATGACCTCGACGTCGACGAGGCGTAAAGCCATAAGTAAAAAACAAATAACTAGTAAGTTTCATTGTTCTCCGTTCTTCTTGGGTTGTCACCTTATGAGTTATTGCTAACTTTGATCGCTCCAGCCACCAACTCCTGACTATTATTCCCGTGACGTCACTAGTTGTAAGTGTCTGGAGTTAGCGGGCTTCTCTGCTGGTAGTCGCCGCTTGCGTCACTCCGCCATTACTGCTGCCGCGCGACGCCACTTCCGCGATTTGCGCGCGATAAAGTTGTTTACTGCCGCGGAGCACTGCGAGAGCCACTGCTGATGGCAGATACTGCTACTGTGACTACCCGGGAGGACGAAACGACCCGCCTCATAGCAGGCCATCGTCCGCTCAAGACATCCGTCGTCCCACTCGGACGACGCAAGTAGTCAGCCTGAATTACACTCACGCCAGTAGAACCGCAACGTTGAATCCAGTGTTAATCTGTTGGTACGCCATATTCCGCAGTTGTTGAACAATAAAAACAACTGTTTTGTTGAATTTTGTTTTTATTTGATTCCCCAGACGCGTTTCGCCCTTGTGGTGCAGGTCATGTTTTTACATGTTTTGTTACAATGATTATGTACATTAAAACTCCTTTTATATATATATATATATATATATATATATATATATATATGTGTGTGTGTGTGTGTGTGTGTGTGTGTGTGTGTGTGTGTGTGTACACTGCACACACAGATATAGTGGTAAAACAAAACAAACCGTGTGTAACACACATGTGCGAATCGACAGAAAATATTCACTACAACAACAAGTGCAGCATAAAAAACAACTAGTGATATGCTCAAATGAATAGTGATGTGAAACTGTGTGCTGTTCCTGACCGACATGTGAGGAATACCACAATATTAAAAATTTACAGTCAATTAGCATATATATATATATATATATTTAAATTTTTAATACCTTTCTTTCTTTATGTAATTAATTTTCTCTCTTATAGCAAAATGTAAATTACATTTTTGTTTTTAATTTTTTTATTTTACTTCTATTGGTCTCTGTTAGATTATTCTTTGTCACTATTATCGTTGGTGGAGTGCCATAATAGAGGTAATATCTGTGGTTCATTCATATGATGATTTACGTGGTAGGTCTTTCCCCATGTCATACGCTTCGCCTCCTACATAGGTAAGGTTATTAACAGAAATGTCGTAAATAGAGTTTGTGTTTTCTTTGTTTTCGTCTGGTTCTCTACGGTAAGCGACAGGGTGTTTCCATCATATTTTCAGACGTGTTTCTTCTGAAAGTGTCGCAGCTATGGAAACATCACGTGAATATCTAATCGTCTATGGGAATACGTCAAAGTTCGTGTTCCATAACCACACTATCGACTCGAGTTATTGTGACACAGAGGGAACAAAAGAGGCCACCGAGTTAACCAGAAAACACTGTGCACACCTCGGAGGAAGTTTGTCCGCAACCACCAGCGGTGATAGCCTCACTGGAGAGGAGACCGCAACAGTGTTAGCGGAGCCTGCGAGCAAAACAAAACCAGAGAGTAAAAACCTGGAGCGGGCACGCGGAAACGGTCGCCAGCTGATGAACGCCCCCTATTAATGGCTGCACCTCCGTGCTCCTATTACGCGGCCGCCAGTGCGCGCACCGTTAACCCGTAACAGGTAGCGCTCCAGTGGTAATAAAAGGTTTAACGCGCCCTACTGTCGCATCTGACCTCGCTGTCCTTCCGCTCCGTGAAGGACATTCCCCTCAGTCTGTTTCCTCTTACACGTCTATCACTGATCACGTAGCATATTTGATGCTCGAAGATTACCTCAAAGAGAATATAAAATTTGTTAAGGAATAATTTTTTTTTCTTTCTGCTAATGGTTTCACGCCTCTACGATGTCATCAGAGGCGGGAAAGGACGTGGAGCAAGAAACGAGAAGGAATTTGCCCATGACATTTTGATAGAACCATCCCGGCATTTGCCTGGAGTGATTTGGAGAAACCATGGGAAATCCAAATCTGGATGGGCGGTCGGGGATTCTTCCGAAATGGAAATACACTTTACTGGCGTTTTAATTAACATTTAACACATTGTACTACTGTTAGTAAAATCGCAGTTCATTTGAACCATTTTCATCCATTAAAACATAAAGGATTCATTGGAGAAATGCAATTTTTTATTTTTTACAATTAATCATTGCGTATTTATCTAACTTGGAGACCGTCAGACATGTTAATAACGGATTTCAATATCTTTCATAAAGGTACACACCATACATGTCTGTAGCATAATCGTTTCTCAAAATGCGCCCTTGTTTTTTAGTTATTCGCATGAAAAAAAATAACAAATAATTTTAAAAAATATCTTAATGTTGTGTAAATACTAAATTATTGCCCATACCATCAAATGGCAGCGTGGTGTATGTGACAGGGTGCTATTTTCATAATTTTCTGACCTGAGTTCAAATCCACGTAAAATAAGATATTTTTATGTTCAGAAATTGTCAAGCTTGACGATTTTAGTTTTATTCCCAAATCCTATGTTTAAATTCGATGAACCGAACTTCAACAGTTCTCACAGTTGATCAATTGTCTATCGACGGTCTGAGAGCACAATCTCTCGAATTTTTTCAACATTTTCTTCGATTCGGGCAGTTGATGGACGTCGAGAACGAGGTTTGTCATCAATCGACATGTCGCCAATTTTTAACCGAGCAAACCACTCGTACACTTGAGTTTTTCCAATAGCGTCATCTTCGTAAGCTGTTTTCAACATTAAAAGAGTTTCAGTAGCATTTTTACTAAGTAGAAAGCAAAATTTCAGAGCTGCACGTTGTTCACTTAAACTTGCCATCACCAAAAACGTAACAATAACAAAATTAGCAAAAACAAACACTGCATATTAACAAAACAAGCCAGGTTGACAACAAAGTCGGCACTGAATTGGCAATGAGATGCGCTATAAACGCCTAGCGGCAGAAACGCGTACTACACAAGTTCCGTCCACGGCACTGCTATTCCGGTTATTTTTGGGTTACTTCTCGTATATACTTCCTAACTGATTTTATTATTTAATTTACTGTTGCAGATGATGCGATTGTTTTGATTGGGCGAGTGGTATGGCAGTGAGTACTACGTGGTATATATAGCGCACAGTAGCCGCAGGCAGACGCGTTTAGGAAGGTCCCGACCTGACCAGCGGCATTCCAGGAGCTGGAGTGCCTATTTGCATGCAAAATGTGCGCCTCCAGAGGCGGGTTCCAGATAGCGGCGCCCGGATGTGCCCCGTTGGATAACAAGGAGTGTCCTCGGGCAAGGGTGGTTTAAGTTACGTGGAGCGTTCGTCTCCTGGTACATGTACTTTCCTTAGAGCCACTATTTATACAGCTTATGTACTCCAGATATTAAATTGTGTTCACTAAGTTTATAAATTAAACATAGGTTCTAACATACTTCTACGACTACACTACTAACGATGCTCTGAGCTTTCTCCTGTACAACATATTAGCTGCCATGCGCCACCATGCAGCTATCTCACTGTGTTGTTCATGGAGGTATTTAACCTGAAAATTTCAACGCTGTACGTGTGTACGTGTGTGTACGTGTTTCGACACCACAACAGTCTTCAACTTTGGTAAGCGGTGATCATTCTCCTGTTACAATGTTTAATTTACCCACTTTATAGCGCCTTTGTTTCCTATATATATATATATATATATATATATATATATATATATATATATATATATATATATGCTACATCAATCGTTGTGAAATTTGGAAATAAAAAACTATGAATCATCAGGAACCACATAGGATACTTTTTGGGATAAATAACATATTTCTTAATGAAAATTCTGAAAACTAACCAAACAGTGAAAGACGGACGGATAATGTGTGTTAGTTTCTGTAATATTATATCGGTCGCTCAGGCTTTATTTCTCTCGCAGTCAGTTTGTGTATCCTGTTCATAATTGTCATGTATGGACACCACGCATGTTCAACGCCACACGCTTATAAAACACACAGGTGTACTAAAAGCTGTGATTAATACTGAAATAATAATGGAATAATGTGATGATATGTTGATTCCTCAAATCCAAATGACTCCTACAGAACTACCATTCCATTTTAAAATACTACAGTTGACATTACATTTTTTTCCTTGTACACTGCGAGCACTCACTTCTGTATTCTAGCATCATTATTAGTTACTACAGTAATTTCCAGAGAAAAATGAGCTACCTTCCGTTGGGAGACCAGTTTCTCTGTGAAGTTAAGGTTCTTTGGGAAAGAAATTTAAAGTCAAAATCTAACCATCTTCCGATGGGATACCAGTTTTCCTGTGGAGTTCAGGTTATTTGGGAATGACTTTTAAACACCAGATCTAGCGTCTCGTCCGTTGGGTGATCAGTTCCTATATGGACTTCAGGTTTTTTGGGAACGAATTTCAGCGTACAAATCTATCTTCCCTCCGTTTGGAGAGCAGTTTCTCTGTGCAATTAAGGTTCTTTGGAAAAGACTTTAAAAGTCAAAATGTAGTTCCCCTCCGTTGGGAGAGCAGTTTCTCTGTAGAGTTTAGGTTCTTTCGGACTTTTAAAGTTCAAATCTAGTTACCTTCCGTTGGGAGACCAAATGCTGAGCAGACTTCAGCTCTTTAGAATGACTTTTAAAGTCTAAATCTAGCTGCCTCCGCTGGGAGACCAGCTTCTGTGTGGAGTTAAGGTTCTTTGGGAACCTAATTTAAAGTCCAAATCTAGCTTCTTAGGACAGGAGACCAGATTCGGCGTGGAGTTAAGATATTTTCAGGACGACATTTAAAATCCAAGTCTAGCTGCGCAGTTTTGGGTGACGAGTTTCTCTGTGAAGTTTAGGTTCTTTGGGAGTCTGCTCCGCTGGGAGACGACTTTGTGTGTGGCATTTAGGTTCTTTGGGAACGAGTTAAGTCAAGATTATCTGTCCTCTGTTGGGTGACGAGTTTCTCTGCGCAGTTTAGGTTCTTTGGGAATGTAGCTGTGCTCCGTTGGGAGGCGAGTTTGTCTGTGGATTTAACATGTTGTTTTTCGCTTGACACTAAATCCTCTGGAGTAACATTGCCCCCAGAGTGTGGGGAAGTTCTTGCAATTATGGTCGCATCTCCTTCCAGTTCACAAAAAGGTTATCATTGCGTTGTGTGGCATTTTTGGGCGTGTCGTTCCCGATTTTGGCATAATTCGTTATAACTTCCGTCAGTAACGTGGCTTTCTGGTGTAGCTGTATGATGGTGTGGGTGCAGTCCGGCAGTTTGCGTTGATGGTGATTTACAGACTGTTCCGCCGTCGCGAATCGCTCTAGGTTATACGCTGCTGGCTGGTGACCGATACTACCGTCACTGTTGATATCCCCTGCTTGGGCGTCTTCTAAGGCCTCGTCTTCTTGCTTCCGTGGGTCTTTGTTGGGGCGGCCTACGCTAATAGTGGCTAGTAGCAGTGTAGAGTCTACTCAAATTGGCTGTAGGAAGACATCTTCGATATTAATTGGGTCAGTTGCTGGGCGATGTTATTCAGATCATCTTCACGACGTAGTTGTCCTTGGCAGTCGTGTCTGCAGCATCGTCCAGTTTGTGCTTGATTTGTTGCTATTCTTGTCTTGCGGTAGCTTGGACGATCTTTGGTTGACGCTTGGAGTTTGGGGTGTGCTGTGAAGCACGGAAGTTCAGTTGTCCGTTTCCGTTTTATTTCTTCTGCGGGGCGGGTAATTTAATTTAGTGGGTGTCGCCTGTTGATAGAGGTTTGGATCTTCTTTCTCACAGGGCAGGCACCGTAGCAGGTGGCGTGGTCACCGCCGCAGTTGGCACAGACTAGTACGCTGTGCCCCTCACCACAGCGGACGCATCGAACCTTGGACTTGCTGTCTTGTGCGCGATGTTGCAAGCCTTGGCAGCGATAACATGTTGTTTTTCCTGGTTGTTGCAGCCGTGCAGCGGGGGCGCGTGCCGCCTACGCAGCCCTCGGGCATCCCCGGCCAGTTCGCCATAACGAACGGCGACGCGGCCTCCGCGGTGGCGGTGGCGGGCCTGAACGGCCACTCGTACCTGTCGAGCTACATCTCGCTGCTGCTGCGCGCGGAGCCCTACCCCACGTCGCGCTACGGACAGTGCATGCAGCCCAACAACATCATGGGCATCGACAACATCTGCGAGCTCGCCGCGCGACTGCTCTTCTCCGCCGTCGAGTGGGCCCGCAACATACCCTTCTTCCCCGACCTCCAGGTACAGTACCGGGTCTCACTTTATCGTTATTACCTTAGGTCTCAGTTAGACCATATAGTCACCCTGGTAGAGTAACAAGTTAAAAACATGCGCTTTACACAACAATATCACAGATAAGGTATTCTAGTTGTTTTTTGGTCTATTTCAGCTATTTTTTTAAATTTGTTTATTGGTTTCTGGCAGGGGCGGATCCAGGATTTTGGTTTGGGCGGGGGTTGAGCGGACTTTGGTTTGGGGGGGGGGCTTGGCTTGAGTTAATTTTGGCTGAGAGGGCTTACCTTCAGTGGATTTGGTTTTGGGGGGGGGGGGGGCTTGAGTCGGCCATGGGGTAGTCTTTATAGCCTCCACTGGCCTCAAATCCGTAGAGCTGGGAAAAAAAGGTCTCAAATGTCGGGGGTGGATCCAGATACTTTTGGGGGGGGCTTGAGCCCCCTAGCCCCCCCCCCCTGGATCCGCCCCTGGTTTCTGGTCACAAGACCATTAAACCAGCACTGCTACTACATACTACAGTTGCCGGGAACATTTTTACTGATTAAGTATCTTTCATATCGAACATATTTTACATTGTTTACATATAATTTACATATTAATAAATAATTTATATATTATTTACCTACTTACCTATTAGGAACCGTGCACAAACTACGTGGCTCGGTCCAGGGGGGAAGGGGTTGGCTGAAAGGCTACGCTGGGCTACGTGGGGGGAGGGGGGGGGGGGTTCCGAGCCAGGCCACGTAGCTTTCCTTTCATATTATTTGTCACAGTTAAAATGAGGAACAGAACTCACAACAGCCTGTGAATATTTATTTCCCTCAATTAATTATCTCAGTATGTAATTTACAATAGTCTGACAAGAGAAAACAGTACAAAATGTCTTCTGGAATCAAAAGGGAAAAAGCTACGTGCTAAATGGCTAGGGGGGGGGGGGTTGAGGCAAAAGCCACGTAGGGCTACGTGGGGGGGGGAGGGGGGTTCACAGGAGGCCAAAATGGAACTTCGTGCATTATGCACGCTCCCTTATTTACATATGTTCGTATTTAATATATTACATATTTTACTTATTAACTGCTTTATATAATTTAATATATTACTTATTTTACATATTAAATTTTAACCATAATAGTTGCATCTAGATGTGAACTTGCGCATCGGGTAAGAAGCTTATCAGGCTTCTATATATCTTCGGGTGCATGGAGGGTTAGGATTGATGTCGCGAGAGTTACCTGTAGCGAAAGTAGTTTGGTTGGCAGATTTTTGTGTGCAGCTAAATTAAAAGCTTTGTTTTTGGCATACTCGTTTTGATTTTCTTAAATCATCATCTGTGCTCTAGAACAAGTCATGTGCATGTTCTGATAATGTTGTAACATTTAAGCTACGGTAGGTCGTTTTGTGGTTCTGATTCCACGTTAAACTGTAGGTCCCAGAGGAAAGGAACTGGCCGTCCTACCTCTGACATAATGACTTAGTATGCCTCCATCGCGAGGATTCTGTCAACCTCCGTGTTGTGGACGGAGTTTTTACAGTATAATTATGTAAATAATAATAATAATAATCTGCTATTAGTCGTTGTAAATATCACACCCTAGTTAAAGTTTTTTATTTCCTGATTGTATTGAAGTCTTGGAAAGTTCCATCTCACTGTTTAATATTTCTTATTACATGTGTTTCACACGTGCAGTGTAGTGAGCTTTTAACCAAAAAAACTAGTTTCATTTTGAAAACACACCATTGTTTCCCGCCTGTTATGTTTTTGTAACCACTAAACATGCATTTGTTGTTGTTTATGATGATGTATTCAGAGATGCCTACACCTTAAGCAAGTTTATTATCAACTTGTTTGTTTGTGTTTTTAAATTATATCCCTGTTGTGGTCAGGGTTAACACAATCCAGAAACTTGTACCACTATAATATTTTTTTTTTTTTTTTTTTTTTTTTTTATCAATCTTCAGATTGTAAGCATACCATTTACAAAAATTTCCTTACTTAATTAATTATGTTACCAAAACGGAGAACTTAGTCTTTAATGATACCTCATTTATCAATTTTTCTTAAGAGTCAAGAATAAATGATTGTTCGGTGACAAAAAAAAAAAAAAAAAAAAAAAAAAAAAAAAAAAAAAAAAAAAAAAAACCAAACCACACACACACATTTTAGAAATTATATACAGAATATATTCGAAAGGTTTCTTCAAATACATTTTTTCCTTGGTGTGCAGTTAGACTAAGGAATAAGTCTAAGTGATAAAAAATAAAAATCATTTAAATGCTTGGTCATGATAAGAGCGACATATTGCTTTGACCTGTTGTCGAGTACGGGACCTCCATGGTAGTGGAAGGAAGGCTTTATCTTAATGGCGACCCAACACAGACCCGTGTAGCTGGATAGAGACACACGACCGCGACTCCGCTTCATTAATGTCCAGAGGTAATAACAAATAAACAGGTCCGGCCAGAGATCCTGTTATGATAACGCGCCGCGCGGCCGCGATGTTAAATATTAGTCGGCCCGACAGCCGCACGGCAAATGTGAATTAATGAGCGTGTTTCTCCCGATCGGCGAGCCACCTAACGAGAGCGAAGAGTTGTCGATAGTCCAGGACCACTAAATTAACACGTTGTTGTCTCGTGTGTCGGACAGGAAATCGACTAAACGGTAGTCCCCGTCCACCTGCCTCAACACCATCAGCATACATCGTACGGTGACGAGATTTCACCTGCTAAACAACGTGAACAATACTACAGTTCACTATTTGCCGTAAAAATAATCTACTATATAATTTCCTAAGCTCATTCACTCAGTCACCTCGATAGCTATTGACTGGAGAACGGTGACGTAGCACGCCAGCTGTCGTTCGCAAATTAACAGCGACCAGAGATATAATTGACCAAATTCGATGTCCACAATTTAATAGCTAAGCCACTCCTACAAAATTAATTGATATAATACATTCATTAATATTGCTTTTCATAGTTAAAAAATAATCGATAAACGTTACTGCTGAAAAAAATTTGGAATTGCTTTTCAGTAAATTATCGCACAAATGAAAAAAAATTACAAGAATTTTGAAAATCCACAATTTGCAATTTTTATTCTGGCTAAATTTAAATTTAATTAAAACTTTCGTAAATGATGCTGCTTGACCAAAGGTTTTAGGCCTACATTACGGTTTATTTGCTTTTTACAAATTTTACTGACCACTTTCTTCAACGGTCTTTATTCATGTTCGCTATACGTGAGTTATTAGGTTATTTAAAGTGGACATGAGACGAAATATGTTACCGAATTAAGTATTCTGGCAATTCATTTCTTCGGAGTTGCTCAACTATTTAATAATCTCGAATCTGTATTAAGTTCTCTGGCCGTTACGGACACTAAGACCAAAGATTACATTATGAATGCTTGCCCAGCCTTAATAATATTAATAAAAAATCAAACAAAATTGTGATGTTTTTGAAGCTATTGGACATTCCCTCCTTTTATGGTCAAATACAAGTTTGTATTTTAGCAGGTTCTAGTGTATCAGCCACAACCTTTGAAACAATTATACGATAGCGCTATTATCTCTGACAGCGTTTAATACGTCTATTAATACTTCTGAGTTCTTCAAGTTCAAGAGATTTTATCCACCCTAAGAGTGAAACACAGTCAAGTTCCTATTTGGCCAGATCAGGTCTACCTGTCATAATCTTTAACCTTAAAAACTGGAACTATTCTAGACCCTTGACGATACGCAAAAAAAAAAAAAAAAAAAAAAAAAAAAAAAACGGTCTCGGGCTTACACTACGCTCTAATAGCATAAAACTATAAATAGACCAATAATGCAAGAGCTAGCAATAAGCAACTGGCGAAGAAGAGCATGTTACTGCTGTGCCACATTACACTTCCGGATATGAGCTTTTGTTTGACATAATATGAATCGATCCTGAATTGTACAATTGGGCGGCCTCCGTTTGGGGGCAATCAATAAATTACGTCACCAAATTTCATGATTTTTGGAGCCCTTCCCCTCCCCCTACCTAGTCACAGGTGGTTACATTTGTGTGCCCCTCCCCCCACCTTTTTTCCCTGGTGTAATGTCACATCTTTTGCCGTTTCAAATTTAGAAATTATTAAATTAAAACAGCCCTTCCTAAATAATTTAGATGTTTGTATTTAAAATATTTTTTCAAAAAATAAAAAAATATATAAAATTGAGAATAAAGATAACGCATCAAATGAATGATACAAAATTTAATCACTTGTCTCCATGGAGTTTGAACCTATTCCTTAATAGTATTTATGACTGACGTAGCAGTAAATTTGTTCTCCCTTTGGGTATTGTTAGGAACGTTCGATTTGTCAACATCTTCTTCATCCAACAGTATAGCATCGCCATCGTTCATCAAACAAAGAGCTTCCCTCTTAAGTTTAGCTGTAATTCATTGATGACGAATCTTCGTGATGGACAAAACCTCTTGTTGCCTCCTAAGTGACTGCTTGTGTTGGTTAGTGGCTTTGTATGGTGAAAGATATAGACGACAGATACCACAAGATCGTTTAAATAAGTATGCGGAAGTCGTATTTTGTCACAGCCTCAAAGGTAGTATTGTCCTTTCGGCGTATGTCACAGGCGGCCGACGTGATACACCGTAGGTACAGCAATTCACAAACATTGTGGGTGGGAGAGGGTGCTGAGCACCAATCTTAATTCTGAGCATTCCTTTCCCGAATAGCACAAGGAAAAAAAGAATACAAAAAAAGCATCAGTACGACATCTTATTTCTCGAATCGTATCCTCACCCCCGGTCATTGCGACCTAAATAGGTTGGCAGAAGAAGTATTTCATTGCACTCGTAAGTCAAACAATTTCGCATATTCTCGAATATGTAAATTCAAACGAAAACGACGACGAAAACGACGACGTCTGTCTGACAAACAATCCCAGTCAAACCTATGTATCAAATCTGTGACGCTTTCATAAGGGCTGTAGCAACCAGTCACGAATCGAGCGGCTCTCCTCTGCACCCTCCACATTGTGTCAATCAAACCCTTGCGATACGGATCCCAGACTCCACAACAGTAATCCAGATGTAGACGCACTAGTGTTTTTCACGCTATTTCCTTTGTATGAGGATTATAACTCCTCAAAATACGAATCGTAGTTTAGAATTAGTTTTACCTATGACGAAAATTATAGCCCATTTTATGTTGCTTTTTAGTACTACACCCAGATACTTCAGAGAATCAACCGTGTCAACAACTGAATTGTTTACTTTGTACTCGTGAACAAGCGGGTTCTCTTTGTTACTTGTTGGTATTGCCTTGCACTTTTTGCAGTTAAGTGTAAGCTGCCATTTATGGCACCATTCGGAAATAACATCCAGATCGCGATGAATTTCTAAGCAATCGGCAGAACACCTTACTTGCCTATAGACAAATGTATCATCAGCAAACAATCGAAACCGAGATCTTTTCTTAACATTAGGAAAAGAAGTGGTCCTATTACAATTCCTTGAGGAACGCCCGAAGTAACATCTAGATTAGAAGAGGCTTGCCCGTCAACAACGACATACTGTGATCGACCAGTTGGAAAATCACGGATCCATTAGCAAGTCTGATCCGATATGCTCGAATCTGCGCTAAAAGTCGGTTGTATGGCACAGATTCAAAAGCCTTCTGAAAATCCAAGAATATTTGATCAACTTGTGAACCTGCACCGATAATTTTCATTCCAGCATGGTTTAATAGGGCCGATTGTGTTTCATTCGATCTCTTATTCCGAAATCCGTGTGACGTCACGAAGCATTTGACACGTCTCCCCTCCCGCCCTTGTCATATTGTGTTGACCCCGTTAAGGTGTGACGTAGTTTGTGGACGCTGGCGTGGCGCTGTTGCAGGTGACGGACCAGGTGGCTCTGCTGCGACTGGTGTGGAGCGAGCTGTTCGTGCTGAACGCGTCGCAGTGCTCCATGCCGCTGCCCCCTTGTCATATTTTGTTGACCCCGTTAAGGTGTGACGTAGTTTGTGGACGCTGGCGTGGCGCTGTTGCAGGTGACGGACCAGGTGGCTCTGCTGCGACTGGTGTGGAGCGAGCTGTTCGTGCTGAACGCGTCGCAGTGCTCCAAGCCGCTGCCCCCTTGTCATATTTTGTTGACCCCGTTAAGGTGTGACGTAGTTTGTGGACGCTGGCGTGGCGCTGTTGCAGGTGACGGACCAGGTGGCTCTGCTGCGACTGGTGTGGAGCGAGCTGTTCGTGCTGAACGCGTCGCAGTGCTCCATGCCGCTGCCCCCTTGTCATATTTTGTTGACCCCGTTAAGGTGTGACGTAGTTTGTGGACGCTGGCGTGGCGCTGTTGCAGGTGACGGACCAGGTGGCCTGCTGCGACTGGTGTGGAGCGAGCTGTTCGTGCTGAACGCGTCGCAGTGCTCCAAGCCGCTGCCCCCTTGTCATATTTTGTTGACCCCGTTAAGGTGTGACGTAGTTTGTGGACGCTGGCGTGGCGCTGTTGCAGGTGACGGACCAGGTGGCTCTGCTGCGACTGGTGTGGAGCGAGCTGTTCGTGCTGAACGCGTCGCAGTGCTCCATGCCCCTCCCGCCCTTGTCATATTGTGTTGACCCCGTTAAGGTGTGACGTAGTTTGTGGACGCTGGCGTGGCGCTGTTGCAGGTGACGGACCAGGTGGCTCTGCTGCGACTGGTGTGGAGCGAGCTGTTCGTGCTGAACGCGTCGCAGTGCTCCATGCCCCTCCCGCCCTTGTCATATTGTGTTGACCCCGTTAAGGTGTGACGTAGTTTGTGGACGCTGGCGTGGCGCTGTTGCAGGTGACGGACCAGGTGGCTCTGCTGCGACTGGTGTGGAGCGAGCTGTTCGTGCTGAACGCGTCGCAGTGCTCCATGCCCCTCCCGCCCTTGTCATATTGTGTTGACCCCGTTAAGGTGTGACGTAGTTTGTGGACGCTGGCGTGGCGCTGTTGCAGGTGACGGACCAGGTGGCTCTGCTGCGACTGGTGTGGAGCGAGCTGTTCGTGCTGAACGCGTCGCAGTGCTCCATGCCCCTCCCGCCCTTGTCATATTGTGTTGACCCCGTTAAGGTGTGACGTAGTTTGTGGACGCTGGCGTGGCGCTGTTGCAGGTGACGGACCAGGTGGCTCTGCTGCGACTGGTGTGGAGCGAGCTGTTCGTGCTGAACGCGTCGCAGTGCTCCATGCCCCTCCCGCCCTTGTCATATTGTGTTGACCCCGTTAAGGTGTGACGTAGTTTGTGGACGCTGGCGTGGCGCTGTTGCAGGTGACGGACCAGGTGGCTCTGCTGCGACTGGTGTGGAGCGAGCTGTTCGTGCTGAACGCGTCGCAGTGCTCCATGCCCCTCCCGCCCTTGTCATATTTTGTTGACCCCGTTAAGGTGTGACGTAGTTTGTGGACGCTGGCGTGGCGCTGTTGCAGGTGACGGACCAGGTGGCTCTGCTGCGACTGGTGTGGAGCGAGCTGTTCGTGCTGAACGCGTCGCAGTGCTCCATGCCGCTGCACGTGGCGCCTCTGCTGGCGGCGGCTGGACTCCACGCCTCCCCCATGGCCGCAGACCGCGTCGTCGCCTTCATGGACCACATACGGATCTTCCAGGAGCAGGTGGAGAAGCTGAAGGCGCTGCACGTCGACTCGGCCGAGTACTCCTGCCTCAAAGCCATCGTCCTCTTCACCACAGGTAGGAACCACTCTCTCTCTCTCTCCAGGGGTCCGTCTCACACTGAAATAATCAACTACTACTACCATTTAACGTCTTATGCCGACATACTCTTCTTGCCCATAAACTACAAACTAAGCATTAAAAATTTCAATACTAATAAAATACGAGTTGGGTCATCATGTCTGAAATGTCTCGGTTATATTTTAATTACTATCCCCAAGTTACCAGATACATTTCTATTAATCTCTGCATGAGATGCAGAGTAATTTTGTTTAAATTAGCCGTCATTCAATCAAAAGGGATAGCCACTCGTTTGTTAAATTAATTATTAAATTTTTCATACAAATAGGATGGTTGTAATCAAGGTTACACACTCTAATTACAAAAAAAAAAGAGGAAGTGAGTAAAATAATGACATACTATTGATTTTATAGCACTTTTACCATTTAGAAAAATACATGATAAATGGCACATGAAAATAATTTCTGAAAAATCTCAATTAGTATTTGAAAAAAACAAAGAACTCGGCCGTAAATAAAATTCTACCAGTGCTTAAAACATTCCCGGCTAGGGATAGCAAAATACTCTAATTTGTCCATCGGTTCGATATAATTGTTCACAGGACGTAAAGCTTGGTGAAAAATGCTCTAATGAAGAAAGAATTGTCAGCTATCAGTTTTGCAGAAGGTGAAGACGGCGACAGTTCTCTGCGCCGAAAAAAAATTTGATATTTTCTTCCCCACACAGAAAACCCTCACAACAGAAGCTGAACGTCGCGCGAGAACGTAAAACCGTAATGTTCCGCAGTGAAGCAGAACACAAAACATTTCCGTTGAAACTTTGCACCTACTCGGCGGACTCACCTATCGTGTCCTGTCTTGTCGGGATCTCAACCCTCTCGTCCTCCTTGAACCACGTTCCCACAACCTCTTGTAACGGAGGCGGGACGGGACGGGACCTCATTAGCCGAAGTGTAGAGACGAGCGCGCGCCGCAGGTTAGGCCTAGCTTACCTCGCCGCCACCTCCCCACCACGTTGCCTAGTGTCGTTTGGCACAGAGCACTTTACAGCAACAGAACCAGAAGGGGTGTGCACCACTGCTGCAAACCGATGGCAACAGCGCACCTCTGCATACGCCTGTGATGTTTACCGACACAGAGTGGGTAGCTACGTCTCGTCCCCGCTAGCAGAGGCGGCCCTGTTCCCATGGCGTGTTGTTGAGTATTCGTCCCGTCCCGTCCCGCCTTCGTTACCAGACGTCGTGGGAACGCAGCTTAGGCCGCGCGCGCAAATCTCCAGATCCCCTTATGTCAACCTGCAGGCCAAACAATCAAAGACAGCAGTCCTACTGTCCACTACGTCGGCAAATCGGTGGCACTCCAGAATTCCACCACCACACACAACCACGGGGCGTCACCTGAAATGTTTTAACACATATGGACAAGCCACGAAAATCATCGATGGCAGAGGCAGGACATTACAAGTCTGTCAAGCTGTGACGTCAGACGCCTATCCTCTCTTGGCAGAATAATAAAAGCCAGAGATATTTTCTTACTCCAGTCGTACATAACGCTAACGTTGCCTCCGTAAGACATTTAGTACTACTAAATGAATTGTACACACACTAAACGACTGCTCCACGGCATGAAATACCCTGTCAGTTCGCCATTACACTATTACCAGGTGGCCCGCGTGAAAATTTTGCGAAAGATGTACGACCAATAACGGGGCTGATGGTTTGTATCAAAGAAGAAACGGATCATTACTAGCAAATGTGTATTTGTCAACTGATAAAGGTATGCAGCAAAACGCTTACGACGTCTCATGAAACGATTAGAAATGGTGAAATATTTCCCTGAAAGAAATAAAAATACCCATATAGCTCCTTACTCTAGAAAACACACACAGTTTATCTATGATATGTTGTGCTGCTATCTAGCGGGTATGTGATCACTCCTCATCGACGCCAGTGAAATCTAGCGGCTTGGCTCCGAACTATCGCATGCCCGTGACCTTGACTGTTCATTTACGAGTTGACTTTGGGAAAATTCGTTTCTTAATTAATAATGTTACCGAAAATGAAAACTTAATCTTTAAAATGATACTTCATTCATCGATTTTGGTTAAGTATGAAGGGAGAGAGATGGTTCGTCACAAGTAAAACCACCTTTTTAGATACAATACACATGATCTGTGAATCCCTTAATGATCCACGTATTATCTCAGACAAAGCACAAGGAATTGGTAAAAAAAAAAAAAAAACGGGAAGAAGGTAGCCGTCGAATTTTTCTAGCTCTAAAAATTGGAAACGAGAAAACGTTTTTGTTGTAACTTCTATGATCGCTGTTTTGTCGTATGAACATAGCAATAACGTCACAATGTAACTACTGAAGTCGTTGAGTGCTCGATAACTTGCGCAGATATAACTTTCCAGTTCTTGTAACTTCCATCGAGCATGATGGATGAGCGGTAACGCTCAGGCCCCTCATTCCGGAGGACGCGGCTTCGATGCCACCATGGTTCCTTGATAAGGCATTGGCTGTATTCGTACCCGTTTGTTGCCTCCAGTCCTTTAACCGCCTCTAATGACCCAGACGTCAACTAGGGTGAAAGCCAGAAAAAAAAATTGTACCTCTCCCCATATTAAAGTTAAACGAAGGATTGGTGAAGTCGCTACTTTTTATTTTCGAGGTACTTACGATGTCCCTGCAAGTTAACTACGAAATTAAAAGCTTTCTCCCGACTCAGTTCTATTTGCTCTTTCCTCGGCCGTTCGTAGCAACTTTTATCGCAACTTTATGGCTGTAGCCGCGTTGCGAGTTTCGGTTTTTTACTGCTTTAGAAGTAACGGAGAACGTCCAACGTGTTCAGCGTTGCGCACATAACGTTTCGTACTGACACCAGACTGTTTGGGTAGCAAGAATTGCAACAAATTATATACGGGCAAGTTGTCGGACCGAACATAACACTCAACAACGATTACGATAGGAACAGGTCCACGATTACCAACTTGGATGTGGGTTCATTATCCATAAACTTTGTAATTGGCCAGAATTGCTAGTCCGGCTAGAAGAGCTTGAATGTTTAAGCCAGTTTGAACTAGGCTGAATAACGTTTTGCATTGCACTAGGTGTTATCCGGGTCATCGTACGCGGAAACTTACATTTTTATTGGTAGAATTGAACGTAGAAAGCTGTTTGTTACGCAAAACGTGGTTAATAGGTTGTGTCTATACGTGAAATCAATGAACAGATCACGAAACTGACTGCGAGAGACACAAAGCCTGAGCGACCGATATAACATAACAGAGACTACACACGCTATCCATCTGTCTGTCAGCGTTCGGTTGATTTTCAGAATTTCATGACAGAATATTTTATTCATACCGAAAGAAAGTACCCTACGTCCTTGCTTGTCAAATTTTATCAAGAACGATTAAGACATTAAAACGTAACAAACAGACTTTCGCACTAATTATATTAGTGTAGGTAGTATTGCACTATATCCTCCTTTGGTGTACTACCTACTGTAAAATATATATATATATATATATGGTTACAGAAAAATCTATACATTAGCCACTTAACAAAAAATTGTTAATATATTTTATTAAATAGTAATTACTGAGTAAGAATTCATTGTGTAAAATGGTAAGTTAAAAAAATGTATTAAATGAAACGTATCAGCCTGTCATTCGAATTCAAAGCTTCTTACGTCACATACAAACACAAGTCACGACACAGTTTGTCACCACCGCCAGTAGTAAAAGAGGTACATTTTGCTAATAGAATCATAATATTCTATTTTTTTTTTTTTTATCGAAAAAAGGAGGAGCGATAGGCGAGTTCAGTGTAAACACCGCTTAAGAAGTGTAAAGTTGTAAAAATACTAATGTGAATTGAGTAATTGATGCCTCTAACATTTTTTTTAGTGACATTTGACTTTTTAAAATGCAAAAGTTAAAAAATATAATTTTTTGAAAGATATTCCGCATTAGTAGTATCATAAATGAAAAAGCAATATCTCTGTCTTTTACGTTTTCATGACCAAACGGCTATACCAATCTTGGTGAAATTTAACAAGGAAATACTAGGTATCATTAGGAAAGATTTTCTGGATAAATAACATATTTTGACTTGAAATTTTTGAAAACTAACTGAACAGTGGCACGCAGACGGATTTCTAAGTCTCTGTAATGTTACATCGGTCACTCAGGCTTCGTTTCTCTCGCAGTCAGTTTGTGTACAATCTGTTCATAAATTTTATGTATAGACAAAACTTATTACCCTTTCTCCGTGCTTTCTGGGATATCTTTTGCGTAACTTAGAGCTGTCTATATCCAATTATAGCAATATAATTGTAAGTCCACGTGTACGAAGTCGGGGTTAACAGCTAGAAAAGCATAAGTGTTAACATATGGGGTCGTTTTTCTCTGTCCTGTTGCATACACTATTATCATGCAGTGTACTATATATTTTTACGTCTGCGCTCGCTAAATACTGTATCTATTTTTAAATAGTTAGTAACCCTAGTGCTGTGATTGGGTTGGAAGAGAAGGGAGGGTTCCTCTTCCGCAGCCGTAGCTGTTCGAATGCCACGCGTTAATACGACTTTACAACTGTGCATCTCTTAACAAGTTCGTAAAATGCGTTACCAGGGATGTCGTAAAGTTAAGAGCCGCACAGAAAAGCCGAACGAATGGGACAAACAAGTTTGGCCGGGCTCGAGACGTGTTCTGTCTTTGGAGTCGATTTTCACGGATACGTCACCTGTTAAACGAAACTTGGGCTGACTCAGAACCGAAATTAACCTCCGCGGAACGTAAAAGCGGGGAGGGTGAGCTGTTACGCACTGGGGAGAACACAATTCGAATCCCCGTCCGACCATCCTGATTACCGAAATCACTGCAGGTGAGTACCAGAATGGTTAATTCAAAATACCATTCCCCAAATCCATCCTGTCCCTTGCCTCCATTCCTGTAATAACCTTGAGATGAAGGCCATAAAAAATTATACTAGCAATTACTAGTATAGTTTCAATTAATATACAGTTCTGCTTGTCTTTCTGGCTGCACAAAGCAATCGAATAATTAGGACGCAAAAATATTTTTCTCGTTCATCCATGCGAATTTCAGTGAAGAGAATAAATGAAGTTCTTGCAGAGGCTCATATTTTATTCGTGATTACGTAGAAAATTATATTTTTTCAGTTAATTTGCAATAATTAAGAATTAAGTTAAGCAGCAATTCTTCACGAGTCAACAGACATTGCTGTACATTAACATAGGATGAGAAACAGCAAAAGATTTAAGTGGGAAAGTAAATCAACTGCAAGAACCCGCAAATAAAAAGGTGACGTTTCGGGCAGCGATTGTTCCATTCTTCATGACAGTTAGCTTCATCACGAGAAGAGTACTTGTGGAGGGAATTTTTAGGAGCCTTTCCTTTGTCGTGATCCTGCTTGAAGCTCTGTGCTTGTCGGCTGCGTGTGAAGACGTCTGTACAACCAGCCATAGCAGGCGCCAATCAAATAGAACTTAGCTGACATTTGCATAACCGGGCTCGTTAATGTTTCGAATCTGACATCTGCTTGTTAAAACGTCGGCCCATGCATAGGCATTATTAGGAAGAGAAAGTAGTTCCAACTTTCCCCTGGCGTGCAGTACTTGCGTGACCATTCGGATATTTTAAGAAGTCAACACTAAGACTATAAATGCGAAATTACCTCTATCACTCTGTCTGATTGTTACGTTTTCACGACTTTAGTGGTAAATCAATCTTTACGAAAATTGACAAGGAAATACTTTGTATCATTAGGATGCACACAGTATAATTTTCGGGGTAGATAACATACTTTGTTACGAAATTTCGTAAACTAACCGAACAATAACAGAGAAACAGACGGTTAGCGTGTGTAAGTATTTGTAACGTTCTCTAAGGCTTTGTTTCTCTCGCAGTCAGTTTGTGCACACCCGTTACGTAACTTACGGCTCTGTATATCCAATTCTAGCAATAAGATTGTAAGTCCCCGCGTACGAAGTCGTGGGTAACACTCGGGCCTAGTATTCGTCTCGATTCCGGTTCTATCTCTCTGGGAAGATCCAAATTTCATGTTACCACGTTTTCCTGAAAAAAATCTCTTGGCTGACACCGCGATGGTTCGTTCAGGAAGCATCTGATGAGTTTCTTCCTATCCTAATCCCACTTGCTCTTCAGGCTGTAACGACAGTGACCACAACGACGACGAACTATAAAGCCCTTAAAACAATTTTTAAAAAATCCTGTAAAATATAATATTTTTTTTCATCAGAATAATAATACAGTGTATTCAAACTAGGATTTCATTAACACATTTTGCATGATATGCTGCACGACCAATGTGTCATTAGTAATGGTCTTTGGTATTCTCGTTTTGAGTCATTGGCTGCGGCATCGTGATCGTGATCCGTGGAGGAAGAAATTTGCATTGTACGTACTTGTCAAGCAGGGTAACAGAGGTGGTGGTGCACAATTCATAATCACCAGATTGTGCGCGTTAGGTCCTGGGTCAAATACCGAATCTTTACGCAGTGCGTATACAGTGAGAGCATATGACAGTGTTGACTGTGATTAATCCGTTTGAAGAGGATGTTGAGCCTGGCGGGCCCTTTAAATCTTTGGTAGTGTAGTCCTGAATTGGCGAGTCGAAACCCCCACAGTTATATTTTCCATGAAGCCAACTAACGTCTTTTCAGGCGGCCACCGAGATTGGACCGCCTGGTAAAGATGATACTACAAAATTTGCAGTCTTTTTGGAGTGTCCATAAACCACGTAGCTTCATTTTGGCCTTTTGTGAACCCCCCCTCCCCCCCACGTAGACCGACGTAGCTTTTCTCTCTATCCCACCCCCCCCCCCCTGCCCCCAACGCATCACGTATTTTTTCGCTATTGATTCCAGAAAACATTTTGTACTGTTTCCTCTTGTCAGACTATCGTAAATTGCGTACGGAGATAATTAAATGACGGAAATAAATATTTACATGCTGTTGAGTGTTCTGTACCTCATTTTAACTGTGACAAATAATATGAATGTAAAGCTACGTGGTCTGGCTTGCAAACTTACCCCCCCCCCCCCCTCCCCTCGTAGCCCAGCATAGTTTTCCAACCAACCCGTACACCCCCTCCACCCCCTCTATCCCCTAGACCGAGCCACGTAGTTTATTGATGCCCTATTTCCGGTAATCGAAAGTGACTTTGATGTCTTCGCAGTTTGATTTCTGGTTTTTACCACTAACTGGCGGAAATTTCCTCACTATTAATGACAGATATTGCTGCTAGAAACATGTTAACATATATTGAACTTAAAAAATGATTTCACTTCAAGGAAGGTAACGAAAACGAAACTGGATGGTTGATTTTTGGTCACAACCTCCCCATTTTGGGGATTTATAATTTTTTTGTAGCTACCCTCTCACGGCTATCCAGTTTCCCCGACCATTTTTTAGTCGCGTGACAGGGATTTATTTCCTAAGCCGTTGTCAGTAATCGGTTTATGTTTGAGAGGCGGTGCCGAAGTCAACTAGTCTCGTGTGTGAAACCTTATGACGCGAGACGCGTCGTCACAATGGGCGGCGCCGAGTGGTGGGGGGACCGGCGCCGCGCCTGCGCTTTCGGCGGCCGACGTCACGTGCCCACCGTCTGACGTCACACGAGGCGGCGTGATGCGCGTCTCAGTAATGTCCGCACAGGAGACTGACTTCGCAACAATTTTCGACAGTAATTTACTGCACTGTAATCTCCACTTGTCCTTAAGCCTCTTCTAAGAAGATTGGGGTACTATAAAAAAAGATTCGGAAATTTTTTATTATGATTATTAGGGTCGTTTCAACTACCTGTGGCATTACACAACTTGCTGTATTGCTGACGTTCTTTCCTTTTCGACCAGTACGCCTTCTTGTTGCTCACAGTGTGTGGTGGATGAACGGCAACGCTTCGGCGTCGAATTTGGGAGGACGCGGGTTCGTATCCCCTTCCAAGCACAAAGAATTACGTTTTTCATAGTTCCTCGACTCATTCCAGACAATTGCTGGAATGGTTCCTTCAAAAGGACATGGTCGAATTCTTTCCCGTTCCTTTGCTACGCCCAGTCCTTTCCCGCCTCTAATGACCTCGACGTCAACGAGGTGAAAAGCCAGAGCAAAAAATTAAATAAAGCTGCTGTATAGTTATATGTAATAAATCGCTTTAAGTGGGGATCAGTGCAATGCATTCTCTGTGTAAAGTTGTTGGAGAACTGATCTGTGACGTAGCCAACAGATAAAAAATTTATTGATGAGAGAGAATTGCGGCTTTTGTTTTGATTTGAAAATGTCAGAAATTGAAAAGTGATCACTAGATGACGAAATATTAATGCTATTGATATATAATTGTGTAAAATCAAGGGTTTCCGGAAAAAGGATAAGAGAAATGTAATAATACCTCGACCCAAGAAAGGAGGAGACAGCAAAGTGAAAGGATGTAGAACTATTGGAAGTCAAGAAAAGAGGCATTGAAAGGAATGCAGAGGATTACTTTTCGTGATCCTTCGATAGCCAAAAGCGAAGAGGATTTTGTGTAATGTGTAACTAAGTGACATAATAATTGTAATTAAGTTTGTGAGTATATATATATATATATATATATATATATAAATATATAAGGTATGTGATAGAATTAATTGAATAGAGATAAAGGAATGAAAATTCTGAGCTGTTACAAATATCGGAAATTATGAAATAATTGGACTTATTTATGTTGCTTACATATGGTAAAAGCCTACTGACAAATTCGATCGATTTTGTATTATATATATATATATATATATATATTTATTGAAATTATGATTGTTGTTTAATAAGTATGCCATTGCAACTGTTTTAGGGTCCAGGGAAGTTGTTTTAGTTACATGTCTGCTGTCGCGTTTGGTAGCTTCAGATCAGGCTGGCAGTTAGATGTAAACAGTACAGCAAAGTGAAATAATTTGTGATTATCTTATTCGTAGTCTAAACAGTGTCACGTTGGTTGAAGACTCAGGGTAGCAACTACGAAACTTTAAAACAGAAATGTAACTATAATTGGATCGCTGGAGATACCTGGATGAGAGGTGGAAAGTGTTCGCAAATAAATAAAACCCTAAAACAGCTGTAATGCGGGTTTTTTTTTTTTCATGCCTGGATAAGTCTTCAAAACACAGCACTTCACTTCTGAACAACGTATACTCCGTACTATCATTTGTAGTGGAAAATCCTGAACACTTCAATCTTAATGCTGACATACATAGCCATAATACTAGGAATAAATATAATATTCACAAGGATTACAAATCACTGTCAATTGTACAGAAAGGGTTAACATTTACTGGAGCTTCCTTATTCAATGTCTTACCAACAGAAATTAAATGTTATCTACAAAAACCTAACCACTTTAAGTCCAAACTGAAAGAGTTTCTGCTTCAGAATTCATTTTACACTGTGAAAGAATTTTCTTCTTGGAATTTGGTAACTAAGAATGACTGATAAAATAGTATATATGGTGTATGGAAGGGGAAGGTGACAACGTTGTCCACAATTACTAAAATGATATATGGTTTTTCTTTCTGTTGAAACAATTGACAAATGAAGTAATTAATTCTTACACTGTTTACAAAATTTCACTCATATATAGTAACTAACATGGGATAGCATGCACTCAAAAACTGCTGTGAAAAATTATGATACTAACAGGTTTTTAAGTAATTGACTGCTTATGAGTTGTGGTAACTGGTTGGTAAGAAAATAACTGGTTGTTAGAAGCTGGTAACAAGTGTATACACTGTTCCACATAATAAGTATTAATTAACTCGGGATTGTATTTGTAGATTACAGGAGATATTGGTTATACTAATGGGTCGTAACTAACTTGTTGTCAATATATAATAATATTATAACTTATATAGTAATATTGATATTACTAATAAGTGTATGTATTGTTCCACATCCCCGAGATTATTCTCACATGGGACCGAAGTGAACATATCTATCTATCTATAGCTGTAATGCGGTATTATTATTATTATTATTATTATCTTTTTACATTCCCGGATAAGTCTTCAAAACACAGCAATTCACTTTTGAACAACTACCACTACTGCCATGAGAGCTCACATATGACTGACTGCGAGTTTAGCATAAAGTAGTGCTTCTCGCTCTGTGTCGATTATCGATACATGCACAGATACTCTTTAACTGTGGATGGCCATGTTATTGTAGTTTCACAAACTGCGGTAGGTAAATACCAACAGTAAGTTCCCCCCCCTCCCCACTCCGCCACCCTTAGCTTTTTGTTATTTTTAAACATTTTGAAAATAGATTCTAGTCATGAAACTAAATCAGTGATAGAACGTTACGTAACTTCTTGCTTTATATAACTAATAATTTTAGGATCAAAATTCAAAGTCCACGCGTACGAAGTGATTAATAAGTTTGTCGTTGTCTGTCTCTGACGATGTATTTGCGTTCCACTGGAGTGCTGCTCGCATATCACTGCTGGATGTGTTTTAGCGTGCCTGGCGAGGGGTTCGTTGGGTGAGTCACCAGCGCACAGTACGAAAGGTCAGCAGGTCCTCCTCGGAGAGGCTCCGGCGTGTACGGCGGCTTCATTAAGGCCGTAATTGCTCCGTCGTAGTCTCCGTTAATCTGGTGGACGCGTGGAAGATCTGATGACCTGTGTTACAACTTCTTGCCGTGTCGGAGCTACCGTTCTTCGTTACATACTACTTCCGCTGCGAATTTGCTGTAGCTCGAACCGTTCTCTACACTTACCAACAAGTACGCCTGTAGATTTTGATAAATTTCTCAGTCAGTAGAACTTTGTGACGTAGGTGTATATACAGGGTATTGAAAGACGTGTAAAATATTTTATATGGTGATAGTATGCATCAAAATAAGACAAAAGTGTCTGATAAACATTGGGCCACAAACGCATAAATTCGGAGTTAATAACAGATCTGCAATGCACTCCTCAGCCCTTCGGCGTAAAGAAATAACGCACTCTTTGAAACTGTCTTTCATCTCCAGTCATCTTCAGGTGATGGCGATTTATTTGGGTTGAAAACATATACTGGCGATGAGGCTTGGATTGATGTTGGCTGAGGAATTACGAGTATTACCTGGAACTGTGGAGATGACCTTGACTAAAAATTAACACTTGATTTCGGACGTGAGGGAGTAGGAAAGTATTATTTTTAAGTAAAAGTGAGAATAGAATGCATTACTTAGGGAAGAAGATTAGAAATTTGCCAGAAACTCAAAAAAAATAAAAAATCGTAAGGGCAAAAGTAAGTGGTTTCTGAAATTTTACTTAAGGAATTTAAGGATAAATAAAAGGATAAATCCAAAAAAAAAATCTGTATGTAATTTCACCGAGGCATATGCTTCTTTGCAATCATATTTCAAACCTCTGCACTGCCTTTATCAGTGTTTGTCCTCTAAACCTTCATGTATTTTTGTTTCTTTCTTGATATTTCTGTTTTAATTGCTTTGGGAAGTGACCTGTTTCAGTTCTTTCGCACCGAGCGAGGTGGCGTAACGGTTAGCATTCTGGCCTCGCATTCGGGAGGACGCCGGTTCGAATCCCCGTCCGAGCATCCAGATTTGGGTTTTCCATGGTTTCCCAAATCACTCCAGGCAAATGCCGGGATGCTTCCTTCAAAAGGACATGGCCGAATTCCATTCCTTGCCTCCCATCCTTTCCCGTCTCTAAAGGCCTCGCTGTTAAGAGACGTAAAGCAATTTTTAAAAAAAGTTCTTTTGCTAAAAGTCGTCTTGTTAAATGTGTATTTAATTTTCTTCCAAATTTTTGTCCTTACGACAGGATGTATTCAATTTCGATCACAGTTTACTAACAACTTTTCCTGTTGAAGTGTTATACTAATTAAGTAAGATTAAAAACTCTTGTAGAAGTGGTCTGGTGACTTTTTTTTCTTTAAGTTAACCAAGAAATGAATCAATCTATAACTGTTTTTGTTTATAGGTTCTCTGTCTTGCAACAAAATGTTTTTTATGGCGGAAGACCTATAGAAAAAATAAACAAGTTATCACAGTATCTAAAGACGTTAGGCCAAAAAACAAAAATACCTACCTACTGTATTTACATCGCCAAGGAAGTGTCAGTAAACCACGTAGCCCTCCTGTGAACCTCTCCCTTCCCCTCCCCCATGTAGCCTGACTCATCCTTCTCCTGTCATGTAATAAATCCCATGTCAGCTCCTTTATCATATCCGTCACTGACTGCATTCTGCGATAATTTCCAGAAACAAATCTAGCAGCCCTTTTTTGCACCCTCTCCAACTCCTGTATTTGATACGTAAAATGAGGGTCCCATACTACACTACCATATTCGAGCAATGGTCTCACCAAAGTTTTGTAACCCAATTCCCTCACTTCTCTCGTACATCCCCTCATCACTCTCTCGAACAAGTGCAGAATTTTGAAACTTTTTCCTACCACCTGTCCAATGTGTCCTGCCCAGTTAAGCTTGTTATCAAATGTAATGCCAAGATATTTACATTTCAAGTCTTCGGCAAGCAATTCTTTCCCCACCTTATATTCATAATTAATCTTTTGTTTTTTATTTGTGTATCTAATAAGCTTAGGCCTCGATGGCGCTGGTGTATAGCCATGTAGAGGCTGTCTGACGTCTTCGTTCACTCTAAGCCTTGCCACGCTAGTGGCAACTTCCCGGCGTATGTCTCCAGGGGGCCAATAATACTGAATTCATTTTTAGAAACTAAGAAATGAATATACATTTTCATCGCATATTTTAGTGCTACTATGATTTTTTTTTTTCAAATCAAGTATGTGCTCATTTTCATAGTAAAGTTGAGTATTACCAATTTTCTTTTCGAAAGTCGACAAGTGAATCCGGTTCGCAGACACTCGTTTGCTGTAGAGGCGCAGCGTTTTATTGGCTGCGGGACGCGTGCGTGGGTACTGCTTGTTGCTGAGCGCTCGACAGGAATTCCGCGCTGCGTCCGAGCGCGCGCGTGAGAAAATACTGTACCGGGCCGTGACGTCATGACCTTGTACCCAGCCGGGCCGGCAGGCCGGCCGGACTCTCGGAAAAAGCGGCGGCCCACGCGTTGCTCCATCAGCCAACAAACAGACGGGCATCAGGTGCAGCGAGTGGATCTCTATTAACCAGCGCGCGCACAGTCTGCAACAACACCGAGAGCTCACCGACCATGCTGTATTACCGGAATTCCGGCTGAAGTGTTTCGTAACAAATTTTCTGTTTCCAAGAAATTCCACTTTTGTCAAACTGTCGACAGAAATCGTGCAGTCCTCCACTTGTTCCTGCGCTAACCTGATCTATAGAACGCTAACACACGCGCAAGACTTTTGGAAGGACGCCGGTTTAAATCCTCGTCCACCTGTCAAGAATTCGGTTTTTTTATACCGAGCGTGGTGGGTGAACGGTTAACGTTTTGGCCTCGCAGTCGGGAGGACGCGGGTTCAAATCCCCGCCCGAGTATCCAGATTTGGGTTTTCCATGGTTTTCCCAAATCACACCAGTCGAATGCCGGGATGCTTCCTTCAAAAGACCATGACCGAATTTCTTCCCTCTCCTTGTCGCCAGTCCCATCTCGCCTTGTCACCGTCGACGAGGCGTAAAGCCATAAGTAAAAAAACGGTTTTCTATGGTTACCCAAAAAGCTCCTGGCTAATTCCGGGATGTCCGGGATGGTTCCTTGCTTATGGCTTTACGGCTAGTTGACGTCGAGATCATTACGGGGTCATTGAAGGCGGGAAGGGATTGGAGGCAAGGAACGGGAAGGAATTCGGCCAACCCGTTTGGAGGAAGCATCCCGGCATTCGCCTATAGCGATTTGGGGAAACCATTGAAAACTGAATCGCCGGACCGCGTCCTGCCGAATGTGAGTTCAGAGCGTTACCACTCACTAACTACGCTCGGTTGGATGGTTCCTTCAAAAGACCCCCGCCTGTTAGTTGCATTCGCTGCCATCAGTGGCGCTGTTGTGGAAATGGCGGCGTCATAGGAAAAGTAGTGAATCCACTGTTGATATGCAGCTTGAATTCCGTCATAAGCTCAATATGATTGGAATAGGACATTTGTAGAAGATGGGTGCATACGCAAATGGAAAAGCACTGGTCGTCCCCTATAGTACGCGCCACATACGAAGGCGGGTGGCGCAGAGACAGACAGATATAGGGTCACAGGGTATACGACATTGCCGCGTTTCCAGCAGGAGACGAGCGACGTAGAGAGAGGAAGAAAGTATAGTAATTACGCTACTACTACTGGGTAATGATAATAAAAAATATGCGTTTTAGCAGCGCTTTATGTGCTAAAACTGTTAAGAGAGACAGGAATGTCAGAAAGTTTCAGCCGCAGCCAACAATCAACACTCATGTTACCACGACGAGCTCTGGATTGTTACTGAATGCGATTGGCTACTGGCAGAGCGATGACGTACCTGCACAGAGCCTCGCTAAACTGGGCCGCCATCGTACGTGACGCTCACTATAGTGTGAAATGAATATGTTGAACGTTACATGGAGTCCACGCAAATGAACTACAGTAAAACTTAGAACCTTCCTTTATACAGTGATGTATAGTACGTATTTGTATCTGTACGTAGTTTGTGAGAAATAAAAACGCAAACTCTTCCCCTTCTGTTTTAATAACCCTGTATTAAATCTGTTAACTATGTTTCACGTATTACTTAAGGTGATTCTCATCCGTCACCTTACAGCATACGATGTTACACTGTTGATATACTCCCGAGAACTAAAGTTGTCCACTAATATAAGAACACCGTGCACGATATTGATGGTTATTGCATGGGTCTGATTATTGTTTTGGACAACCCTGCGCATCTCCCGTCGTGTGTGAGAGGTTGGTACGATCCTGCTGGCAGTCTGGCCCGGGCTGGTGCGATGAGCTCGCTATGGGCTGCGCGTATTCAACGTGTGGTCCTCAGGAACAGCTTCAGCTCGCTCTCACTGGAGTACCGTAATATTGCCAATATTAGAGATGGATCACTGCGGAAACCCAGTTATCGTCGTGGAAGGGGTATAAGGATTTGAATAGCATTAAAATACATACGTTAGTAGCTGATACCCGTGCCGTTGTATGTGTGGACCTAAATTTTTATTGCTAGAATTGGATATAGTCAGCTGTAAGTTACCCAGAAGGTGTCCCATAAAATGACTGCGAGAGAAACAAAGCTTGAGCGACCGATATAACATTACACATGCTATCCGTCTGTCTGTCACTGATCGATTAGTTTTCAAAAATTTCATGACAAAAATGTTATTTATCCCGAAAAAAGTATCCTCTAACCTTCCTAATGATTTTCATCAAATCGATTTATCCGTTTAGTAGTCAAAATGTAACGAGCATACCGACAAGCACAGTTACTTTCGCATTTACAATGTTAGTGTTGATTCCCTTATGTTGTTGTTTAATGTTTCAGACGTATCATCCAGTTATCTTCAAGGGTAAATTACGTTCTATTCTTGAACTAATATTTTTTTAATAGCAAAAAGATTAATTTTACTTTTTGAGGGTATGACAGAAGATCATGACATTTTTAAGCGACTGGAAGATCGACAGTATTTCATAAAATATTTTGGTTGTTCAGGAATAGACCTAAATTTGTCCCAGAAGATGCGTGGAATATTCGAGTGAAACGTTCTGGCGATTAAACCTCAACATGATGCTGAATAAAGGTATGAGGTTCGAATTTACTGCTGTGAAAACAGTTAAAAATTGTATATAATTAAAATAATTCGTTGTTGCCAGGACAAATTGTAAGTCTACAGTTCTACAGTTACATTCTTCCATGTAAACTGTCAAAAGCATTTAGAAGTGAACAAAATTTGGTATTTCTTATAGCGAAAATAACTCAAAATAATAATAATAATAATAAAATGATCACACGGGTGGAAATATTCCAACAGTAAAATACCGATCATGAGCGGATGCTACGCAATGATACACCATCACTTTAGAAATATGCATGGGATGTATGCCTTTTATGTGCAGTATTAAGTTACAGAGGTCTGCACAGTAGTTACCATGTGACTTAATGCTGTTAAACTTCATTCATGATGTCATCTACAACGATATTGTAAATGCCTCGGAAATAATTTCGCCAACATCACAGGTGGTATAAAGTTTTCAGGCTTCCTGCAGCTTCAAACTGTCGCAGTTTTCTGACATTTCTACAGTTGAAACTAGTTTTAAAATGAGGGGGGGGGGGCGGATATCAAACCACCGAAATATTCGAGGATTGCGACATTTCGACCCCGGTATACGCTCGAGAAGTTTTTACAATTTACTATGCCTAAAAAAGTTTCAGTCCCGCTATTAGGGAACTTCTGAACTGCTGGATAATATAGAACAGGTGTTTTCGCTAGTAGGGAGGGACATGTTTCACATCCCAGAGGTGCTTCCTCAGCAGGGATCCATGAAACAAGATTGATAAATAAAATAAATTAAAAAAAAGATGTGCCCGGAGTGACATTGGCCGACGTTGAGGTCACGCGGAGCGTGCGTGAGACAGCTCTGCGTTTCCGGTCTGGTGGGTCCGTTCCACCTGCAGACACGGCAATTACCAGAGGCCGCAGCCTCGAGTGCCACAGCTGTGCAGAAGACACACCAGGTGGCTACTCTTCACCACAAACTGTCAACACAGAAGTAATTCTCATCGCCACGTACCCACCGTTACTCCTTCTGAGTAGTTTCTTAGGTTGGTTAGAGGTTCGTTACATTCAGATATTTCTCGCAGTCGCAATTAATAAGATACATTTATAATACACATTAAATATATAGTTTATCAGGAGGGTAGCAAATTTGCCCTCCTACCTAACATTTGGGAGGACGGGGGTCAAATCCCGTCCGGCCATTCCGACTGGAGTTTTCCGTGGTTTTCGCCAATCACTCAAGGCGAATTGCTGGAATGGTTCCTACGAGGCTGCGGCCGACTTCCATCCCCCTCCCAACCCTTTAGGTTAGTCGGTTGAAAAGGATCCTCGAGACCCTCCAGCACCCCGCTTCCCAGGATTTACCTGGGAGGAATGAAAATATAAAATAAATGTAATTATTTGTGGTTGACTTTAATACTTATTACATTGTTTTTCTCAGTGGTAGCTGGATCCTGTTGGTCAAAGCAATTCGTATAGGATAGGACAGGGCAGGTGGTGGTAAACCATTCCAGACAGCTAAATTGTTTTACCAAAACTGTGTATTAAATCGTAACACCACTGAATACTTCGGCAGATCATAAGAATGGGACGACACTTCTTTTAACACTCCCCGTTCCTTCACTTCAAATACGGTCATTACCATTGACCACAGTGTCCAATCATTATAGGGTCTTCTCTGCACACAAGCTTCTCAATTTTCATCACATTTCCCTCCACCTCAACCACCTAGGGGCAGGCCTCTCACCAATTCATCCCCTGGATCTTCCTCTGGGTCAACCACTTTGCAACCTCGGTTCATGTATTTTTCTCTGTATTCTACGCTCCGCCATTATCGTAACACGTACACTGTACAAATTTGCTGTATCTTCCAACAAGAGACATACTGTACCAGTGTTTATCAGGTTGCCGATTATCAGACCCATTCCTCCCACGTGCAGAAACGCTCTTTTCTTAACGTGTGTGGAAGACCTCGAATGGTTTCGTTTTCTGTGTCATGTCAAACAAATTTGTCATACACACTACGATTAACTTTTGTTGCCAAAACATGGACAGTGGAGAAGCGGGATATCAGTAAAATTCAAGCTAGTGATATCGAAGTTACAAAACACAGGTATAGGGGTTACAAGAAACGACAGCATAAGAAACGGAAAGGTTAGAGACACAGTGAAGGAGGAACCTCTCCAGGAAGGGACGGACTATAATTGAATGGCGTGTTAAGATAATGGAGGATCATAAAATACCGAGGAAAATAACTCAGAGGAAGATCAATGGATGAGTGATTTAGAGCAGAGGACTCGACCAAGATGGTTGAGTTGAAGAGCGGAGAGTTGAAAACAGAGAGGTCTCTGCTACGGCTGAAAACTGTGGTTGATGAACCTTTTCAGTAGGTATTCCATTATAAAATGCAGTGATCTCCTATTGAAGCAAGGAATTACGTAAATTATTATCCAAAGCTCACTGTGTCACGCCTCTGTAGGCAGATTGTTATATATCACCTCAAATGATTAGTAGTGATGATATCAAGGAAGAAGGAAACTGCTTTTAGGCAATATAAGTAACAAAAGATGGGGAAAATGACTCATCACTCACCAAAATTGAAGTCTGCGACGACTGAAACACATACGAGACAAACAAAAACATATACAATATTTCGGTTTTACACATTATTCATGTGCTAGGGACCGCAAAGTGAGCACACGTCCTAGTTTATCTCATGACTGGCTGGGAAAAACTAAGGTGATATGTATCGCCAGTGGTGATAAAATTAATATACGTTACAGGAGATGGGAACCTGCATACCAAACTATCCTGGATACCAGACTCCTACCTGGCCTCAGCCACCGATAAAATTCTACCTTTCGACCCATCTCTCATTATTAGAAGTATTATCATTGTCATTATTTAACTAGTATTTATTGTTCGCTTTAACACCGTGTACCTTTTTGTAATGTATATTAATTTTATCACTACCGCCGATATATGTCATCTGAGTCTTTCCCGAAATATCGATAGTTCACTTCCTAACACTTCATCCCCACCACCTCCTCCCCCACCCTGTCTACCACTGCCCAGCCAGTCACGTGGTACACATTTCGGCGTATGCACGCTCCGCGAACCATATGTCTTGGTCCCTAGCTCGCGAATAAGGTGTAAAACTGAAATATTGTACGAGATGTTTTTGTTTGTCTCATATGTGTTTCACTCGTCGCAGCCTTCAACTTTGGTGAGTGATGGGGTCATTTTCCCTATCATTTGTTATTCAAATGATTAGTATGTAATGCATCCGAACGCAGGTGTTTTGATTTTGTTAATAGTCTTTACAGACCTCCATGAATTCCGTGAGTAGCAGAGTAAACAGACTATAATGTACTATCGTAATGCTTGGTGTGATCCGTTGGGTGTGTCCTCCTACGTAGAGGCTGGGTTGAGTTCGCGTGGTGGCGACCAGGTTGAGCGCAGCGGACTATAGCGGCTCGTCGTGACTCGGCCGGTCACGACCGCTGCCGGCACACCGTGGGGGAGGCTCGTGGGAAGAGGCGGCAGCAGGTGCTCTCCACCTCAAGTATCAACACGGGGACCCAGACTACCCACAAGGTGGTACAACGAGCTTTCAAGATGTTCTGTTTAATGGACGAGGTAATGGGCAACATACTGACCTACAAGTATCAATGTCAGGTCCCAAACTTCTCTAGGTGGAGGAGGAATTATTACTTGAAGACTTAAAGTGAGGCGTAAAATTTGATAATAAACTCAGCTGGACTGGCGGTAGAGTGAAGTTTTAAAAAAATACTTTTTCCTGGAGGAAGTAATGAGCACCATACTACTCGACAAGTGTCAATGTCAGGTCCCTAACTTCCATAGACGGAGGAGGAATTACTTGTTGAAGACACATGAAGTGGCATAACATTTGATAATAAGCTCAGTTGTAAAGGTGGAATATTGAGGTTTCAAACACCTCTGTTTACTGGAGAGGGTAATGAGCAACGTACTAACCGACAAGTATCAATTCCGGATACCAAATTTCACTAGATGCACAAGGTATTGCTTGTTGAAGAAATTTTTTTGTGTCATCAGTCTCTCGAAAGGTTTGATGCAATCCTCCACCCCTTCCTATTTTCCACTAACCTCTTCATATCAATGTAACATTTACAACCCACATCCTCAATTATCAGCTTCGTATATTCTAATCTCAATCTTACTGTACAGTTCTTTAGTTCGACTGTTCCCTTCACTAACAAATCCTGGATGTCTCAAAATATGACCTACCAACCTGTCTATTCTTTCTGTAAGACTCTTCTACTAACTTCTTTCCTCACGTCCATTTCGTAGTTTATCTGTCCACTTAATTTTTAGCGTCCTTCTATAGCATCACATTTCAAATGCTTCAATTCTCCTTCTTTTTGGTATTCCTGAAGCCCATGCTTCGCTACCATAAAGTGCTGTGCTTCACACATAGAAGTCCTACAGTAATATTCTAAACTAAAAGATTTCTCCTTTTCATGAAGGCTCTTTTTGTCAGTGCTTTGAACATCATTCCTGATTTGGCCATCAGTTGTAATTTTGCATCTTAAGTAGCAGAATTTACTTACCGTACTTCTTCTATCGCATCCGATCCTATTTTTATATTTACTCTATAATATTGGTATCATTTCCGCTACATTCATCACTTTTGTCTTGGATTTGGTTTTGTTTTGTCCAAAATCTTCTTTCAGTATTTTGTTCGTGCCATCCAGTAATTTGTCAAGACTTTCAGTCGGTTCAACTAAAATCACAATCACCAGCAAATCGTAGCATACTGATTTTTTTCTCCTTTAGCACTTACGCCACATACAAAGACATAACATTTGATTCTTCTTCTGTGAGTGCTGGAAAGTTAGCGCAGCTGGCAAACCCTACTTGCGGCTACTTTTCGTAGACAACCCAAACTTCTTGTGTTCTTTACATATCTCTCTTTTAATTGAATTTTAATTTATTTTAAAAACAAATGAACAAAGTTTTTTGATTTTTTCAAAAATCTTATTAAAAATCCTTGCGGCCATATTTTGCTAGGCAACCTTGCAGAATTGTCTTCTGTAACTAAAAATTATACATAAATAATGCATTTCAGTCAAAAAACAGATGGACGTTTAAATCAGGCAGCTGGATCTTGGACTAGAAGACTCACACTGTGCTCTCAGTGCTTCCTGATGACCGGATGCCTTGCCACTCCTGGCTCAGGACTCCTTCGTCCTTGGCGCAGTGTCCTGCCACGCGGCGGACTAAGCCATCCACGCGCTCGTAAATATCCGCCAGCTATAAACAGCTATCACCGCACTTAAACCGCAATCACAAGGCAATTTGCAGGTGTTGCGTCTTCCCAGGAGAATCGTCGTATGGGCGACAGCGTTTCTTAACGACAGCTCGCGTGGGATAGGTTTTCTTTCTCATTGGCCGGGAACCAATCACGACGTTCCTCAATCCTCATTAAACTCTATTAGTGCAACATTAACTCAGAGTAATTATCATAGGGTTTTACCACTGGGAACTAAATACTAGACAAACATTAAGTAGCTCTAAGGTCTTCCATATTATATGTATATATATAAGTGTGAGTGTGTGTTTTGTGGTGATCGGAAAAATGGTAGACGACCGTCGAATAATTCCTGCCTTCATTACTCTGCACAAGAAAATCGCCTCCCTCTAGGTTGTATATTTGGTCCCCTATTATTATTACTGTAATTCGCATGAGCGACCTTTTTCATTCAAGATTTGTAAATATTCAGAAAAATAAATTTTGGTCTTGTGAGTTCAACATTATGTAACATTAGTGGATTTTAGCAGCGTATTTCCAGATATTCCTACTCACCGTTTTCAAAAAAATTCAGTATCAGCTGGTTCAAAACTTTGGGATTTTGCTCTTCTGCCCCTGTCAGGGATCATACTGGGTAGAAGTGAAACATAAAAAAGATGAAGAATAATGTGCTTAATAACAATGCAAAATTTTAACTAAGTTTATGCGATTATTTTTACACACCCTAGGAAAACCGTTTGACTTTTTCCGGGCTCTTGGGATGGTTTAAATCAAAATTTTATTCTTTGCCACGGTTTCAAGTCATACACGATCTATTCGTAAAATATCAAAGAAGTCTGTGAAATAATTTTTGTACAGTACCTAGTAAATGAAATGTGAAGTCGCAGCCACTACCTCCAGTGTTTGTTTTTGGCAGATGGAAACAAGTAAATCTTAAATTGGGGATTCTTGTTGTAATAGTGTTAAAGAAGAACGTTTAATATTAAGTGAGCAAATAAAGTACAAAACGAATATGTTTTCGAAAGAGATGTAAAACAGTTTGAGGAAGAGTCTCACCGAAGGAAATTGTGTCGGGATTAATTAATTGGTTAGTGAAAAGAATTTTTTCTTTTAAAGCTACAGAATTTACGGCTTATCGACGTCGAAGTCATTATAGGCGGGAGGGTTTGAGAACAGTGTCAGTGAAAAGGAAAGTATTCCGTTTTTCAAGAATCATCACTATATTTGAGAAAAGTTTACGGGAAGCTTGGAAAATTGAAACCAGGGTGGCTGGCCCAGGATATGAACCAGCGTTCTCTGGAATGCGAAGCCCGGAGCATTTACCGATCTGGGACCGGGGACAAGGAACGGGAAGGAATTCGACCATGGCCTTTTGAAGGAAGCATCCCGGCATTCGCCTGGAGTGATCTGGGGAAACCATGGAATAACCAAATATGGATTCCCGGAAGGGGATTCGCCGTCCTCCCGAATGCGAGGCCAGAGCGTTAACCACCAACAGTTGAAGAATAAAACTGCAAACGGAGACAGAAATTCGTACGTAGCGTCATGGATGAACGGCTGTCTGGCCTCGCATTCGAGTGGACGTGGGTTTGAATCCCCGTCGAGCCATCCAGATTTGGGTTTTCTACGGTTTCCCCAATTCACTCCAGGAGAATGCCGGGATGATTCCTTCAAAACGCCATGGCCGAATTCCTTCCCGTCTCTTATCTCCAGTCCCATCCCGCCTCTAACGACCTCGACGTCGACGAGACGTAAAGCAATAAGGAAAAGAAGAAAGCCGTTTCAGCTCCATATCCAGTATCTTATCCTCTCCCCTTCTCTTCACATGAACATTCCACGGCAGCCTTGATTTCTCTGTTCTTTGTTGCAGAGATTCCTCCTTGGTCATATCCCTTATTTTTTCCAATCATTCCTCTGCCGCTTCTCGTTACTCCTACTCTGCTCCTGTCGTATCGTGTACTTTGTGCAGCATTTAATTTATCGATTAGTATGTACAGTATCAATAAGAATAAAATTAAATACGTCATTTATTTTTAAATCACTGAAGTAGCTGAGCGGTCAGGCACGTGACTGGGAAATGGAGGGTCCCCGGTTCGTATCCCAGTCTCGGCTGGAATCTTTACGAGCCTTAAGGGGATACGGAATCGGATTTTGGATGAAAAAAATCGATTTTCGTTTTATTGGCTTATTATATTCCGCCAAGTTTCCTCTTTTAAATGACGTATCATACATTGCTCTACTAGAATTATAACTATTTTATTTTTATAGATTTGTGAAATCGGGTATTGTACTTTAGTTTAATACAGCTCTCTCAGGCCTGACCATAAAACTTTTTCGCAGTATATTCATATGATATGTAATTAAAATACCCAGCTTTTCAATTACATAATATAATCAAGGCATTGGTGAAAAAGCAGGACAGGTGCAGAGGGGTGTAAAAAGAAGACTGTGAAGGGGGTATTAACTATGTATCAGAAATGTTTTAATCTTCTTTCTGCGTTTCCCGTAAGTTTACTTGTTACTTCTTCTAGGAGCATTATCACAGGTACTGGTGAACCTAGAAGTCTGAAATTTTTATGACAGAGTCACATGGGTTTCTTTTACATAGTGAAACAATGATTTTTTAAATTATTTGACTAACAAAACATTTGAAGGTGATAATCTAGTGAGAAGTAATGTTAAAAATTCTTTAAGGTAAATATGAAATATCTCTGTAAGTAAATACTTTTTTTAAAAAAACTATTATTTCAGTATTGTTAAAACATATCAATGCATATACAGTAAAAATTTTATCTCTCCAACTCCAGCAGTTTGTAAGAAAATGTTCCCTATAGTAGGCTTAATTTAACATTGCGGGGATAGGCAATTTCGTATCCCCTTATACCTGACCTTCACCTATGGCAGACCTTCGCTCTGTTGATGTGAAGGACACTGCAAGGTTCGGATTTCACGCAAATCCGTAGATAACCCTTCCCTGGTAGGATTATCGGGGTAGGGCAGCCATGATACAAGCGCATGTGCGGTTAACCGAGACTCTGTCACGCGGTGGGTTAACAATACTTCGGGATCTCTCGGCCAACAATGCCATACGTGTTTACCTTTTTTTTTTTTTTTTTTACTGAAATAGCTTTATTACGGACCAGTGGGATCGCCAAAGTTTCTTTTTTTACTTGGGAACATCGCGTATTCAAAAAGGTTCAAAATCACTGAGGAACCAGTTCGCAGGCTGATGACATGAAAAAGCGTGTCAGACCTGCGGTTGTCTGGATGTGGTCCACCAGCCTTCACCTGTTTCTGCACAGTGGTCGACACTCGTTGGCACTCCGCCACCGCCCACGTGCCATCTGTCGCAGAGCATGACGGGGACGTGTCAGCGGCCGACCACTTAGGCCCCAGGTGGCGGCGATCGGACTGGTCCGCCGACATTATAAAACCAGATTAATAGCCCGGGCGGCCGGTAGCAAGTGTTTATCTCGGAGATACCATCTGGTCTTCCTGGGCTCCTTCCGGACCGCCAGGGGGCAACGCCTTCCCGACCAGACGGCCATCCCGGCGGTAATCTGCGAGTGCGCTGGCTGTCGGGGCAGAGGTCGGAGAAAACTGATCGGACGTCGGTATACAATATATCGACGGGATTACTTCCCGCTAGCCTAAGCGGCTGATTACTAGGAACACGTTGACGAGGTGCATGACCCGTCGGATATCTCCTTCGATTACGCCAAGCACGGTGTATGAGCCGTAACATTCGGGCTCGATATTCCTGGGGAAAAGGGTTCGATTCGAGGTACGATAATTAAAATTTCAGCGTTTCCTCGAGATCTTTCAAGATGGTTTTTAGGGTTTATTGGATCTCTTAAGGTCGGATTAAACAAAAAACAAGAAGAACAACAAAAAACAACAAATAAAAACAGAAACAACAATAACAACAAAAAACAAGTATGCACTGAATACAGTCTAAAATTGATGGAAAAAAATAACTTTTTATGGACGTAAAATCAATTTTTCCAAGTCATAGTTTGTCGCAGCGACACTTTGAATCCTTAATGTCGGTTCAAACAGAAAATTAATTGCACAGAGTGTAAAAATGACAAAATGAATTTATATGGAAAAAAAAATAGTTTTTAGACTCGTGGTTGTTCAGAGAAGAGAACTGGGCTGTTCTCGTTTAAATAACACGCCGTAATCCACTAACGGAGTGGTTAGCATGCAATTGGCTGACCATTTCCCAGGATGACTGGTAGCTCACATTTGGCGACCAATGTCAGGTTAGCTGACATTTGGCGATCAATGACATTTGGTGATCAATGTCAGGATAGATGACATTTGGCGACCAATATCAGGATAGCATACATTTGGCGGACGACCAATATCAGCATAGCTGACATTAGGGTGGACATGTCAGGATAGCTCTCATTTGGCGACATAGTCAAGTTAGCTGACATTTGGCGATCAATGTCGGGATAACTGACATTTGGCATGTATACCAATGTCAGGATAACTGACATTTGGTGACCAATGTCAGGATAGATGACATTTGGCGACCAATGTCAGGATAGCTGACGTTTGGCGACCAATGTCAGGATAGCTGACATTTGGGTGAACATGTCAGGATAGCTCACATTTGGCGACCATTGTCAGGATAACTGACATTTTGCGATCAATGTCAGGATAGCTGACATTTGGACGAACATGTCAGGATAGCTCACAACATCGGCACTGTAAAACAGATTTATTTCTTTTAAATTATTAAGCTTTCGAAGAAAAGCCCTGTTGACTTGTCCGCAAATAACTTTGAAGCAAATGTTTTATGAGGTAGCGGACTGTAATGTTAAGATACGTATTCTATTCGCACTGTATGCAGAACTGTACCAAAATGCTAAATCGTTATACGGAATTCAAATGGAATACAGTCGATTTGTAGCGTCTCTTTATGACTTCGGAGGTAATGAATGTTTTTAACGAAGTGCGAGCAATTTGCCTTAAAGAATGTGTTGAGCTCTGAACACACTCATAAAGTCGCTTTAAAGGTGGTCTTGGCAGAAAGCAGTCGGTGATTTTGAAGGCCACTTTCAGAGTTAAATACGGTACGCAACTCGCCTCGAGAGAAGAAAGGCAATAATTTATAGCAGGTGTAAATAGACTTTCTAAGTAATGAGCTTAGAGTGCGATTAGCATAGGGTAAATGGATGACCGTGGGCAATGGAAAGCAAACAGTATACCTGTTTAGGCTGGAAACCAAACAAAACTGAACAATAATTAACAACAACAAATGCAAGTATGAAAATTGCCGGTTTCGTGAAAACATCTGCCTACTGGATTTCTATTTTGCAATACAGTGGAAGGAATCACTTTAGGCTGTCGGTCTATAATTAATTCTTCTAATGTTATGCTAAATAGGCATTGGACAGTAATTTGTTTTTAAAAAACTTGAAGTATTAAAGTTTTGTAAATTCAGAAATGTTTCTGGCTCTACGCCTCGTCGACGTCGAAGTTATTAGAGTCAGAATTAGATTGTTTTCCCTCCATTAGTTATGAACATTTGGAATTCACGGGCTAGATTTTAAAAAAAATTAAAATACTATGACAAAAAATTAAACTAAAAAAATACGAAAAGACAAAGAAATAAAAATTTTAAAAAACTAAAAACAAAAAGTCAAAACAAATCCCAAAAAAATCGAATGGAAGAAAAGGCATACTAATGTTAATTATTGTGAGAGATAACGGAGAATTTCTTCACCAGGATTTCTTAACTGGAATACACAGACGGAAAAAAAAAATCCCAACACCAAGAAAGACTTGTGTTAGATAAACGAAATTTGGTAGGCGTGTTTATACATCTGAAAGATGACATCGATTCAAATTTCGCGCTTCGCGCATAAGTGTGGCGCTAGTAGCGCTACTCAGAGCTTGCAAATCAGGTTTGCTTTAAATACGCGCTGTAAAGTTTGTGAACGTTATTTACCGCTGAGATTTGACATAGTGAGTTGATGTTAGCCAAGAATGCCTTTAAGAAGACGAAGAAGCCATTATCAACAGCTCACCGAGTTTGAACGAGGTCGTGTAATAGGGCTACGAGAAGGTGGATTTTCTTTTCGCGATATTGCAGAAAGACTTGGCCGGAATGTATCCACTGTGCATGATTGTTGGGTGCAGTGGTCAAGGGATGGTACTGCCTCAAGAAGACCGGGTTCCGGGAGGCCACGTGGCACTACTGAGAGGGAAGACCGCCGTATTCGGCGTACAGCTGTGGCGCATCGTACTGCGTCTGCGGCAGAAATTCGAGCTGCAGTTGGTACCACAGTGACACAACGAACTGTTAGAAATCGGTTACTTCAAGGACAGCTCCGAGCCAGGCGCCCTGTAGCGTGCATTCCACTGACTACAAGCCATCGCCGTTTGCGACTCCAGTGGTGTCAAGCCAGAGCTCATTGGAGGACGGAGTGGAGATCTGTTGTGTTTTCTGATGAAAGCAGGTTCTGCCTTGGTGCCAGTGATGGCCGAGTGTTGGTCAGAAGGAGGCCAGGGGAACGCCTGCAACCAAACTGTCTGCGGCCTAGACACACTGGACCTACACCTGGAGTCATGGTCTGGGGAGCAATTTCCTATGACAGCAGGAGCACTCTTGTGGTTATACCAAACACACTGACTGCAAATTTGTACGTCAGTCTGGTAATTCAACCTGTAGTGCTGCCATTCATGAACAGCATTCAAGGGGGAGTTTTTCAACAGGATAACGCTCGCCCTCATACCGCTGTTGTCTCGCAACGTGCTCTACAGAGTGTCGACATGTTACCTTGGCCTGCGAGATCACCAGATCTGTCTCCAATTGAACACGTATGGGATATCATTGGACGACAACTCCAGCATCATCCACAGCCAGCACTGACCGTCCCAGTATTGACAGCACAAGTACAACAAGCATGGAACTCCATACCACAAAGTGACATTCGAAACCTGTATGACACAATGCATTCACGTTTGCAGGCTTGCATTCAAAATTCTGGAGGTTACACCGGCTATTAATTTAACAGTATTTCACATTTGAAATGCATTTTCTTGAGCTTAAATTAACCTGTGATCTTGAAAATTTAATCAATTAAACATGTTAACTTGACAAATGCATTGTCCAAATTTCATTACTCTACAATAATTTTTTCTTGGTGTTGGGATTTTTTTTTTCCGTCTGTGTAGTATCTAAGCCACCAACTGATGATTACTGTAAATCGTTGGTCGGAACGTTGTATTTTGTAAGGCCATATTTGGTGGCTCGCACGTGAATAAATCCTAAGAATTATCATGTGCTATTATGTTGAGAACTAACAGGCTAAGAACCCATTTTTAGATTATGTGCCAATACATTTTCAGTTACAAGTAAGATTGTTGTCTGTGTGGTTATAATAAAAAGCGCAAGAAATAATGTTCATACAATCCGAAAAGCGATCAGTAGCAGAAGCTGAAGTACACAATTTACGATAGGGTTAAGTATAGGATGTTCCTGCTGAGATAATATACATATTATTAATAGAAATAGAGAGGGGTAACAGAAAATATAACGTACACACTTTGACAATAAATTTTGCCGCCACTGAAAACTTCTATCACTCTTATTTTGCAAAATCTGACATCAAAGTCATCCTGGGATGACAAAGATAGCTACTGTGAGAAATAGATTAAAGGAATTGATATCCCAAATATGTTATAGAATTACTGGAATGTTTAGCACAAAGATGCTCCTCAAAACAGAAATTAATAGTAGATAGGAACAGTTAACCAAAGTGTGGGACAGTTTTTTCCCCCCTTGCTGACAACCTGCTGGTAATGAAGGACACTGAAAATATTCAAAAGCGTTCTCCACATATTACAAATATGTTCGAAGCAGTACAATCTGAAGATATCTATGAACAAACCAAAGATAATGTCTTTCCGTGTACAAGATACTGTTAGAGCAAAAACGGTTGTTGATGGCCAACTGGTTGAACAAGTTTCGCAATGTAACTACTTCGATTATGACATCACAAACAAAGAAAACAGAGGTATCGATAAAAAAGTAAAGTATCGTATGATGTGTGAGGCAATAGCTAAGACATTAAAAATCAGGACGTGTGTCTATATAAATTTAAATTTTTACAAAGTTACGTTAATTTCTATACTTTTCCATCGAAGAGAGTAATGGATGATGGAGATAAGATATAAAAGCTGCATACAAACAGTGGAATGAGGTTCCGAGATTTGTACAGAACTGGATCTAATGAGAAATGAGACAGTTAGAGAAAAACCGAAAATGAATAGCGTAAATCAAAAAAATTAAGGAACATACGAACAAATGGAGAGAACATTAGTACAGATTGAGTGAAGCCCAATTCCCGAAATTAGTAACCAAATATAGAGCAGAAGGCATTGAGGCATAGGTAGTCCAGAGAAGAGATGGGAATGATTCCTGAAGCAACAGCGTCTATAATCTTTGTACGGCAAGAAGAAGAAGAAGGAGATAATCTGGGGGCAGATGAGTAAGGTGTCATGTATCATCATGGTACACTAAGAATTTTTTCCCAATTTTGAGAAGAAAAATTTGTATCTTTAATGCATGGAGGAATCGATATTTTAGTTATCATGGAATCAGAAATACAACCTCGACCATATATAAGCGTATTGAAGCAAACGTGTGTTGAAGAATATTTACGTAGCTATGACTAGTAATTTACCGACCCTCTCTGATAGGCCTTCTCGCCTGGTGGTCACCGCCTAGCTGTCCCCTGAGGCAGTCGCTAGTATGCAAGCCGCGAATCACTAAAACCCGCAGGGCAACCCAGTCGCGCTTCCTCGTTCCCCTGCTCTTCAGAAAAGCGCTTGATTTGCGAATTCCTCACGTTCAAAAGTTTATTGTGCTGCCATTAAATAAGGTAAAAAACTAAATAACAATTTGAATGATTAGAATACAAGCTTTCGAGTGATCAATTTGCGCACGTAATGTTGTATTCAAAAGTTAATGGCTTAAGGCTCTGTTGGATTGGATATATATATATATGTAAATGGAAAGGACTGATAAAATACACCCAACACTCATCAAAGTCACTCACCAAAGTTGTAGGGAGAAAGGTGGTGCTAAAAAAAGTCGAGGTCGGTCAACAGAGGGGGAGGGAGTTCAGAATTCCGGAAAAACTCCTCACGTAATTATTGGACGCCCCCTTACCTCAAATTGATTCATTTACCCTTCCCCACATCCCTGAAAGTTTGTAACACCACTTCGCAACATTCTGTATAAAGTTGTGATGGTATCTAAACAAGTAACGGGTGGTCTGCTATAGAGGAAATGGAAGATGAAGAAATACCCAAATATTAATTGGAGCAATTACCGGTAATTTTCGAGGGAATTGAAAGTGATCAGACGTCTCGAGATTCGTGACTGGGCAGGCGCGGTAGTTAGGAGCTGTCACGACGTTTTGATTGGAGGTCCGGCGTTCGAGCGCGCGCAGACCGACTCGCGCTTTCCCTCGTCGAGAAAGCCCCTCGGCATCTCCGTCAGCATCATCCAGTCGGGCTGGTCGGGCGGGGTGCGGGCGTGGCGGCAGCGGTGAAACGTGGGAACCGAGCTGACCCGCGCGGGTTACGCCCCCGCTCGCTCGCTCGCTGGGCTCCTCACTTTCTCCGCGCCTTGCGAAAGTCGATCGCTACTTGCTGCAGGCCACTGTGGCCGAGCTGGGCGTCTCCGGCCAAACTGCGACTACGCCTGCCTCGGATCAGTGCGTTGCGTCACGGCCACAATGCTCACGCCGCCTCCCAACTCTAGAGATTGAGTAGGTGGTCCCCCAAGCAGAATACCTCTTCATCTGTGGTTCCAGTCACTATGGAGTCCAATGCGAGAAGCACACAATTTACAGCAACGATGACAGGCATTCCAACGAGGTACAGCCTAGATGCTGCCATTTTTGAGATCGAATTGGTTGGTCTCCCAACTGATCATCGGCGATTTTTTTCAGATAACTTGGTTACATGATGGGCAAGTAACCTCCATGATGAACGCTCAAGGGCAGAGGCTTAAGAGGTGTTATGGTCAATGGGATCCTTCTTAATGCTAGACTTGATAGCGTCCTTAAATCGCTTCCACTGACCACCAACACCGCGAGTATTGGGCATTCGGACCACGTGGCCAACCCATCGCAGCTGTCGTTTTGGAATCATAGATTCTATGTTGGAGGATTGGGCTTCTTCAAGGACACTGTTATTCTTGCATCAGTCCTGCCGTATTATTTGAAGGATTCTTCTCTGGCGACTTTGAGTGACATCCAGGATGAGCTGTCAAGGGTAGAAGTTTCCCAGTCGTTATAGTCAATGTGATACAGCTCTACGTTGGCCTTGATAACGTCTTTAAATTGCTTCCTCTGGTCACCATCACCGCGTTTACCCCCGTTAGTTCTGAGCAGAAATGCTGGTATTGGTCATTCGGACCACGTGACCGGCCAATCGCAGCTGTCGGTTTGGAGTTATGGATTGGGCACTGACATTGGTGCGTCTATCCTAATATGTTACTCGAAGGATTCTTATCTGGCATCTTCCGTGGTACTGTACCAGCGTCTTAAGGTGCCACCTGTAGCTGTCCAGTATACAGATCCATATATTTAGGTGGGAGTAATAACAGAAATTTACACAAGGTTGTTAGTAGCGGTGTTAACGTCATGATTGTCCAAGACTCTTGATCTCTACTCGACAAAGGATGCTGCAGCACGGTTACTTCTGTACTGAATTTTAAATCAATGATTGCAGTTGATGAAGGGGAACGTGTTTACAACTTATAGGCTTGCCCTGTCAATGATGGTTACCCAAACAGTGGAAACTTGCGAGTAAAGCAGCATAGTATTTATGTTGAAAATTGTAATCCAGGTGCGAGTACTGATCCTTGCGGTATCGTCGGAGTTTCTCGGATTGGGAAGTGCAGACCGCCGCTGCTCCTAGGTGAAAGGCTGGCGGGCGATGTGCCATTGTGATAGCGAGGCAGGGCGGCCTGGGAACAGACCACGTGTGTTATCACGAGCACACGTGATTCACGTCACCCGCGCTCTCGCAGACGGAGTGCTTTACGTCTCGCGATGGCGGCGGTCAGATAGCGTGACGTCACGCAGCGCTCACTACACACCTGAACACCGCCTGCAATATGCACAATGTTATACACACAAGTTATTGTAGACACAAATGACCTGAATACTATTGTCATCTGTCACCGTTTTCCTTCGTAGATTCACTTTGCATCAATGTTGGAAGATGTTATGTTTCGTTATGTCTTGTCATCAGTCTCTTAAATAATCTTAAGAAATACTCCACCTGTTCCTATCCTGAGTTAACTTCTTCATCTCAACAAACCCATTTTAAATCTACCTCCTCGACTATCTGCACCGAGCGTGTTGGTGTAACGGCAAGCGTTCTGGCCTCGCATTCGGGAGGACGGTGGTTCGAATCCCCGTCCGGGCATCTAGATTTGGTTTTTCCATGGTTTCCCAAATCACTCCAGGCAAATGCCGGGATGCTTCCTTCAAAAGGCCATAGCCGAATTCCTTCCCATTCCTTTCCTTCCATCCTTTCCCGTCTCTAAAGACCTCGCTGTTAAAGAGACGTTAAGCAGATAAAAAAAAGACTATTTGCTTCTCAAATACCAGTTTTTTTATTTTGCGTGGTTTGGTAGCTCAGTGGTTAAGGTGTCTGACTGGAGATCGAAAGCTTCCCCGATCGAATACCTGACTCGGTCGGGATTTTCAAAGATCCTAAACCCGGCCTTCACCTTTGGCACAGATTGCTGTGAAATGTGAATTACGGCAGAACGCTGATTCCATGTGAAACCTTAGGTACTCTATACCAGGTAGGATTACTAGTTTAGGTTTAGGCAACTACGACGGGGACGGATTGCGCAGCCAATAGAAACCATGCCACAATGTTATTACGACTCGAGCCCGTTTAACTTTATTTCAGTGCGACCTCCCTACACACCCATTTTCTTATTAATGCTTTCCTTAAGTTCTTTGAGTGTAATTTGTCCACACACTTAGTTTCACCATTTTGGAATGTTAATTTTAATTTTTTTCAGAGCTTATGATAAACTGTTTATAACTTGCCTTGGTAATTTATTCCAATCCTTGATTCCGTTACCAACACCAGAAAATTTTCTCACTGCTTTCAGCCTGAAATTGAGATCCAATGTGTGGTTATGATCATCTCTTCTACCCACTTCTCTAAATTCTTCTGCCAATATCCTCCAAGGCTTCTTCAGCAATATACGCCTTTTACACTCCCAGCACTCTGTTCATCCGTTCTATGCCTTCCAGTCCCTCCCAATCCACATCTTTCACTTCGTCCACAGCTCCTACCCTTGACTATTCCCTCCAACTAGCAAGCCTTAAAATTTGAGCAGCCATTCAGTCTCTCCTTCCTATCAGACTCTTCCACAAAGTTCTTTCCTCGGCCATCATTTCCTCACCGACAGTGGAGTGTGAGTGCTGACACTCGGGCTTAACATTCGGAGTACATGGGTTCAAATCCTTAAGCGAGTATCATGTTACGGTTTTCCATGATTTCCTGGAATCAGACCAGGCGAATGCCACGATTATTCCCTCAAAAGTCCATAGCCGAACACCTTCCCGTTCCTTCTCCCCCCTCCAATCCTCTTCGTGCTGTAATGATCGCAATGTCGATGAACCGTAAAGCATGAAGGATAAAACTAATTCCAAAACACGACTGTTTCATAATTTATTTTCTGAGTTAATTTCTATCTTCTGAAGTACAACGTTTCTGACGCTTCAGTGTTACTTCTTCCTGGTATTCCTACCATAAGTGCTATGCTCAGTACATACAATTAGGAATTTCATTCTGTGTTCTAGGTCAACATTTGAAGATTTTTCGTTATATAGTAGACTCTTTGTGCTATTATTCTTTTAACATTATTTCTACTTCGGTCAGCAGATATAATCTAATTTCCTGAATAAATTGTCTTACTTCTTTAGTTACACATTATACTAAATGTTTCCCGCACAGATACTTAAAAATAACTTACTCTGTACTTTCATGGTCGTCTGTCTTTGATTTGGACTCTACGTGTGTAAGGATTGGAATTTTGAACAAGTTTACTTCTATTAGAATTTATACAACTACAGTGAGATTTTTTTGTGTAAAATTCCATCACTTTCTTGATGGTTTAGCTCTGTTTCAATGATGTTACTGCCAACGTTTCGGCAACCAACATGGGAACATCCTCAGGGCTATTTCTGGTAGATGTATCCCGCTCTGACAGCCGGTTATGGGCCGCAACGTGGCGGTAACAACACTATTCAAGCAGCGCTAAGCCCGCAAAAAAAGTAATTAGAATTTTAACATAAATGACGCCTGCTAAAATAATAAAAATAATTTATAGTGAGATTTTCGCGATTTTTGGTTAAACTGCTGAGTTATAAAAGCAAAATTAATGTAAATAAAATTCTGATTAAAATTAATATCTGTTTCTGGTGGAACTAGATCGGATGATAGCCTCGCTTTCAGCGGGTCTCATCAAAGCCGGCTTGCGGAGCTGTACGAGTCGTGCGGAGTGATTTATTGTCGCGTCATTTGGTACGACGTCGAGGTGAAAGTGTGCGCGTGTAGTTGTTAATGCGGCCGTCACGCGGCGCTGCGGGCCCGCCCACGCGGGGCGCTTGTCGTCTCTTGCCACCTGCGGCGTGCACTTACAAGTCGCTCCGCACACAGTAACTCTCGGCCGAGTCCGTCCATTTGCTGCTGCCAAACAGCCGATCACTCAACCGATTCGCCATACCCAGGCACAGTGTCTTCACCGTAATATAACGGCATTTTTTCATTCGCTATCTTTTCAGGTTCACCTCTGGCAATACTCGCTTTGTATAAAGCCGCGTTCCCACGACGGCGGGACGGGACGGGACCTCATTAGCCGAAGTGTAGGGACGAGCGCGCGCCGCAGGTTAGCCCTCTCTTACCTCGCCACCACCTCCCCACCACGTTTCCTAGTGTCGTTTGGAACAGAGCACTTTACAGCAGCAGAAGGGGTGCGCACCGCTGTTGCAAGCCGATGAAAACAGCGCTCCACTACGCATGCCTGTGATGTTTACCGACACATAGTGGGCAGCTGCGTCTCGTCCTCGCTAGCAAAGGCAGCCCTGTTCCCATTGCGTGTTGTTGAGTATTCGTCCCGTCCCGCCTTCGTTACAAGACGTCGTGCGAACGCGGATTAAGTGAAGGAAGCCAGAACGCTTCTGTGGTTCGGATTCCAAGTTAAGCTGTAGGTATCCTCTATCGGGTAGGGTTACCGGGTTAGGCTACGCGCGGAAACAAAATGGCCACGTAACCTCCAATACCAGGCCAAGTTTTCCTCCTTGAACCAGATCCAGTAAACCTTTTGCGATTAATGCCAAGCTTAGCTTTCTATTATTTTCACAGGTAGATGTTTAACCTTCACAGTAGGGCTTTTACTTTGAGGTAGGCAACAGTAGTTCTCCGTACTATTTTCGAAGAATCTGGCCCTGGTGTGGAGTTGGTGGAGTCACTAGAAACCTATGAGTGTCCATATCCTCAAGGCCTTAACTTCTCGGTACAGACCGATTGAACCCGTGGATATCTCAAGTTACAGGGTATATACATATATCCTGATCTGAGAACCCGTTCTCCCCTAGTAGCTTTGTTTTTAGCGATGTCTTTACGCCTCGTCGACGTCGAGGTCATTAGAGGAGGGAAAGGACTGGTGACAATGAACGGGAAGGAGGTTGGCCATGGCCTTTCAAAGAACCATCCCGGCAATTGCCTGGAGGGATTTTGGAAAACCCAAATCTGGACGGCCGGACGTGGATTCGAACCCGCGTCCTCCCGAATGCGAGGCCAGATCGTTACTGCTCACCCACCACGCACGGTATGTTAGGATTTCACTTCTCGATTCAGACCTAGTAGACATGGGAAGATTTCATCTTACATCCTGATTTGAGCACCTGTTCCCCCTAGCAGTTTTTTTTTTCTTTCGTTTATACCTTTACGCCTTGTCGACGTCGAAGTAATTAGAGGAATAATAAGGACTGGAGGCAATTAGCAGGAAGGAATTCGGCTATCACCTTTTTAAAGGAACCATCCCAGCATTGCCCTGGAGTGATTTCGAGAAACCATGGGAAAATGAAGTCAGAGTGGCCGGACGGGGATTCTAACCCGCATCCTCCCGAATGCGAGGCCATAGCGTTACCACTCACCCACCACGCTACTTCAAGTGGTTCGGAATTATTTTAACTAGAATAAACTTTTGATATGACATTTTTAGTACTCTTCCTTTGTCAGATACCAATCGATGTTTTCTGTATAGGTGTATTTTTTCTTCCGTGGTTAGTAGGGTGGAAAAAGCTGTTCGGAAAGCCAGTAGTTAATAAAATAATAGTTTCTATTGGTAAGGACTGTCAGCTGAACTGGGAGTCTTCCGAGTACCGTGTTACGATTTTGTCTTCGCCTCGTTGAGGTGTCACAGAGCAGAAGAGGTCCGACCCGCTATTTCGGTTCACTGCGGTTTGCGGTATTTTTAGTGCCGTTCAGGAGCCTTGCCGCCCTGACTCTCGGAATTGTTTCGTCGCACCAAAATTTACGACCTGGATGAATCAGTGAGTCTGCCACGACGTTTCGCACCTCACCCCTTTGCATCACCTGCACGACAAGGCGCCGTAACTCACTGACAACAGTGCCAGAGAGTCGGGCCAGGTGAAAGTGCTTTCTCTTGTTTTAAAAGAAAAGACTTGAAACAAAACATGAAACATCTGGCAAAAAGTGCATATCTTTAAAGCATGTGACAGTGCTACCTTCATCAAGCGAACATATATATATATATGTGCTACCTAAAGTAACTTCCTGTTTATATATCTAAATAACAAAACGGTTTTTAGGCAATGTAATTGATTGAGGAAATAAACTTAACACTGACATAAGTTGAAGGCAACAGGGGTACGATGCACATACAAAAACCTGAGACGAACAAAATTGCACACGGTTTTTTTTTTTGTTTTTTTTTTTTTGCATTCATATGTATAAAAACGTTGGAATTGGCTCCATAAGAGGACCGCTGTGAATGACGTTCTGCAATTGGCCCGTCCGTTCGGCATGCCTTCATACTAGGTCCGCACCACCTGCCATTTAAAGCACGTAATCGCCATACAGCGTTGATTCACCCCTGATGAAGATGGAAGAGTTATGTACCGAAACGATACTTTTTATTACTGCATCTACCTGAGCTTCCATGAAGTATACGTTACGAAGGTACGTCAGGGAGTGGGGGAAACGTCCATTTTTACACCAAATTTACGTCTGTCTATTGATAGTAACAATCACCAGATTTTCCTCATATATCGACTCTGATGATGAATGAAGAGTTATACACCGAACCGTCATGTTTAGTTACTACATCGAACTGTGTTTCCATGAATTATACGCATACCAGGATACGGTAGGGAGGCAAAGGAACGTCCATGTTTACATCAATCTTATGTCCGTCTGTAGGTAGTAACAATCACCACATTTTTCTCAGATTTCACCTCAGATGATGTAGGAAGAGTTGTGCACCGAAACTTCATGTTTCGTTACCGTATAGAACTGGGCTTCCGTTAAGTATACGTTAATAGGATACGGTCGGGAGGAAGACGGAAAGTCTATTGTTTACGTCAATCTTACGTTCGTCTGTATATAGTGAAGATTGCAACATTTTCCTCAGATTTCACCTCTGATTATGAAGGCAGAGTTATGTATCGAAACGTTATAAATCGAGCAGAGCTTCCGTGAAGTATACGTTACCAGGCTACGGTAGGGAGGGGAAGGAACGCCCAGTTTTACATCAAACTTATGCCCGTCTGTAGATTGCAACAGTTACCACCTTGCCCTCAGATTTCACATCTGATGATGAAGGCAGAGTTGTGTACCGAAACTTCACGTTTCGTTACTGCATAGAACTGGGTTTTCGTGAAGTATACGTTACCAGCCTACGGTAGGGAGGAGGAGGAGGAAACGTCCATTTTTACATAAAACTTACGTCAGTCTCTACATAGCAACAATCGCCTATTTTCCTCGGATTTCAGCTCTGATGATGAAGGCAGAGTTACGTATCGAAACGTCATAAATCAAGCAGAGCTTCTGTGAAGCATACGTTACCAGGGTAAGGTATGGAGGGGGAGGAGAAGTCCTTTTGGCTCGTAGACAGCGACTTCACGTGAGTCTGCCTGGTGTACGGTTGCGGGTCCGTGGAGGGCGATGGCCCCGAGTCCTCCTCCAATCAGCTGCACGGCGGAGCGGCTATTGTGTCGGTGGGCGGCGGCCACTCTCGATAAATCACTGTGCGTGGACGCTCTTCGTTTGCGTTGCACAATCACAGAGGCCGCGGGGCTTTCTCCCGCAGCGGGCACGTACCGAGCCGTGTCTGCTGTCACAGACTTCACTCTCCGGCTCCACACGACACGGGTTATGCAACGCCACGGTGTAGTCTTGTAAGTCCTCTCCTCGGACGCCAATCACGCGACGGAGTAAACGTGGAGCTCCCTTCTCAGGCCGGAAGCCAACCGGTCGAGTCGACAGGGGTAGACTCCTGCATTTGCTTCTCTTACTTGCGGCACGAAGATGGTGAGGTAACGTGTCACCTCGAATCGCGCTTCACCCAGTTTCACACCGGGAGTGGTTGCCGACGGAGGTACATGAGTTACTAACCCTCCTAGGACCCTCCGTTGGCATTCCACCACCAAACAAAACTGTCTGCCACTAACAAGGGATCCTTACGGTCTCGGAAATTCAGTTCAGGATGAGACTTCACTGATTAGTAGTATACCTTAAGGGTGTCCACCCAGTAACAGTTACAGTTATAGCTAATTAAAATGTGAATCAAAGATAATATTTTATTTTTAGAAAGTTGAATAATTTCAAAGTCATCTTTAATAAAAATTGACAAATAATATTGTCGCCACCCACAAGTCAAATAGACTTTTCCTACCCCCTCCCTACCGTACCCTAGTAGCGTATACTTCATGGAAGGTCAGTTCGATTCGTGACGTTTCGATTCATAACTCTGCCTTCATCATCAGCGACAAATATAAATAAAACCCTATTCGAAATTTTATTATAGTGGTAATTAAATTTTAATTTACCCCCATTAAAATGTGTTTGAAATTATTAAAAATAAAATATTATCTTTAATTTACAATACAACTAGCTGTAACAGTTATTTCATAGATAGAAATAAATATTCTTGATTTAATTGATAGTATTTTTAGGTTATTTAATTTAATTAAAAGTTATCATAATCTTTAAAACAATATAAAAAAGTTGCCCGAGGTAGCATCGAACCTGGATCACCCGCGTGCCAAGCGAGTACACTACAGACTCAGCCACTCGGCTGTACTGCCGGGGCGTGTAGACTAGTATAAGATCTGAATCCTTTTTCTCTGAACCTAGTGACTTGTGCGCTTTACTACTTTACGGGGTGCACATTATAAAGATAAACTACTGACTTGCGAAGTCTCATCCCCAACTGAATTTCCGAGACCGTAAGGTCCCTTCTAAGAGACTAACGCCTAGATGGAGCATTCTTGTCAGCAAGACCTCTCCCTCTACGATAATAGACGAGTCACCCTCGGGGTCACTTGCGCGAATCAACCAGAGCCAGAGCCAGATCCTAGCTTTCTTCTTCAGCCCGTGAGCTGGAGAATTTGTCTAGTTGGCATTGCCTTCATTTTTACTGGTTGTTTATTTCTTCTTTTACATTTTCATTTTTATTTTCTTTCTAGTTTTATTTTGTGTAACCTTTTCTTGCAGGCTTCTATAACTTAGTTTTTTTATTATTATTATTTCTTTTTTATTCTTCATTTTAAATTTTTTTATTATTTATTTATTCTTCATGTTGTTGTTCCGTCTTTTAAGTATAAGAAATATATTGGTGGAAGAGATATCTACGTGTGTTATTTTCTTAGTTGATCACTAGCCTTTCAGGATACATTATTATTAGCCAGTGAATCCAGTTTTCTGATAAGTGAAATTATTGTAGCGCTCACATTTGGCAGTTATGTTCACCTGGACCATTTCCAGTACATGTAACATGTGGTCGCATATCTGTACGTAACATTCCAGTTGGTGAAGGCCGCTCGGCGTATAATGGACAATGTTCAGCTGGCAGCAACAGTGAAAACAAAGACCATCTTTGTGGGCACGAGTTCGCCTTCCGTCGAGAACAACCGTCGCTGCTGTGACGTGGAGAAGGAAAACCAACTCGCACTGTGGGATATGCATAAGCAAATGAGAATGCCTATGTGTGTACTCTGCCCTACTGGGTTGCGTCACGGAGGAATAACGTTGCCATTTGTTTCATTGCTTACGTCATCGAGTACATCAATACCAGCATTTCAGATGAAAACCAAGAACAAAATGGCTGTCTACTAATTTTTTATTTTTTATTTTTTTATTTTTTTTTTGTGACATTTGCGTGTGGAAGATGTCCTTAAACTCTCGCAGACGTGTCTAACACTAGATGTTAACCAAGACTTGGTGCGCTATGTTGATGAACCACTCTAAACAAGTATTATTATACATATTAATTTAATTGCGAAGGAACACATTCTCCGGTGGCAGTTCCCTTAGTAATCCAATTACCCCCTTTTTTATTATTTTTTTAATAAAGTATCTTATATAGTATACTTTCAGTGTAAAATTCCCCCCTCATCTACATACGTGATTTACGAATTTCAGCGTTTTTGGTAAATTATTCAAACTTCACTTGGCAGTTTATTCCAATTCCTGACACACTTACCAACAAAAGAAAATTTTTCCATTCCTGTATGCATGAAATCGAGTGCCAATTTCTGGTCATGGTCGTCTTCCCCCTTCCGTGCACTATTCCTAGTTCTTCGACCAATATCCTTAGAAACCCCGTCACCATCATTTACATTGTACATACCCAGCACCCTCTTCACCCTCCTCCCGTCTTCCAAAGACTCCCAGACCAGCTCCTTTATCATATCAGATACTGACTGGGTACTGCGATAATTTCCACGAACAAATCTGGCTGCTCCTCTTTGCAGGCGCTCCAACTCATGTATTTGATACCAAAATGTGGATCCCATTCTAACTCACATATTCAACCAATGGTCTGACCAATGTTTTGTAACCCAGTTCCTTAACTTCTCTGGTACATCCTCTCATCACCTTCTCCAGTAAATGAAGGATTCTGTAACCTTTTCCTACCACCTTCCCAATGTGCTCTGCCCAATTGAGTTTGTTATCAAAAGTTATGCCAAGACATTTACACTTCGAGCCCTGAAAAAGCATTTCTGACCCCACTCTACAACCACAATCAATCATTAGTTTTTATCTGTGTACCTAATAAGCTGTCTCTTCTTGCCATTTTATCTTCATTCTATGTTGACCTACCTATTTAGATATTCTATCCAGTTCAGTAATTAAGAACTTTTTCTTTTGACAACCGAAACGCCCACGAACACTCGGCTCTTATTTAAGGGAATTGTGCGACTTGTGAGTAGACTTCTGGCGCAAAATACCTCCTGAGATCTACCAAGCATTTGTTGAATCCATGCCACGCCATATCGCTGCTGTATTGCGTTTCAAAGGTGGACCGACACACTATTAAGCAGGTGGTTTTAATGTTTTGGCTAATCAGTGTTTATAGTGCCGTAGTCCTGAGTGTAATAAATGATATAAACCCGCGATGCAATCTCTCGCGATAAGCAGATCTGTGTAAAACATGTCGTGAACACACGCAGGTTGTGGATTCTCCGCACTCTCAGGTCCGATATCATCGGAATTTAATCCCAATCTCTTCTTTATAGCTCCCACATATCGCCAACTAACAACCGCCTTCAAGAGGGTTAATGTGAAGTTCATAGATGTAAACAACACTCTTAATCGAAAATCAGAATTTAAGGCTTTATATCTCGGACGCTGTTAACTAATGTTCTCAGAGGAATTAAGATGGTAATCAACGAGACAGCCTACATTGAATACGTTGTGGTGGTAGCAGCTCTAACTTCGATCGAAGCTCGATTGGGCAGTGAACTCGTTTTTGTCATCAGATCTATGCGTCAAGTCAGGTTCATACGGAATGGTTTTGTATCGATATCTCGAGAACCTCTCGATGAAATTTGGAACGGTTTCCCATGTTATGTAGTGCCGTTCTCTTGTAAGGCTTTTTGTTTTTGTTTTGTGTAATCAGTCTATCTACTGGTTTCATGCATTGCTCCATCCCTTACCATCCTTCCATTCCCATCTTGAGCTACGTGTCATTCGGTGTACACGTTGTAAGCTTAACTGTCTGTAATATACTGTTTTATAATAACTTCGAGTGTGTATTTTAAATGTGCCTTTTATCTTTAGACGTGTCTATAATTTTGAATGTTTACAAATGGATTTGTGAGATACTGTTATAAGAAATTTATCAATTTCAGTAGTTGAGTGTAACAGTTATATAACATAACCATAACTTTGTATTGGCTGTATGGTTTTGTAACCAAGTGTCAATTTTTAGAAAAAAACTGACAAGAATTCTTCACGGATTTTTGACAGGATAATTTTTCTTTCCACAACGTTTCGGCAGCAACCTCCGCTGCCTTCATCGGGTGAAATGTCATAATGAAGCTGTCACTGCGACGATACAGCACCGACTGTGAATGCGTCGAAAACCTTTCTCAGACGGTGCTGAGTCGTCGCAGTGGCAGCTTCGAAATGACATTTCATCTGATGAAGGCAGTGGAGGTTGCTGCCGAAACGTTGTGGAAAGAAAAAATTATCCGGTCAAAAATCCGTGAAGAATTCTTGTCAGCCATACGCTGGGAAAAACTTAATTTTCACGAGAAAAAAAAACTTCTTATACAATTATTCTGCACTATTCACAAGTTCATCAAACGCACCATTCCCTTTTTTACAATATAACCTGTTTGTCATTGCATCTCCAATGGTCTGTTTTGCTCCTTGCTGTCAAGGGTGCTCATACAAAACATTACATGTAATAAATATACATTAGTATTTACACACTTATTAGCCGTGATGTATATCCTTTACACCTCCCTCCCACAACATAAGCTCTCACTGCACGGGCTGCCTCCATTGCTCGACCTGCTTATCCTTGAGGCCTCCATTGTGCGAGCCGTTCCCACATACTAATTGATTGTGCAGGTGTTCGTGAAGGCTGGTCTGCCCAATCGGCGAATCTCGCTCTTCGCCGCTTCGAACACTGGCCGCAAAATTACATCCTCCTAAACGTCGATCGGCCTTCCAGAGTGACTTATGGAGCCACGCTTAGGCGAGGGCAAAATATATCGATGTATCGAAATATCGATATTTTTTAAATGAAATAATCGATACTTGTCGTCGATATTTTTATTCTCAATATATAAAAAATCTATATTTTATTTGTAGTATCAATTTTAAGTACCAATTCGATATTCGTTGTCCGGACGCAGTTCAGTATCCAATTTAATACGTTACATATACGCATATTCAAGAAATATACATACATATCCTATCTTCTGAATACATCTTAAGAAAGTGAATTCATGGTGATTTAACAACTTTCCATCAGTGGTGAGGATGTTAAAAATAGGTGTTAAATTTTAACAGATTTACGTTAACTTTTTTTGAAGAATACTGACAGCATTTGTATTTGACGTTTTTTCATTTATTAATAACAGTTGATGCGATGACGAAATACATGAAATGCCAAGATTCTTCTATGTAGTCCGAAAGGTGTATTCTGTAGTTAACTTGATGGCACTGGGCAACATGATTCATCTGACAGATAAACATATAAAACAGAGAGTTGTCTACATCAGACGAATACTGGTTTGGTAGATTGTAAAAATAGATAAATTAACTTAATTTTTTTATATATATTTTGGGAATATTTTAAGTTAATTACTGGCTTTGGGACAAAATTTCAACATCTCGATATTTACAAAAGAATATCGATGTATGTTGAAAACAAGATATCGATATGTCGGCATATCGATATTTTGTTCTCAATATACATCGATATTGTTTTGTAAATATCGTTATATTTTTTCATTCGCCCATTCATAGCCACGTGATTCAAGTCTTTATTTACAGCTAACATTATGGGATCCGGCTGCGTGATTTGGACACTTTCCAACAAAAAAAAAAAAAAACTAAAGCACCCAAGAGACATGATCGGATATCATTTCAACTTCGTACATATACGCATTATCGTCGGGTACGTAAACGATACTAGTTGAAGTTCTCTGTGACTGGTAAAACGGCCACCAGTGTATATTAATGTTGTTCGCGTTGTTATCAGGCCTGGTAGGGTCATGGTATATGGAGCCATCGGGTATGACTTCAGGTGACGGCTGGTATTGACTGAGGGAACTCTTAAAAGGACATGTAAAAATTACTTCCCGTTCCTTACGCCTAAACATTTCCCTTATCTAATTATTACGGTACACTTCAACAATGCGGGACCGCAATTTCCAATCATGTCGCACGAAAGATAATATCTTCTCTATAAGGCAAAGAATGTAAAATCGTTGGCAAGTTTCAGACCAGCTGGACCAGAATAACAATAAAAAAACGCATACTTCGTTAAAGCACTAGACAAGGAACTATACTAGCGTGGCTGTTATATTGAAACGCAGCCTAGATCAAAATTTAAAAAAAAAATGCCTCGGCAAAGTAGATAAAAAAAATTACATTCTGCTTCTAGCCCACTCATTCGATCTTCGCGTTACACAGGTTGTTAATCGATGCGTTATAGCACTGTGTACAATGTTGGCAACGTCAATATTATGTGGAGTGACGTCAAGAACAGAAATCTTTATTGTTCCGTTGGGCGACAGAGAGCCCCTGTCGACGCAGCCGGTGGAACAGGCGGTGCTGGACGTCTGGGAGGGCGGACACGACGCCTCCTGCCGTCTCGACGCCTTGACGTCACAATACACGCCCGCCGACTGATAAGACCGTCCGCAAGGTGTCTCCGCCAGATAGCGCCTCTACAATGACCCATTGTGGCCAATGACGGCCAAGAACACGGCAAGGTGCGGGCGGCTACCCTACCTGCATCGCAATCGTGGACAACGGGACAGAGTTACTCCAACAACCGCACCTGTTCCTTCCTCTCTGCTTCGTTTTTCCGAGACTCTGAAAATCCTAGTTGTGATTTTGAAACGTAGGTGTAGTTTCGTGTTTTGGCGACCAAAAGGATGGTTCGGAAACAGCACCGTATTGAGACACGAAGTGTTGGACATATATTGTTACAAGATACTCGATTGAAAAATACATTGAAGATTCAAAATAATGTGGAAAAAATGACATGGTAGATCAGTCATACAATAAGAATCAAAAATCGAGTAGTTGGACGGTAGAAGAAAGATAGCGAGTATTGTGGTAAATTAACGGGAGGGTGTGAACAAGTTGGAATGTAAATCGTAATACACACACGTCGCGGAATACAAAGAGAAATTTAGTAAGGATACAGAGCAGAGAGTGACATTATGCTGTTTGTGGTCGGTAGACAAACGAGGACAGAGTTTGTAAGTGAACTTGGCTGTTGAACTACAAGGGGTGATCAAATCAAAAGGTACGAAACAACGTAAAAACGTAACAGTTAAATATTTGCATATTCCGCCATGGGAGAACGTAGCGAGACATCTCGGGATGTGATTGGAGTCTCTGACTGGGATCGGAGCATGCGCGGGCGCCCGCATGGGCAGTAGAGAGCAGAGGCTCTTATCAAAAGCGGCGTCCAAAAGATGCGGCAGTCCGTATGAGGACAGGATGGCGTACAGGTGGGGGATGTGTACTGTGAGACACTCCGACGCCTACGCTGGTTCATCAAGAACAAAAGACGGGGGCTGCTCACGGAGGGTGTGGTTCTGCTCCATGATAACGCGCGTAAACACGTCTCCAGAGTCACACACGTGTAACTGGCCAAGTTAAAGTGGGAGACGTTGGACCATCCGCCCTACAGTCCGGACATGTCGCCCTGCGACTTCCATGTGTTTGGTCCACTGAAGAAACCCCTGAAAGGGAAGCGCTTCAACTCGGACGACGTACTCAAGGACGCTGTGAAGGACTGGGTCTCGTCACGGCCACAGGAATTCTGGGAACAAGGAATCCTGCGGCTTGTTCATCAGTGGGATCGTTGTGCTCAGGCCTATGGTGTATATTTTGAATAAAGTCTACATTTGTACCCACCGTGTCGTTTCGTACCTTTTCATTTGATCGCCCCTTGTATTACGTTATTATATCTGACCAGGTGTGGAACAGAATTGGGAATTTGTACTACTTTAGTGACTCACTATTACCACTATCTTACCGAACTTTTGTCTTCGAAGAAGAGGCTATAAACAATTTTTTGTCTGGTGGCTTGCGTTTGGCGGGAAGTGTTTATGGGCAATAAAAATTGAGAGCTTTGACGAACTACACTAGTTCATTAACTTTTCTTAGTAGAAGTCGCTTATAACCTTTCCATTTTCGAGCAACCACCTGCCTGGCGACCGTGTCTAATTAAATCAATTAAATATATAGTAGCTGGAATGGCTACGACCGTAACAACTTAAGAAGTGTACTTTCAAAATAACCACGACCACGATTTGGACGTTACACTGGGATTCGAACCAGGGACATTGCATTACCCAGTCACGCGCCTTAACCAGCTGAACCGCCAGACCGCTACGGGGAAACTATGAAAACGCAAATCTGGATGCTTGGACGGGGATTCGAACCCGCGTCCTCCCGAATGCAGGGGCCAGAGCGTTACCGCTCACCCATACGTTCGGTGCACCACTACCTCTGCTAGCATGCGATCTGAGTCCAGCAGCAGGACTCAAACCAGCTAAAACCATGTCAGCGCCGGTTACCACCATGGTGTCGCAACCACCAGAGCCAACAGTATGTGCAAAGTGTTGCTACGAAAATAAAAATGACCTACTTATTATTCTCGTATCAAAAACATCAAAATACACAGTTAAATACATTGTGCAAATCAACAACTTTAAACACACTTAGCCCAGTACTTCGCAACCTCAATCGCATTGTGTGTTGCTTGAAACAGGTCTCCGTTGTTGCTGGATGATGGGCACATAGGGCACTCGAGCATATGATTCATAGTTTGGTCTTCACCACATTCGCACTTAATACTGGTAGTATCAGTATAACCCCATCTCATTAGGTTTTCCTTGGACCTGCCCACTCCTGTTCGCAATCGATTTAAGGACCGCCAGACGTTCCAGTCCTCTGCGTGACCAGGTGGCAAGCGCTATGCAACTGTCAGTGGTCCCGAGATGTTGGGAACCCACATTTTCCATAACTGTACTTTTGCCTTTTCAGGTGATCCAATTAGTTCCCGTTATGTTCTGAGAAAGCTTTACCTGGATTTGAGTCTCTGGGCTGGTGGTGTATGGCCGTGCAGTGGATGAGCGCTTTCCGGTTCTACTTTAGTCCTCTCCTTGTTCGCAGCCACTTCTCTCCGGATACTGGGTGGTGCAATGAATGGCCTACTGCAAAGTAGTTTGTCGAAGAGACTGCGGCAACCTACCTGTCTAACTTCCTCATCCTTGACGCCAACCGGCAGACAACATTTGTTTAATTTTCTGAGTTATTGTCGGTTTTGCCCCCACGCCAGTTCACCGCCGAATCAATAATTTGATGCAAATGAGCCCGGGAGAGGGTATTCGAAACCAGTTTCATTATTCATTCGGCATCGAGTCTTGGGCGCAAGGTTGCAGAATCGCCGGGCGGTTCTGACGCACAGTTAAACGCGGCGGAGATGCGTTCACCATTCCGCGAATGTCACCGCCACCTTTGTGTACAGTGGTTCGCCCACGCGAGCGCCGACTCTGGTCGGCCGGGTGTTACGCAACAGCCGCGGGGCATAACGGAGAGGAGGTAGCGGACAGGCCCGCTCCAGCAGCCAGCACAGACTATACAGGGTGGTTCCGTTACAAACTTACACGGACAATGGAGTAGGGTGAACGCATCAATCTGAGGTAAGGAAGCTTCCATTAATTACGTGAACCCCTTCCCCCCCCCCGTGCTCAGATTAGAGGTGGCATCCATTAATTACGTGAGGTGAAATAGGGGGTGGGGGGTACGGCGAAATCTCACCATGGGGGATTGACGGAAATCTAAAAAAAACAAAAAACAAAAAACAAAAACAAAAACAAAAAAACAAAAACAAAAACAAAAACAAAAAACAAAAAAAATCTAAAAACGGTGAGATGTAGAGGGGATATTAGGTCTAGAAATCGACTTTACTGGGGGTATAACCACCCTCGGAAGCGGGAGATTTTTTTAAAAATATCTCAAAAAGTTACGAGGTCGATTATCAGGGAGGGTTCTCATCAAAATCTCACGTCATTTTCTCTGTGTGTGTGGGGGGGGGGGGGGGGGGTCTGGCCAGATCTCACTAAGTCTCACCAGAAAAAAGAGGGGGGCGGAATTCCTGAAAAACAACTCACGTCATTAATGGGCGCCCCCTGTTGAGATTTGGTTGCATCCACCCTACCCCCTGATTATGTGATATTTTAGGAGGACACCCTGCCCTCTCCTGCTGACCGACTTAGTTTCTTTGGACTTTTTTTTTTTGTTTACTGTTCATCAAACAATTAAAAAAGATGGCGTAAGACTTCCGTCGACCACCCTTCCTTGGTGAGAATCCACCGACCCTTGCCCCACCTATTTTATCTCACGTAATTAATGGACGACTTTCCGGAAACGACCGAGTCAAAAGTTATAACCGAAAATCTACTCATGTTCTGCCTTAGCTTTGCAGAGCCCAACTTCTCACTGGATACTCGCCAATACCCTCAGATACTTTCCCCTGTTGATGGACTAGTAACGGCGCAAGTAACTAGATGTCAGAGAGGCCGAAAATCCTAATCAATTCCATTTACCTGCACAATTTGCTACGTACATGACGGTTTTGAAAAAATGGCGTCCTCCACAGTCAATGCAGGCATGGCATCGTCGCACAAAGTTCTGTGGCACCCGTTCTAATATTCGTTTTAACAGTGTCACAGACATCGCCAGGAGATCCTCTTCTGTCTCGACAGGTGTCTACCTTTCATATGCCTCCACAGGAAGAAATCAAGTGGAGTGAGACCAGGTGAACGTGGTGGCCACGGAATAGGACCTACTCTGCCCGTCTACTTTCCAGGGAATGTTTGATCCAGGTGTTCAGATACACCAAAACTGTAGTTTCTCGAGTTTCAGTTGGTTCTCGGGGTTTCATTTCTCGTTTTAGAAATCCGTCACAGCTACCACAATACCCAAAACAGTGGGGAAAAAAACACCTAACTTAGCATGCGCAGCAACATCCACAAACTGCTGTTATCTTTGTGTTTATAATTATTTTTAGTGTTTGTTTTTTATTTACGTTTTCATGATTCATTTATGAATGAATAAAATCAAGACTGATACAGCCTACATACAGCGAAAACGCAAAATGTCTTAATCATCCTTGAGGATTCTAGTTTAATACTGAGATGATTATATAATGAAACCACATCTATTTTTTGTTGATTGGGGCCTAGTCGAGATGATTGCAGGCGGGAAGGAATTTATCCACAACCTTTTAAAGGAACCATCACCACATTTACCTGTAGTGATTTTCGGTAACCATTGAAACCCAAAATAATAATGGCTGGATGGAGATTCGCACCCGCGTCCTCCCGAATGCAGGGCCAGAGCGTTTGCTCTTCTCAACTAAATATAAATATTACACTGTGTGGTATATATGGTTGCAGACGATTACATATTAACACAAGTTAATGCCTGATTATACGGCTTGGGTTGAACCACCTGTTTCTCACTGGCGATGCAATTAATTCTATTCAGGCATAACGAATCGGGCGGTGCTACCCAAAAAAATAGTCTGCCGCGAAGGACTCGTCCTAAAAGCCATAAAAACAGGATTAGCAACGCCAAAACGCCAAACGTGGAGTTTATGTGTGTAAGTATATTAAACCCTTCAGTGACCCGAATCAACTGGAGAGTGCTAATCACATACCTTCACTCTGCCAGTCCAATTTAAAGGCTTAAGTGATTCAGCGGCTCTCACGGTCATAACGGATTGTTAATTAACATTTACGTCTGTGGTGGATAATTTAAGTTGGCTAACCTGTGGCACGATATGGCAAGAGGACGAATGTTAGCGCCGAGGAATGCGTTTTACCTCGACATTGCATGCGATTTAATGCGAATGCTACTGTTTACAACACATTCTGCTCCTTTGTAACTGGTCCTCCCATCAATTTTGTCATGTGTGTTAATTGATTAATTCTTAATTTAATTTAATTGGGATTGAACACCTACATCTACACACCTATTCACACCTCCCTTCTTATTCGTAGCCTCAATGCCCGCTAAAAATCACGGTTTGAATGGTGTGTTGTGGCAAGGCATTTATTCGCAATTGCTAAGTAAACAGAATTGTATGAAAATAATGCTCAATGCAATTCCTCGTACCCTACGACTTAACAAAATGTTTCAGTTGTAATCATAGCCCATGTTGCATTTCAATATAACCTCAGACCCATCAATGTTGCTGCTAGAAAATGACAGTTTCAGTTACAATTGAAATAATACATTAACTGTATCCCATGTTAGTGACATCATGCATCGCGATATTAACTTGACCCAGAATCTTCGCGTGTTCTTACATCTTTAGTTTTCGTGATTCAGATGCATGTTGTTACGTTTCAATCGCTGGAGACAGTTACATGCGGCTGATGCAATGATCCCGGAAATATGGCGTCAGTAAAAGGAAAAGAGATTAAAAATAAATCTTAAGAACTCACGTTTTGCAGTGTAATATCAGTTTTAACCCTGCTCCAATCCGCATAGATCGCGATCAGTGTGGAACTATTTTCATTCGCATGAACTAATCTTTTCGGTAACATGGCTCTCATGAAAAAAACTTAAATTAACTTTATAAAAAAGTTAAATTACTCATGGCCTCTGTTGCAACGTTAAATGCCAATTATCATTCTGATCCAGGCTAAATTTTCAATCTAATCAAAGATCCCGCTAACATTGCTAATCGAAAATTAAAGCATTTGTCCTGCATATCTATGGACAAAGCATTTAACGAAAACATCTACAGTGGACGAATATAAATAAATAAAATCTACTAATAATAAATACGTCGATTTAAACGAAATACATACATTTATTTCAGTGTTTTGGTAATTTATTTCTTCATGGAAGCTTAATGAAATATAATTGTCATTAAATGAATCTCATAACTTCTGCTATATAGTAATATAACTGGTCAGGTTTAATCCAGCAGAGAACAATGGTTGCGTGACGTACAGTTCTACACAGTGATCAAGGTTAGCGTTTTATTAGTACATATTTTATTATAAGTGAAATTGATCCATACATCTACTTCTGCTATATACGAATCCAGATTTGAGTTTTAAATGGTTTCTCAAAATCACTCCAGGTGACTGCCGGTATGGTATCTTTAAAGATGAGTGGTTGAATTCCTTCTTGTTCCCTGCCTCCAAGTCTTTACCTTCTCTAATGACAACGGCATCGACGAGGAGTCAATCCAAACGGAAAAAAAGTAAATCACTAATTGAAAGAATATCGACAATGAAACTATTTAATTGAATAGTTACATTGCCGTTATTCTTTCAATTCGTAATTAACTAAGCAACTGCGGAAAAATGGCCTGCAATAAAGTTGCATTGAAGAAAAAACAATGGTTTTGTCCCCAAACTGTAAAATATAGTGTGCACTGGACCCTACATCACAAGAATTATTATAGCTGGTAATGGAAAAGATCGTCGAGACTCAAAAAAAAAAAAAAAAAAAAAAAAAAAAAAAAAAAAAAAAAAATAGACATTATAACTGCACCTGATGGCGATGGCTGCTAGTTGTCGAAACGTTGTGTTCTGACAATACTGTCAGGCTCGACAGCCGTGAAGACTGTGTGTGAGGGAGTCTGAGGGTGTAGGAGGCCTCTGTTGTGTGCGAGTGGGAGTCGTGCCGAATTCTGCAGGTGGATGGGATGGCGCGCTATTAAGACGCGCCGGCACGTAGCGCCTAATACGCGGCCACCCCGCAAGCACGCCCTCTTAAAGAGCCTCGACGAGAGGCCGTCCACGAAAATTAGCCTCGCGGGCAACAGGTTGTTGCTACGGGACCGGACCGGCCCGTCTGCACTGTACCTGCTATGGGCTGTTGTCCGAAGTCTCAAACTGAATGTTACTGTATCGAGAATCGAAGCCGGAGCGGTATTAGCTCAAGCGTCTGCAGTCGAATAATTCTGCAACATTTATCAATCATTCAATTTAATTGCCATGGAGCTCCGGTGACAATTTCTTTACAGACATACTTTACCATTTCTTGTACACGCCTACGTTTGGCCTCTACGAAATTTACTTTTCGGTAAATTATTCCAAGTATTACTCCACTACCTACGAAAGTAAATCTTCCGACACCCTTGTGCCTGAAATCGAGTGCCAGGTTCTAATCGTGGACATCTTTTCCCATCTATGCATCTCTCTTAATTCTTCCACCAACATCTTTCCAAGCCTCATCACCAGTATACGACTTGTACACATACCATTACCAGCTTCACCCTCCTCCTGTCTTCCAATGAATCCCATTCCAGCTCCTTTACCATATCAGTTACTGATGATTGTGTTCTGTCGTAATTTCCAGGGTTTTCCTCGCACCTCCTCCAACAGTTGTATTTGATACCCGAAATGTGGGTCCAAAACTACACCACCAAATTCAAGCAATAATCTGACCAGACTTTTGTAACCCAACTTCCTCCACTTTTTTGCTATATCCTCTCGTCACTCTCTCTCGAATAGATGAAGGGTTTTGAAGACTGTTATCTACTTTAGGGGCTGTAAAAATTCGAGGCCAGAGCGTGATTCTAAAATACGTCCATCAATGACGTAATTCTCACGTCATCTTCTTAATTCCTTAAACAACAGTAGAGCTAATGAAATAATCCACTTACTTTTTTGGGATTCGCGGTGCTTTTTTCGAGGTATTACTACCGACGTTTCAGCGCCCAACCTGGGGCTTTCATGAGGGCTGTGTAGAAGTGAAGTATCACTTATGACGGTTTTCACACCACTCCGTCGTTGATCTGGCTAATTGTGTTGGTTACTTCACTTGTATACAGCACTGATGAAGGCCCCAGGTTGGGCGTCGAAACGTCGGTAGTAATACACCAAAAAAAGCAGCGCGAATGCCAAAAAAAGTAAGTGGAGTATTTAATTAATATGGCGCCTTCTAAAAGCGTAAAATGTTTTATAACAGTAGAGCTATATATATATATATATATATAAAGTCTCGAAAACCTACGAGATCATCGGTGGCAGGGGGTGGGGGGGTTACCCAATCCCCCAATCAAGATCTCACCTCGCCATGGGGAGGGGGTTTCCTATCAGATCTCACCACGGGAAGGGGGTCGTTAGTCGTTCGGATTTCCGAGAAAAAAAAAAAAACCTCACGTAGTTAATGGATGCTCCCTAATGATCCTTAACCAACTGATCCGCCAGATCGCTCGTGCCGGCTCCTACACTGAGGCCTCTACCGTGCGGTTTACCACTGTGCCAAGTGTTTACGCGTTCCCGCCGCTTTGTCCGTCGTCTCGTAAATCACGAGAGGTACGTGTTGAGAGCAAAGGCGCGATTTATATCCGCGAGCCGCGAATACTCGCCAGTCTCCTCGACACACACCATTGGCACGAATCGGTATCCGCTAGCCAGGACCAGTCGCAGTCGTGGTACAGTCTTAGCGCATAAATACTTCTTCGCGACCACAATTGGTCTTCATTCGTTTGTAAATCTAAGACACTTTATAAGACTGCACAATATTTTTTTTTTTTTTTGTAATTAGTGCATTTAAATGGATTTAATTTAAAGTTTTTAAAGTTTTAACTGTTCTTATTTCTAGTACAGTCTTGGCGCATAAAAACTTGTTTCCAATTGCAGTTAGTTTACTTTACAGGATTGTATAAATGCGATAAAGTATTAATTTTTTTATTTTTGCATTTAAATGGATTAAATTTAAAGTTTTGATGGTTTTTATTTCTATTTCAGTCTTGACGCATAAACAATTTTATCCAACCGCAATTTGGTAACACATTTGTGTAAATCCAAGACATTTTACAAGACTGTACAAATGAGTGCCCATTTTTATTTCCGTTATTTCCGTTATTTGTAAATTGTAAAAAGTGTAAGACAATGAGCATAACTAACAAAAAGAATCCAATTGTTCGGAAATACGAGTTAAACAATTCAGTTATTGATATGGTCGATTCTATGAAATATTTGGGAGTAACAGTACAAAGGAACATGAAATGGGACTTACACATTAATTCGTTGGTTGGTAGAGCTAATTCTAGGCTGCGATTCATAGGTCGAATATTGAAAAATTGTAATGAACAAACAAAGGAGATTGCGTACAAATCTCTTGTGCGTCCAGATTTGGACTACTGTTGTGCCATTTGGGATCCGTTTCGTAAGGGGTTGATCAAAAGTATAGAAAAAGTACAGAGAAGAGCCGCTCCATTCGTGACCGCTTGCTACAGTCCTTATGAAAGCGTCACAGAACTGATTAGTAGATTAGGTTGGGAGTCTCTGGTAGATAGACGACACACGTTTCGTTTAAACTTATTGGTAAACATGCGCACTCCCACTTTCACTCATGAGTGTAGTGAAATACTTCGTCCACCAACCTATTTGAGCCGGAATGACAGGAAAGATAAGATTAGAGAAATAAGGTGCCGCAATGATTCTTATATGAATTCTTTTTTCCCTCGTACCATTAGGGATTGGAATGTACAATATAGAGATTAGCTTTGGTGCTGAGCACCCTCTGCCACCCACAATTTTGTGAATTGCAGAGTATATATGTAGATGTAGATGTAGATGTGTTTCATGATGGTTGTGAATGATTTTCTATTAATTCTGATTATTTTTGTAGGGATTTAATTATTAAAAGTAGTGTTAGAATTCTAAAAACGTTCGTCGGAACTTTTTGGACAGTTCTGGTTGTTTTTAGAAGTGTCTATTTAAGCGCGCAGAGATGGCGAGCTGGTAGAGTGTAGTGTGTGAGCTTAATCGCTGGAAAATTTGTTTACGTTTGTACTTAATATCTTTGGACGGAGTCTATGTTTTGAAAGAAAAAAAAATCATAGTGGAAAGTGATTCTTGGAGTAATTATTTCATACAGCCATATACTTATCAGCGTCCTCCCGGAAGCAAGGCCAGAGCGACACTGCTCAGCTACCATTGAAGAACTTGTGCTGCATCTTGTTGGAACTATTTTCTTCTCGCAAGACACGGGATGTGGTACTCGAGGTGAAGATGTTTACGGTTGTGAGATAGCCTCGGAGATGAGAGCGGGCGATGTTGCGGCCATTTTGGAGCGGTGACGTTTCGGTGCGTCGGACAGCATTCTTCGTAATGATATATCTGGCGAGCGCGAGAATGTGGAGACATCGATGTTTATCTGTGAACGGCGGCGTGCCGCGCATTGTAATACCGCATTAGCCGAGCCGGACCGGGGCTTACTGGTCGTCCAACCCAACCGCGAACACGAGAAAGCGTCAACAGCGTGTCGACACTGGAGATTATACACACTACTCAGCTCAATACCCAGTTAGGGCACTTGTTACCGCTCATTTCAAGTTCTTATCTGCCCCAGAAGTAGTCTTCACTCAATATTCCATCTGTCTAAACATTTTTGATTTAATCCAGGCACCATTTTATGACGTTGGTTCCCTAAAAAAAAAAGACAAAAAAATCGTAAAGGGCAAAAGTAGGTTGGAGGAAAATACACTCGAAGAATTTAAGAAAAAACTCAAAAACACCAAAAAAAGTGTGATTATTGTACGCTATTTCTTCCACAGTTGCTTCTTAGACTGATAATTATTATTTAATAAATAGGCAAATACAACTGTCATTTGATATTATTTATTAGTTTACCAAGCAACTGTAGAAGAAATGGGTTACAATATCGTAAAATAAATAATATCCAACAGCAGTCGTATTGGCAACTTTATTAAATAATAATTATTAGTTTAACAAGCAACTGTGGAAAAAATGGTCTCCAATAACATGAAATAAATAATATCCAACAACAATTGCATTTTCATATTTATTAAATAGTAATTATTAGTTTTTAAAAAAATGTGTGTGTATCAAAATAGCTACCTTAGCATGCACTCCAAAGCAATTAAGTTAAATTAGATTAAAAGACCAGCATTATCAAGTATGAGATAAACATACGCATTGAGGAGTGCAAACACAGATTTTGTATTTAATTAATTAAAAATTTATAATTTTTTTTTTAAAAAATTCAGTTCAATTATTTTCGCTATACATTTTTTGAAGTTGTTAGAAAAGATAAAGAGTACAAAATCAAATACAAGAAAGGTGGAAAAACTTGCAACTACGGAAAAATTTAAAAAATAACAGTATTTTTATGACACTGGTTTCAAGAAATTTTCCGTTGGGTTACACATACGATTTTATGTCAAGAATCCAAAACGATGGCTATATGTTTGCTGTAAACTTTAACAAGCTAAATATCAGTGCGATTGATATAGAATTTTCGTATCAGTAGCGTAACAAATAATCGGAAAGGAGGGGAGAATGGTACATTTTTAACCGATTTTCTGCCTAAGAATCGTGGAATAAAACCGAAAATCCAATCGTTCTTCTCACCAGATTGTTGCCAGCTTTAATTTTATACCCATGCAGATCATCTAAACGGAATATTTCTTCATCCTCCCAATAAGCTTCCTGTAATTGTTCCCACCCCTACAAGTCAACGGGATTCAATGGAAAACTGAAATCTGGGATTTGAACACGTATCCTCCCGAATTCTCCCAGTATGTATCGTCCCTGCCTCATAACTTGCATATTCGGGAGAACGCAGGATCCAATTCCCGTCCGGCTATTCAGTTTTGGGTTTTCCACAGATTACCCAAATTACTCCAAGTGAATGACGGTATTGTTCCCTCAAAAGGCCATGGCCTAATTACTTCCCGTTCCTCACTCCTAGTACCTGCTCGTCTATAATGACATCGACATCGAAATCGACATTGGAATCGACATTAAAATCGAAATCGTCATCGACATCGAAATCGATAGCAAAATCGACATTTAAATTGAAATCGATATTGAAATCGACATAGAAATCGAAATCGACATCGAAATCGACATGGAAATAGACATTGAAATCGAAATCGTCATCGAAATCGATAGTGAAATCGATATTGAAATCGACAATGAAATCGAGATCAAAATCGACATTGAAATTGAAATCGATATTGAAATCGACATCAAAATCTAAATCTAAATCGACATTGTAATAGAAAAAGACATCAAAAAAGCGTAAAGCCAGAAGCAAATAACAATAATAATAATAACACGTAATGTACCTCCTTTCTTCAACTATTACTTCTATAGCGTCAGTGGTTTTTATCTGAATACCACAGATTTGTGATATAACCGACACCAGCTTCGGTCGCCTGTGCGAGCGATGCAGGAGAGGGTGGTGTCGGTTTTTAATACTTGACCCCTGTCGCACAAGAGATTCCGTGAGTCGCCGCGTTGAGCGGTCGAGGGATGAATGAATATTCATGGGATCTGCCGCAGGCTGTGCTCGGCCCGCGTCGAATGTGAGGCGTGCGTCGCCTCGACTGTGAGACGGCGGTACATGGCGACAACAGAAACAGGACCAACTCAGACGTCAACACACCAGCACAACACCCGACAAGGGGCCACCCATAAATTACGTCATACGTATTTCGTGATTTTTTGAGCCCCCTCCCCTCCTTGTCACAGGTGGTCACACCTGTGTGACTCCGCCTCCACTGATATGACCTCACATATTTTAAAATTTTAAATTTAGAAATTATTAAATTAAAGTCGAACTTACAAAATTAATTATTTATTTCTACTTAAAATATATTTTCACAAATTCGACAGTAAATCAAAACATTTTAGATAATTGACAAAATGTAACATATCAAATGAAGGATCATCATGATCATCTAGGGTAGCCTCCAGCCACTGGCCGTATCTGCTGGGAACAAAAGCCTCGCCATCACTTCCTATCCAACCACCATCTCTCTTCTTCCTTAGACGCCCAATTCCCTCCTCTTTCCTCTACACCTTTAATCCATCTGTCCCTTAGTCTTCCTCTAGGCCTCTTCCCTTTCAGCTCCATGTCCAGCATCTTCCTTGGTAACTTCTCTCCCATCCTCTTTACATGCCCGTACCACTGTAACCTAGATTTTTCAATTCTCTGTTGTAGTGGTTCTTCCTTTATCAACTCCCTGATCCTCTCATTCCTTATTCTGTCTCTTCTTGTTACTCCTAGTCTACTCCTCCGAAATTTCATTTCCACAGATTGTACTCTCCCTTTGTCTCTCTCCTTCATCACCCATGTTCCCGACCCATATGTTACAATTGGCACAAAGTATGTTTCATAGATTGCCTCTTTGCTCTTTTGCGGGACATGCTTACTCAATACGAGGCTCCTAATGCTTTTAAAAATTCCATCTGCACATCTTCCTCTTTCATTAATCTCCATCCTGTTTCCTCCATTTTCTTCAATACAGCTTCCCAAGTGTTTGAAACATTCCACTCTATTTAGTTGCAGCAACTAAATAGAGTGGAATCAAATGGACGATACAAAATTTAATTACTTTGAGTCCAGGGACTTTGAACCCATTCCTTTATATTATTCATGACTGGGATATTAGTCACTTCGTTATCGATTTGGATAATGTTTGGAACTTCGATGAGCGAAAAACTTCTTCATCCTGCCATATAGCACCGTCATTTTTTTGTCAAAGTAATCAAGAAGCGGATTTATACGTTGCCTGATGGACGTTTCCTTTTGGCTCTGAAACCTGAACTTGGACAAAGAGAAATATTAGCAGATTACGGGCGGCAGAGATGAGGTTTCTGAGAGCGAGAGATAAAATCAGAAATGAAAACATCAGGGCGAGATTACGAGCTTAAGCTTTGAAAGAGATGTTATAAAAGGAAAGACAATAGTGGATGGGGCATGGTACGAACACGGAGCAGGGGAGGATGCCGAAGTTGGCACTCTTGAACAGTGGGAAGGGAAGGAGACCAACTGGAAGACCTCGGGCAAGATGGGTGGACCAAACAACCCCAGTTAAAATTTCATAAAAAATCCTGCAATAGTGTGAGGATGTACTTAGATTCCTCACATACATAAATATATTCCTTTAGTATTAGAGAGAAGAGGCTGGAATTGGGAGTACATCACAGACAGAGAAACTTTTCTGGACAGGAAAAGGTGGAAAACAGTCGTCTATAACAATCAAGGCTCGATAAACCACACCCGGGAAACTGGAGATGGTCCCCAACGATAATGATGATGAGTATTAGTTTAACAATAGAACAAAATTAATAATCAATACAAAACAATTGAAATGTCAACACAAAAAATAAACTGACATTAGCAATAGGCACTAAAGAAGAAAGTGTAACTTTATCGAGTGCTCTGGTACAGGCATCATCGTATCCAGCAACATCCATTATTTCACCAGATGAAGACAAGCAGTACGGCGGGAAAAACTGAATTGTCTCACAGTTGCTTACATGTTTCTCAGCAAAGATTACCGTGCACCATGGAGTAAGAAATTAGTAACTCTTCAGATACCTTCAGGACGACAACCGAAAGAAAGGTGAATGCGGCTCTAACCAAAAAAAAAAAAAAACAAGCTACTAAAACGATTTTTTTTTAAAATTATATTCATCCGTGCTGCCATCTTTCATAAAAGCCGGTTAACTAAGACATTCACTATAATGGTTATCAGGACGATGACGTCTGTAGCACAAGGTAAGACCCGTCATTTTATGTCCGACTACTCTGGACGTAGTCGCTTAGCGGAAGCTATAAAAACGCGGCCAATTATTGGTTAAAACCAAGTTACAAATACGATATTTGTCTATGGTTTCTTTATTTAAAAAAATATACCTTAACCCGTGCTGCCATCTGTCAGAGAAGCTGGAAAGCTAAGAAGTGTCTGACACGGTCGCCATGTCGGTCAGATCTTTCGTACAGGTTAAGACCCACCATTACTTGTCTGACTACTTTGCACGTAGTCGCTTAGCGGAAGATACAAAAACGTGGTCAATTATGGGTTAAAACCAAACTACTGGCGCCATTTTACTAGAGTTTCTTTATTTAAAATATATATATATATATATATATATATCTTAACCCGTGCTGCCATCTGTCAGAGAAGTCGAAAAGCTAAGAAGTGTCTGTCACGGTCGCCATGTCGGTCAGATCTTTCGTACAGGTTAAGACCCACCATTACTTGTCTGACTACTTTGCACGTAGTCGCTTAGTGGAAGATATAAACATGTGGTCAATTATGGGTTAAAACCAAACTACTAAGACGCCATTTTACTAGAGTTTCTTTATTTTAAAAAACATATATATCTTAACCCGTGCTGCCATCTCTCAGAAAAGACGTGGCTGTCACGGTCGCCATGTCGGTCAGATCTCAGCACTTCATGCGCGACTACTTTGCACGCGCGGAGGATCAATAGAAGCAGGGCTCTCCCACGCGCTGTCATCGCGGGTCGCCCACGCGGAGGCGCACAAAGGCGATCCTTCTGGGCCGGACCGTGACGGCCGCTCGCGCCGACGCCCGCGTGACAGCTGCGTTAAGGAACCGGTCCGCCGAATACATCGCCGACTTATTAGTCGGGAATTAAAGTGAAACGTCGGCTCCCCGCCGGGCTACAGTCAACACATTAGGCACATTTTATAACCAGATAAATCTATCGCGCGGGTTCGGTCGGCGAAGCGTTTAAATTGCCGCTCCAAAGTCCACGACGGCGGCAATCCGGTTCCGATAGCCTTCTATTGATGTCACTTAAGTAAAGCTGTGAGCCCTGTCCGTTGGCTCAGATAGTTGCGTGATGGTGTCCGGTACTGGTACTGAATTAGTTTGTTCAAGTAGTCGTGGTGGATTTTGCCGACGGGGTAGGGGATGTAGTGGTCTGACACGGGGTTAACTGGTTGTAGTCCTGTTGATGGATTTAGCCGGAAGGGTAGAAGTGGTGATCAAAATTCCTAATCACCAGATTGTGCACCAAAGTTCCAGGTTTAATTACAAACCTCTCCTCAGTGACCGAGCGAGATGGTTGAGTAGTAACTTTCTCGCCTTGCATTATGAAGTACTTTGGTTCGAATCCAATTTCGGCCATCCTGATTTCAGTTTTTCATCGTTTACGAAATCACTCCAGTCAAATGTCGGATTGGTTCCGTCTAGAGGGCATGGCCGAATTCCTTCCCATTCCTAGCCCCCAGTCCTTTATCATCTCTAATCATCTCAACGTCGAGGAGGTGCCTGGGTATCACCATACTTAACGAACGAATAGAAGTTTTCACATCAAAACTGATCTTTCGTACAGGGTACAAATCTGACTACTTTGCACGTACTTGCTTAGCGGTAGATATAAAAACGTGGCCATTTATGGGTTAAATCCAAGCTACTAAGATTCTGATACCTATAGTTCTGTATACAGATACTATCTTTGGCTGTAATAGACAATTTTACTGTGATATATCTGCAGTCTGTAGATCCACTGAAGCATGATCGGTGTAAAGTGTTAGGGGATTGTTGAAGGGAATTAAAACAGAGATGGACGGCCTGTAACGTGAGGAGCAGAGATATGTACGTCCTCGAAGAAACCAAAATTAAAAGCGATAAATCGCCGGTTGTCGCGGAGAACACTCGGTGTGCAGGTGGAAGCCGCGCGACAGTACTGCGGAACGAACGGCTCGGAGACGAGCGTCGATTGGCCCGGGAGGCGGGGGTGGGGGTAATATCGCGCGCCCTGATTGATGGCCGTCCGCTCATTAGTGAAAGGGCGCCACCAGGCACCCCCACTCGTCCTCCCCCCCTCCATGTCGCAAATTACAGCCGCAGTAAGCCAACAGTTAGGCGTTAAAATTGCCGTCATGCCTCTTCGCAGTGCGGGCGGATGACGCTTTCGGCAGTTCCAGCCGCCAGCATTGAAAGGATTTCTCGCATACCAGTGAATGCGCCGGTATCACTATTGCGGAAAGTATAACGTTGTCCAATGCAGATAAAGGAGCTTGAGTGGGATTCATCGGAAAACCCGCCAGTGTGGCTCGTCGCACAGTAGATCTGGGGGGTACAACGGGACCTGGCACGAGACCAAGCTGCGCCTTTTAGCTGTTTCCCGCAACCATCAAGACGAATGCTAGGACGGTCCCCAGTTTCCACCTCATTAACTACATAATTCACATATGTAGTCACACACAGAGCATAAACCCACCAGTGTGGCCCAGTGAACATTCGGTCTGGAAGGTATTAACCGAGCGTGGTGGTTCTGCGGTTAACGCTCTGTCCTCGCCTGCGAGAGGACTCGGGTTTGAATCCCCGTCCGGCCATCCAGACTTCGGTTTTTCATGGTTTTACCCAAAGCATTCCAGGAGAATGCCGCGATACTTCCTTCAAAATGCAACGGCCGAATACCTCCCCATTTCTTGCCCCCCGTTATTTCCCACCTCTAATGACCTTGTCATCGACGACGTAAGTAAGAAACAACGGAACAGAACAGGTGCAAAGCTCTCCGCTTCACTTCTCTTCCTCGATTAGTACTTAGTACGACCTGGCAGTAGGTATAAAATTATTGGCGTCAACAAAGGCGTGTGGCAAATGCAGACTCTCCAAAGTCGAACTTGCAAACGATGAGTAAAAACTCATCAAAAAGGGAGCCAACCCCTAAATGTTGGGAAAATATTGTGAAGAAGAAGAATGGGATTCATTGGAAGATAGGAGTAGGGCGAAGAGATTGCTGGGAGAGTACAAGGCGTGTACTGGTGATGACGTGTGGAAATATATTGGTGGAGGAACAATTAAGAGCGGTGCAAGGAAGGGAAAATATGACCATGACCACAAGCTAGCCCTCTGTTTCAGGCAAAAGGACGTGGGAAAAATTTCATTCCCAGGAAAGGGAGTTGCTGATTGGAATAAATTGTTAAGGAAAGTGATGAATAAATTTCTAAAAAAAACTCCGAAAGAATTTCAAATTAAAATTCATTTAGTGAAAAACAGTCAGGGATAAGTACGGTGAAAAATGGGTGTGTGGTGAAATTTCCACTTTCAAAAGTAAATAAAAAAATTAATTAAATATCTCTCCACTGTACAGCAAGATCGACTGCGTCCCTTTATAAAATCTCCAAGTCCAAACTCAAAAGAAAGTTTTGAAATTTTTCAGAGCGAGCGCTTGGTGTCAGATACAGATTTCAGCCTTATCGTGTCTTGATATTATGACCTATAACCCTAAAAATTTATTTTTTTCTCCGCGAATAAACTTATTGATACTTTTAGACAGTGTGCAGCTTATTATTAACTCGAACGTAAGAGGATCTACTGTGTAAAAAGCTCAGAAACTATGAGCATAAATTACCATGTTTTACCGCCTTTGTATTCCATTTTTTATTTAAATAGAGCTCGAGTCCAGCAATGATCAAATTCAAAAAATTGTTCTGGTCGCAAAAAGTGAGCGAAGAGTGGTATTATAAAATACAGTGTCTTATTATTTTAGCGTTATAATGACAACTGGAAGATATTCTATGATCTGAGATTTGGGGAAATGCGGGTTGAAGCCCTACTGCGGCAATCCTTATTTCGATTATCCGTGGTTTCCAGAAGTCGTTCCAAGAAGAACAGCGATATAATTCCTTCAACAGGCCATGAGCGAATTCCTTCCTGTTACTTCCAGTATCTTCTCTCGGTTCTTATAATCTCGATGTGGACGATCCGTTAAGCTCTAAACAAAAAATTAAAACCATATCAACCAAAACACAAACAAAACAAGAGCCAAACAGTAACAACAAAAACCAAAAACAAGAATACGAAAACAACAAACAAAACAAAAGACACAACAAAAAACAACAACAAAAACAAACGCAACAACAAACAACAAAAATAACAACTAACAAAAGCAAACACAACTTCAAACGAAAAGTAACAACAAACCTAAGAGCAACAGTAAAAAACAACAAAACAAAAATCAACAACAACGTAAAAACCAACAACAAAACAAAAAACAGCAACAACAAAACAAAATGCAACAACAGAACAAAAGTAAAATAAATTTTGAACGATTACTAAAGGAAAGAAATGAAAGGATTTAAATAATATTTTGTTTTTATATAGAGCTTAGACTAAACAAATTACTTTAGGAATATTTTGGGCGCAACTCATCGCGCTAAGATCTAACATAAAATTATACTAGTTGATTTAAAATTTTGTCATGAAGAGACGATAATTTTTTAGATATTCTGTACTATAGAGACAGCAAACAGTTGTTACAGACCTAATAAATCGAGCAGCCTTTGAAATGCAAATTCTTATAAATCTCCTCCCTACAAGCATTATGTTGACCCCCGAGCACCCTTGTTATGGTAGCAAATTGGATTGTCGTATCAGGGAGGAGCTGGAATGGGACAAAGAGTGGTGGATGTTTGCCGTACACAACGCCGCGTCTACTACTGATTAAATACCGTCGAATAATCTGTGAGGCGATGAATGTTAATAAATACCAGTAGAATAAGATAATAGCGACGTAATAACTAGCCCCATAAAGCAGTAAACTCGAACAGAATTCGCGGGCAGTGCAGTTAAACACCCAGTAAAACATTGTTTCCTTCCCGTTAGTATCTTCTAAGTAACACGAGTCAATTTCAATACGTATTCCTTCGTTGTTCTTTCTTCTTCCTTCCTTTTCTCAGTATCTACTTTTTTCCTCTCTTCGGAACATTTCGAGCCTTTTTTTTCCCCTTCTACCTTGGAATCTTCCATTTTAGACGTATTCCTTTCTTGTTCTTTCTTCTTCCTTCGTCTTCTCACTATCTACCATTTTTCTCTCTTTGGACCATTTCGAACCTATTTTTCCCTCTTCTACCTAAGAATCTTCCATTTTTGAAGTCTTCCATTGTTGCTCTTTCTTCTTCCTTCGTCTTCTCACTTTCAAACTTTTTACTCTTTTCGGACCATTTCGAACCTTTTTTATTTTTTTCCTTCTACCTTGGAATCTTTCATTTTTTGACATATTTTTCAAAAAAATAATTCTTTCTCTGTATCTTCCTCCTCCGTCATACAGTTTCTTTTTAATTCTTTTTAAACTTCCCGAATCCAGGGTGTTGTTGATTTCGTGTTCCTAAGATATTTGAATATCCGTTTGATTAACGTGTTGTCATCAATCCTGTATAAATGTCCCAAAATAACAATCTTCTGTATTGATTTTGCTGTGTTGCGATTTATTTCATCCTTACTTCTCAATTTTCAGTGTTCTGTAATTATTATTTTGTTACATTTATTATTGGCTTTCTGTACCGTGACCGTACAACCAGAATAAGGATGAAATAATTACATTATTGTGATTTTAACAGTGAATACTTATACAGGCATGATTGCTGTAGATCCAAGATCCTAGATGATCCAATGCCAAATATAAGAGAATATTTTGTTTCTTGTGTTTCACTCGTAATTCAGAACTTAAACAAGTGTTCTACAATTTTCGAAGAAGTGAGAAGTTCCTAACTAGATTTTTTGATATATAACAATTATTTTATTTAGAGGGACCAATATGTTTTTGCTGATTTCATAAATGATATAACTTTCACGAATAACTTTTCGTAACCCAAACTTATTTATTAAAGAGTAACGAATCATATTTCATTAATACAGCTAATTTTGCAGTGATTATAATACCAACATAGGCTATGCCCGTTACAACCCACGTCCTCAATTATCTGCTTCATATATTCTAATCTCTGTCTACCTCTACAGTTCTTACCTTCAACTGTTCCCTCCACTAACAAATTAACCAATCCAGCATGTCTCAAAATATGTAGAAATGAAGAGGTTAGCACAGGATAGGAAGGGATGGAGGATTGCATCAAACCAGTCTAAAGACTGACGACAGCAAAAAAAAAAAAAATAGGCTATGCTGGTAGGTTCACATTTAACTTAACAAATTTTCAACCTGAATATCATTCTGGATGTAAACAGCCGAATAATTAACATTATAGGGAAATATTCGATATGTTGATATTTTTGTTTTGGCTTTGTGCTGCTTTTTCTTTCCGTTTCTTATGGCTTTACGCCGAGTCGATGGTGAGGTTATTAAAGACGGGAAAGGACTGGGGACAATGAACTGTTTGGCATTCAGCCATGGCCTTGTGAAGGAACCATCCCGGCATACTCCTGCAGTGATTTCGAGAAACCATGAAAAACGAAATCTGGATTGCCGGGAGGGGAATCGACCGTGGGTCCTTCCGCATGCGAGGCCAGAGCGTTACTGCATTGTGTTTGGGTGTATTTATTTAATTCTTATTGCGTTTTTTTTTCAACCATTCCAGGACCGTATAGATGACACGAAATACTTCTTTTTTTCTTTTTTTTTAAATAGCTCTATGCTTCAAGCACGTCGAGGTCATCAGAGGCGGTAAAGGGCTGGGGACAAGGAACGGGAAGGAAATCGGCCAAGGCCTTTCTTGAAGGAAGCTTCCTGGCATTTGCCTTGAGTGGTTTTGAGAAACCAGGGAAACCCTAAATATGGATGTCCGGACGGGGATTCGAACCCACGTCCTCCCAAATGCAAGTCAGAGCACTACCGCTCACCCACCACACTCGGTCGAAACAATTAAATAGTAATCTTCTAATAAATCATATAAAAGTGTATATCATGCTGCCTGGATAAATGAAACATACATACATACATAAAACGTAAACTGCAAAAATACAAAGACATGTGGATTTTACAGAGGGTAAATAAAGCATTGTCTGTGATGGATGGCGTCGCCTTTGTTATCCTGACTGAAGGAAACGTCTCGCGTAGCGAAAGGCAAACGTGACGTGGAACGAGGCTCCCTCATATTATTTTAATCTGTATTTCGTCAGAAATCCAAACCAACTGCACAACAGTCCTCCTTAAATACTCTTTGTTCTCGGTGGGGGGCGTGTTCATCAGTCAGCACGTCAGTAGAAACCCGCTGACTGGCGTTCAGTCATTGGTGAAATCGATTGCGCCTGCAGGCCACAAGTTTAAAAAAAAAGGTCCCATTGTCCGTAGTCTAAATCTCCGTGACACGAGAAGTTAATCGGGTGATACATCAGCGGAAGACAAGCGCGACGGAAGATGACGTGAGAGAGGCCGGGAAGAAACAAGCCCCGGGGGAGACGCGACTGGGGAGAGCGGCGAGGTTACGAAACACAAAAGGGAATTGATTAAAATTATTATTAAAGTTTTGGAGGGTGCGGGGCGCGGGGGATGAGGAATTACCCGTAATCCCCTCGCGGTCTGCCGCCGCGGTTTGCCCTAGCCCGCTGACCCGGCTCGGGGGTGGATTAATATGCGCGGCCGCCCACTGACTCATAGCCGCGGGGGAGGGCTGCCAACACCACCGAGCAAAAAAAAACTAACAATACCGCGCCCCTCCGCGTCAAGATTGCCGCCGCGGCTTCGGTCAGGGGTGAACGAGCTGCCAAGGAGTCTGCTTCCGCGAGATTTAATTAACACCGCTTGTGGAAAGATACTGCTTTCGAATATACTCGACAAAATCGCAGTCGAGCTGGCAAATCACGCACAAAAAATTTAAATACGTGTGGCATACTGGTTGTCCTGCGGACGAATGATAGTGTTCAGTTGCCGCATAACTCTCTTCTGTTGTGGCTAGACATATAAGTTAAATCCAAACAAGAAATTAGTCTTGTATTACGGTCGCCATGTCATATAACAATAAATAAGCAATTGCTCTACCTGTCCAGTTAGCTGTTCCGTCGATTGTAGTGTTCGGCCTAGGAGTGACGGAGTTTCAGTTGCCACACATCACTCTTCTGTTGTGGCTAGGCATGTAAGTGAAATCCATACTAGACATTAGTCCTGTATTACGGTCGCCATGTCACATAACAATAAATAAACAACTGTGCTAACTGTTCATTTTCCTTTTCCATCGATTGTAGTGTTGAGTCTATGAGTGACGGAGTTTCAGTCTGCAGCACGCCACTCTTCTGTCTTGTCTGGACAAAAAGTTACAAGAAGAAGCCAAACCACCATGTAGTCCTGTATCACGGTCGCCATATAGCATAACAACAAAACAAGCTGAAATATAATCTTCACGGGGTAACACAACAATAAGCTGTACCTGTTAAATTAGTTGTCCCGTTGATTGTAGGTTAAATTGGTCTCCATTTATGCTATACTTTTAAATAGGCTCTCTCCCTAATTCCTGAAAATGTTTTATGTTGATTGTAACGCAACTTCACTTCCAATAAAAAGTCGATAGCTACGTTTAACTTCACTCGTAGTATTCGTGGAATCTCCTCGCGAACGTAGGATAACAGTATTCAAAGATTTTTCAATAGTACAGTGAAATTATTCAACAAAGTTTCACTGTTAATTATTGTTACATTTTGTAAGTGATCTCGGCAAACAATCTGGTAGACTGCTTGAGTTGCAGGAAGAAACTCCACCAAGCGCAGAGTGCCGGTTATATTTTCGTTATCGAAAATAATAGAGTAATTTCTGAACGCCACAGATAATGTTATCCAAACAATTTTTCGTCATGGCGACCGTGACGGATTCGAAACGGACAGCTGATAATTTTATTATACCATCATGATTACTACACACCATGTGTTCAAGGCCACAGAACAACCACGATGGTCTGGTAATAGTTCTAGCCTTGAAGATGGAACAAATCTTCTTGATTCGGGATTGGGCTGGCAATAATTCACCCAACCACAGTTCTATACACATACTGAGCAAACATTTATACACACAATGGTAAAGGCTGTCCTAACTATGACAAACACTAGACTAGCACCCCTCCAGCGAAAGGATCGCCCATTTTCATGCTGCGACTAACTTATTACTTGTAGAATACTAGTCCCTGTGATACAGATGTGTTTTAAAACTCTCTGCAATGCATTCTTCGATTTCGTAATACACTCGCTGAAGAGTAGAGAATCAACAGTAACTGTTACCTTTTGCATTTCAGCTGCCCGTTAACGTCTATGGCAAATAAACGGCCACTTATTTTTAATTATTTACTTATCGTAAATAAATAATTAAGAAACTAATCAGTGAGTAGCAAATATTTTGTTGCATTTTGTAACATATGTGACAATAATTGTGGATGTTATAAGAAACCACAATTAATATTTTTTTCATCATATCCCGCAATCGGCTTTCGTCCCCGCTATGAAAGAAGATTGGATTAGAGTAACAGGGTAAGAATGAGATGGGGCTGCGGTCCAGGGAGACTGATCGATATTTGCACTCTCCCAGCCCACCCTTCGGACAGACGAACAAATCCCATCTGTCAGAATTATAATCTGAAGCACGCAGCGAATAGCAAAGTGGGGAGTGGGAAAGTATGGTGGCAAACTGGACACGCGTTCAACTAAAAATCAACTATTGGTCCAAGCATTTGGAGACCTTAGCAATAAATCGTGTATAAATTTTTGGGCCAACAACGAAGAGATTATCGCGACCTGTTGATTTCTCAGATTTGTATATCAACTTTTGTTTTTGTAGATGTTGCTCCAGCATCGGTGATACCTCAATATTACCTCCACCGGTTCTGACACCCGGATTAAATTGACATGCTCTTGTTACACTGCCTCATCTGGCTTCTTGTATCAATTTCGCAACGTGTGATTTAAAACCAGTTGTAGATTAACAATAAGCACTGTATATACGCAACAAATAGAAACGCACCTGTTTTGCAAGTTGTAGAACTGGCGTACTGTAACAGGGATATGGTCACAGAGGTACACTTTTCAAATTGCCATGTAGTAATCGTTATTCGGACCCAGAGACACCTGTCATTTAGCTCTCAGGGCACCTGAATTTAAGTGTCATACGTTAATAGTTATTTGGTGCCAGAGCTATGCCATTTAAATATCCATGTAGTTACAGTTATTTTGTCTCAGAGATACCAAATTGTTAGCGTCACGTAGTAACGGATATTTGGTCTCAGAGATATCTGATTTCAAGTGTCAGGTAGTTACTGATAATTTGTATGGAAGTACTTGAGTTTAACCGGCTGTTATGTTGTAATAATTATTTGGTCCCAGAGGCATTTGATTTTTAATGGCACATAGTAACAGTTATTTGGTCCCAGAGTTACCAGATAATTATTGTCATGTAGTAACAGGTATTTTATATGGAGGTACTTGACTTTAAGTGTAATGTAGTAAAAATTATTTGGTCCCAGAGGCACTTGATTTTTAAAGTCATATATTAACGGTTATTTGGTCCCAGAGATACCAGATCATTAGTGTCATGTGGTAATGGTCTTTTCGTCTCAGAGGTACCTTATTTCAAGTGTCATGCAGTAACAGGTATTTTGTATGGAGGTACTTGATTTTAAGTGTAATATAGTAACAATTATTTGGTTCCAGTGGTACTTGATTTCTAATGTCATGTAGTAACGGTTATTTGATCCCAGAGATACCAGATTATTAGTGTCATATAGTGACGGTTATTTGGTATCATAGGTACCCGATTTCAAGTGTCATGTACTTACAGGTATTTTGTACCAAGGTACTTGATTTTAAGTGTAATGTACTAACAATTATTTGGTGCCAGAGGCACTTGATTTTTAATGTCACTTAGCAATGGTTATTTGGTCCCGAAGGAACCTGATTTTAAGTGTCATTTAGTAACATGCATCTGGTCCCAGATATACCTGATTTAAATTGTCATGCTCTAACAGTTATTTGGTGCCAGAGGTACCTAATTTTAAGTATCATGTAGTAACAGTTATTCGGTTTCAAAGGTACCTGATTCAAGTGTCATGAAGTAACAGGTATTTCGTCTCGTACATACATGATTTAAAGTGTCATGTAGTAACAGGTATTTTATCCCATTGATACCTGACTTTAAATGTCATGTATTTATAGTTATCTGGAGCCAGAGGTACCTTATTATAAGTTTTATGTAGCAACAATTATTTAGCGTCAGAGGTACCTGATGCTAAGTGTCATGTTCTAAAAAATTTGGTGCCGAAGGTACCTGATTACAAGTTTCATGTAGTAACATTAATTTTGTCAGATTTTAGTTTTAATTTAGTAACAGTTATTTTGTTATATTTTGAGTATCATGTAGTAACAGTTATTCAGTCTCAGAGGTAATTGATGTTAAGTGTGATGTACTAAAACGAATTTGGTTCTAAAGGTTCCTGACTATAAGTTACATGTAGTAACTGTTATTTTGTCCGATTTTAAGTTACACGTAGTAACAGTTATTTTTAAAGTTTTATGTAGTAGTAGATATTTTGTTCTAGAGGTACCTGCTGCTAAGAGTCATGTAGTAAACAATCATTATTTGCCAGAGGTATCTGCTGTTAAGTTTCATGTAGTAATAGTTATTTGATCTCAGAGGTACGTGATATTTAAATAACGCTCATAACCTCGATTTTGTATTAACACCTTGCTCGTTGTTAGTCCGGTAACGCAAGCAGATAGAGCGATGTCAGTGTTGCGGACAGGATGACAACGTGAGCAGAGTATTATTCTAATTATATAGTACAGATATGATCCACTATTTGAATCTCTCTGCAATATGAAGCCGTCGTTAAACACCACAGCACACATATGAAACGGCCCACAAGCGAGCGGTACGTAATAATTCCTCACTGAACAACAAGCCGGTGACAGACAGTCCCTCTCAATTTATCTCCAATTTCCCGCTTTTTGTCTTCGCGTGTCAATATCTCTTCCAACTCGATTGAAACGGACAAAACGAAGAGTACGCAGAGGGTAAATAATTATTTTCGCGGAATTTTGCGCAATTAAACGTCCGACGCGCGATCTAATTAATCAGCGGGACGTCTTCAATTAGGTGCTACCGGCTGTCGATCCGCGAGTCGCAACAGATAGATGGTCGACACAATTATCGACGCAATTGGATTCCGCGGAAACACGTCCAATTGCGTCAGTCATCTCTGACAGCCGGGCGTCCAGTAAACATCTGGCGATATCGACAACACGGGCTAACGCAGTCACACCACACCACTGACACGCGCGTATTTATTGCCAACTTAAACAACTAAACTGTGTGATACGGGTAGTAACCAGGTTGTAGACCATATCCAATAGTTGTTGCACAATAGTATTAAGGGCAAACGGAATCGCCTATCCCCGCAATGTTAAATTATGCCTACTATAGAGAACATTTTCTCACAAACTGCTGGAGCTAGAGAAATAAAAATTTTACCGTATGTGCATTGATATGTTGTAACAATACTGAAACAACAGTTTTTTGTAAAAGTATTTACTTACAGAGATATTTCATATTTACCTTAAAGTAATTTTTTCCCATCAGTTTTCACTAGATTATCACCTCCAAATCTTTTGTAAATCAAGTAATTAAAAAATCATTGTTTCAGTATGTAAAAGTAACACATGTGACTATGTCATAAAGATTTCAGACTTCTAGGTTCACCAGTATCTGAGATAATGTTACTAGAAGAAGTAAATACTTAGGGGAAACGAAGAAATAAAATTAAACCATTCCTGATCCATAGTTAATATCCCCTTCACAGTCTTCATAAACACCTTCAAGTCTTCTTTTGGCACCCCTCAGCATCTGTCTTGATTTTTTCACTAATGTCTTGATTGTATTGTCTCCATGCCTTAGTCTGTGCTGTTCTAGCGGGATATTCGAATTCATGTCACATGAATATACTGCCAAAAAGTTTATGGTCAGCCATGAGAGAAGTGTATAACAAAAGCGCAATACCCGATGTCACAAATCTATAAAAATAAAATAGTTATAATTCTAGTAGAGCCATGTATGATACGTTATTTTAAAGAGGAAACTTAGCGGAATCTAATAAGCCAATAAAACAAAAATCGATTTTTTTCGCCCGAAATCCGATTCCGTATCCCCTTAAATTAAACACCGCCTATCTACACCAATATTATAAATCTGTTGTTATAACCTAATATCCGGCTGCATTATTTCTATGTCATCTGTTATTTGATTGAAATGCAATTTTTATGTATAATTATTAATAGCAGAATACGATTCCACCGGTTTGCCTTTCCAAATATGGCCAAAATTATTAATGATTAAGTTTTCGAAAAAATTCGTTCACTTGTTTTTTTTTAAATAAATTATAATTCAAAAAATAAAAAAATTCGGACAGTTGCAATGCATCCTCCGCCACCCACTTTCAGTGAATCGCGAAGTAATAATAATAGTAAAATATGTTATTGTTTACATATAAACCAGTGTTGGCATTATGAATGTCCAGAACAGCATCCAGCTGTACTTGTACAATGTGAAGCATTGGAGTAGTTCACTCTGTTTCGAGCCATTGCGGAGTCTCCTGAGGTACGGTCGCCAGTGTGTAAACAAGTGTTAGTGTGGCATTAGCGTGGGAGAGTGCGACGCGCTAGGCGTCGCTTGGAGCGGGACCCCTGCTGGCTGGAGTGTTGGTCAACAGATCTGCGGTCTGGTCACTCTGTTTGCTCCAAACACTCGACCGACGAAGCCAAGTGCTTGCGGAGCACCGCAGCTGCGACTTGCACCCAGCCGTGGGAAGAATCCCGACACCCGGAACTGAGCACCTGCGGTCCGGTACCCTACAGCACGGCATGCACTATATACGTGCACCTGTAGTCGCCGGTCACCGAGCTAGTGGGAGGCACAGAGTGCTTTGTACCAAAACTTAATTTCGCTCTTGAATACCTCAGTCTCTAATGGCTGGTGGGAAAAGAAGAATACGTACAGGCGTCAGTGAAAATCTTATTTCCCTGATATAACTCTCTTCTAACTGCGTCCTTGTGTGTGGTTTGTGGTGAGACATTGACATAGCATGTTTATCTAATTGTATTATTTGTTAATTTCAGTGTCTGTTCCTTTATTGATAGTCATCGCCTACAGTGAAAATCCAGATTACTGTATTGTATCGCTACATGAAATTTATAAACAGATCACATTCAAACTGACTGCGAGAGAAACAAAGCCTGAGTGACCGATATAACCTTACACACACTATCCGTCCGTCTATACCATTCGGTTAGTTTAAAAAATTTAATGACAAAATATGTTAGTTAATCAGAAAAACGTCTCATATGTCCATCCTAATGATATTGCCAATTTTCATCAAAATTGATTTAGCTGTTTTGTTGTAAAAAATGTGACAAATGGACAGAGAGACAGATTTTATTTGGTATTTATAATGTTAGTGTAGATGAAACAGTTAATTGCATTTGTATGTTGTGAAGGGTTTCGTGAGATGAAGAGGTTAATTCAGGGTGGGAACAGATGGAGGATTGCATCAAAGCAGTCGAGAGATTCGTGACAGAGGAGAAACAAAGCTACCTATTCTCACAGCTGCGCTGTGCTACACAACAAAGCTTTACTCCGGCAGCCCCTAAATTGCACAAAGTAGGGGATTCATCGCAGCAGCGTACAGCGCAGAGCTCGTCCCTTGTGTTTTTATGGGCAGGGTCGAGCGACGACTCTACTTGAGAGCCCCTTTCTCCGCTGACTCGGCCGTGACACGGGGCATAATAACCGCGGCCCGAGAACAATGTGTCCTCTCCCGCAATTGCTGACCCACAATGGACCGGGATTGCTCATTTAGCCGAGGTGTCGTGAGCCGCGCACAGCCGGGAGGTGAATGTGTGCCTCGCACAGAGGTAAACCACGAAACTACTGTGCGCTGATACCCGCACACTCGCTGCCGTCCGGAACACACGTAAAAGGGAATAGAGGATCTGTGTTGGGGTAACTCGACCGTCCTTCTCGCAGCTAAACAACCAACCTACCCTTTTAATACGGTGGTCGGGGCGGTCATCCGCCATTCCCGCCTACACTTGTTCCTCGTAGCGCACCCCTTCCCTCCGCCGACGTCGCAAGGATCGATACTAGTCGTAGCGTGGCTTTCGAGTGTAAAGGGAGGGGGGAAGGACGCCTGGCCGGCGGCTGGCCACACGGCGCTGTTTTAATACGGACGCCCGCCGCGCATGCGCCCTAGACGTCTGCTGTGAGATGGCGTCTAAGACACCGACGGCGTCGGTTGACCGTGACGATCTTCGTCCGCGAGGTAGACGGCAGACTTGCGAGCGGTCTAGTAACACAATCAATCTACAACCCAACAGTCATCCCAACATACCAAAACTAAGCTGCTTGTTTTATTTACAAGCCTCATTGTGTAGCGGGGTATTTTGCGTGCACTATACTAGTCTGCATGCTGATGGAGTAATCTTTTGATTATGAGTCATGGCTTGTATGCGAGGAACACTATTCTTCTTCTTCTCTTCGATATCGGCCACCTCAGGACCACGAAAAGTAATCCCTGTTTTCATTTCGCTGCTTCTTTTCTTGACTCCAATAGTTCTTCATCCTTTCACTTTGCCGTTTCCTCCTTCCCTCCGTCCACATGTAATAACATTTCTTCTTCTCCTGGAAACCCTTGAAATTTTGGATCAATCTCCTGACAGTTGCTATATCTTCCGTTATTCCGATCTCAATCATATCTTTCTATAATCCTTACATCCACTGGTTGCGCTTCTTAGTATTGTAAACATGGTTCAAAATCTTTTTTCCAGGTCTGTTTTTATCCATTATGAATATGTGACAAAAAAATTTATTTTCCTCTTTCTGATCGTCTGTAACATCCATTCAGTTTCTTCTCCTTTGTATAGATCTTTATTCTTCCGGTGCCTAAACTCTCCTTTTCAATTTTTAGTGGTCGCCAAACTTTCCTCAAGGTTTTTCTTTCCCTTTTCTTTATATCTTCTATTTCTCCAGTTTCCACAGAGAACAAACATTCTTTCAGACGCTATTCTTGTTATAACCAAATTTCAGATATTCCTTAACGGACAATTCCAAGCGAACGATTCTGGAATTAGGAGTAATGCATTGCTTGCCAAAGATCTCCTGAAAGGAGGACGGAGGATCTAGAAGAGGCTCTTGGCACCCTCTTGACCTTGGGGTTCTCGAAACCGATGACGGCACGGGGGTGCACAAAATCTATAAGGAACTACTACATTTAAGACCCCAACCGGTAACCTCAATACATTTAATTCTGTCATTCCAGATAACGAAAGGACGTAACCTACCATTTACCAATTAATAGTTTATCATGACCGTCAAATTTAACGTTACACATAATACAGCAATGACTCGCACATCCGGTTGATATCTGTTATTATATACAGATTGAACGTAATACGCCTGGAAAGTATACGATATTACATTTTTATAGACCCTTTTAAATGCCAATTTTAATTTAGAGACTTGAATAGTTTTGCACCGAACGAAATACTAGTTCCTAGAGTGGAAACTTTCCATACATAATGGTGCAATATAGTTTTCAGGGATGTCCATCCGCATGGTGTCGTGATAACAACAACATTTCGGCCGAGAGCATTACACTAGTAACTTAAAACCAACAGGTCTACTATCACCTCCTCCAAATCATCTAAAGTCATTTGCCTTCATGGTCCATGTTTCAGTGGCGTAAAAAACACTGAAAATGCAAAAGGCTTCAAGATTCTGGGTTTTGCTATCTGCTCTTATTGCAATGATGTATAGAGGAAACAATATATTCCAATTTCCAGGGGAGTTTCCATAAACCACGTAGCTCCATTCTGGACTCCTGTGAACCCTCCTTTCCCCTCACCCCTCCCCCCTACGTAGCTCGACATGGCTTTTGCCTCTACCCCCCCCCCCCACCTCCCCGCGTAGCACGTAGCTTTTTTTTATTGATTCCAGAAGACCATTTTATACTGTTTTCTTTTATCAGACTATCGTAAATTCATACGGGGAAAATAAAATTCATAAATAAATATTCACATGCTGTTGTGTGTTCTGTACCTCATTTTAACTGTGACAGATAATATGAATGAAAAGCTACGTGGCTGGCTCGGAACCCCCCCTCCCCCCAACCCCTCACGTAGCCCAGCGTAGCTTTCCAGCCAACCCGTCCCCCTCCCCCCTAGATACACGTAGTTTATGTACGCTCTCCAGTGTCCGTACTGTAGAAAGCTGTTGCATTGTCTGCACGCCCAGTTGTTACCGTGGTTGCTACCGAAGAACAAACTTCGAAGTTGATACGGAAGCAAGCGGTTGCTACTGGAAAATCTTTTCCTGTCGGAAGACTCCATCTTCTTTAAGTGTTGCCCTCTGGCACACTTGCGACTGCATCTGGCAGAGGGAGCAGAAGTCGATGAACTTCATCCACTCCGATTCGTTAGTCGGTAACATCCACGCTAAATGTATCGCCATGTACCTGGTGAGTTAACGCAATAAGTTATGTAATTTCATCACCTCATTCAACAAAACGGATAAATTGTATAGAACCGATATCTAGTGCCATACCGTTTCTTCTATAGATTCCCTGATAGCTGCGCGTTCGTAAATAAGGACAACAATGCTTCTTTATCTATCCTAATTCGGAAAAGTTTCAAAAGAAAAGGAATAACGATCATCTTTACTGACCTTACAGACAATCAATCACATCGTTTTCGACTGTCCTCTTCGGGCCTACAAGGGAACAATAGCGGAAATACATGATGCGTCGATCAGTGCAGCTGACTGTATTAAAACATTAGATCTAAAAACTTAACTTAGTCCACAACCCGAAGGTTGGTTGGATCCTCCCGAAGGAGGCATACTAAGCCATTGTGTCAGAGGTAGGACAGCCAGTTCCTTTCCTCTGGGACCTACAGTTTAACGTGGAATCCGAACCACGGAGCGTCCTGGCATAGCTCATATGACTAAACACAACTCTCAAAATTCCTGCGCCTGCCGGGATTCGTGCCCGGGGCAGGAGCAGCATGAAATTGTACAAGCTTGTGATATGTACATTTCCTATTGTGTACCTTGTTATATAATCATACGATAAATAAAATTCTGATATTTTTAATAATGTGAATACTTTCTCTGTTTAGATTCTGGGAATATTTGACGGCGATGTTTTCAAGTAACTGTATTTGACTTTAAATGACGGAAACTTTAGTTGTTATGACAAAGATTCTAAATGATTTAAAAAACGACTAACCACTGTATATCTCACGACTATTTACGTTTCTTGTCTTGGGCGTTTTTAATAAACTTCCTTATTTCTTATCTATTGTAAAAAAAAAAAAAAAAAAAAAAAAAAAAAAATAAATCTTCTATATGTTGTAAACGATTCTCGTAACTGCGACAGAAAATCATAAATACAGCGTTAACATCGAATGCTGTAAATTTCTGCATTCAGCCATCATAAACACACGAAAAGCGACTGTAAATTTAAGCAATAATCGCTTTGTAATTTTTAACCCAATTCGCATTATAATTTTTTTAACTCCATTTATCGTATTTTTGTTCAATTACTTACACAACAGTTAACTATCGTCACAGTTGTAATTCCGTTTAAAATTGTAAGTGCAAATAAAATCAAATTCAATTATTTATTTTAAATTTACCTTTTAACAATATCAGTGCAAATACAGTCAATGCAGTTATTCATTTGCAATTTCCTGGTTAGCCAATGTCCACTGTGATGGCGACCTATGTAACTAACAGTTCGGGTAACATCGAACTTGTCGAAGGTTGCCGAGTTATCGAGCTGACGTCCAACCCCCAGGTTCAACGAATTTTATTAAAATGGATATAGTGTAAAGATGAAGACGCCAGAACCGGTGTAGGGCCCTTGCAAAAGGACCTTTCTGTCTGCAGTCAGACCTCAGTCTGAAGGACTGACTATTGGATAGCAGTGGGAGGGCAGCAGTTTGTGACGGTCGGTTTGTTTGAGTCTGCGGACTGTCCGGTGTTTGCGGAGAGCAAACGCCTGCTCGTTAGCCACCTGCGCGCGCAAACACCGCCTGCGACGCCACCTGGCGCGGTGACCGCGCGGTTTCTTGCACTCTGCGGCACCAGGCGGTCCTCCGCACCCACCGTCCCAGTCTAACCACTGTCAGAGTTCACTAATGTGCACCACCTGCACTTGTCGTTCCGACGGTAATTACTCGGTTCGAGATCCGCTGTTTGCAAAACTGCTCATGTGTGAGTGGATACTTTCCCGGCGCACTGATTCCATGTAAGGAGCACAGGTGTTCAGCCAGATAGCGTAAATAAACACGACGTTTCGACAGCTGGCTCTGCCATCTTCATCAGGTGCGAAAAATTTCAGATATTTTAAACTGGAAGTCACCTCCTAGACTGGCTTAGTAACGGACTTCTGCTAAGCCAGTCTAGGTGGTGACTTCCATCTTACACCACCTGAAGCTTTCCGCACCTGATGAAGTCAGCAGAGCCAGCTGTCGAAACGTCATGTTTTCTGACTCTATCCAGCTGAACACCCCTGAAGCTGACATTGGAAACTATTCATCTCTTGATACGTGGCCATCAGTGTTTGTGTTGTAAAATGAAGCTCAGGAAAACATGAAGGTGATAGCTTTTGTCGACTACCTGGTGATCTGGAAACATGGTAAAGACGAAATTACATGTATGAGCAGACAGTGTAGGCGCGTATGATATGAAATTCAATTTATTTAAGTAACAGCGAAGAAATGAATTGCTGGAACACTGCTTTCAGTCCGCCATTTTTGTGTTTGTGTTCTATATTTAATGTTCAGCCCTGTCTGTTTGTTACGTCTTCATGGCTAAAGGGGTGAACCGATTTTGATGAAATTTGACAAGGAAACATTGTGTATCATTATGAAGGAGACAGGATACTTTTTCTGAATAAATAACATACTTTGTAATGAAATTTTCATAAATAACCGAACGGTAACTGGCAGATGGATATCGTGTGTCTCAGTGATGTCATATATGTCGCTCAGGCATTGTTTCCCTCGCAGTCGGTTTATGTATCATCTATTCATGAATTTTACATACAGGCACGTCTTATTGTATAGTATAGAACTATAGATGTAAATTTTATCAAATTCCAGCAATAAAATTCGAGGCCACGAGTACGAAGACGCTGCGAACGGCTAGTATAATAATAAAATAGAGAAGACGAGGTGCAACGAACTTGAAACGGTCGAGGAAATTGCACAACAAACCCACTAGCTGCCATTAACCGGTGTTGGCACTCGTTTGCGGAACGAGCAAATTGTTAGCGTCGGACACAAACAACGTTCGAAGCATCCATGCGCACCTGAACAAAGACCATCAACTGGAAGCGGCGGGCTCTCTGTTTGACTTGTCGTTCTGTGTTTTTCGAGACAACATGGCGGCGGTGGGACTGTCCTTTGTGTCGGCGAGCGTAGTCGGCAGTCCCTGCAATTATTTGGCGAACGCGGCTTCCGTTTGCAAAGATCAGGCGGGCGAGATTTTCACACACTCGCAGCGGGTGTATGCCACCGGTTCCACACTTGTAGGCTGCCAAGGCTTCTAGTCTTCCTGGTGAAACATGGCAGCGATTCGTTTTTGGTAGGACATATAAAAGAGATGTAGCTACCTGGTGGCTCAGTGGTTAAGATGCATGACTGGAGATCGAGAGGTCCCCAGTTCGAATCTCTGTCTCGGTGGGGAATTTAAAGGCCCTTCACCTCTGCCACAGCGTGCTGTGCTATGTGTAGTTTGCCAGAGGGCTTCCGTAGTGTGAATGGATAAAGGATTTTCTAACTGGTCGGTCGCAGTATGCCGTCGTTGAAGGAGAAAGTTCTTCTAATCTAGATGTTACATCGGGTGTACCTCAAGTAAGTGTAATAGGACCACATCTTTTCTTAATTTTTATAAAAGATCTCGGAGACAAAGTGAAAAGCCTTTTTAGATTGTTTGCTGATGATACGGTTATTTATAGGGAAGTAAGAAATTTGGCCGATTGCTTAGAAATTCAGCGTGATCTGGATGTTATTTTGGCTTGGTGCGCTGAGTGGCAACTTACTCTAAATTGTAAAAAGTGCAAGACAATGAGCATAACTAACAAAAAGAATCCAATTGTTCAGAAATACGAGTTAAACAATACAGTTATTGATATGGTCGATTCTATGAAATATTTGGGAGTAACAGTACAAAGGAACATGAAATGGGACATACACTTTAATTCGTTAGTAGGCAGAGCAAATTCTAGGCTGCGATTCATAGGTCGAATCTTGAAAAATTGTAATGAACAAACAAAGGAGATAGCGTACAAATCTCTTGTGCGTCCACATTTGGATTATTGTTGTGCCATTTGGGACCCGTTTCGTAAGGGGTTGATCGAAAGTATAGAGAAAGTACAATGAAGAGCCGCTCGATTCGTTACCGTTTGCTACAGTCCGTATGAAAGCGTCACAGAACTGATTAGTAGACTAGGTTGGGAGTCTCTGGTAGATAGACGACACACGTTTCATTTAAACTTATTGGTAAACATGTGTACTCCCACTTTCACTTTTGAGTGTAGTGAAATACTTCTTCCACCAACCTATTTGAGTCGGAAGGACAGAAAAGATAAAATTAGAGAAATAAGGTGCCGGACTGATTCTTATATGAATTCTTTTTTCCTCGTACCATTAGGGATTGGAATGCATAGCAAAGAGATTAGCTTTGGTGCTGAGCACCCTCTGCCACCCACAATTTTGTGAATTGCAGAGTATAAATGTAGATGTAGAGAGATGTAGATGTAGAAGACCTGATTAAACAGTAGGTCCCCTTTACCCAGTAGGATCATCAGGATAGATGAGGGAAGGATCTACCTATCCTACGTCTGATGCCAGTCTTAGTATGCCTCCTTCTGGAGGAACCAGCCAACCTTCTGGTTAAAGACCAAACTTAGCTTATAACAGGGTTTATTTCCGTGCTTCAGGAATCTGAAATATTATTACAAGGCATGGAAATAGGAAATTTTGAAGCGACACGGGCGTTTATCAGTTCTAATCACTTACATGAATAGGACGATGCCTGTCTTCACGCACGGTAAATCCCTTCAAACTAAACAGAAAGTATTCGGTTTTTTAAAAAAATTACTTTACGTCTCGTCAACGCCGAGGTCATTATATGCGGAAAAGAATGGGAGACCAGGAATGGGAACGAATTCGAATATGGCCTTTTGAAGGAACCATCTCGGAATTCGCCTGGAATGATTTAGAGAAACAATGGAAAAGTGAAATGTTGATGGCTGTACGGGGATTCGAACCCGTGTCCTCCCGAATGCGTGGCCAGAGCGTTACCGCTATCCCGCCACCCTCGATGGAAGAAAGTCTTCAAATCATGCCCGAGTGAGTGCTGTGGTTAAGATTATGAATCAGCCAGACCTGATCAAGGTATAAAGAGCTTTCATTTATTTATAAATTTATATTATTGTGCACGCTGACGTCACCGAACGCTGACGTAACGTGCTGTCCTTCGTTGGTGTAAAGAGCAAACAAATTGTTTATTTACGTTCCTCACAAGGAAGATATGTGGAAAAAATGGCCAAGACTTCCTCGAAGTGGCCTAGCATACTTGTCCACAAAGTCTTTAGTATACTTTTGTAAAGACTACTTTGAAGTAAGTTTTTACTTACTATTTTATAATGTTTAATAAGCTATGCACGTCATTATTTGGTTCTGTCTTAAAATTAAATTTCTATCGATGAATGAATTATCACTTCCGAAACTGAGTATGGTGTGCTTCCACAAACACAACTACTTAACGCATTTAGCAAATTAGTAATTCTTTTAAAAATATATCCAAAATTATCGTAACATCGCTACTGTATAGACTATAGAGTTAGCTGCTCATCATTAAAAATGTCTGCGATTGATCTGTTATTTTCTAATAGCCTACGGCTTATACAAATACAGTTACATTTTATAGGCTAAGCTATTCTTTATCATGACAATTACTATATCATCTCATCGAAAATTGGTATATTGTAGCGAAGAGTGCATGCTGTTATTTTTATCTACTTACGTGAACAGCAATTAAGATATGTTTTAAGGTGCATAGTTTTCTTTTTAGTGTCAAGTACCCTATTGTCAGAATACTTTCATTAAGTTTGCTTTTTGCAGTATTTCATTACAAATAAAATAAGTCGAGTTAGTTTAAAAAATATGCCCAAACGTTACTACTGGAAAAACTTGTAATAAAATTGAAAGGTTCAATGAACTTTATCCCAATGTTACCATTTTTCAATCACTATTTTAATGTTCTGCCGCCATCTTTAATTATTTAGGTATTTACATTCGCCTTCAGACTTGAGGTTAAAGTTATGATAAGTAAATAAATTGTGGGTAATTTTAATATTACGTGAATTTAATGAGAAAATTTAAGTTCGTATGTTAGCCAGATCAGGTGACCTTAGAAACGGGAATCATTCTATACCCCTAACCACACGCTAAAACGAAATGGTTCCGAGCTACCACCTAATGTTAATAATGTTGTAGGCGGGTACTCATTATAGGTATTATCCTTATGATTCATAGATGTAAAGAACAATCTCCAATTAATTTCTTTTTAATTAGCTGTTGCGCGGTGTTGTTGATTGTTAAAGTACACGTTCAAAATATGGTCAGCGAGCAAAAAATGCCGCTCGTACACTGAAGCTACAAAAACATTTAGATTGCGAAATGTAATTAAATCCACCCGGTAGTTTTTGGTAAATGGGGTTTAACTAAAAACTGATGTGAATTTGTCAAATTTTGTCTTAAGTCTCTCAGCTTTCCGGCTTGACATGAAAATTAAAAGGCCTGTTTCACCTTCCTGACCATGGACAGTACACTATTCAAATCCCTATCGAAATTAGAGAGGTAATTTTTCGCAAATTCCTTTGCTCAAACAGATGGACAGGAACGTAAGCTGTTTCTCGCAGTTGAAATATTTGTGGCATGGGATATAAAGAAAACTAAGATAGTGCAGTCATGGTTTAATGAATATTCTAAATCTTCCTGCAATGAGTTTTGAGCAGCTGGAATACGCATTTTCCTGTTATAAAATTACTGAAAAAATGTTTATGACTATAACCATCAGAAATTGAATTGAGATCGAATGGTTGGAGAGCTATATTCCAACTTTTCATTGAGTTGTTTTTTTTTGCAGTTGGTGGTTTGTTGTTGTTGTTGTGTGGTGTTTTTTTTTTTTACTTTGTAAATTAAGTGTTGGTTAATTTTGCTTCCAAAATATTAATCACTTCTTTTTGTTGCAGGTACGTGAAAATGACTCACTGCTGTCTGCCTCTCAGTAAGTAGAAATTTTTTGTCTGAAAATTTCCTCCAGCAACGACGTATCTCGAGATTTTTTCTGTACACCCTTTGCCAAGTACCAGCAACAATTGCACATCACTCTCTTCTGTGGTCACCGAATCCGTAGACTACCCTCAAACCAATATAAATCTCTGATCTACTGGGCAAGTATAAAATGGCAACCTGGGGACCTGCAGCATCGAATCAAACCTTTCTGCGTACCGCGTATTGACTAATTGTCAAGTTTTTTACTATACCCCACAAGTGGCGAGCAATGTTAATGGATGTTTGAGTGTTTGTAGCTAGATATTAAATCATGTCTTATTTGAAATTAAATAGGAATCATTTTCCAAGTTAGTTGCACTAAAGAATCAAGTTCTTTTTTTCCTAATATTTTAGTAATAATAAGAAGTTCAACTTGTGTATATAGTTGTAAGCTTAGAGTGCAGATTTTGGGGGAGAAAGGGTTCTTGCTTTTGATCCCAAGTTTACACTTATTTCAGAATTGTTTTGTTCTCAGTATTTTGACTGTGTTTTTCGAATGAAGACTCAGAAACGAGGTGAGACTAATGTTCGCTGACACTGAATGAAATGCTTCGACTCTGATTGCAGGCCAGTCGCTCAATTTGAAAGTAAAGGAAAATTTACGACTGTTCCTCGGGAAACCAACCCAGTAAAACCATTATTAAAACAAAATATTTCGGCGATACAAATTTCCGTCGCCCTTTTGAGGTTTAGTCGTAAGACTTGAAGTTTACAGTTTGCCTAGAGCACACAAGAAGACGGCGACGGAATTTTGTGTCGCCAAAGTATTGTGTTTAAATAATAGTCTTACCCTGTTGGTTTTCGGAGAAACATTCGTCAATTTACAACGCCGAGAATTTTTTCTTTTCTTAACGTCTCTTAACAGCGAGTTCTTTAGAGACGGGAAAGGATGGGGGGGGGGGGGAGGCAAGGAATGGGAAGGAATTTGGCCGTGGCCTTTTGAAGAAAGCATCCCGGCATTTGAATGGAGTTATTTGGGAAACCATGCAACACCCAAATCCGGATTCCCGGACGGGGATTCGAACCGCCGTCCTCCCGAATGCGAGGCCAGAACGCTAACCGTTACACCACCATCCTCGGGCCGAGAAAAGCTTCGTTCATTTATAAAGGAAAATTAATTCATTTAAAATTTTATGTTCTTTGTCATTTGACTAAAGCACAGATGGAAGGTTACGCAAGCTTTAAAGTAGGGAAAAGGATTCTTTCGTTGTTTTTTTTTCTTTTTTTGTTGTTTTTTGTTTTTTGTTTTTTTCAACAATACCCTACGACTCCGGTTTGGTGGCTTTCCTGAAAGAAGTTGCTTCTCTAATGCAGCTTTCATAGGAAGTTAAACTACAGTGGCTTTCCTTTGGTCTCCCACTGTTGGAAGTGAATGTAAATATTACTGTTTTGTGCAGATGGCTGCGAGCTGCGTATGTATTGATTGTGTTGTGAATTACTGAATGGCGAAACCTATGCCCATTCATTCCGGCCTGCTCTTCCGAAAGACACACAGGACCGCCAAGTTTAACGTCTCCGTCCAACGACTAATCGCTATCAACGGTGCAGTGCAATGCGGAGAGGTTTGGGATTTAACACAGGATTTTGGTGCATAATACAAAAAAATAATACAACAAAAATTCTTCTCGGGTGTTATGCCGGATCAGTTCTCTCATGCGCGACGTTTCGACAACAGCCTCTGTTGTCATCATCAGGCAAAAAGGTCGAGGTAGACACTGCGACAGCAAGACACTGACTGTGTATGCCTCGCGTGGCAACTAATTTACTTTACTATTTAAGGAGTTTTTCTCTGTTGTTTCGTTTTGTTCTTACCATTTTCATTCATGAGTTTCACAGATAAAGGGGCTTTTTTTTTTATTAAATAGTACCTAAGGCGTCCCATATTGTGAAAGAAGGACAATAAAATTTAAGGCGTTAAAAAGTAGAGGATACTTGCCACGAAATAAGTATACTTACTGGAGAAGAAAATAATGTTTTAGAAAAAGAAACAGCAGCTTCATTACGTTGAAATCAAATTAAAAAACAAATAAATAAATAAAGACTGCTTGGATACGTTGAATACATATTATTATTATCTTTATTTATTTTTATTTGCGATGGAGCTAACACTCCGGTGCCATGTTCCCCAATCATCCATTAACCCCATTTTTATATACTTTTTTTTTAATCATATTACAAGCTAGTAAATGAATCACCAGATGACAAATATCTCCATTTTAGGGCTAACCTTCCTTCAGCAGTTACTGCTTTTCGAAAATTTGTATCATTCGTCGAAAATTTTTTGCAGAATTGATTATAATAAAAGTATATAGTCAGTGGACGACATTCTTACTAAGTTTCGAAAATGCCCACTCTATTTTTCGATCATACTATTTAAAAAATAATAATTGCTCACGAATGAGCATCTACTCAAAAGTCTAGTTGCCCTCCGCCGTATTTTATTTCTCTATTTAACTGGATATTAGTTTGAATAAAAATGTAGTTATTGTTAAATCGTCACCGCACTCCATATCCAGTGCTGCATATTCTAGGGATTTATCCGTAGATCAACGGCTTTTTATAAAAAGTTAGGATTTTTTAAAAATATATACGGATTTTGCTACTTTTTACTATTTGTTGATTTTTCCTTGTATTGGTATTTTGTCAAACTTTGATCGTGTTAATGCAATACAGAATTGTCAATAATTGTGAATCGTTTCATTGCAACCGCTCGTGTGAACGAAATATCGAAATAAAGCTCATATTTTGTTTGATTATGGATTTTATAGATCTTAAAAGACAGCAATACAAAACTATCGGCGCATTCTTTATGCACGGTGACACGCTCGTTGGCACGGCATACAGAGCAGTGCCTTCAGAGAAGACTTAACAAAGATCCGAGAATCAAGGAGGTCCCAGTTTTTAACTTTTCCTGTTACAAAAGATATGCTAAATTTAATTTCAACGAAGAAAATTGTAAATTAAAACAAGCAACTGCGGAAGGATGGACAATTTACCATATATTCAACGAAGAAAATATTTGGTCCATAAAAAAGAGTAGGCATAGCAGCAGCAGTGATGAAAGTGACGCTGTATAAAACATGTTCAGAGATATTTCTTACTTTCAATGTAGAATAGTATTTCGAATTTTAAAGACAGTTAGCGAGTCTACGGATTTTTGTACCCAATCTACGGAAATTTTAACGGCCATCTACGGATATTCAAAGCCGAGTGGCTGGCAGCACTGTCCATATCGACGCTCTAACTTCACAGCATTGCCAACTTGCCAGAACAAACGAGTGGACGGACATCTGTTTCGTTCGATGCCTCGGCGAACTTCGTTCGTGTAAAACAAAGGGTACATACGAGGCATCTGTTCTGCCTCGCCTCGCCTCGGGCCCGTTCGCGCGTTGTCTCGTTCTGATGTGTTCCCGCCTTAACACGTGCAGACGTCGCACGGCTGTGTATGCCGGGGATGTAGAATACTCTGCGCAAAGGGGAAGTCCGCCAGAAGGGAATCTCGGCGAATAGGAAGAGGAAGGCAGAAGGTGGAGAGAGAGAGAGAGAGAGAGAGGAGGACACACGGCGGCTGATAAAAGCGAGTGGAAGTGACATATCCGCGGCCAACTGTGGAAAATAATAGCGCCAGTTAACATTTATGCCTTTGTACTTCATTTAGATGCGGTCGGCAGATAAGGCGGCAGGTTAATCTGCCGGGGTCGGCCGGCGGAACAGCCAAGTTGCGCCGTTAAACCCGACCGCGCCGGTTTTTAGCGGGGGTGGGGGGTTATAGTTTAAATTGAAACCTTATCTGCGTGGCCTATGGTCTGCGGCAGGCGGCCGGGTCAGCGAGGGTGGAGCGGCCAAGGGTGGCCACCACCTCCGTCTGTGCAGTCTCTACATTACAACACATACGTTAGCTGCTCACATTCATACTTTATAGCCGCAACCCGCGACTTTGTACGCGCGGACTTGGAATTTTTATTGCTAGAATTACATACAGACACCTTTAAGTTACGTAAAAGGTGCGCCGCAACCTGACTGCGAGAGAAACAAAGCCTGAGTGACCGATATAACATTACAGAGACTACACACGCTATCCGTCTGTCTGTCACCGTTAGGTTAATTTTTATTTATCCCGAAAGAAGGATCTTATGTCCTTCCTAATGAAACATAGTATATACTTGTCAAATTTCATGATGATCGATCCGTTTAGTCGTGAAAACGTAAGAAGCAGACAGAGAGGAGAACTAGTTTCGCATTGGTAATATTGATTGTAAGTAATCACCGAGTCCGTCTTTTCTCTGCCGTAGTAAATTCAATCATTTTGTCCTTTTAGCAGTTTAGTCATACATGTATTCTTGAAATAAAATTTAGCAGGATCGGAAGGAAAGAAGTTTGTGGAAGGATCCTACAGAAAGAAGAGACGGGATGGTGGGTCATATTTCAAGACATGCGGGGTTCGTTGATTAAATGAGCCAACAATGGAGAGAAAGATCTTTGAAGGCAGACGAAGATTAGAGTAAATGAAAGCAGATAATTGAGAACGTCTGTTGTTAGTGGTACTCTGTGATGAAGAAAAATAATACCGTGTGTTAAGGACACTATACTCTACTATATTCTACTTTAAGAGCTGAATCAAAGATATTTTTAATTGCATTTCCATGAACATATGTGGCCAAAAGAGGATTTAGCTTATTCAGTAATAGTTAGTAACTAAAAAAAAAAAAAAAAAGATTTTCAATAACGGAACGCGGCTGTATAAGATTACTGATAACAAATGAGACAAACATTAGTGTCAATACACCAAGTTCAGTTCTCTAATTAATAATATATTTTTCATGATATGTAACAATTATTCCAACCGGGCAAAATAAACCAATGTTTTTAATATGATATTTTTTTATATTCCTTGCTTTTTTTTAACATGTTGTATTGAACACATCACCTAAGACGTACGCAACATAATCACCGTTTCAGAAATTGAGTTACGACCCGAAAAAGTTGGAACACTATTTGTTGTTTTATTTATAACAAGAAGGAAAGTCAAAGTTTTTTTCGAAAAAAGCATTGAGTAATATCTTTAATCGAAAAGGGGAGGTAGGAACCTATGATCTAAGGAATACAATAGGTACTTCCGGTAATTATTTTGATTAGGACTGAACCATTGCACTTTCAAACCCTGTTGCAAAGAAGTGCGGAAATGCAAGTAGGAAGCTTAAAGTTGGATACCTAGGATATGAGTTCCTCAAGGATTGACTTCATGACAGCTTCTGTGAGGGTCATTAGAGCTCGAATGTCTAATTGCATGGAACTCGATTCTCATTTGACCAGCCTTCCCTACATTTTTCTGGTTTAATGTAACATGAATCCTGTTCAGCACCATCTAAGTAACACGTGTTACCTGGAGAAGTGAAATGATTGCTTGTGAAGTCTGGGGCGTCGACTCCACGAGTTAAGGTGGCGGGGCCCACTCCGTCTGGACAACCCTGCCTCAGAATTAGCACCGAGTGAGAAAGAGCGTCGAGAATAGAGAGAGAGAGGGGGGGAGAGAGAGAGAAGGAGAGGGAGGACAGAAGTTTTATCTGGCACCTAACTCGGCCGTGCCGGCTGCATGTTTCATATTAGTTTAGTGGCCTCGGAGGTTGGGGATATTGTGGCTTCCTCCGGTCCTTATCTGCGTGTCACAGAGGAAGGGGATGAGGGGTGGGAGGCACCGCCGAGCCTGCCCGAACAATCCCGAGCGCGCCCGAGCACTTAGAGTCGTCGCAGGTTTATCTGACTCGTGGCCCGGCCCTGTTTCCCCTCGCAGAATCACCGGTAGCTACAAGAGGTGAAAGCACTCCTTTTTTTTTTTTTTTTGCCGTCGCTCTCCCAGCTGCACCGCACAAAATGTACACACACACACACAGACACACATGTGTGGTGTCGCCCAAGTCTGCGGTCGCCACCCTACCCTCCATTAAGCCGCAACCCCTTTCCGACCCACCCCCTTTCCGTCTCCCCCTGATCTGGACTTTGGCTGAGTGACCAGATCCGCGCTGAAATGCCTGGTTATAAAATTCGAGCACCCCCAATACACTCTCCCGCTAGCCAAGAGGTGTGCCATTAGCAAACACTGCCCCGCTCCGGTGCAACTTTTTTTGTTTCGTTTTAGTCGTTTCTTTTTCTCGGCGCGGCTGAAAAGAGCTCGGGGAATTTTTAAACCCAGCGACGCCGGAAAATACACATTGCGGCGGAATAATTTGGAAAAGTAACCCTTCCCTCGTGTTAGGGTGGAATGTCCCGCCTTTGGGAGCTGTTCATTAGGTCGAGGTTCTTATTTGGTTTCGCGTTCTGGCGTCACCACGGTACCTTTTTCCAATACCGAAGCCGCAGTTCGGAGAGCAACGTACTATGTTTGGTCGCGTTATTCGTGGGCTGGACTGTGAAGTGGCGCTGGAAAGCTCTCGCAGTGAGCAGGAAGAACACAAACCTACTGCCTCCATGTTATTACAGTCACGGTCGCCATCTGATGTAACCTGAATTAATTATCGGGTATCATACGACAAGTAAAATTGGCTAACAGCAAATATAAATAATTACTATGTGTCCCGTTTTCAAATTTCCTCATTAGAGCGATTAATTATCTGACTTCAACAACCAGGTCAGCCCACGAAGAATCAGACTGTTTAATAACTAGGGTTAGGATCTTAATGACAAGTCATATTTTTTTCCTGCCTTCCTTTTGAGCTGTAACGCTGAATTAAACACTTATTGAATGTTTCTGATTGTATTTAGATGTATTTTACATAGCAAATAAATCGGTATTCAGGTCATTTTCTAGTTTTGGTCATATTATGATAGTATTTATAGTCATATTTTGAAGAAAAATCAGATAATTTTTTATTAGTAGCGGGAATTTAATGATGGATGAGAAGAAATTAAGATAATTATTCACAGAACTTTACTAACAATATACATTGGAGGAAAAAAAACTAATTGTCTTTGAATTTGTTAGAATTCATCAGTCAAGTATTTAAATTACACATTACTGTCACTCTCTAAACGTTAATGTTCCATCCGCCTTTTAACCTCGACAATACAGCATCAGCATGCCAGTGTCGAACCGCTTCAATCAATGCGTCATTGTCGCCAATAATTTAGAAAATAATCCTCTGTCAGTGTTAAATTTGCAGTGAATCACTGAGTACCACCATGCCGAAAACAAAACTTTTGAAAGTGCGAAGTTATGAAGTTTGTGAGATGAATATTTTCTACATACGAAAGGGCTCTTTTCTGTAAATTATGCAAAATCAAAGGGGCTGCAACAAAGCGATTTAAAATTTAATTTTCCGATGGTACAGCTAGTACACGGAAGGAAATTATACTATCTACATGAAAGCGACACTACTAGATAAAATGAATTATCTATAAGTGAGGATGTTTTCATGTATGATAAATTTAAATGTTTGGTCATATTTGTTATTTTTAGGTCATATTTATCCGTTTTAAGGTCATACTTGGATACATATTTCTCTAATTTTTTATTTTTTTTGGTCCTATAGATCCGAATCCTATTATTAACATTTCCACTCAACAGAAAATTACAGCGTATTTGGATGAGAAGACCCAGCTCATCTCGAACACGTTCAATCTGCTGCACCTTTAATTTTGAGTTTAAAACACTGTTAATTAATTTCATCAACCACAAATGATGGTCATTGTTGTTGCCAACAATTTAATATCACCGTTCCAAAACCTCTTGATTTATTTAACAGCTGCATCTATTACCAAAACCAATATTCACATAGCACTCCTTGATTTGATTTATGACACAAATTACAAATATATTTGTGTTTCCATAGTACGGAACGTAAAAACATGTGCAGTACGACAATTGGCGCTCAACACTTTCTGAGCTCCGCTACCGCCAAAGATTTTAACACCGCTTATCGATAGTAGCTCACAGTCTAGGTGGTGACAGCCAGCTTGCGATAGCCAGAAAAGGCCTGACACCTGATGAAGACAGCAGAGATAGCTGTAGAAACGTTTTGGTTATACGACACCTACGGCTGGACAACCGAGAGGGTTAAATTGATACTAGGTTACTAGCTTATTCTATCCCCAAAGATATACATACTACGGCTTACGGGATCCTAGGATACAACAAATTAATTTACACACATTACTACAATTATATATAAGCATATGCAATTAATTAAAGCAAAATAATAATGATTGGTGGGTGTGATATTGTCACACCGTGGGAAAAGGTCGCGAATGTACGCGATGAGTAGCTAACTCGGTGGTTTGTAGCAAGATAAAAGAATAATCGACTCAGTTGTAGCAATAGTTTATTTGTCAACAGAAATATGTACGCAACAAAACATTTACAACGTCTTACGAAAAAAAAAATTAGAAAAACCATTTTGGGCCTGTTCCACTTACGTATAACACAAACTCGTGTTAATTTACAACACAAAGCAAAATATATAATTTACATTACAATTACAATTTAAATAACATTAAAAAACATTTTCGTTGAAAATTTAAATTGCAAAATATTTGCATTACAATACTTCAACGTCGAAAAGTGTAAAGCCAAAATATATAAAAATAAAATAAATAAATAAAAATAAAAAATACTTCCCTTTAACTTCTTTATAAGTACTTGTTTATGTTTTCCTACCACGAACAACATTTATTACCACTTTCTTTTTTTATTATTTTCCCTCTTTTGCCGTCGCATATGCCCCCTCCTTTTCCACCAGTTTTTCTGGCCGCAGCTGTAACAGCAAATTTTTCAGCCAACTTCGGACTCATTAACAGGTGCGAGTTAAGTGGAACTGGTGTGTTGTGGGGCAGAGTTGGCGATGAAAACACACATTGAAGCCTGCGCGACTTGCAGTGTGGGGTCGAGATCTGTTGATGCCGGTCACGGAGGCGCGTGTTGACCACTCAGTCCACTTGAGCGACGCAATTACGTCTCGCCCACTCGTGTGCGTCTCCACTGCGCCACCTGTTGTCACAACACGAGTTACGACCAGACTACTGCGAGTAGACTGCTGGGAGAGATCTACTACGCATGCCACAGTTCATCTAATATCCGAAAATCAGATCAGAAAAACCCAGAACCTTAGATTCTTTCCTTCTTGATAGTAATGCCATGCTATGCGGGGCTCATAAAGCATGTGGACTAATATCTCTGTTTTACATCTAAATCTGCTATTCTGTAATATTCGTAACACATTGATAAGCTTCTAGTAGCCTGAAATAACACTCCGAAGAATCACTTTCCACTCGTTTATTTTCCAGAGTGTCCTATAATAACATTACACAAGGCATTGTCTCAGTCCAAAGATACTAAATACATACTTACAAATATTCCAGCGATTCTAACTTTTCAAGTAATTTGCAACTCTCTGCTCAACTAACTGACATGTCTCTGCCGCTTGTTTATAACGACGCTACAGAAAGATCCAGAATAATTCAAACAGTTCCGAACGATGTTTCTAGAATTCTAACAATAACAATTAAATCCACACAAAAACAATTATAGATTGTACAAAATTACTCACAATCGTTATAAAACACCTTGAAATGAAAGTTGTTACATTTTAAATCTAAATCTGCTATTATGTAATTGATAAGTTTCTGGTTGCATGAAATAACACTCGAAGAACACTCGTTTTGTTTTCCCGAGCGCCCTACAATATCATTACACAGGGCATTGCCTCAATCCAAAGATACTAAATACATACATACAATATATCAGCGATTCTAACTTTTCAAGTAATTTACAACACTCTGCTCAACTAACTGACATGTTTCCTGCGCTCGTTTATATAGACGTTGCAGAAAAATCCAGAGTAATTAAAAGAGTTCCGAACGACGTTTCTAGAATTCTAACAATACTTTAACAATTAAACCCATACAGAAACAATTACAAATTGAACAAAATCACTCACAATCATTATGAAACGCCTTGAAATGAAAGTTAATACTGTTTACATACATTTACACAGAAAATTATGTCAAAACCGTCACAAATTGTCCTCAAAACATAGTAGCTCACATCAGTACTTACAGTACTTTTAATTAATTTTTCATACATAATACTGTCCTTCAACACATTACATAGCATGTACATAGTTTCTCTACATAAAATCATATTCATTTAAATTACAAATATCCACAAAATTACAATTATTCACAAGGAAAATATGCAAATTCACAATTAATCATCTCCCATCTTGTTATACATAATTCTTCAAATAATATTTCATATAAGGGCTAGTCTGAGGGCTGTAATAACATGATCATTAAAACTTCAAAATAGGATTAAAATTCTGTACTGTATAATACCTCGATAAGACATAAGTTTCCTTGTAATATATCTATATTTTCCTATGGTGGTTTTGACTAATAAGATGTAGAAAAACCAGGAACCACAAATTACTCGTAAACTATAGTAAGAAATTGTTTTCTTCAGCCTGTAAACTGAACTTTTTTTATTTTTATTTTGTGGCTTTACGCCTCGTCGACGTCGAGATCATTATAGACGGGAAGGGACTGAGGATAAGGAATGGAAGCAATTTGGCCATGCCTTTTTGATGAAAATATCCAGGCATTCGCCTGGAGTGATTTGGGGAAACAACGGACGGGGATTCGAAGCAGCATTCTCCCGATTGTGAGGCCAGAGAGTTACCGCTCACCAACCACGCTCGGTGTGAACTGAAAGATGGATCACAGAAACAGCAGCAGATATTAGAAACACTGTAGGCACATTGCTTGTGCGTGTTCTATGGAACATCGCGAACATCATCGTTAGGACGTGGAAGGGCGAAGGCGGGGGAGAAGGAAGTTTAATAACAGTCATCAGATAAGATGGGAGATAGCGCTGCGAAAAAAGATTTAATAAGGATGCACGCGAGAGCGGGGCCGTCTCCCGGAAGGTCAGCCGGTCGGATGGCTATCTCTGGTCGCATTGCTGCCACCACTACAACGGCGACAGGGCTGCCACCACAGCAACTCTCGAAACTACGGAAATGTGGGACCAGCCAGTGTTGTCGGAACGTGGTTCATAACTGTCTGCAAGTTACTCCTTATATTCCAATTCATTGTATATATGTTGCTTTTACGCTGGAGATACCAAACTGAGTTTAATAAAAGGCTTTTTCTCTTGAATTCAATACTAAGTGATACTTCTGCAACTTGGAGACTTATAATGAACTAGCTTTTGCTTGCATCTTCTTTCACATGGATCAGAAAAGCTCTCGGTCCGTTTGCGAAAGTCATCATTAATTTACATAATTTCCACGTTTGCCAACAGAGCTCACCAACTCAGGGGATTTGCCACAATACGACCTTCTTTCGGCTTTAAGGACTGAAAGTGGCTACTCATGGAAAAAACATACTAGGGATATTCATATATATTTCTTTGTTAATGTTTCCGTCAAGTTTTCGTTTTCTGCTTCGTCCGCATTTAAGTTAATGCAACTATAAACGTCCCAGATTTTATACTAGGCTTGAGATTTCAAACTGAGGAAAACATTTTTTTATGGGTTATGTTTCCGATTAGCAACTAAACAAATGCTTATGATGGAAGACGCGTTTCGCCTTTATTTAAGACATCTTCAGTGACCTAGGCAAACATATGTATGTATATATATAATGATGTTATTTGATTTTTGTTCAGTTTTCTGATATTATTAACTAGGTACTTACAGTTTTTATATATGCATTAACACGCGCAAGTTCGTGTTTCCATACCAGCTACTATTCTCGCTGTACCACTACTGTCCAAAGATTTGTAGGCTACATTCTGGCGAATTTCACCGGCCACGAACTGTATATAAACTTTTTTGTTGTTGTTGACATCCAAAAGTTGTGAGCCAAGGATTATGTGTTGTCGAACTATTTCTTATTTTGAATCTGTGGTCATTAGCTATGTCTGTTCTGTGGTGGCATGTTTGATCATAGGATGTGTGCTATTTATTTCTGTTTAAGTGTCTTGAATAAATAGCACACATCCAAAAATCAAACATACCGCCACAGAATAGATATAGCTAATGACCACGGATTCAAAATAAGAAATAGTTCGACAACACATAATCTTTGGCTCACAACTTTTGGATGTCAACAACAACAAAAAAGTTTATATACAGTTCGTGTCCGGTGAAATTCGCTATAATGCAGCCTACAAAACTTTGGACAGTAGTAGTAGTGTTCAAGTGCCAGGCAAAGAAGTATCCTTATAAGTATCTCGTCAACATTGGTTCAGCAGTTTTCAAGTTTGGACAGATGATTAATGAAACAGTTTGGTGTTCTGAATATATTTTAATTTCCTGTTCCGAAGACATATGATATAGCGTCATGAAAAATAACTCGGATTGTAAGTCAGATCCTTAGCTACCAAACTAAAAAAAAAATAGACACAGACAACTTACAGATTTTTAGTGGTATAAATAAAAATCTGCTAAATTTGTCTCTGGAAATTACCGTATAACACAGTCAGTAACTGATATGGTAAAAGAGCTGGAATGGTATTCGTTGGAAGACAGAAGAAAGGGGCAAAAGATGAGCGTGACACTCGACTTCAGGCACAAGAGTGTGGGAAGATTTTGTTTCATACATAAGGGGATCAGGGATTGGAATAAGTTACCAAGAGAATTGATTAATAATTTACCAAAAATTTTGAAACAATTTAAAGTTGAAAATTGTAGATGGCAAAAGTAAGGTGGGTGGAGGAAAGGGGGAAGAAATGGGTGTGTAGGGAAATTGCATCTGGAGCGCGCGCTCCATCGCAATTAAATTAAATTAAATTGTCCTTTTCATAAAAAAAGAGGAAAGTTTCTCTGCAAAAATGGTTAAGCGTTTAGCAACCTCGTTTATGTGGGGACATAATGTTTACTTGTGTAGCGGTCTCTGAACATTGAGGCTCAGAACGTTAACGTCGAGTTAGGGAGAAGTGTCCTTCCCCCCGGATATCCTGATTACTGCTTTAGGAGTTATTATGTAACACCCAGAAGTACGCTCTAAAGATCTCCCTCTACCAGGTCAAAAATACACATTACGCGATAACCAAACGTACTGAACATTTAATCCTAGATTTCACTACCGCGAGTTAGTGATTTCGTCTCCTAGCGTATTCTTAGATACCGGTAGAGTAAGATAGCAGGAAGTATACCAACAAAGCTCCGGTAAAAGAGCATGGAAAGTGTATTTTCCTAGTCTGACGTTCGAGCTGCTTTTATTCAGCGTTAAAGACGATTCTGGTTCGATTCCCGACCCGGCTACCGATATTTCGACTGCAATCAGGCGAATAACAGATTGGTCCCTCCAGAAGGTTTGTTGTCGAATTGCCTCCTATTGGTTGTCCGTAATACTTCTCCAGTTATAATGATATCGACGTTGACCAGCCCTAAGGCCAAAAGAAAATTTGTACATTAACATTTAACCAAGAGATATCAGCTGTCTAAAGCAACTTACGTTCTACGCTGTCCAAGAATTTCCATAACCCTTCAGCGCATCTAATGTGACCTTTACCAAATACAGCTGCAATCATTAATTTTTTGATTTGTGTGTTTTTAACATAAAATAGTCTGGGCTACAATCATTATTCATCATGTATGTTTATACAGGAATGAAATAAATGAAAGATGCAGATGACCAAACGAATTTTACCGAAGTGCCAGATGACTGATTGGAAGGAGAGAGCGGCATATAACAGTAGATGGATTATTCACAAGATTTACATATGGTTTTGAAACAATGCTGAAGAAACAAAGGTATATTAATAGAATGCGGACCACAGAGATCAAGTTTCAAAGGAGTAGGAGTGGCCCAACGAGATTGGACAAGTTGCAGAATGAGTATGTGATAACAGCAGTTAAAAGCAATTAAAAGACTTTAGTGGTATCCACACATGAAGAGGATCAGTGCTGAAAGGATGCCAAAGGAGATTTATAATTTGTAGTTGGAAGAAAAGAAGACTCGTTGAACACCACTGGATGGACGGATTAAAGGAACAGAAAAGAGTGTACAAGACAGAGGAACAAACTGAAATATAATGGAAAAGGAGGAATGATGGAAAGATAGGCGATGTTAAAGAGAACTGTGTTCCCACCAGAGGTTCTAACCAGGATGGTGACAATTTATGTGTATACACACTTTGTATAGCCATTAGATCTTCCGTCAACAGACATCCATAAAACAACAGTTCCACGTGTTATATTTGTTACCAACATCCCTTCATCTCAACCAAGACAAAAGCTGCAGCAGTGAATAAAATATACGAGTATAGGATGTTTTACCTCTTACGACAAAGCATACCCAGTTTCCGTCAAAATACACTTTCCTTTTGAAATTTAGGTTAAGACTGAGTCAGCTGGTGGCCCCTACACAGTGTACGTGTCCTCAGCCCCTACGTGTGCACATTGCAACCCGCCGCACACAACGGTCGTTTTGGTAGGAGCAGCTTCAGGGGTTACATTAAATATTCTAATCGTATACAAACAATATTTTTGTACCAATTATCGAAAATTACAACAAAAACATTCAAGAGGATTTAAATTAATTTAATTTAATTGGAGCGCACGCTCCAGTGGCAATCTCCCTACTTACACATCTTTCCCCTTTCTTATACCCTTCTTCTTTTTTATTTAATTATTTATTTTATTTTATTTTTTGCTTTCTACGAATTTTATCATTAAATTCTCTCGGCGTTTTTGGTAAATAATTCTTCATTTCCCTTGGTAATTTATTTAGATATCTAACTCCTTTACCTACACAAGAAAATTTCACGACGCCATTATGCCCGAAATCGAGAGCCAGCTGGTAGTCATGGTGATCTGAAGAAAGGGGAAAAGTGGGTGTGTAGGGAAATTTCCACCAGAACGTTCGCTAATTTAACTAATTTAACCTTTTTCTTCCATGTGCCTTTCGTAATTGTTCCACCAATATCTTTCCACGCCTCGTCACTAATATACGCCTTATAGATTATGACATCCAATATTGCTTCCAAACAATATTGTAAATTCAAATTAATATACTCCCTTTGTTGAATTTTTAATTTAAACAACCCAACAACATACCGAATCGTATTTTTTAAGGATAGAGTGGGGAGGTAATTCTAGCGTGCGAAAGTTGCACATGGACTTGCAGGAAACGATAACAAATAGCCAATAAATAACTTCTCAGAAAACTCGACATTGTGTTTTACACTAGTTAAGAGATAGTAAAAGGAACAAAATAAGCTTTTGTCCTTTCACTGATAAAAGATATCTAAGAACTTTTCCCGTGACGTGGTGAGCGATTGAAGTCCTTAAGAAGTGGAAAACCAAGAAGTCGTTAGTCAGGCGATTCGCGTGAATTACTGGAGGGTCGTGATTCACTCAGCCTCTAAGAAGCGAAGTTCTGAAGGAGATAGTGGGTCAAACCGAGAGAATAAATAGCCTTGGCGGTAGCAGAGATGTTGCAACACAAAACACAGAGAATTCATTACTTATTCGAGGTCAAACAGTTGATGGAGTTGAAAGGCGAAATTCTTCAGCGCCATCCTTGAGATACGGTAAAGCACATGGTATGATCTGGTGACGTCTTTCTGTACAGTCTTTTTAACGGTGTCTTACAGATGTCGTATTACACCATGTCCTGTCACGGTCGCCATGATAGGTATTTGGTTGTAAGAAATAATTAATCGGAAGAATCACTTTCGATTTTGTTTATTTTTCCATAAGGCATAGACTCCATCCAAAGATATTAAGTACAAACATAAATAAATATACCAGCGATTCTCACTTTCAATTAACTTGCAGCAACTGACAATTAACTAACTCTTCTCTACCGATCGTTTATATAAACGATACAGATATTTCCAGAATAATTCAAACAGTTCCGACCGACGTTTCTCGAATTCTAACAATACTTAAACAATTAAAATCGCATTAAAACAATGAGAATTCATACAAAATCATTCACAATCATCATCAAACACACGGAAATGAAAATGAAAGATATTTACACACAAAATTATCTACATAAATCTGTCCAAACCACTCAGAATTGTCCTCTTAACATCGCGGCTCACCTCAGCACTTACAATTACAGATTTTTAATTCATGTTTCATGCATAACACTGTCCTTGAACACATTAAATTACATTTTACGCAGTTTCTTTCCATAAAACAAAATCACAATTAATTATACGTAAAATATACAAAAACATTATTAATCAACTCCCAACTTGCTATACACAATTCTCAAAATACAATTTCAGAAACGAAGGCCGTTATAAGTTTTAACCAACTAAATTACCATTTTGGGAGGATTCCAATTATCTGCACTCAATCAGCAGACATCCACGCGGGAAGAATAATATTTGATTTTGCTAATGCAGAAAAGCTAGTATCAGTCAACGACAAAACTTTACCAAAATATCAATTTCGTTTTCTGATTAGAACAGTTATATTTTTTTGTCTTTTGTATTTCAATGTTCTTGTCACGTATAGCTTCTGAATTTTCAGTTTGAAGAAGCAGATAATCTATATTTGATCTCTTTCAATGGGAAACCCTGGCTGTGATCATCAGAGATGATCTTAGTGATGAAAAACCCCATGCGGTGTTCGTGTGTTATTTATTGTTTTGTTTATACTGGTTGATATACTATATTGAGTGCAACTTGGGACTTGTGCCACTTCATAGGCATGATAGCTCAAATTTTTTCTATTCTCTCGTTTCTGTTTTCATTTAGTTTTCTGTTTTGTTGAAGATCTCTGTGTTTATAAGTGGGATGTCAGTTTGGTTGTGTAGTGCGTCTACGGCTGTAATCTTGGAGCGTTGAAGATCTTAAGTAGGCATCGGTTTTGGAGTCTCTGGATCTCCTGGATGTTGGTGTCGCTTGCGAGCCCCCTTATCTGGCACCCATGGAGGATGAGTGGTTGTATCACGTATTTATATAGTCTCATTGTAGTTGGGGTGTGGAGATTATTGCTCCATAGAACTGGTGATAAGTTCGTGGCTACTGTTAGGCCTCTTGTCTTTCTCTCCAGAATATGTTGGCGGAAAAGTGGTTTATTGTCTAATGTGATCCATAAGTACTAGTGCTCCATGGTTCAGGCAATGTGTCCCTTGATATTTAGGTTATCGTTGATTTGTGGCCTTTTTTGGTGAAGTAGATTCTTGTGCATTTACCAGGGTTTATTTTAACCATGTTTTTCCTGTACCAGTTGTTAAATGCGTCTAGTCCTTGCTGTAGGGGTCTGATGTTAGATTCCTGTTATAGTGAAAATGGTCGCATCGTCGGCAAACTGGGTCATCTTCGCTTGGGGTGGAGTCGGGATCCTGTTAATGTATACGTTAAAAAGCCTCGGAGCTATCATCGAGCCCTGAGGCAGGGGTACCTCAAGGCTCAGTCATTGGACCCGTACTATACAATATATACACGGCTGATATCCCAAAAACCGACCAAATCCACTCGGCTCTGTACGCCGATGACACCTCTCTATTCACGAAGAGCATGCGAGTAACTCACGTCGTCACAAAGCTACAAAGAGGGTGCAACAATATAGAGAATTGGGCAAAGAAATGGCGCTTGGCTTTCAACGCGGCAAAAAGCCAAGCAGTCATGGTAACCAGAAGAGCTGTACCTCCCCTACAGTCTGTGAAACTCTTCGGTGAAGGCATCAAATGGACACCCACTGCCCTCTACCTCGGTGTCACGATCGATAAGCGTCTTACGTGGAAGACACACATACAAAACACGCGGATCAAAGCTATGAACAGGATGAAGCAGTTGTACCCAGTGTTAAATCCAAAGTCACCTCTTAATCCAAAAACCGCAGTTACCTTATATACTGCAACCATCAGGCCCATCCTAGAATATGCATCACCTGTTTGGGGAAATGCCGCGCCCACAAACATCAAACTACTCCAACGAGTTCAAAACCGTGCCATACGGTTCGCATACAATCTACCAAGGGACACCGCGACCGATGTGCTGCACCGTATAAGTGGTCTCCCTACTTTGAAAGAACGCTTCAGAACTACTGCAAAGAAGTTATACACGCAGTGCCACAACCACGATAACCCACTAATAAAACAGTTGGGTACTCATGTACAGTATAACAGTAACACTCGATGGGCGGTAAAACTGGCAAATGATGATACCATAAACTGAATAATGCCCTATCCCGACCCGGCAAGTCGAGTAATGCCAACCATAACATAATGACAACCACACAAGACCTGAAAGGAGATGCGCTAAGCGCAAAAACTTCCCATTACTCTGAGGAAAATGCTACCTCAGGAGAACATTGCCATGGATCGAGCCCTGAGGAATTCCGGCGGGTACGGGATAAATTTCGGTGTAAACAGCGCCGCAGAGCGCGTAGCGGGCCTCGTAGTAAACCGGCCTGACGTGCAGCGGGCCTCGTAGCGGACCCGCTGGACGTGTCGCCCGTGCCATTAGGCGCGGGCCGGGGCGGCGACAGAGCCGTAATTCGTGGTCGCTTCGTGTGAGGTCTGCCTCCCACGCGGCGAGCAGCGCGAGGCAGCCGAGCGAGGCGACGCACAGCGGAGCGAAGTCGCCTCAGCTTCACACGCAGACGAGGAGCAGCAACTCAGCACTGTGCCGACACGTAACACCTCTCCGTCCAGCCCTGTTACTGTTGAGGTGCGAATACGCTCAGCAAATCACGTTAATCGTATGGCGACCAAGCGCTTCGTTGGGAAAGATTTGCTACGGGAGGCAAATCGGAGCCAACGAAGCGGTTGACCTTGGTTGGGATTCGGGCTACTGGCGGTAACATCAAAGGGTTGGCGTTCGGTTGGCCCTTGGACCCCGTCCTGTTGTAGATCCTGGTGTAGACGCCGAAACAACGTTGGTTCATTATTTTGTTTCTTGTCTTGTCAAACGGGTGTGTGTTTGCAAATTTTTTACTATTGTGATTATTGTAGGTCATTTCTTCCACAGTTGCTGCTTAAATTAAAAATTATTCTTTAATAATCACGCCAGTACAACTGGTTTGGATAATAAGCTAAACAACAGCAACGCACACACAAAAATTGAAGTTTGACAATGTCTTGTACGAAAACTGTGCTTCAAAGTGAATTCATAAGATACCAATTTTGTACAAACTGTGTAAATATGTACAATAGTGTAAACAGCATGCTGATTGAGGTCACAGGCGACAGCCAACCACACCTTAAAACAGAAATGTAAAATAAAACATTGTACGCTGAAGATACCTTGACGAGAGGCGAAACGCGTCCGTCAAATAAATACTATCCAAAACGGTTGTACTGGTGTAATTGTTAAAGAATAATTATTAATTTTTACTATTGTGTTCAAAACACAGAGTATGGAGTGGATTAACGAGACCTCATTAAAACCAGTCACTTTTTGTCTTGACTGGGATTGTTTATGGAACCTTACGAACTGTGAATATAGAGACAAACTGAAGAGATTAGCCTCTTGGAGTAAAATAAGTGAGCTTTTACATTTTAATTAACGAGATATGAAGAAGAAAATTGAATATTTTTTTGGCATTTTTTCGCCGTAAAAGGGAAAGAGAAGGAAACAAATGTGAAATTGGCAGTGGCGCTGATGACGTTTACAAATCAAATTGATTTGCCTATGGCAGTATTGGCTTCATGCAGGATAGATTCGCAGTCAAAAAATAATATAAAACGCTAGAAACTTCGACGAAATTCCAGATGGCCTAGTCCCTTGGCGCCAAGCAGTTGGTTTGGTGAGGACGAGATGCCGAACGCCAACGTATTGGGGACCAACGTTGGTCCCAGAACGTTGGCTGTCGTTCATTTTCCTAGTGTATTCCCAGAAGAAAGAAATAAGGTACCCATTAAATAAGTTTAAAACTACTGGAGTGGATGAAAAAGTGACTCACTAGGTAGTGGAATTCTTAAAAGGCATAAAGCAAAGCGTTATAGTACTAAATGCAGTTTCAAAAGAAGTGGAGCTGAATATCGGAGTGCCACAGGGTATTATACTGGGACCACTGTTAATGATCACTTAACAACTAATTGTGTTTATAGTTTACAGTCAGAATTTAGGTTCTTGAAGATGATATTAGGTATATAGCAGTATCAAAACAAGAGAAGACTGTGAATAGCCGCAAGGTGATCTGGATAGAATATCTGATTGGGTAGGTCATCATGGAATAAAGATAAATGCCGAGAAGAGTCAGCTTATTAGGTACACGGATAAAAAAACTAAGGGTCAATTATGATTACCGGGTGACGTCAAAACTGCTTGTTGAAGGCTTGATATGTGAATATCTTGGCATAACGTTTGATTACAAACTCAACTGGACAGAGCACATTGGGCGGGTGGTAGAAAAAGGTTACTAAATCCTTCATTTACTGGAGAGGGCGATAAGAGGATGTACCAGAGAAGTTAAGGAATAGGTTTTAGTCAGACCATTCGTTGAATATGGTGGTGTAGTTTGGGATCCTGTTTTTGGCTATCAAAAACAGGAGTTGGAGAATATGCAAAGGAGAGCAGATAGATTTGTGTTTTTAAATTACCGCAGGACCCAGTCAGTAACTGATATGATAAAGGAGCTGGATTTGGAGCCTTGGATTTTTTTTTTACTGCTTTACGTCTCTCAACTGCGATGTCTTTAGAGACGGGAAAGGATGGGGGCAAGGAATGGGAAAGAATTCAGCCATTGCCTTTTTAAGGAAGCATCCAGGCATTTGCCTGGAGTGATTTGGGAAACCATGGAAAACCCAAATCTGGAAGCCCGGACGGGGATTCGAACCGCCGTCCTCCCGAATGCGAGGCCAGAACGCTATCTGTTACACCACCACTCTCGGTGGGAGCCTTCGGAAGACAGACGGAGGGTGAAGAGAGTGCTGGGAGTGTACAATGCGTATATTGGTGGAATGGTAATGGTCAAAGAATCAGGATCAGTGCATGGAAGGGAAGAGATGACCATGGCGACAAGTTGACACTCGATTTTATGCATATAGGAGTGGCAAAATTTACTTTCGTGAATATGAGTGTCAGGGATTGGAGCAAAATTACCAAGTGAAGTGATGAATAATTTGCCAAAAACGCTGATGGACACGTGCTGAGGTAGTTAGCGTGGTGACGGGTTTTGTGCGTGTGTTTTTCGAGGCACCGGCAGTGTTTCGCGTCGGTCGCGTCAGAGGGCGTCCTCTGACGAGAAGACGGCGCCGCCGCAGGCCGCGTCGGTCAGGACGAGGCAGCGCGTGATTAAAACGGCGGCTCCTGAAACAACAGCGGCAGTGTGTGTGTGGTGATGAAACAGCCCGCGGCTGAGGTGCCGCCGCTTGTCATCACGCATGCAAATCCGCCCTCGACCGCCGCGCCGCCATCTCGCCGCGCCTAATGCCGTTACGACACACTCGCCACCCTCCACCCCTGGCGGTATACACCGTGTGTCCACACTCACAGCCGTCTTAACAGCAAAAAGACCGCTATCGTTGTCAGTTCAATGTTACAGCAAAAAATCATTCAAATTCAAACATCACATCAGTAGTAAATCTCTATTGTCAGCGCGTACTTGCCATGCCCTGTAAGAGAGCGTCTATTAATTTCGTGAAGTGTTATTTCTGAAATCTGCTCCCCCTCCTGTAGTGAGATTTGGTGAGATTCAGTGAGATTTTGTGAAATTTAGTGAGATTCTGGTGAGATTTGGTGAGGCTTGGTGAGATCTCGTGGAACGCCCCTCCCATGGTGAGTTGAGATTTTAAGTGGACCCCACTCCTCTTTGACGACCTTATAACATTTTTTTAGGTCTACTATCCTTCAAGAAATTAAAAAGATGACATAAGATTTCTGTCTTCCCCCTCACCCCCCATTTCACCTTACGTTATTAATGGACGCATCTAATAGTCTACTGGGAATATATTAATTCCCAGTGAGGATTTGGTGAGATTCAGTGAAATTTTGATGAGATTTTGGTGAGATTCAATGAGATTTTGTGAGATTTAGTGAGAGTTTGGTGAGATTTTGGTGAGATTTGGTGAAATTTTGCGAGACTTGGTGACATCTGGTGGGACGCCCGTCCTATGTTCCAGTGAGATCATAATGGGACCGCACCCACCTGCTGACGACCTCGTAACCTTTTTTTTAGCTCTATTATTCTTCAAGAAAGTAAAAAGATGAAATAATGTTTCTGTCATCTCCCTCGACCCCTTGATGAGATTTCATGAGGTTCCGTCGGACCACTCCCTATTTCACCTTGCGTTATTAATGGACGCCTCTAATAGTCTACTGCGAATATTATAATTCCCAGTGAGTATTTTGTGAGATTTGGTGAGATTCAGTGAGATTTTAATGAGATTTGGCGAGACTTGGTGACATCTGGTGGGACGCCAGTCCTATGGTCGGGTGTGATCTTAATGGGGCCGCACCCACCTGCTGACGACCTCGTAACCTTTTTGTTTTAGCTCTACTATTCTTCGAGAAAGTAAAAAGATGAAATAATGTTTCTGTCATCTCCCTCGACCCCTTGATGAGATTTCGTCGGACCACTCCCTATTTCACCTCGCGTAAATAATGGACGCCACATAATAGTTTGTTGGATTTGCCGATTCCGGACATGTTATTGCAGGCCGGCTTTGTAGGATTTCACTGCTGAGCTATCCGAACGATTAGTTGGACCGTTGGAGTTTCTAGCTGAAGAAATGGTCAATATCCTCTTTTATTAGAGTCTTCACATCCGGGTGGCGTGGTGAGCTTTGTCGGTAGGTCTATAACTATAGTGGCTAGTGTAATTTTGTATGTTATCATGTTGGCAGCAAACTGATCTGGTGGCTCAGTGGTTAAGGCCTCCGCCAGGAGATCGAAATCTCCCCACTTCGAACCCCAGTCTCAGTGAGGATTTTGAAATGCCCTTTAACCCAACTTTTACCTCTGGCACAACCAGGGCCGGAGTTAGGGAGGGGTAAGCGGGGCAAAAGTACCCCGGGCCCGAGCGTCCGAAGGGGGCCCTTCGTCCCGGGTGACTAACTAAACACAAATAAAAAATTTTAAAACTTTCTTAAAAAAGGAAATTTTTATTTTTATGGATTAAAATTTTCTGACTTTATCAAAAAATCAAGTTAAAAGAACTATTTTTTCGGGGGGGGGGGGAAGGGAGAGGGCCCTAAGAACGCTTATCTGGGGCCCGAGAATTCTAGCGCCAACCCTGGGCACAGCCTGCTGTGTAATGTGAAGTACGCCAGAACGATTCTATGGTTAGGATTCTGCGTTAAACTCTGATTTCTTTTTTATAATTTCCTCCCTGAGCATTCCCCTACCCTGAGATCCGATAGGGGAACTATTTACCTGTCGAATATCGTATCAATGAAAAGGCTATCATTCTATACATAACTTTAGAAGGTTACTTGGTGCCGGGATACACTTAGGGCTTCCCGTTGCCTTCTGTATCCACACACTGACAATCACTACTGATTCATACGCCTTTTAGGACCGTTTCCAAACCCAAGGCAAGAAGGTGATCCACTCTCCCACCTTCCTTTCAGGAGGAAGTTGGTAAGGAATAGGTGACCTTCCTTTCAGGAGGAAGTTGCTAAGGAATAGGTGACATTTTATACGGGGAATCATTGCCATAACCACGTCTATGCAAACGATGTGTACCACGTGATGAGAAGGTTGATATCTGGTTGTGAGAGGCTAGTATAGTCGCCCAAAACCTTACACCCCATTTATATGATTTATTTATTTATTTCTTGTCTGAAACGTATATTTACACAATCACAAACATCAAATTGTACTTCACCAAAACTTGGCCACATCCACTACATTTCTGAGGCCTCATACAGTTCAGCTGCCGAGCAGGATGCTGGACACAGTCGACACTGGAGCACGTGTTGGACAGTCTGGTCTTCTCCGCAGTCGCACTTGATGTCATAGCCCCATCTTGCTAGGTTGACTTTGTATCTGCCCATTCCTGATCCTAATTAAGCTTATTCAGAGATTTCCATAACAACCATCCCTTGTTATAGCCAGATGGTAAAAATTCAAACAATCATCTCCATCAATGGGGAATGTGAACAATAGTTTCCCACAGTCGTAACCTGGCTTTCTCAATTGTAGTTGTAATTTCCTGCGTGTTCCTAGGAAACTTTTCCTGGACTTCAGTCTTTGCCTGTGTGGTATATTCCCACGTAATAGATAAGTTCTTACACGATTCACTTTCCTCCGTTGCTTGTTCGCCGCTGTTTCTGTTCGAACAGAAGCTGGTGCTATTCCTGCAAGGCGGTGGAGCCATTTAATTGGAGCGGATTTTAAACAGCCTGCTACGATTCTGGAGGTATCATTAAGTGATTTATATGGTAACAAGATGGAATACTCCACTTGTGAACAAACGGGCCGTGGGAAGGGAGCCGCCTGAGTTAGCAGGTATGGAATGCCTCTATCCGCCACCCAGTCGGTAAACATCAAATGCCCGGGCAATTGAAATGACACTAAGCAACGTGGAGGTGAGGTGGTGAGGGCTAACCTGAGGCGCGTGCTGATCCGTACAGTTCGGCTGCGTAGCGCGGCCTATAAAACCACGGGTCGTGGAAATCCACCATTACACTGGGCCAGAATCTCGTACATGCAAAGAGGGTGCACCACTTGATGGGAAAGTGTTCCCCAAAACCTTACACCCCGTTTATACGGTAACACCGTGGAACACTGGTCCGTCCCCCGCAGTTCTCCCCGAGTCTCGCTGTCGTGCTGGCGCGGGAGCACACTAGTTTCCCGTCCAGTCTGTTCCGCCAGGAGATAAGGCCGACACACGCCTCGGCCTCACAATGGCCGAGATGGCGCCGCGTTCCCACCAATTTGCCCGCTTCTTTATTACAGTGGGCGGCCCGCGGCTTTGTGTTCCTGGCCGCCACTTTGTGTCCTTTGTGTGGCGCACCTGGCAGTCAGAGTAAACACAGCGGTCACTCCGTCACGACGGCCGGGACACTGACCTCAGTCTCCCGCAGTCACGGAACTCTCTCAACGGCGTCCACCTGAATCGAGTAAAACATGTTAGCGAGTACTAGCTTATAACAGCATCTACGCAATATTATAAATATGAAAGTAACTCTCTCTCTCTCTCCCCTAAACGGCTAAACCGATCGTTACGAAATTTGACAGGGAAATGTAGGGTGAGTCAAAAAGGACTTTGGAACTTTGGAATGATATAGAAATTTATTGAGATAACTTACAGAATCGATAGATGTGTCTTTTCTTTTATTGTTTATGACTTGGCGCCTTGTCGACGTCGAACTCATTAGAGGCTAGAAAGGACTTGGGACAAGGAACGGCCATGGCCTTTCATAGGAGCTATCCCGGGATTCGCCTGGGTGTGATTTGGGGGAAAAATGGAAAACCCAGATTTGGATGCCCAGACGGGGATTCGGACCGCCATCCACCCGATTGCGAGGCCAGAGCGTTAACCGCTCATCCACCACCCTCGGTCATTTTGTAGCAAACAACCTCAACTTCCGCACAAAAGCGTCAAGTGTCATTTCGGTTCCACGTTACTACCATTTGTCATGCGGCAAATAATAAATTCCTTCCCACACTCGTTGCAGCAAATCAGGCGTAACTTGTGCGACGCCAGTTTAGGTTCTCAACAAAGTTCTTGTGCCAAGAGTAAATTGTAGGCCTGCTTGGATGTTCTTTATATCGTACTCGGTGCACAATTGACGCAGAACATTTGTTGTAGAGTTCGTTTCGTGAAACCAAAACACACAGCGAGCACGCTCCGCACCAGTGAAAGCAGCCATTTTAACGGTGCACTACGCTGGTGCTCCTGGTGGTGGAATGGTGTACTGATGCACAACATTCATCAAATTTGAGGTTGTTTGCTACAAATTGACACATCTACCGATTCTGTAAGTTATCTCAACACATTTCTATATCATTCCAAAGTTGTAAAGTCCTTTTTGACTCACACGGTACTATGTATCAGGAAGGACATGGGATACGTTTTTCGTGATAAATAATATATTTCGTCCTGAAATTTTGAAAACTAACTGAATGGTTATAGACACACGGATGTCGGGTGTAAGTCTCTGTAATATTGTAACGGTGGCTGGTGGGTCAGTAAATGAAGCGATTGCTTTCGAAAGTGTAGTGTGCAGTTCCGGGTTCAAATCCCGATGGGGCCAGGAACTTTGAAGAATTAGGGTTGATCATATGAGTCACGCCAGGGCGTTCCGTATTCTGATTACACTTTTTAAACTGTTGGACCAGAGGTGGATTGGGTATCAAATCGAAACTCTGTCATGCGGGCGGCTGGACAATCCATCGAGATCTCCTGGGCAATAATGCTATACACGTTAACGTGTTTGTGTTATATCAGTCACTCAGCCGTTGTTTCTCTCGCAGTTAGTTTGTGTATGATCTTTTATACACGATCTACCCTAATATTATAAATGCGAAACTAACTCTGTTTGTTATTTATTCACGACTAAACAGCTAAACTGATCGTAGCGAAATTTGACAAGGAAATACTATGTATTATTAGGAAAGAATAGGATACTTTTTTAGGGATAAATAACATACTTTGTCATGAAATTTTGAAAACTAACCAAACGGTGACAAACAGTCTGGTAGCGTGTGTAATGCCGTATCAGTCGCACAGGCTTTGTTTCTCTCGCAGTCAGTTTGTGTAGGATCTGATCATAAATTTTGTGTTCAGTCACTAATCCCGTGTTAATAAAGCGCACTATCAAGGCGCCACAACCAACTGAGAAAACGGGCCAGGTCTTAAGAAGTGATCCAATGCTGAAACTAAGTATGTTACTTTTTGATTGCTGGTGAGAAACTTTGTATTAAAGAACATATTTTTCTGAAGCTGTTACGCATATCTCAAACATTTTGATAAAAGACCACAAGATATATTAATGTAACAACACGATTTCCCCAGCAACCTCGCAAGATTACAAAATACTGATGGGGGAAATATGTAGCGACACGGCAAGAAACACAGAGGTTACACAGCACTCGGCAAAACACACTTCAAATTGCAGGTGTGGCAACCACTCTGGCTTAAAACAAAAAACCATGCTCGATCAACGTCTGGCAACACACGAGGCGCTACAAAAACAGGGCACGATTAGGATAATTGCCGCAACCTACCCTCTCTCGTTTCCCAAGAATTACACAACGCCGGACTGTATATCTCCATCGAAGTCTGTCCCGTGCCAGCGCCGACTCTGAACCGGTCAATTGCCTATTAAAGCAATTGAATGGTTCAAGAAGTATCTCTGGTCATCCTTTTTGTGCGTCCTTATTAACTGTTGTTGCAGCGACCGGCTCATTGGCTCAGTGGCCTCTGGCATTTCGCAAGCTCCGTCCACTAAATAACAAAGCGATCGAACCCAATTGGACCTCCATTCTATATCGACAAATGGTTTGAGAGATGTCAGAATACTTGTTTGACCGCTGACCTTCTCATTAATTTCGTTTAAAAAGGTCGGAAAGCTACGTTCTGTTTATCTCCTCTGATTGCATCAGTTTGTTTCGTCGTCTATGGATTTTCTATTCTTAAAGTTGGTAACGTTAGCTGAAAAAATTGGCATACCGAAGTTAAATGTTATCTGTCGGTTCTTGCGTTTAAGCATAATTTAATATGGAAAATTTTCATCAGTAGAAAAGAGAGTAAATACTCACTTATGAAGATCTGGTTACTAAATAACAAAAGTGTCCGAACCCATTTCGACCTCCATTCTATATCGACAAATAGTTTGAGAGATGTCAGAATGCTTGTTTGACCGCTGACCTCATTAATTTCGTTTAATAGGGTCGGAAAAACTACGTTCTGTTTATCTCCTCTGATTGCATCCGTTTACGTCGTCGTCTAGGGATTTTCTTTCCTTAAAGTTGGTAACGTTAAATGAAAAAAAGATTGGCAGTAATTGCATACCGTAATTAGATGTTATCTGTTGGTTCTTGCGTTTAAGCTTCGTGTAAAATACCTAGAAAATTTTCATCGGTAGATAAGAGAGTAATAGACTCATTTCTCAAGATCCGGCTAGTAAATAACAAAGCGATCTAACTCAATTGGTACTCCATTCAAAATCGACAAATGGTTTGAGAGATGTCAGAATGCTTGTTTGACCCCTGACCTTCTCATTAAATTCGTTTAAAGGGCCCGACAGCTACGTTCTGTTTATCTCCTCTGATTGCATCAGTTTGTATCGTCATCTAGAGATTTTCTTTAATTAAAGTTGGTAACGGTAGATGATAAAATTGACAGTAATTGTATACCGAAATTAAATGGTATTCTAGCGATTAAACATCATGTAATTTGGAAAATTTTCATCGGTAGATAAGAGAGTAAACGACACTTTTCTGAAGACCCGGCTACTAAATAACAAATTGATCGAAATCAATTGGACCTCCATTCTCTATCGACAAATTGTTTGAGAGATGTCAGGATGCTTGCGTGACCACTGGCATTCTCATTAATTTCGTTTGAAAGGGTCGATATTCTACGTTCTGTTTATCTCCTCTGATTGCATCAGCTTGTAATCGTAGCCTAGGGATTTTCTTTTTCTGAAGTTGGTATCGCTGGGCGAAAAAAATTATTCAGTAATTATATACCGACATTTGATGATATCTCTCGGTTATTGCGTTTAAGTATCATGCAATATGGAAAATTTTCATTTATAAATAAGAGACTCATTTCTCAGTTCCCGGCCACTAAATAACAAAGCGATCTAAACTTGAACCTAATTGGACCTCCATTCTATTTCGACAAATGGTGATGTCAGAATGCTTGTCTGACTTTCTCATTAATTTCTTTTATAAAGGTCGGCATACTAGGGTCTGATTATCTTCCCTGATTACAACAGCCTGTATACTAATCTAGGTATATTTTTTTAAGTTAGTGTCGTTAAGAGAAAAAACTCGCCATTAATTCCTTACCAGAACTCGACGGTTTCTGTCGATTCTTACCTGTAAGTATAATGTAATATGAAAAATTTTCGTTCGTAGATAAAGTGGCTGAAAAAGTGATCAAATAGAGGTGCTGAAAATATTACCTAAATTATATTAAAAATTTTGCTTAGCGCCAAAGCAGGTATGTGTGGAAATTTTGCCACAGGGGCGTAATGTTTATCACAGTTAATGAATTAATTTATGGTAATAACAATTATCAGGATTTTGTTTATAATCCGATAGCAACATGGTAGATTTCAACTGGGCGGAAACGTTTTTAGTCTGGAAATATTTATGTACAATACTTTAGTTATCAGTTTTATCGAATTGTGTAGTTTATGGTACGTTCGAAAACCGAATCGACAACATCGAAGGAAAAAAAAAAAGGCGCTGTGGATGAAAGTGTGCTGTTGATCGTAACCTATATTCGTCATTGCCTTCGGCATCGTTTCGTGATGTGATTGTATGTCATTCGACCAACGATTATGCAAATGCTGTGGGTGTTTCTATAAATAACTATCCAAATGATTCAACTCTCTCTAGGAAAACGACTACCTTGAAGGATAACGAAAGAAATTAAAGATAATACTGAATTGTGGCACAATATCTGGCACGTAGGCTAATTTCATGTGAAAATGCTGTATATGGTTCCAGAAGTGTGACGCTATATATAATGAATGAATGTCCAGCAATATGATTGGAAAGAGATGATGAAACAAGGCGCTGGCACATTCAGGCCTACTCTTCCGAAATAAACCGAAGGGACGCAAATCTTAACGTCACCATTCAATGGACAAATCGTAATCAGCAGGGTTGTATGCTGTTACTGGATATTTGGGATTTAAATCAGGAGTTTGCTGCACAATCTGGTGTGAATGGAGGTGTATTTTACTGTCGTATATTTAGAGAGAATTTATTTGTGTGGAGCACAATTTTATTATATTAAGTGTGAAGGGCGAATTACGTCTCTGATTAAACATAGTAAGTTGACTTTTAATGCAATCTTCTTCTGCTTAATGTCGACCAGAAGAACAAATTTAATGGCAGTAAACTTTTAGAGGAAGTATTAAGAAACGGAAATGAAAAAAACATTGGTTAAATACTACAAATGGACAATTAATTAATTTAATTGCGATGGTGTCCCTGTAAAAGTTTCCCTTCAAACCTATTTCCCATTTCTTGGTTTTTATCCTATGTTCTTAGAGGGCAACTTTCCTCCCCCCCCCCTCCCACACCTTTCTAATTTTGTCCCATACAAATTTTAATTTTAGATTATTTCAGATCTTTTTTGTATTTCATTCAGAGCTTCCCTAAAGAAAATTTTCACAGTACCTTACACCCAAAATCGAG